>CM042477.1:79591280-80191280 GCA_023621385.1 Quercus gilva | reverse complement strand
TGACTTCTCCAAACCACCTGAAAAACTTTCATATCCTCAGCAAATAGGTATGTACATGAATACACATGCATTTGCATATGTAATTCTCTCTGTTCCTCTCCTATAGAAGCATACACACACTTGCACACTCTACTGTGTATTCATGAGTTACACAAGTCTTATATTTTCTGATCCTTACCATCTGTTGAACAGCGGTTGCTTGCACTGGAATTGTTTGGTCACGTTATAGCACTGTAATCACCCCGGTAAGTTTATATAAGATTGCCTGACTTTAGAAGACTCAGATAATGATGATGTGATATGTGACAGTGTTGTATAGCCTTATTACACAAATTAAATATAACATAGATTTTCATCAAAAAAAAAAAATATATATATATATATATATATATATAACATAGATGCTTTCTTATTAATATATATGTGTCAGGAGTTTTTAATCAGGCTAAGGTTTGAGTGTGTACCTTGGATGGGTCATATGCTGGATTGTAATAATAGCGATATCAGGAGTACAACCTAAATTTCTCCCCTTTTTTTGGTGGAGAGAAAGGGGGAAGAGAAACTGAACGTATCATAGAGTGAATAGCTTTCTGCAAGAAAAAGAGTTGGGTTGATTCAAAAATTGACTGTGCCTTATCTCTTTTCCTACCTTATTTCTAGTTTTCTCATCTCCCAAAAGGAAAATAGGGAATTTCATCTTAATCAACTCTTTCCCTAGCTTTCCAGCCTTTGCTAAAGTCATCTTTAGCTGTAATTCCACTGTGCATTACTAGAAAAAATGAAGTTTAAAACACTGTAAGAAACTGAACTCTGGGTTTATGCAATTATCTGATCTTTTAATTAATTAATTATTCCTTACTTAGTATCGCATGAAATTTTTGACATGTTCTGCCATGATAGTTGCAAACTTGCAATACCTCAATCCTCAATTATAAATAGCAAATTAGATTCTATTATTTTTTTTCCCCTTTTATTAGATAATGTATCTGGAACACCTTTTTGTGTGTATAAGGTCCTTAACAACCACCCACCATAAAACAAAAATGAGAAAAAAGCAATGATGATAGCGTACATGTGCTTGGGTGCACAAAGAAGCATACATTTTGAGGGGGAAAAGAAATGTACAGTGAGATAAAAAAGAGTTTGTTTGCCGTTCCTAGTTTCCTTTATGGTATCTTACCTTAAGCTTGTGGATAATTCTAATTCTTAGTTATCTTTGATTTTGACTTGCAGAAGAACTGGAATCTTTTTAGTGTAAATGTTGCAATGGCAGGGACAGGGCTCTACCAACTTTCACGCAAAATAAAGTAAGCTAGCAAATTTTATGATTCTAGTTGCCATTGAACACGGGATCCTGATGACTTTTTTTTTGACATTTCCAGGCAAGATTATTTCCCCGACGCTGAGGCAGCTGTTGCCAAAGAATGATGATTAAAATTTCTTAGCCTCCCTTTTGTGTCCTTGGGTGAAGGCCCCCATATTGCCTCACCTTGCGGTTAATACAAGTTCTTCAACATGGGAAATCATGCTTGTCTTCTTTCAAATTAGATGGTTAAATTATGCTATGGAGTGGGAATTTGTAACTTTGTTGATTGTCCTTGTACTAGTAAACATGTTAGAAATAAGTGAGCATTTGAAAATCCAAGTTTCCCAATTTGATGAATAAGATTTTATTTTGATATTTCTGTAAATTACTTGTATTTTATTTGAAATATCTTGATTGTAACTATCTGCAGTCAATTTATTCAGTTTGTCATATGGACGTCCATGAAGATGTATAGCTTGAACTCTTATCTGGCTGCTAATTGATACGACCTTCCTCTCATCAAATTGGGACTGGCTTTGTAGAGCCAGGACTTAAAATGGTAGATAATTGATGGATTGATAATTTATTTTTAATCATAATTGTGTATCTTTACAGGCTTCAAAATTTTTACTACATTGTATTTGAACCTGAATAAGTCTAGAGACACACCAAAATTGACAACAAATTTCACACTTATATGAAATGACAAGTTGTTAATGATAGATAATAAAATAGTGTTAATGATAGAACCATATGAAAATCAACAATAGACTGCCAACTCAGTAGGTGTGAAATTTGTTATGAAAACTGTTGTGTCTATACTCTATAGCATTACTAGGATGAACTTAGCATTTCTTAGGTCTATGGAGAGCCCATGGAAGTGTTTTGTGTATGGCATTTTTATATGATGTGCCTTGAAGTCTCATGTTATTTGAATTTAGACTTAGGACAATTACATCTTCACCCTGTGCTGTATAACGTGCATGACATGTTTTATGGGGTGGGGATTGTGAGAGGCAGTGTCCCAAATTGGGCAAGTCTAGGCGTCTAACTGGTTAAACCAGTGTAACACTCAACCCAAATCTCTTTATTCAACAGATTGGTTATTCAATGAAATACCTAAAAGATTGGGATGATCTGGCTCAATTAATTGTTAAGTTCTTTGAAGCTTGCATAAAAATCCTGCCTTCTTCAAATGTAATATGAGAATGATTTTCGTTTCAGGCTCTAAATCCAGAGTTAAAGCGGCCTGCAAGTTGGAAATAACTAGTAAGTTGTCCGTGCGATGCACGGATAATGTTGTAATATTTTATATAAGAAGGTTTTGGATAGTGTTGTCCATATATTATAAAAAATAAAAAAATAAAAAAAAATAAAAAAAAAGTAAACTAAATTAGAGTAAAGAAACTTATACATTTTGAGATATTAAAAATTAATTTAGTAGTTTCATTGCATATTTATAGCATTTTCGAGGGAAGATTATTATTATTATTTTTTAAATCATTTAACCAAAAATAAATGCAAAAGAGTAACGGCACCATGAAAATCAACTAATTTGTATTGTGTTCACATATTTAATACTATGAAATAAAAGTATGTCTAACTCTCTCATTGTCTTCCACTTATCGATAGTGCAACATTAAAACATGATGTGGGCAAGTGTGTATGCATGTGTCTTATACATGATTTAAAACCATGGTAGAATATGGCTTTACACTGCATACCAAGTATTCTCTCTACTTATATACCCAAAACAAAAATTATCCAACCAAATGACCCAAACCTAAATCATATTCAATCTCCTAATTTAAAAAGAAAAAAAAATACCCATAGGGGTTTCGACATCTTGATGGTGGTGGGAGGCCAACATGACGGAGGTGACAGCCCCTTAGATTTCTCTTTCTCTCTCTTTCAAATGTTTTGTTAGTCTCAGGTCTTTTATGTTGGTAATATATAGTGAAACAATGCGTTTATTTAACAATTCACAACATTTTTGTGTCTCTCTATCTCTCTCCAAAGTTTTATCTAGTTAGTTATTACTATTAATCCTTAATTATTATTTTTTTGCTTTTTTTTTTTTAAATATTAAAAAGATGGGTATGCTAAAAGACATGAAAAAGAAAGAGAGGTGTGATGTAAGCTTAGGTAATAAATGAGAGATTAATAAGATAACGGTAAAATAAGTTAATGTAAATTTTTGAATAACAGTAAAAAAAATTAATGAAAGAGGTTAAAAAATGCTAAATGCAAAATTAGTACGTCACTTGGCAAGACCTCATTCACTCCCGCATGAAAGCTCTGCTTATATATATATATATATATATTGATGATTATTCCTTTGTAACTCCTAATCACTAATAAGCACGAGTCTCAAAAAACTTTGTAATAAGACTTTATCATACGTACAAAATAAGCATAGATTATTATTATTATTATTTTTATCTTTATTTCTTTTTTAAAAAAGGATATTACTATTGTGTTCATCCTTATAAGAATTTAAGCACAGATTAAATTTTCATTATTTTTGACAATTTTTCTTTGATTCCTTTATAATTTATATATTGTGTTGGTTTAAATGAATTTTTTCTCAAACTTTCAAATGATGGACTTTAGATAAGTTGTTCAACTTTTATACGCCAAGCATTGATTGTAAGTCTTGTACATGGAACAAATTAAGATAATAAATTAAGAATATGTTCCATTTTGGTCGGCCTTAACTTGATTTGTCTAGACATCAATTTTCTCTCTTGTCAAAAGTCTAGGATCATTAAAATGGAATAGGTTCCTTATTGACCTAACCAATTGGAATAAGATGAAATTTCATCCCATCCATACTAAACGTTGTGTACACTCCAAATTTTTTTTTGCTTCTCATAATGATACGTTGTGGAAATGTGTCATCCAAGTCCAACATGATTGAGAGTTGTAGTTAAGACTATAGCCCAGAAGCTTTACTATTCAATACATTGTGAGAAAAATTAAACACTTATTTGATGTAACAGGAGACTTGGAATTTGACAATGTATAAATTGGGGTTTGTTCTTGATGTTGTGAAATTACTGTAGGTATTAAAAACTCTAGTTTGATTAGTTGGCAAGTTATGTTCTTTAAGCGTGAAAAGTCTACAATGAAAAACTTTTATGTTCCTACAATAAATGTTTTGGAGAGAAAATTGTTAGCCCCCCATCCCATTGGGACCCCCCTATTTATACAAAGGAAAAAAGGTCCAATACTCCTAAATATGACTTAGTTACATGGAATTTTTGTGCAATTATGCCTAGATTTCTTTTAAAAATTTAATTATAATTTAAACTCTAATTTGGTGATTTTTATATGAATTTTGTGGTTTGATTTTGATTTAACTTTTTATGAGTGCTAAATGCAAGAGGTAAAAAAACTTAATGAAAGAGGTAAAAAAATGTTAAATGCAAAAGTAGAGCGCCATTTGGCAAGACCTCATACACATTCGTATGAGGTTTCTACTTTTATATATATATATATATATTGATTATTTACATAACAGGCATGTGTGTTGATGTTTAGAAGAGATTTAAAACAGCTGCACAATCATGTTGTTTATATGCTTTAACTATGACAAGATTGTTATCATTTAACCTAAACCTGCTTCGTATAACACTTCACCTGGTACAATCTTGGTAAAGCACATATATACTGTCAGCGCAAGTAACACAATGTAAAGTAATACTAGGTCTTCAATGCGAATATAACTATGAGAAGATGATTCATTCAATTTCCATTTCGCTGTAATTCCAGCATTTCAAGACTCAGAAGTTCTCAGACAAAGCTGGAGAGGAACAAAATAAAAAATCTATCATCCAATGATTAAAAAAAAAATTAATGTATTTTCTCCGAAAACCAAATCGGTAGAATCTGCAATCAGCTCAGGAAGGGAGAATCAAATTAGGACTAGTACATGCATATGCCACTGGAATACACTTAACCTCAGACAGCCAGTGGCTCAATAAAAAAAAAAGGAGAAAAAATTGAGTCTCTAAATCTGGTACAAACAAGTGGGTTTCTCATGTCTCAGCATCCAAAAACCCAAAGATGGAATCATGTCTCAACACTACTTGCCATCTCTCTTTTCTATTGGCCATCTCTGGTCTAATCAGTTTTTGAATCAGGATCACGGTCATCATCATGTGCCTTCAAGCCTAAACTCAAATCCAAAGTTCTCTCATTCAGATCTTGGCGTACTAATTGATTATTGTCCTGACACACAAATAAAATTTTTTGGTAAGTATACATGTAAACATTTGTAAGACATTAAGCAGAGTTTAGTATTGACGTGGGATTAATCTCAAGCCAGTAAGGGAAAGCAAATTTTTGAAACTAAAATTTTTCCTACACCAATCTCTGGGTATGCAGTTGGAAATCAAAAGGGAGAGATAAACTTTTAGACAGGCCTTTTTTTTTTCAAATAACTATTCTCCATAAACTTTTAGATAGAATTTAATGTGCTTTTCTGAATTTCTAACATGGGACAAATAGCAAGGTTGCCATTCGTAATTCTTTTTACAGTAAGTAATGACCATCATTTATCTAACTAATTACAGAAGTATCCTATTTTTCCCCTTAAAATTACATCAGTGTCCTTGTCCGCTCAGTCCATATAGCCTTTCTGTCCAGATTACTTGCAGTGTGAACAGAATTGTCTCCACAATAGATAATATTACCAATAGTCTAAATCAGAAATGATGATATATAAAACAAGAATGAAATAAGTAACCATTTCACCTGATTTTCCTCCATTGGCACGTCATTAATGTCAGGTTTCTAGTCCAGAACCTCAACCTTTGCAGTTGACTCTGTTGCATTAGGATCAATATCAATTTGTTTATCATCATCATCATCATCAACCTTTTCTGCAGCCTCGTTTTCTGCATCCTCATTCTTCTGTTCCTCTAGAACAGCAATCTGCACAACCAAAATGATCATTGATCCCCAAAGCCAATAACAACAAATGAAACATATAATTCTTCAAATGGTTCATTAAAACTCATTCCAAGAGCATCAATCTAGAAATCGGATCTTCAATGATGGGTGGCTATTTCGGACATACTGTTAAGAGTTGGCATTTTCCAACAAGAATTCATTAAAACGCCTAAAACATTCACTAGCAAACACACAAGAAGTGCTTAATTGCAATTTTATACTCTCCCCAAGCACCAGCATATATGCTTATTTCCAACATTATGAATAAAAACTGGCATGCCATATTACATTTCTCTTTTCTTACAATTTTTTTTGTTCTTGCAACAATATTTAAAGGGCATTTTACCAGGTTTTTCTTTCCATATGGGATATTATTAGTAGAAAGGAGTACAGAAAGGAAAACCTTAGAAGCTAAATGCAGAAAAATTAATCTGCCCAAAACTTTCATCCAAATCAATAAAAAAGATCAGAATAAAGTTTCCTCTACTAATCGAAATTCAGGTAATGGACCTGGAATGAGTTTAATGATGCTTGATTCAGTTAATAAGAATACATTAATGTCAGTTGATGTCAGTGAGAGATGCCCATGCTCTTCAAAGGCATTCAGTAACTAAAGATTCATCTTTTAAACTAGCTAATCTGACATCCTTAAAATCTAAATTAGTCTCATCTTTTTTTATAAGTAAAATTTTATTAACTGAAAGGAGCACCTCCAAGTACACAAGGTGTATACAAATAGTCTTAAAAATATTTGCATTGTGTCTGCCTTTGTTTTTTTAACAAGAATTGCATCTGCATGTTAAGTTTGATTAATTCATTGTCCCAATTCATCAAAACTCCAACACTAAAGTAGTCCATTGCATGTGACCTCTTTAATACTTTTTTCTTTTTCACTGAATGTGACCTCTTTAATACTTAAGTTT
Source organism: Quercus gilva (assembly GCA_023621385.1). Taxonomy (NCBI): domain Eukaryota; kingdom Viridiplantae; phylum Streptophyta; class Magnoliopsida; order Fagales; family Fagaceae; genus Quercus; species Quercus gilva. The sequence continues at coordinate 80,184,095 of CM042477.1, read as the reverse complement.
ATAATTATTGGGGAATAACTCCACTATTGACCTACATCATGTGAGTGAATAGCATGCATGGCTTAAAACCCAACCCTCCCATCTGGTTTGCAAATTCTTATGCCAGATATAGTTGAGAACTTGAGATGCATAAAAATTATCAGCTGTTTATGTGGCATGATTAAACTCTATTTCCAAGAATTCTCTAAAAACTACTTCAGCCATACTACTTGTCTTAGATTGGTAAGTTTCCAGCACAGTAAGCAAAAAATGTTTAGCCTGTCAGGGGTGAATGCCCCTGTATTATCTAGCAACTGGTCTTGGCAGGTGGAGTTGGTTGGCCGTAAGTTTTATTGGCTAGAGACGAGTCCAAAGGGCTCTTCTTTAGAAAGGTTCTTTACGTTATTTAAAAAAAGGGTTTCCAGCACAGGCCATGTGTAGTTATCAGGTAAAGACATAAGGAACATCAGCTTTCACATAACCAAATTCAAGTCCAAGCCAAGGTCCAAGGTCATGAAAAAGGGGAAGGCAATAGGAAATAAATGGAACTCTCAACATAATTTACTTGAAATGAAACGCAAGTTCCTTTCACATCTTTTCTTTACTTATGCACTTTCAAAAGCCTTTACATTCCTTCTTCCCAACTTTTATGACGTTATTATGTCTAGCAAAATTTAAAAAAGTATATCTCATGTTTGAAACACAAACGAAAAAAGAGTGACCAATCTCTTATGTCAAACATATTACAAAAAATATATAAATTTTGTGAGTTCCAGTTAGCTTAACTGGTAAAGTCTCAGATGGTTGTATAAGAGATCTGAAGTTCAATCCCCGCCTACACCAAAAACTAATTGGTGTCTTGGTATGATGAGAAAGAGCTATCATCAGGAGCAGACGCCATAGGTTGAAACTCTCTAAATATATATATATATATATATAAATTTTAAAGTACAGAAGATATCCCTAAGAACAAGACTTCATACATTGCATGGTTTGAATTCCCCCACACAGACAGACATATACACAATTAGCGCAATTGTTTTTTTTAAGTAAATAAGTTTTATTGTATTGAAACTACCTCATGAAGGTTACAAAGCATGAGATAGCTTAAAGAATTGCTATCAAACAAGTTAAGTGCAAAAAGGAATGGAATTAGTAAATCTGTTAGGGTACCACTGTCATTGACCATGGACCACCCACAGAGAATTCTAAGAAATGATAGCTTCAACTGCATCTACGGCCTCCACATTTTTAAGAGTGCGAGAATTTTTCTCCCTCCACAAAATCCACATCAAACACAACTAAGCTAAATTCCACACACCAGATGATCATTTTCCAAACCAATTCCCCCACAATTAGCTCTATATATTGCCAATATAAAACTGATTCTTTATTAGATATAAGGAAATCCAGAGTGAGGACATTCTCATGGCCTCCAAATAGTAAATTTTGTCATCAAGAAACAGAAGAAAAGCTAAGCAAGATGGTTACCTTATTTTAGCTTCTAGGCTTCAAAAAACAAGTAATTTTGAGAGAGAGAGAGAGAGAGAGAGAGAGAGAATAAGCAGAAACATTATAAGACTCTCCTGAAATTGACTCTTAACTCTTAAGAGAAACTCTGACCTACATATCTCATTACCAGGCACCAAACAAATTTCCAATTGACACCATCACCACCTCCTCTGGTATCTCCAGTGTAATATGACAAGGTTTCCTAGTCTACCATTTTTTTATATACTAATAACTATTAGACTAGACCTTAGCAAGACAAAGCCATAGTAGAAAAGCAATTCATCAGTTGTGTCTTTTAAGTGAAACAGACATCATTATAGTAATCTATGTGATGCTTGATAAGCATGAAAGCAATCCTCTACATACCCCAGTAATTTCAATAATCATACAATACCAAATCTATTTCTCTTTAAAGATATAAATGAAATGGAAAAAAATCATAAATCATTCTCATAGATCTTTTTCTTTTTTTGATAAATCATATATCATTCTCATAGATCTTATGAACTGATCAATGCAATCAATCGAAAATGGGTCCCTTGCATACAAATGAATCATGTGAACTAATCTACAAATACATGTTATTACAGTATTAGTGCCACAGCACAGAAAAAGCAAGACTTATCTAGGATCTACTACATCTTTTGAGTCTTTCATGACCAAAATTTCAATTCTTAGAAAACATACCATATAGAGAATGACCAAATATGTCTCCGTACTTCAGCATAGTACTAAACGATACTTTTTTTTTAGTAAGCATAGTTCTAAATGATACTAAACGCCCCCCTACCCTATCCCACCCGAAAAAAGAATGACCGTTACAAATGTTAAGTTACCGAACAACTCAAGCACATAAGAACCAATATCTTTATCATTCAATTGTTCTCTCTCTCTCTCTCTCTCTCTCTCTCTCTCTCTCTTATTTCAAGAAAAGTACTGAAATTAACATAAAGGAATGAGAAAGCAATACAATCTAGAAATATCACGATTGTACTAACTTTTAGCCTTTTAGATCAAGCAGAAAGAACAAAGTTATAAGTTGGCATCCCATCAAGTAGCCACATCTTTTACAATGACATCAAACAAGAAAGCGTGTATAATAAATGACATATTATACACAATTATATACAAATAAGTGGAGTCATATCCAAACAAGTATTTTTCAAAAACTTTACAACTAGGTACACCCCAAGTACACTTAATACACATGGCATTATCCACATCTCCAAATGGAAACAAAAATTTTCAACTCCATGAATCTTCATCTCCAAATATAGTACCGTCTCAACCGTCCTTAGTCTTTACAACGACTGAATAATTAACTATTGAAAACATTCCAAGATTTTTAAAGTTTCCTTTCCCTCAATCTTACTTATTCTCCACGTCTTTCCCAATTCATCTGCCAAACACCAATAGCAAAAGCAAAAGATTTCAACTTCACATTCCAAAACCACAAACACCCCCCCCCCCCCCCCCCCCAAAAAAAAGACAAAAATCCCAGTTCTCCAACATATAAACAACCAAAAAACCCAGATCACATCACAAACCCAATTCACCTAAGTACCCCCACCTACAATTTTTCATCAAAATAAAAAATCCCAACACACACTACAAAAAGGGGAGGTTAGTCATAAAATCCTTAAATGATCTTATAAGTTCTCTAAATATTGTGAAAAATGAAATGTAATCGGCTCAAAAATGTTACACAAAACTTAACACAATGGAGCACTAAAACCAACCTTATTTAATTGCACATGGATAAATCTGCAATGAGTTCATTGATTGACAGATCTCAAAAACAAATGGATAAATCAGAGCATGGAAATTTAAAACTGAGTGATTTATTGTTGATCAATAGACTGTAAGGTGCAGAACAATTCATACAAGCAACTAGCTTCCCTTATAGTTTCTCTGCTGGACACCCATCCCTCCAGTGGTAGCTTCCAGATCTGTATATTGCTTTGTTTCAACATGGTGAAGCTTCGATTGATAATCAAACCATACATGTGGGATCATCAACCTGATTATCCCCAAAACATACTTGAGGAAAATGAGGATATAGGGTTAACTTAAACCACCTTAAGCCCAACATTATCTACCTCTAGAATCAAGAACGGGACAGCACACCTTTTGAACTGCAACAATCAAAATGCAACACGTATTTAGATTTTGTTTCACAAGAAACTTTTTTATTTAATGTACTAGTTTCCAAAGAATTCGTCACACAGAAACAAGCACATATTAATAATAAACCCATGCGATGCATGGGTTAATTCACATGAAAAGTAAAAATAAAATTAAATAGTTATATAACAGCATTATTTTGAATCTACTAGTTTCTCATTTCCAAAACATATTGGGACAGATCAGATCGTGCAATGTAAACAGAAATTTCAGATTGAAATGTAAATTCAATAGGTTAGGGTAGATGAAATTGAGAAGGTTGGGCAGAGTTGTAGAATGAAACTCGGATAAAGCCCCGGATTTGGGTGGATTCAATGACCACTTTTCAGGTCTGTTGGAGAATCATCAAACATGATGTGTACAAAGTTGTATCGAACTTCTTTCAAGGTGGAAAGCTGTTAATATAGACCAACTCAACATTCCTTGAGTTGATCCCTAAGGTGGTTAACCCAGTGGTCCTTGTTGGTAGATGATTAAAATAGTGTAAAGTAAATAATGAAATTTCTTTTGAACTTTTTCCCCAAATTTTTAGTAACAGAATTTTAATCAAAATAGTAATTTAAACTTCTTGGAACTTTGGTACAGTGAAATTTCTTTTGTGAGTCAGGATAAAAAAATTTTAAGTGTGTAAAATAAATGAGCAAAAGGAATGTCTATTAACATAAAGGAAAAAAAAATGAGAGAGAGAGAGAGAGAGAGAGAGAGAGAGAGAGAGAGAGAGAGAGAGAGAGAATAAACAGTGAGTGTGTGTATTGTATATCATGTGGGAAAATTCCATATCCTTGTGCCACGCAATTGGCAGAAAACATGACCATAGAAAAAGATTCAAGGACCACCCTATTCCGAACAAGTTGCTGCAACAAAACCTCAAAGAATCTCTTATACATAGATACTAAAAGGTCAGGAATTCTAAAGAACCCAGCTCAAGAAGTAACAGCCAAAGATGCAATGGACCAAGGAAATGATTTCAAAGCAAGTGGTTAGCCCTACCATCAAGATATAAATAATATAATTCAAGTAAAACAAGAGTAGTTCTATTCTACAATTAGAACCATTTGTCATCTCCATAGCTTCAATTTAAAAAAATCAAACCTCGCAGAAATTACAGGGAACAGAGATGGAATGAATTCATGACTTTCCTCCACCATTTGTTTTAGGGGGAGTAGATGTTACTGGGTTCAAAAACCAATGGCAATGATGATGTAAAGTTAAATTAAACAGGAAAATAACAAACCTTGGAACAGTCCCACCACGGCGAAGGTCATATTCTGTTGCTTGTCGAAGAGCTCTCGCAAAGGCTTTGAAGGTTGCTTCAATTATATGGTGAGAGTTTCTTCCAGAAAGCTATGCTCAACCAAAATCAAAATATTCTATTAGAAACTTAAATCTTGAGTGAAAAATATAAATGTTGCTGAATTTCTTTAGAAATTTGGGTGTTCTGTAATTTAGGAGTCAATTTTTTTCATTTGTTTTTCTCTCTGTCATTTATTTATTTATTTATTTTTCTGGGTGGAGTGTCTTTTCATACTTCCTATGCAATTGGACTTTGCCCTTTTCTATTTTTTAATAATATGTTACTTCAGAAATTTTGAAAAAAAAAACAATTCCAGTTTATTATAAACAGAAATCAAGGTCACAACTAAGAAAAACATAGAATATAGGAACTTAAAGAAAGTGCATGAAAATCCACCCAAAAAAAAAACCATTTTCATATCCAATTGCATAAAAAATAATTGGAAGTATACACAATTGACCCCAATACAAAGAGCACAAAGATGGCATTATTTCAATAAAATATGTTGAAAAAAAAAAAAAAAAAACAGTAGGTTTATATCAACAATGACAAGGTTAAGAAGCTCCCGATATTATTACCTGCCGGATGTGAAGTGTCATGCCAGAAGTATTCACCAGCGATTGGAAAAAGTGCTCCACCAACTACAAATGAAATTCATGCAAAAGCTAAACTATATAAGATTGCAGAATTTCCAAAAGTGTAAACATGTCACATTATGTCAACATCTCAGTAGGAAGTTCCACCATTGTGCTAGAGATGAATAACAATTGGTGACATCAAATTTCTTAATTGTAGGAGTAAACAAATAGGAGCCCTACTTGAGTGTCATATGTTCCAACTCTGTGAGTAGGTATTTGCAAATCATAACCTAAATACGGTCGGCCAGATAAATCCTGAAAAAACAATGTTCTCAAAATAAGCCATTATTTTAGATTCCTAGAGATGTAAATAAATAAGCATGGTTAGAGAGGACACTGGAAACTAGAGATATAGTTAATATTATATTCTGGTGTAAAATTTAATCATGACCCTAAATCAGCACTATAAGCTCAACCCCTAAGGACAAACATAAATATCAATCATAACATCAGTCAATTTTTTAACACTTAAATCATATTATATGTTTAGGTCATATGAAACAATCAAAAGATGAACATACCAATGCAACATGTATTAGCGCTTCATCAAGAGGAGCCGAGAAGTCACCAAACCGATTTATTCCTTTCCTATCACCAAGTGCCTGCAAAAATGCCTGCAGGCCGATCAAAACTAACTTATTATGACTCATACACAAAGATAACAACAGGTAGATCCAAATATGAAGCAGTTGAAGCAATAGCCTTTGGACATATCTTAACAATTAAATTAATCCACCATATTTCCACCATGTTATATATTACATTCTCTAGTAAGCATAAGTAAATATAATCAAAACTATTTCAGAGATATATCAGACTAGATGTAAATTTGGCTCAATGACTCAAATTAATGAAACAAGTAAAACTTATTTGAATCCCACCAAATACATAAATACTTTATTTTAAATGGCATAAAAACAAATAAGGACTGCTTGAAATTCAGCATCACTACAAAACTCATACGAATAACAAAAACATATGATGTAATGTTTTTCAAGTACCGTTCCAATGGCAAGAGCAACATCTTCATTTGTGTGATGATCATCAATGTGGATATCTCCAGTGGCCATAACATGCACATCAAACAGCCCATGCGAAGCAAGTTGCTAACATAAAAACAAATAAATATAATTAACAATCAACAGCACATCAGACTCAAAATCTTACACAATAAAACCACAGCACCAAATGAATAAATCTTTAATAAAACCAACCAACCTTCCCCCAATATAAGAATCCATTAACTGCCACAAAACAAAGTCCAGCTACAAAATCATAAAGTTATCTGCTCCATTTCAATATGGGCAAAACTAAGGTACTGTACTTTAGTAATGAAAAATAGCGTCATATTTCCCAACGACAATTAAATTCAAGCATGTCACTTATTGGCCAACACAACCACATTGTTTAATTTAATTAGGAATCTAAGGTATAACAATAGCGCATAACTATACCTAACATTTGAAGGGATCCCCTCCCATTGAAACCCTGGATGTAAGACATGTTTGGCAGGATTTTTTTTTTTTTTAATCATCCCTCTTAGATGTAAACCACAAACAATCTAATAAATAACACATGTTTCACATCTAGCTTAAAAAAAAAATGGAGGAAATTATGTTATCACTAAGGTTTTCAAAAAAAACTGAACTTGGAAATTTACAACCCTAATAATAAAAACAGCTAAAAACCCAAATTGAGAAAGTGAGAAACAAAGTTAAAAATCAAGAAATGAATAACGAAAGGTGAAAAGACTAACGTCCAACATATGATCAAGGAAAGAAATCCCAGTATTATTGTCAGCAACACCTGTACCATCCAAGTTTATTTTCACTGACACATTTGTCTCCTTCGTCACCCTCTTCACCTCTCCAATCCGAGCCACTGAGACTATACAATCACTAAATAAGAATTTCTCAATTTAAGCCTCAAAATCAAAACCAATACAAAATATACATAATCTAATCATATTTTTTCCCTTACCCGAGCCGATTGGAGAAGCAGTTGTAGTGGAGCCATTGTCTTCAGCTGAAGCAGCACAGGAAATGGGTTTCGATATGTTCATTCTCAGTAGTTGGCGGTGATCAATTGGTGAAATTGAGTTTGGAGTGAGAGAGAGAGATTTGTGAGAAACCTTAACCCTAGGAGGTTTGAGAAGTGGGTTTTGAAGAATGCAATGAGTAGCAGCTAGCTCCATGTTCAGAAAACCAGTGGCCACTGGGGAATTCTGAGTTTTTGTCAATAAAATGTCGTACAAGGTGGACTCAACTATAGTGGTTTGTTTTTTGTTTTTAAGGATTGAGGACAAACAATCTGCTGTTGATGAGATACTAGGCTTCTGTTTGTGTGGTTTATTTGCCCTTACTCTCAGGAGAGCTCTTATCACTTATCCGATATATGTAATTACTCACTCACATGATATTATGTTCTTTGTTTGTAGTTATGCATGGGCGAGTTCAATTGAAAAAATTATCTTGTGTATTTGTTGCATGCAGCATCCCTCTCACATTATATGGATTCTAGCCACCTACAATATACACACAATATGAGAGAGATAATGCATGTAGTAGATACATAAAATACCACCTTGAGATAGTTGAAAGCAAGGATAGACCCAGGATTCAAGCTAGGGGGAAGGAGTATAAGTGAAAAAAAAAAATATATATATATATATATATATTAGTTACTAAGTAGTTGATTTTCCCATAATCTACAAATCAAATAAGAATTACATATATTATCTCACAAAAGCACTGGTTATTGTTACCAAGTAAAGACGAATACTAGAATCCGAGTAATATGCATGATGCATTAATTATAAATTTAATATTTCTCAATTTAAAGATTTACTAGTTTTCAATTAAAAATTTATCCAATTTAAAAATATTAGATATAGCATTATGAGTTAGCAATGTGGGCAAGTCTCAATTTTATTTTGAGTAAGCAATGTGAGCAAGTTCCAATTTTATTTTGTTACATTTTTGTGACATTTTTATTATATTATGTTTTTGTTTTTGACTCTTTATCTCTGTCAGACTCTCTCTATGATATAATTTTATTCAAAAATCACAACTCAACTTAGTTCTCACTGACTCAGACACGCAAAAACAAGTAAAACAGAGACTACCAAACACAATCTTTATTCACATATTCAAATTTAATTCACAATAACCCTCAGCTAAAAAAACCACAGTCACATTACAGATTCACAAAACGCAAACATTATAAAACGTATGGAGTGGAGGAGAGAAAAAAAAAAAAAAAATACTTGGAGCAGTACGGATTCGGGATGGAGGCTATAGGCAGCAGCGGGCGGCGTCGGAGGCGTGCGTGAACTCTGGGTCAGTCACTGGGTAGATCGGCTGGTCTGGTCGGTCAGTGGGTCATGGGCAGGGCGGCCGACGGCTGTGTTGGCAACGACGTGGCTCACTCTCTACTATAGTTTCTCCGGTCTCTGTTTCTCGCTCCCTCTCTCGATTTTCTCTTATCTTTTTTCTTTCATTCTTTCTTTCTTTCTTTTCTTTTTCTTTTTCTTTTCTTTTCTTTTTTTTTTTTTTTTTTTGGAATTTGGTTTAGGTTGTAACTGTGGGTGGGTTAATTGGGTTTTGAAGGGCATGTTTGGTAAGCATACTCAAATACATATTTTCAGTTTTTAAACAATATTACATATATTTTTACACTTTTTTACTTATACAAATATCAAAAAAATACAAACAATATTACTCAAACTCTTCCACCAAACAGGCTCTAAAATTTTTGGGTTGTTTTGGTCGGCTGGGCTATTAGGGGTGGCCAGAGGATGCTAAATTTTTTTAAGAGAGAGGCCCAAACCTAAAAAACCAAAATATAGCTAATAAATTCTCTCTCTTTTTTGGGCTAGGGGGCTAATCCCCCTTGGCCCCCTCTAGGTCTGTCTTTAATCGAGATCCGCTTATTTTGATGAAATTGAAAATTTTTTGCTGAATGTTCTATAAATAACAGTAAAAGTTAACTAAATAGTACAGTGAGGTGGGTTCCAGTTAGCTCAATTGGTAAAGTCTCTGATGATTGTATAAGAAATCTAGGGTTTAATCCCCACCTATACCAAAAATAATCTTTGCCAAACGGACAATTCAAAAAATTTTCATTTTCTTTTTACAAAGGTACTTCAGAATTTTTGAAAAAAAAAAAACAATTTCAGTCTATTATAAATAGAAATCAAGGATACAACTAAGAAAAACATAGAATATAGGAATTTAAAGAAAAAGTGCATGAAAATCCTCCAAAAAAAAAAAAAAAAAAACCATTTACGCATCTAATTGCATAAAAAATAATTGGAAGTATATACAGTTGACCCCAATGCCAAGAGCATGAAGGTGGTATTATTTCGGTAAAATATGTAGGAAAAAAAAAACAGTAGATTTATATCAACAATGACAAGCTTAAGAAGCTCCCAGTATTATTACCTGTCACATGTGAAGTGTCATGCTTGAAGTATTCACCAACTATTGGAAAAATTGCTCCACCAACTGCAAATAAAATTCAAGCAATAGCTAAACTATATAAGATTGCAGAATTTCCAAAGGTGCAAAAATGTCACATTATGTCAATATCTTAGTAGGAAGTTCCACCACTGTGCAGAAGACGAAATAACAATTGATGACATCAAATTTCTTAATTGTAGGAGTAAACAGATAGGAGCCCTACCTGAGTGTCACATGTTCTAACTCTCAGAGTACATATTTGCAAATCATAACCTAAAAAAAATACGGTTGGCCAAATAAATCCTGAAAAGACTATATCCTCAAAATAAGTCATTATTTTAGATTTCTAGAGAATGTGAATAAATAAGCATGGTTAGAGAGGACACTGGAAACTAGAGATAGAGTTAATACTATAATATGGTGCAAAATTTAAACATGACATGGAAATCAGCACTATAAGCTCAACCTCCAAGGACAAACATAAAGATCAATCATAACATCATTCAATTTTTTGACACCTAAAACATATTATATGTTTACTTCATAAGAAGCAATCAAAAGTTGAACATACCAATGCAACATGTATTAGAGCTTCATCAAGAGGAGAAGTCACCAAACCGATTTATTCCTTTCCAATCACCAAGTGCTTGCAAAAAGGCCTGCAAACTGATCAAAACTAACTTATTATGACTTATACATAGAGATAACAACAATTAGATCCAAAAATGAAGCAGTTGAAGCAATAGCCTTTGGACATATCTTAACAATTAAATTAATCCACCATGTTATATATTACATTCTCAAGTAAGCTATAAGTACATACAATCAAAACTAATTCAAAGAGATATCAGACTAGATGTAAATTTGGCTAAATGACTCAAATTAATGAAAAAAGTAAACTTATTTAAATCCCACCAAATACATAAATACTTTATTTTAAATGGCACAAAAAATATATATATATATATATATATAAAAGGGGAAGGACTGCTTGAAATTCAGCATCACACTACAAAAGTCATAGAAATAACAAAAACATGCGGTGTAATATTTTTCAAGTATCGTTTCAATGGCAAGAGCAACATCTTCATTTGTGTGATAATTGTTAATGTGGATATCACCAATGGCCTTAACATGCACATCAAATAGCCCATGCAAAGCAAGTTGCTAACATAAAAACAAATAAATTATATTTATAACAACAACAACTACAACTACTACATATATACTATTACTACTACTACATATATATATATATATATATAAGTGTTTTCTTTAATTGTACCAGTGCCGATTGGAGAAGCGGTTGTGGTTGTGATGGAGCCATTGACTTCAATTGAAGCAGCACAAGAAATGGGTTTTGATAACTTTGTTCTCAGTAAGCTGTACAACAAGGAAAACCAAGGGAACCAAAGTTATCTTACAACCTCAAGACAAAATACCATAATTAGCTTCCAAATATTCTATAGCATGAGCTGCAGCAGACCTGGCTAGAGAAGAGGGGTCAGGTCGTGGAGTACCATAGCAAGCCTCATTCCGCTTAATCCAGATCATCCAACTGGTTGTGAAAAATATTGCAATCTCTAGGTCATTTATCCTTTGCATAACTTGATCAGCCACATCCACAAATGAAAGATTTGTGGAATGAGACATCGTCCTCCATAAGCATGTGGACTTCCAAACCATATCAGAATATGTACAGCTTAGCAGTATATGGTCCGTTGACTCCATCCCACCCGCACAACAATCACAACCAACATCCAACAATATTTTTCTTCTAGCAAGATTAACCTTTGTAGGCAGTATATCTCTACAAGCTCTCCAAATAAAAGTTTTGATTTTATTACATACCTTGGCCGCCCAAATCGCTTTCCAAGTTTTATTGCACTGTGAGTAATTGGATGATTGGCCATGAGAAGATCTCAATTGTTGAGTTTGTATCATCTTGTTTGCACTTTTTACCGAATATTCACCCGTGTTTGTGTATGCCCAAGTTTGGATGTCTTGCACCACTCTATTGCTCAAAGGGATGACTTTAATAACTTCGGCTTCATGTGGGAGAAATACATGATCAATCATGAATGCACGCCAAGATCTAGTAATTGGATCAATGAGGTTATCCACTGTGGCCATTGTTGACATTGTGGAGCATGGGGTTATGCAATTATCTGATCTTTTAAAACACTGTAAGAAACTGAACTCTGGGTTTATGCAATTATCTGATCTTTTAATTAATTAATTATTCCTTACTTAGTATCGCATGAAATTTTTGACATGTTCTGCCATGATAGTTGCAAACTTGCAATACCTCAATTATAAATAGCAAATTAGATTCTATTATTTTTTTTCCCCTTTTATTAGATAATGTATCTGGAACACCTTTTTGTGTGTGTAAGGTCCTTAACAACCACCCCCATAAAACCAAAATGAGAAAAAAGCAATGATGATAGCGTACACGTGCTTGGGTGAACAAAGAAGCATACATTTTGAGGGGGAAAAGAAATGTACAGTGAGATAAAAAAGAGTTTGTTTGCCGTTCCTAGTTTCCTTTATGGTATCTTATCTTAAGCTTGTGGATAATTCTAATTCTTGGTTATCTTTGATTTTGACTTGCAGAAGAACTGGAATCTTTTTAGTGTAAATGTTGCAATGGCAGGGATAGGGCTCTACCAACTTTCACGCAAAATAAAGTAAGCTAGCAAATTTTATGATTCTAGTTGCCATTGAATACGGGATCTTGATGACTTTTTTTTTTGACATTTCCAGGCAAGATTATTTCCCCGACGCTGAGGCAGCTGTTGCCAAAGAATGATGATGAAAATTACTTAGCCTCCCTTTTGTGTCCTTGGGTGAAGGCCCCCATATTGCCTCACCTTGCAGTTAATGCAAGTTCTTCAAAATGGGAAATCATGCTTGTCTTCTTTCAAACTAGATGGTTAAATTATGCTATGGAGTGGGAATTTGTAACTTTGTTGATTGTCCTTGTACTAGTAAACATGTTAGAAATAAGTGAGCATTTGAAAATCCAAGTTTCCCAATTTGATGAATAAGATTTTATTTTGATATTTATGTAAATTACTTGTATTTTATTTGAAATATCTTGATTGTAACTATCTGCAGTCAATTTATTCAGTTTGTCATATGGACGTCCATGAAGATGTATAGCTTGAACTCTTATCTGGCTGCTAATAGATACGACCTTCCTCTCATCAAATTGGGACTGGCTTTGTAGAGCCAGGACTTAAAATGGTAGATAATTGATGGATTGATAATTTCTTTTTAATCATATTTGTATATCTTTACAGGCTTCAAAATTTTTACTACGTTGTATTTGAACCTGAATAAGTCTAGAGGCACACCAAAATTGACAACAGATTTCACACTTATATGAAATGACAAGTTGTTAATGATATATAATAAAATAGTGTTAATGATAGAACCATATGAAAATCAACAATAGACTACCAACTCAGTAGGTGTGAAATTTGTTATGAAAACTGTTGTGTCTATACTCTATAGCATTGCTAGGATGAACTTAGCATTTCTTAGGTCTATGGAGAGCCCATGGAAGTGTTTTGTGTACGGCATTTTTATATGATGTGCCTTGAAGTCTCATGTTATTTGAATTTAGACTTTGTACAATTACATCTAAACCCTGTGCCCTGTATAACGTGCATGACATGTTTTATGGGGTGGGGATTGTGAGAGGCAGTGTCCCAAATTGGGCAAGTCTAGGCGTCTAACTGGTTAAACCAATGTAACACTCAACCCAAATCTCTTTGTTCAACAGATTGGTTATTCAATGAAATACGTAAAAGATTGGGATGATCTGGCTCAATTAATTGTTAAGTTCTTTGAAGCTTGCATAAAAATCCTGCCTTCTTCAAATGTAATACGAGAATGATTTTCGTTTCAGGCTCTAAATCTAGAGTTAAAGCGGCCTGCAAGTTGGAAATAATTATTTACATAACAGGCATGTGAGTTGATGTTTAGAAGAGATTTAAAACAGCTGCACAATCATGTTGTTTATATGCTTTAACTATGACAAGATTGTTATCATTTAACCTTAACCTGCTTCGTATAACACTTCACCTGGTACAATCTTGGTAAAGCACATATATACTGTCAGTGCAAGTAACACAATGTAAAGTAATACTAGGTCTTCAATACGAATATAACTATGATAAGATGATTCATTAAATTTCCATTTCACTGTAATTCCAGCATGTCAAGACTCAGAAGTTCTCAGACAAAGCTGGAGAGGAACAAAATAAAAAATCTATTATCCAATGATTAAAAAAATAATTAATGTATCTTCTCCTAAAACCAAATCGGTAGAAACTGCAATCAGCTCAGAAAGGGAGAATCAAATTAGGACTAAAGTACATGCATATGCCACTGAAATACACTATAAGCTCAGACAGCCAGTGGCTCAATAATAAAAAAAGAAGAAAAAATTGAGTCTCTAAGCAAGCAGCTTTCTCATGTCTCAGCATCCAAAAACCCAAAAGATGGAATCATGTCTCAAAACTACTTGCCTTCTCTCTTTTCTACTGGCCATCTCTGGTCTAATCAGTTTTTGAATCAGGATCATGGTCATCATCATGTGCCTTCAAGCCTAAACTCAAATCCAAAGTTCTCTCATTCAGATCTTGGCGTACTAATTGATTATTGTCCTGACACAGAAATAAAACTTTTTGGTAAGTATACATGTAAACATTCAGTAAGACATGAAGCAGAGTTTAGTATTGATGTGGGATTAATCTCAAGCCAGTAAGGGAAAGCAAACTTTTGAAACTAAAATTTTTCCTACACCAATCTCTGGGTATGCAGTTGGAAATCAAAAGGGAGAGATAAACTTTTAGACAGGCCTTTTTTTTTTTCAAATAACTTTTCTTCATAAACTTTTAGATAGAATTTAATGTGCTTTTCTGAATTTCTAACATGGGACAAATAGCAAGGTTGCCATTCGTAATTCTTTTTCAGTAAGTAATGACCATCATTTATCTAGCTAATTACAGAAGTATCCTATTTTTCCCCTTAAAATTACATCAGTGTCCTTGTCCGCTCAGTCCATATAGCCTTTCTGTCCAGATTACTTGCAGTGTGAACAGAATTGTCTCCACAATAGATAATATTACCAATAGTCTAAATCAGAAATGATGATATATAAAACAAGAATGAAATAAGTAACCATTTCACCTGATTTTCCTCCATTGGCACGTCATTAATGTCAGGTTTCTCATCCAGAACCTCAACCTTTGCTGTTGACTCTGTTGCATTAGGATCAATATCAATTTGTTTATCATCATCATCATCATCATCATCATCAACATCAACCTTTTCTGCATCCTCGTTTTCTGCATCCTCATTCTTCTGTTCCTCTAGAACAGCAATCTGCAAAACCAAAATGATCATTGATCCACAAAGCCAATAACAACGAATGAAACATATAATTCTTCAAATGGTTGTCTTCATTAAAACTCATTCAAAGAGCATCAATCTAGAAAATGGATCTTCAATGAGGGTGGCTATTTCAGACATACTGTTAAGAGTCGGCATTTTCCAACAAGAATTCATTAAAACGCCTAAAACATTCACTAGCAAACACACAAGAAGTGCTTAATTGCAAATTTATACTCTCCCCAAGCACCAGCATATATGCTTATTTCCAACATTATGAATAAAACTGGCATACCATATTACATTTCTCTTTTCTTACAATTTTTTTGTTCTAGCAACAATATCTAAAGGACATTTTAACAGGTTTTTTCTTTCCATATGGGATATTATTAGTAGAAAAGAAAAGAGGACAGGCAAGAAGGTTCACAGTACAAGGGAGTATAGAAAGGAAAAACTTGGAAGCTACAATGCTAAATAATTAATCTGCCCAAAACTTTCATCCAAATCAATAAGCAAGATCAGAATAAAGTTTCCTCTACTAATCAAAATTCAGGTAATGGACCCGGAATGAGTTTAATGATGCTTGATTCAGTTAATAAGAATATATTAATGTCAGTTGATGTCAGTGAGAAATGCCCATGCTCTTCAAAGGCATTCAGTAACTAAAGATTCATCTTTTAAACTTCTTAAAATCTAAATTAGTCTCCTCTTTTTTTTGATAAGTAAAATTTTATTATTAACTGAAAGGAGCACCTCCAAATACACAAGGTGTATACAAACAGTCCTAAAAATATTTGCATTGTGTCTGCCTTTGTTTTTTAACAAGAATTTCATCTGCATGTTAAGTTTGATTAATTCATTGTCCAAATTCATCAAAACTCCAACACTAAATTAGTCCATTGCATATGATCTCTTTAATACTTTTTTCTTTTTCACTGAATGTGACTTCTTTAATACTTAAGTTTATAATTATTGGGGACTAACTCCACTATTGACCTACATCATTTGAGTGAATAACATGCATGGCTTGAAACCCAACCCTCCCATCTGGTTTGCAAATTCTTATGTCAGATATAGTTGAGAACTTGAGATGCATAAAAATTATCAGCTGTTTATGTGGCATGATTAAACTCTATTTCCAAGAATTCTCTCAAAACTACTTCAGCCATACTACTTGTCTTAGATTGGTAAGTTTCCAGCACAGTGAGCATAAAATGCTTAGCCTGTCAAGGGTGAATGCCCCTGTATTATCCAGCAGCTGGTTTTGGTGGGTGGGGTTAATTGGCTGTAGATTTTACGGGCTAGAGGCAAGTCCAATGGGCTCTTCTTTAGAAAGGATCCTTACGTTATTAAAATTTAAAAAAAAAAAAAATTGTTTCCAGCACAGGCCACATGTAGATATCAGGTAAGGACACAAGGAACATCAGCTTTCACATTACCAAATTCAAGTCCACGCCAAGGCCCAGGGTCATGAAAAAGGGGAAGGCAATAGGAAATAAATGGAACTCTCTATATAATTTACTTGAAATGAAACACAAGTTCCTTTCACATCTTTTCTTTTCTTATGCCCTTTCAAAAGCCTTTACATTCCTTCTACCCAACTTTTATGATGTCACTATATCTAGCAAAATTTTAAAAAAGTACATCTCATGTTTGAAACACAAACGAAAAGAGTGTGACCAATCTCTTATGTCAAACACATTACCAAAAATATATAAATTTTAAAGTACAGAAGATATCCCTGAGAACAAGACTTCATACATTGCATGGTTTGAATTCCCACACACAGACAGACACATACACAATTAGCGCAATTGTTTTTTTAAGTAAATAAGTTTAATTGTATTGAAACTACCTCATGAAGGCTACAAAGCATAAGATAGCTTAAAGAATTGCCATCAAACAAATTAAGTGCAAAAAGAAATGGAATTAGTAAATTCTGTTAGGGTACCACTGTCATTGACCAAGGACCACCCACAGAGAATTCTAAGAAATGATAGCTTCAACTGCATCAAGCATCTACAATGCTTCCACATTTTTAAGAGTGAGAGAATTTTTCTCCCTCCACAAAATCCACATCAAACACAACTGAGCTAAATTCCACACACCAGATGATCATTTCCCAAACCAATTCCACCACAATTAGCTCAATATATTGCCAATTTAAAACTGATTCTTTCTTAGATATAAGGAAATCCAGAGTGAGGACATTCTCATGGCCACCAAATAGTAAATTTTGTCATCAAGAAACAGAAGAAAAGCTAAGCAAGATGGTTACCTTATTTTAGCTTCTAGGTTTCAAAAAACAAGTAATTTTGAGAGAGAGAGAGAGAGAGAGAACAAGCAGAAACATTATAAGACTCTCCTGAAATTGACTCTTAACTCTTAAGAGAAACTCTGACCTACATATCTCATTACCAGGCACCAAACAAATTTCCAATTGACACCATCACCGCCTCCTCTGGTATCTCCAGTGTAATATGACAAACTTTCCTAGTCTACCATTTTTTTATATACTCATAACTATTAGACTAGACCTTAGCAAGACAAAGCTATAGTAGAAAAGCACGTCATCAGTTGTGTCTTTTAAGTGAAACAGACATCATCATAGTAATCTATATGATGCCTGATAAGCATGAAAGCAATCCTCTACATACCCCAGTAATTTCAATAATCATACAATACCATATCTATTTCTCTTTAAAGATATAAATGAAATGGAAAAAAAAAACATAAATCATTCTCATAGATCTTTTTTTTTTATAAATCATAAATCATTTTCATAGATCTTATGAACCGATCAATGCAATATCGAAAATGGGTCCCTTGCATAAAAAAGAATCATGTGAACTAATCTACAAATACATGTTATTACAGTATTAGTGCCACAGCACATAAAATGCAAGACTTATCTAGGATTACTACATCTTTTGAGTCTTTCATGACCAAAATTTGAATTCTTAGAAAACATACCATATAGAGAACGACCAAATATGTCTCCGTACTTCAGCATAGTACTAAACGATACTTTTTTTTTTAATAAGCATAGTTCTAAATGGTACTAAATGCCCCCCTCCCCCATCCCACCCGAAAAAAGAATGACAGTTACAAATGTTAGGTTACTGAACAACTCAAGCACATAAGAAGCAATATCTTTATGATTCAATTGTTCTCTCTCTCTCTCTCTCTCAAGTAAAGTACCAAAATTCACAAAAAGGAACGAAAAAGCAATACATTCTAGAAATATCACAATTGTACTAACTTTTAGCCTTTTAGATCAGGCAGAAAGTACAAAGTTCCAAGTTGGCATCCCAAAAAGTAGATGCATCTTTTACAATGACATCAAACAAGAAAGTGTGTATAATAAATGACATGTTATACACAATTATATACATATAAGTGCAGTCATATCCAAACAAGTATTTTTCAAAAACTTTACACTAGATGCAAGTACACTTAATACACATGGCATTATCCACATCTCCAAATGGAAACTAAAATTTTCAACTCCGTGAATCTTCAACTCCACATATAGTACAGTCTAAACCGTCCTTAGTCCTTACAACGGCTTAATAATTAACAATTCGAAAAATTCTAAGCTTTTTAATGTTTCCTTTCCCTCAATCTTGCTTATTCTCCACATGTCTTTCCCAATTCATCCGCCAAACGCCAATTGCAAAATCAAAAGATTTCAACTTTACATTCCAAAACCCCCAAAAAGACAAAAATCCCAGTTCTCCAAAAAACCTCTCCAACCTATAAACACCCATCAAGTTAACACAAACCCAAAAACCCAGATCACATATCAAACCCATTATTCTCACAAAATCCCAAAAACCCAGATCACATCACAAAAAAACCCAATTCACCTAACAACCCCACCTACAAATTTTTCACCAAAATCAAAAAATCCCAACACACACTACACCCTCAAAAAAAAAACATAAAAACAAATAAAAAAATCATTAAAAAGAACAGACAAAAAGGGTGTACCGGAATGTATCTGATTTTACGACGAGGCGGTTCCTCCGGGGCAGCTGCCACGTCACTCTTGTCCCCTCCATTAACGTTATTGTTGCTGTTGCTGTTGCTATTGTTGCTATTGTTGTTATTGTTGTTATTGGTGTTCTGGCTTTGAGTGATTGGGGTCCACTTGTAAAGCAAGAGATGAGAACCGTTATTACCGTTACTACTCGTGCCGTTGGCGGTGGCGGCGGTGGTGGCGCCACTTTGATTGTGAATCTGATGAGAATGATTGCTGCTGTTGTTGTCCTTAGTAGAAGGAGCTACATGGACCCACTTCTTCTTCCACTTCCGGACCGGCCCGGTGAACACAGTGGCCGGTCCGTACCGAGTCGAGGTCCTTCCGAGTCGGGCCCCAACTCCTTCCATCACTCACTCACTCACTGATCTCTCCGATCCCTCTATTAATTTTAAAAATTATACACAAATTTTAACGATAAAAATTTTTTCTCTCTCTCTTAATAAAAAAAAAAAAAAAAAAACTTTTTTTGGTTTTGGTTTTTGCAGTGTGCGCTTTGGTTTTTCTCTCTAGGGAAAGAGAGACAGATGTCCTTTTTATAATAAAAGATGGGTTGGGATTGGGTGTTTCCGTGTCGGTGTGACTAATGTTGTGGCCAATCAGAGCCGTCCAAAAACGTGAACTCTTCCTTTCCCAGATTGGGTATTGCCGATTGGGCCATTGGCTATTTTGGGGTGATGTGATTCCTCTAATCCTCAAATGATTGAGACTTTGGGAGTTTCTCTCTCTCTTTTTTTTTTATATAATTTTTTTTTATAAGAAATTATAGAATCTAATGATTGGGATTTGGAAGAAGAAAGTTCCTAAAGTTGTCGTTTCTTTTTTTCTTTTTCTTTCTTTTTTTTTTTCTTTTTTTTTTTCCTGCAGAGAGTATATATATGTATATTAACAAACAAATTTTTTTTTTTTTTTTTTTGGGGAAGTGTCACTTTGATTTGATAATTAATTGACAAATCAAATGAGTTAAGATTTTTTGTTGTAGAAGATTAACAAATTTAATCATGTGATGTATGTACGGTTTCTGTCACATAGCATATGATTAACCTATTAGATTTTTGTGATAAATATTACTAAAATGTACTATTTGATCATGGTTAAAGGATTAATGGTTTATATTGAGAGTTTAAGGACCTTTCCAATAAGATTCTAAAAAAAAAAAAAATTACCATTCCAATAATGATATTTTAAAAAAACCTTTTATTATTATTTTTTCTCACTTGTAAAACTAGTAATACAAATTTAGACTCTATGTCTTTATGTCATGTTGCTGTGCCTATTTTCAATTATAGAATTCGAATCATGTAAATTAGTCTTATTTTATCATTTATAAGACATTTTAATATTGATTAAAAAAACATTAAATGACACATGGTATAAAAGGACGTTACTTGTATTTAGTAACCGGACCTACTGTATTGTGCAATCCCTCGTACAACATTTTAACTTTTTAAAAAAATTAAAAAATTCTTTTAATTCTCAACTTTTTTTACTTTTTAAACTTTCTTGAATCAATAGTTAATATCAAAAGCTAACTTTTTAACTTTTGATTTAATCCATTGTGGGTTCCTTTTTTGGAAAGTACCCGAATCCATTGATGATAAGAGATCTTGGGCCTCTAAGGATGGATAATTGGACTAGGTCCGATTCTCCGTGGCTTATTAGGGTTGTTGTATGAACCAATTTATGAGCAAGTCACATAAAGTTCCTCAAGTCAAAAATGTGATTTCCTCCTAAGCAATAAAATATCATTATAAGTGTTTTAGTGTCGTAAAATAACTTGTTACTCTTACAAAATAAGTAAAATAATTATTCATAATGTTCATAATGAGGAGGAGGGTAAAATGGAAGGTTTATGGCTTATCTTTTATTGTGTGAACATTTAAAATAGTTCATTCATTTGGTTCCTCGAGCGTGATGTCGTGGTACCTAAAACGTGATGTCGTGGCTCTTAGGGGCACTAGGTCTGTAATCCATGGAACCCAGAATCTTTGGTTCCTTGAACCGTAGGATCTTTCTCCATGCTTCTTATATAATGGAGTTTTGTCATTTTCCTTTACCTCTATAGGTCTTGCCAAGAACAACTATACAATACACAAATCTTCAAATAATAGTTAGTTCCTCATCTTAGGATATACATTCTAATACATATACATATATATAAATGAATTTCATAAGAATGAGTCAGCCACGAGGATCCTGACCCCAATTCTCACAGACTTAGTGGCTTTGCACAAGACTTATGAGATTTGGAACTCAAGTCCAAGTAGCTTTACTTGGACACTGCCTTCTAAGATAGTCAAGTGATGAGGATTTTGTGGGAAATAGTGATATTTTATGTGTGCATGTTTTAGCATATATTTCTTTACAGGCTAAGTGATATTTTGAATGATTTTAAGGATATGGGACGAATTCCTCCTCTTTGGCTCTCTTATTTTGTTCCTTTCCTTTCCTTTCTCCTTTGCTGGGCTCTTAAAGTTCTAAGAATTATCTTTTTGAACCTCTGAACTCTCCCCATTTTCCTCACTCTAAATCTCCCCCCTCCCCCTCCCTTTCCTATGCTTTAGTGTTCCTTTTATAGTGGATTTGGTCTGGTACCCCAGGTGAGGACCTCCTTGGTCTGCTAGGTAAAACCATGTCATTTGGAATTTGAAAAAGTGCATTGGATAGAGGTTTATCTTAATTAGGCAATTATAACTCAAAATGGGCATTTGACTTTAGCTACAAATGGAAGATTCCTTCTTGAAAAGTCAAAAGAGTGGGTGAGCTGCTCACTGCAATGGACGACAACTTTAATTGAAAATGACAATTAAGAGGAAATTGTAAGGAGGTGTCATGCATATGGGGGAACTGAGTTTTCCATTGGTTCATGCATTCCAAGCAAATATATGAACCAAGGGAAACCTTTGGGATCCTCTTTTCACCAAAAATCACTCCCCTACCAACCAAACCACTTCTCCCTTACTGCCAACTAGGGATCCCATGGGCTTGAACCATGTGTTTCAAAGATAATACCTTGTTTTGCTGGATTTTTTAATGGCTTTTGCTGGAAATCTGAACATATACCTTGGCTTTCCCATGTGTCAGCCAAGGTCCTCTTCTCAAGACTTCAAAATGACATATCAAGGTCCTAGGGCCTTGATGTTGATTCTTCTTGCTGCATATCCTCTGGCCTAATCGAGATCCTTCTTCTTGTTGCTTTGGGTACCAGAACCAATGTTGTGTCAGCAACATTGGTGGCTGGTCCTTTCCCAATTTTCCAACTATATTCTTCTTTTGAGGTTTCCCTCCAAAAAGTCTCTAGCTAGCCTTCCTCTTTTAGGGGGTCCTAGGGGCTGATTTTTAATCTCTTTTTCCAAGGCTTCTAGAGAGGGTTTTCAAAACCCCCAATTTTGGCTGCCTCATCCTTTGTCTTTTTTCTCTAAATAAGTAGATTTCCCCTTTATCAAGCTGAAAGATCCCCAGCCACCTTCTTTTATGGTTCACCTTGCTGCTCTTCCCGAGATACCGAACTTTCCTTCATAGCTGTTGGTTGCTAAGTCATCAACTGTTTCCAAAGTCTTTTCTTCTGAGTTGCAAGCGGCTGATGGGACATGCCTTTCTTCATTCCTTGTGCCCATGAGCATGCTTCCCTGAGCCATGGTTGTCAAAATCGCGATCCGGATCGTAAAATTGCACGATTTTACGATCCCCTCTCACTAAAAAGTTTAAAATCGTAGCAGGATTGCAAAAATGGTAAGATCGTATGTAGGATCGTGTAGGATCGCATAGGATCGTAGGATCGTATGGGATTTTGCTGATCCTACCATTTGGCTTGATTTTTTTTTTTTTTTTTTTTTTTTAAGTGGGATTCATTTGGGTAAGATAATCCACCTAAACCCACAAGCACAATGGGTTATCAGAATCCCAATAATGAATTGAAGTCCCAAATTTACCCCTATGTCCATAAAATCTCAAAAAAGCCTATAGTACTTAAGTTTAATGTTTTCAAAAACAAAACCAAAAATATTTAGATGATGAAATGGGATATGACAATGATAGTGATTAGATTAGAAGAACCTTAGAATGAGAATTCTTTTTTGGA
The DNA here is from genome assembly GCA_023621385.1 of Quercus gilva. NCBI lineage: Eukaryota > Viridiplantae > Streptophyta > Magnoliopsida > Fagales > Fagaceae > Quercus > Quercus gilva. Next base: position 80,160,502 of record CM042477.1, on the reverse strand, counting down.
TTTCATATTTGTGATTAGCTAGTTTATCTTAGATTGAAAATTCTCTTTTGGATTACATATTGTAAATTTGTAGTTAGCTAGTTTTTATATGCTAATTAGCCTAACTTATTTTAGATTTGGAACTTAGAATTTGGAAAATATTTTCCATATGTGTAGATAATATTTTGGTACTTAGTTGCTAATTAAACATGTACTGAACTTTTTAGATACATTATGTCAAAAGTTAAATATATTTTGTTTTGTTAGAATGACATAAGAATGATGTAGTATGTACAAATTACATTTTATGATGCAAATTTTTTTTTTTAATGGATGGATTCATATCTTAAGTGATTATGTAACATACAAAGTCACTATCAATAGGTTTTTTACTTAAAATCTGAAAATAGGTAGGATCTTACGATCCACGATCTGATCCTATGATTCACGATCCTACCTACCTCCCACGATCCTACGTAGGATCCCGATTTTGACAACCTTGCCCTGAGCTGTCTAACTCCCAGCTGATTGTTACCTGCACTTCCCGAGGATCCCCTCCTTGGTTCTGGCAACTCCTTGGTATCCTGGTCCAGTCTCTTTCTAGGTTCCTTGGGGGTTCTTCCCATAGAGGCTCGGCCAAGCTTCCTTTGCTTTTTCTTCCTTCTCTAAGGCCCAAGGCTTACCCATTCATGAGCTTGGGCTTCCTTTTACCCATTTTAAATGGGCCTTAGCTCATGGATTGGGCCTTTCCTATCTTTGATGGCTCATTAGTTTTGGATTTCAATACTTATAATATTTTGGACCTTAACAACCATTAAAAAGATATTGCACAATGCAATAACCCCAATAACTTAAAGAACCAATATAACACATTCAAAACATGTGTTTATTACGTGGCAATCAAATTATTTATAAGAAATCAAAAATTAAATGAAAGGGAGTCAAGCTTAATCAAGTAACTATCTCAAAAGTTAATGGAATAGCGACAACACATCATGACAACACATCTGGACAAAATGTCAAATAGTTGAACTTCAAGTATAAATAAGGTTGACATTCAAATGAAATGGATTCACCACACATACATCCAAATTCAGCTTACATAGTCTCGTAATGTCAAGTTTTAGTATAGACATAGTTTTGAATGTACCTATGTTGTTACGTTAATGCAAGAAACGTAGCTTTCAATACTACAATTAGAGCATCTGCATCAGATGTGGCAAAAATTATGCCATTTTGCCACACTAAAACCCTACTTTATTATTTTACCGCATCATTTTACAACATCCCATTTATCAGATGTTTTATATTTCAATTCTATACATTAAAATAATATTTCCTACACATTAAAATAATATATTAAATTCCTCCCCATCATCATCGTCATCATCAACCACCACCGCAACAACAACAACAACAACTACAACCACAACTAGAAAAATTGTTGCGGCCACAATCACTAGAAAAATTGTTGCTGCCACAATCACCAAGAAAAAAAAAAAAAAAAAAAAACCACCACTGAGATCAGAACAAAGATCGGCACCACCACCGATTCGCCCATCACCACTGATCCACCCATCACCATCTCAACCCACCCACCGATCTGCCCATCTCAACCCACCCACCGCCATAACCCACAACCCATGAACCGCCATAACCCACCGCCATAACCCACAACTCGAACCCACCCACACCGATTTGCCCATCCGAACCCACCCATCAAACCACAGCCAAAAAAGGTGAACAGAAAAAAGAAAAAAGAAAAAAATAAAAGAAACCGAAGTGGAATAGGGAGTCCAGATGGTTGGCTGCGTCGAGTGGTGGTCTGTGGTGTGATTGGCGGTGTTAAGTGGTGGTCATTGGTGATCGGCGTGCTGTGGAAGACGAAGAGAGAAGATAGAGATGAGAGAGAAGACAGAGATGAGAAGACGGAGAGAGCATATCTGTGATGAGGAGAGAGAAAACAGAATAAAATAATAATATATATTATACCACATTTGTCTGTACAGTGCCAAAATTGTGATGGCACTGTAGCATGTTGCAAAAATTTGGAACATTTAACACATCTGATAAAAGGGTGTTTTTAGTGTTTGGTGTGCCAAATGTGCCAAATATTTGGCATTTGGCACATTTGGCACATCTGCTACGGATGCTTTTACTAAAAATTAATGTTATTTACAGTTAGTTTGAATTGAGGGGGAGAAGGGAGAGCAAAAGGGAGTTGAATATGTATTTGGCTGAAAATTAGACTTATTTCTGGTAAACTCTACTTTACTCCTCTCTATTCTCCCTCAATCCAAACAGTTAGTGTAACTTAGTCTTGAAATTATTTTATGCAATGAAGTCCTCAAGTTAGCTTTAAAATTTCAAATGGATTATTTAGTATCCTTATTTACTATATGCTACATTTTTTATTAGATCACGGTTAACTCTATCCAACTTCGAATTGGATCTATATCATCATAGTTTTAATTAAGTCCGGTTTGTTGAGGTATTACCGAACTCTTAACCTTTTTAATACGAAGTCAGGCAAAATCCTCAATAATCAAGATAGCTTCGAGCCAAAAACAAGAAGTAGCCTTATGACCACATCTAGATAAGATTTTACCATCGATCAAGCATTTATCTATTTACTTTTTAAATAAACGATCTTATTGTTTTCTCTACTTTTGTTGCAAATAAATGGATTACCTCTCTAATGTTACCGAGTTGTTATAAATTAACATAAGAATGATAAACCAACAATTGTATTTTGTGAATTTTAATCTATATTCGTGGATAGGATCATTAGATTGATATTGGTGGAGTCAGCTTTTTTATTTATTTATTTTTAAATCGATAGTTAGAGAAGATGGATTTAAACTCTGAAATCTTCCTTTTGAAATATCCTAATACCAATTGAGCTACAAGTTTATGGCATTCATTTCAAGAAAATTGCTCTTTAGTTAATAGCCAAAACACCAATAACACTCCACTCTATATTTTTCTTAATGTGATTCTTGATTTGATGCATTAATAAAAAAAAGTTAACTTGCTTCTATAAAAAGTAATAAATTTATCTAAATCACATACTAAATAGATCTTTGAAATGAAGGTACTATTTGATTTGAAGTATATTTGGATGTAATTTTTTGTTAAAAGTATTTTTGCTAACAGTTGGTCGGAGTACAGTTGTAACTAGAAGAAATGAGACTTTTTAAAAGGATAAAAATACAAGCAAATAAGTTAAAAGAAAAAATTGTTGCCAAATTGACACTTGGTGTGCATTTGGGACAAGTTGAAAATTTCAGCTTATTTACAATTTCAACTTATTTCAGCTTTTTTATTTATTTATTTTTAAATCGATAGTTAGAGAAGATGGATTTAAACTCTGAAATCTTCCTTTTGAAATATCCTAATACCAATTGAGCTACAAGTTTATGGCATTCATTTCAAGAAAATTGCTCTTTAGTTAATAGCCAAAACACCAATAACACTCCACTCTATATTTTTCTTAATGTGATTCTTGATTTGATGCATTAATAAAAAAAAAGTTAACTTGCTTCTATAAAAAGTAATAAATTTATCTAAATCACATACTAAATAGATCTTTGAAATGAAGGTACTATTTGATTTGAAGTATATTTGGATGTAATTTTTGTTAAAAGTATTTTTGCTAACAGTTGGTCGGAGTACAGTTGTAACTAGAAGAAATGAGACTTTTTAAAAGGATAAAAATACAAGCAAATAAGTTAAAAGAAAAAATTGTTGCCAAATTGACACTTGGTGTGCATTTGGGACAAGTTGAAAATTTCAGCTTATTTACAATTTCAATTTATTTTTGCTACTATTCATGGGCATCATTGTACTTTTTGGTACTATTCAATGTATTCATGGGTCCCGCTGTACTATTCAGGTAACTTTTACATATATCTATAGTACTTTGTTGAGGTTCAAAAAAATTGGTCACAGACTAAGGTCCAAAGAAATAAAACGTTGGGCTCAGTTCACCAAAATAATAATAATAATAATAATAAAGCTAAGAGAAAAATGAGAGAAAAAGGAGGGTTGGGCTCACACAATGAAGAAAAAAAGAAAAGAAAGAAGAAAATGGCAAGGGGCCCAAAGGATTGAGATCCAAAGACCCATGAAAGAACAAAGTTTAAAAAACATAAAGCAAGAGAAAGGGGCAAACCGGCCAGGGCTAATAAACCAAAGGGAGTCCAGTAAGAAGAACTGGGCTGGGATCCTAGAAGTCACCAAAGTCCAGGGATCCTTGGGGACGTGAAGGAGGATTGAAACAAAACAGGGATCAAAGACAAAAGCATGCGGGTCTCATGCTCCGGACAGGTAGTGGGACCAGGGAGTACGAAGCAAAAAACGCATGAGCCGTGATTCCAACCATTTGGAGAAAATGACAAGGAAGAGTACAACTGAAAAAGCTGAAGAAGTGAAAAATGCCAAATAGCTGAAGATCAGCTAACGGAGAAGTTGGAAATAGAAAACCAGCTAAGGGACTTTCGTTTGGTCGGATCAAAAGTAAGAAGCTATGAAAAAAAAAGTGAAACAACATAGCCCTGAGCAAAATTGGCACGGCACAAACTCTAAGGGGCAAAAGGGAGAAATCACCAGTACCCCGGAGCCCGATCTGTGCTATAAAAGGAGAAGGGGGTCCATGCTGAAAGGCATCCAGATGGAGATAGAGATTCATTTTTTATTAGATCATTGAGGCACTCATGGTCATTTTCTGAAGTCTCATAGAACTATAGAAAGAGCTCTGTAAAATTAAAAGAAAACAGAGGAGCCGCTCCCGATATCCCAGAGACAGCCACTATAGCACATGCTCGGATTCAACAAATTCAAATTTTGCAAGTCTTGGAAGCTTAAATAGCTATCAAAGTCTGTAATTTTTGAACTTAGTTGAACCTTGTATCACGTCTTAATGAGCATTGTAATAATAACTAAAGAAAATTAATAAAATGCACCTCACTAATTCGAGGATCCCTAATCTTTTCTGCATTGTATTTCACTTGTTGTGCATTCCTTTGCTGTTAAAATGTCATTTAATATAAATATTTTTGCTTGTTAGTTATTTGTATTGTAGGAAGCTTGTTTTGTGCACCACTCAGTTCTTAAACAGCCATTTTAGTTGCGATGAACCGAGCCCAGTCCACCAAAAATATTTATTTGGCCCAGGATCTTTGGGCCACTATGCTGAGAAGAAAAAGACACTCTCACATACTTTCAGCAAAACATTTTTAGTTTCAGCTAAATAAGTTATTTTCAAACCGACCCTTAATATAGTTAAAACTCTCAGACGACTCTTTGAAGCTTAATGTAGATGCATTCATAGAGAGCCAAAAAATTGTGGATTTCAGTTAGCTCAACTGGTAAAACCTCTAATAGTTGTATAAGAGATCTGGAGTTCAATTTTCGCTTACACAAAAAACTGATTGGTATCTTGGTCTGATGATAAAGAGCTATCATGAGGAGCGGACGCTATAGGTTGAAACTCTCTTAAAAATAAAATAAAATAGAGAGCCCAAAAACTTAAAGCAGCTGTCTTTCATTAAAAGATGAGATTATACCAAATGAAGTGCTTAAACTTCGTGATAATTTTAAAAAATACTATGCATAAACGAGGTTGTTGCTTTTATTATATATTCATATCCTAGATTCCTAGTGCATAATAAAGAATGTGCAATATTAAGCATAGCTCACGTGTTTTGTAAGGACTATTTTAAATATTTTATATTTGCTTGCATAATGGATCCTGTAATTGATGCAGTATTACAAATCTCTCTCTTGCAAATATGATTTTGTAAAAATAATAAAATCATTTGATTATCAATGTGGCCAATTGCTAATTCTCAAAGAAAAAAAAAAAAAAAAAAAAAGCTGCTGCAAATGATATTTTGGGCCTGTTGGCATATCACCCATCTTGTGCCCCTGTGGGGGTTTGGATCAGGTTTCACCATTTCTATTCACACATCCCAAAAAAGGCTCATTTCTTTTTGACCACATCTATATCTATAGCTATACTTTTAATAACATAATTCCTAGTTTGAATTTCGTCATTTTGTCTACGTACTAAAATATCCTCAAACAAATTCTTAAACTCTTTAAAATACCTCTATCTTTTACTTAGCTGGTTTTAAATTAAAAAACACAAATCTCTCTGAATTTTTATACTCAAATACACTTTCTAAGTGGGTTCCAGTTAATTTAACTGGTAAAGTCTTTAATGGTTGAATAAAAAATCTAGAGTTCAATTCCTGTCGATATCAAAAACTGATTGGTGTCTTAGTCTGATAATAAAGAGTTATTATCAAGAGTGAATGCTGATGGGATTCATCTAACAATGTTCGTCCATAGTGTTCGTCCAAGCAATCATCACAACCATAACCTAATTGCACCCAAAAAAACCTTAAGGAGAAAAGCCCAAGTGGTATCAAGTATAACCTATACTCGTCCAAAAGGTAACGACCATTTAATGGTGATCGTCCAGGATTGGCACAAGGTCATGGACGATCATAGAATACTTGGTGAATTCTACAAGAAAACTTCTCGTAAGGCTCCATGTAATCAGGCCATAATACATTACTCCTAAAACGTGGAGAGCATTCCCCATAGCCCGCTCCATGTTCCCCATTTCATCCATTAACCACCCATATCACCCATGATTGTGGTGGATCCAAACAAGTAGACTTACTTCTAACTCTCTATAAAAGGATCAAGCTCTATTCACCAAGGTAAGTCCCACCATTCACTACTTTCCCTTGTGTTATAGAGAGAAAACTAATTAACCGTCGGAGGGTCCTTGGCCGGGTTACATCAGTCACCCTTGACAGTTCTTTCTTTTCTTTTTAGGACTTAAAAGCCATCACCATAGTCCAAAGCATTCCAACCTATTGATTTTCGTATATCATTAGATGCTATAGGTTAAAAATCTCTCAAAAAAAGAAAAAAAAAACACTTTCCAACAGAGTATTTATCTTTTTTCTATTCCATTTGTATATTCTTTCTTTATTATTATTTTTGGATTAATATTTATTATTATTTTTAATCTCCCACTATTCCATTTAAATATTATCTCTCTATCACTTTTTCTTAGGTAATTTATTCATTAATTTGTAAACAAAAATTATCATTACATACATGTTACTTTTAAAAAAAATTAAATTAAATTAAACCCATTGTACCAGACAATTAAACTCAAAACACTTGGCTAATTAAACAAAAATTATCATTACCCGTTACCTTAAAAAAAAAAAAAAAAAAAAAAAAAAAAAAAAAAAAAAAAAACAAAAAACCACACCTACATTTAAACCCAAAACACTTGGCTAATTAAAGAGAGGGAGAGAATGGGAAAGGCCAAAGAGGCAAAAAGAGAAAGAACGAGTGAGAGACCTTGCTCCACTCTTGCCGATGGAGAATCGGTGTTCACAATGCCAAGCTGCGGCTTCCGCTTCCTCCATCATTGCTTGTCTTCCTCCCCAGTGTAGCCCAGATGGGTCAGATTCTATCTCTTTTTTTTGGGTTATGATTTGATTAGTTTTTAAGATTGTGTTTTGGAGGTTGTATTTTGATTATGCTTGAATTTAGAGATGTTTGAGAGAGAAAGGATCTGGACTTTTTTCTGTTTGTAGCAAGGACGAACTCAAGATTTCGGGTTAGGAGGCTGGAGTATAAGTAAAAAAAAATCACGAAATTTCAAATAAGCATATATTTAGTATTAACAAACTGTCAAAAAAGAAAAATACACAAAATTTTAGTTTTGTAATACATTATAATGCAATTATCTACAATTAAAGAAAAAAACACAAAACTTCATTGTTTCTTACTACAACCGAGTATTTGTATCAGCTTATGCAAAAATTTCTATCTATTTTAGCATAATAACTCACTTTTTTGTTTTATATACTCACTATTATTTATTTTATACTACATTTCATCATAATACTATTTCCTTATCAATTTTTTATTATTATCTCAAATCATCTCTCTCTTCCTCAACTAAAAACCATTGTCATCAATCTAAATAATTTCTAAAACATTCATTTGCATAGCAACAATAATTATGTAAATTTTCCCAATCAACTCAAAATACACCCACATTAGTCTATGTATCATTATACAAAAATACATTTACACTATAATAATTGTGTAAATTTGTAAAAATACATTTGTTCTAAAGTAATTGTGTAAATTTGCACAATTCCTATAGCACAAATGTATTTTTTCACAATAATACCTAAACTGATGTGGGTATATTTTAGGGTTAATTGGACAAATTTGGGGTCTTATGTTATTTTACAACTAATGCAAATGCTATTACAATAAAATCAATATAAAATTATAGGAAAGGGCCCAAAATTTTTGAAAGAAGGGGCCAAACAATAAATTGAGAAAAATATACCTCTATATATATATATATTTTGTAGTTGTCATGAATATTGTGTAAAAAACTAAAAAGTGAATATTTTAAAAAAGTTTGATAGGATTTTTGGTTTTTGAGAGGTTATAAAATTGAATATTTTAAAAAAATTTGAGAGGATTTTTGGTTTTAGAGAGGTTATTGGAGATGCTTAGGACACTGTTTCTAAACGCGAGCCCAGTCCGATAAAAACCAACGAGAGCGGTCCAATAAAAACCACAACTGTACTTTGCATCTCACTGTCTTTGCCGCTTTTGTTCCAAAGTTTGCCTTTTGAGTCTCTCTTCAATTCCATTACACGCTCCTATAAAATAAAAAAAAAAAAAAAAAAATCCATTACATGCAAATGCAATTCTGTTTCTCAGTTTTCTTTATTTTCAATTGGTTAAATCCATTTTAAGCTCTGATTCTCTTGTATTTTTAATGAAAGCTCAAAGCTTGGTTTCTGGGTTTTGCTCAAACTCAACAACCCCATCAATTCCAAACACCAAAAAATCATTCTTTCAGTCACCAACTCCTCCTTCTTCAGCATATTTTTCACAATCCCGCAAATGGGTATCCTTTAAAATCCAACATTCAGCTCCACAAAGGGTGTGGTATAATAAGCAGAATGGTGTAGAAGAAGTAAAGGATGGTACTTCTCATTGGAACGATTTGGAATATGGGGTTAGAAGGAAAAAGCTTGCGGTTTTCGTCTCAGGTGGAGGGTCGAACTTCAGGTCCATTCATGAAGCTTCTCTTGGAGGATCAGTTCATGGAGATATCGTTGTTTTGGTCACAAATAAACGAGGTTTTCTCTCTATCTTTATGTACCTTTTTTTTTTTTATTTAACTGTTGTGTCTGCAATTTACGTGGTAAGTCGTGTTTTGTTTTAGGAGTTAATAGTAACTTGTTCATGATTAGTTGACCACTTATTTTCATCTCTGTGATTTATGCATTCAATTGAAATCCTAAAGTATCAGAATGAAATCTTACAGTATCATATATATTTTTTTGCTATTGAGATTCTTTAGTTTTCTCACTCTCTCTTGAACACGGTCTGTTTGTTAATTTTGTTTTAGCCCCTTTTTAATTATGGTAGACATGGGGTAGGCCTTTGGTCAGCAGATGATTTCTTGTGCTACCTCATAATTTTCAATGTGGTATCATTGTCAGATAGTATCAAATGTCACAGGTGCAACTGAGCCTTGGGGATTAGATTGTCCTACATACTAGTTAACCAAATGAGAAAGTTTTCTATCATTTAACATGGATCTATCGGCTACTCAAGGAGTGAATTCTGTTTTGATTTTTCTTTTGGAAAGCAAGCAGCTATGTCATTGAAATCTGAGACTTCCTACCCATGGTTGTTGTATAATTCCCTCAAGAGTTACTTGGACAAGTTCTTTTAAATATGCTTCCATCAACTTGATTGGCGCTGGTTATGGATTTTATACCATTAAAACTTATGCTTTTAGAGGGAAGATGTGCATTGCCTGGTAATTTATGGTGCTTGTTATGTTTGATGAGAGCAGAAAGTAGCTTAGGCACTGGGGAGCTATAATGCAACAGTTGCTTATGGCTTTTTCAGAAAGTTTTCTATCTTGTACATGGATCTCTTGGCTCCTCAAGGAGTGAATTCTGTTTGATTTTATTTTTCTTTTTGAAAGCAAGCATCTCTGACATTGAAATCTGAGATTTGCTATGAATGGTTGATGTTTAATTGCCTCTATAGGTACTTGGGCAAGTTCTTTTAGATGTACTTCCATCAAATTGATTTCCACTGGCTAGGGATTTTGGACCATTATAACTTATGCTTGTAAAGGGAAGATGTGTGTTGCCTCCTAATTTATCGTGCTTGTTATGTTTGATGAGAACAAAAAATAGCTCAGGCACTGGAAAACTATCATGCATAAACATTTTCTTGTGTCTTTTTCATATCCATTGATATGTGTTCTTTTCCTGAGTGGCAGGCTATGGAGGTTCAGTGTATGCAAGAGACAATGGCATCCCAGTTGTTTTGTTCCCCAAAACAAAAGATGAACCTGATGGATTAGCTCCAAATGAACTTGTAGCTGTGCTTAGGTTAGGCTTTTCTTCCCAAAAAAAAGGCACATTTATCTGCAATTCTCTCTTTTTATTATTATTATTTTTTTATCTTGGAGTTTTTGAATGTTGAACCATTTTTTAGTAGATCCACTAGTAAGAATGTTTTTCAATTTTGCTTAGCAAGGAGTTTCTGATGCATACATCCAACTTGGTTTAATTGTTGTCATAACACCTCTGGCATTATTTGGAAATCACAAAATATTAGTATTAGTGGAAAAACTATTCAATAGAGGAAAATACTGTCTCATCTGATTTTCATTGTGTGAAGGAAGTATATTGGACCAATCACTAATGATGACATCCCTTGTTGCCAATCATTGAAAATTGAGATGCACCCTAAGTATGTTGAGCTCTCAATTCCTAGTTGTTCATCTAGGCATCATTTTCTGTGTTGTTGCCATGTACCTTGATCTTCTCTGTCTAAATTGCATACTCTAGGCGCAGTTGTTTGTGCATGCTTACATACTACTGGTTTTCTCATTTTCTGCCAGCTTAAATTTTTTGTTTGTTACAGTTGGCTTTTCCATTAGATGTCTAAGTTACTTTTTTTGATTGTCTTTGGTTTGTTTGATGTCTGTTGTCTCATGCTCATTAATAATTCACACTAACAGTCTAAATGAAATTATGCTTTCTTAGGGCAAGCAGATCTCATGTAGACTCATCCTAGAAGATTTGTAAATTCTGCCTGGTATTAGAATAATGTAATCACTCCAAAGTACTTAATCTGATCCACTCACATTATGTGCAGATTCCAGTTGATATTTAGTGTTGCACAAATAATTTAGAATGCATCTGTTTGATTCTTGACTGGTGTTTTGGAAGTACAAAAATGATGAAAAGAAAAAAGTATAAAAAATCTTGTCATGTAAAAACAATCTGTACAAGTTGGCTGTGAATTACCTTCTTCTTCAGTACCTGTATCTGGATGATGCCTGCTTTTGTTAAGTCATTTGTTTGCATTTCAGAGGCCATGGAAATATATCAATGGAGCAGTAATGTAGAGTTTCAGTGTTCTTAACCTGGGAAGAACTTTTGAATGATATGCAGTATCTCTGAAAAGCTCTTTCTGCAGTTACTTTATTAATTCATAATTTTTTGAAAGGTGACACAATATCTTTTCCAAAAAAAAAAAAAAAAAAAATGGAAACAAAAGAAAACATTGATGATTTCAAATAGTACAAATATTTATTAACATTTCATATTTTATCCCAATCAGGAAATTTGAGGTTGACTTTGTACTTCTAGCGGGATATCTAAAGCTTATACCAGTAGAGTTGATCCGAGCTTATCCAAGATCCATACTAAACATTCATCCATCACTCCTTCCAGCTTTTGGAGGCAAAGGCTATTATGGTATGAAGGTCCATAAGGCAGTCATTGCTTCTGGAGCAAGGTATCTTGCAGCATTTGATGTCTATGTATCTGAACCAATACTGTTTCCTGATTAACCCCAGTAATTCAGCCCACTTTAGATGTCTATCCTAATTTTATGTTTTGTTTCTTTGTGCTTGATTAGATACTCAGGTCCTACTGTTCATTTTGTGGATGAGCACTATGACACAGGGCGAATCCTTGCTCAAAGTGTTGTCCCTGTGCTTGCTAAGGACACTGCAGAGGAGCTGGCAGCAAGAGTTCTTCAGGAGGTAATGATATTTTATATCACTCTTTTCCCTCTTCGCTGGTTTTTTCTTTTTGGGGGGCGGGGGTCTGTTTCATTCTTTTGAATGGTTGAACCACTAGATAGGTATTCTTTGCAATAAAGTTGAGAAGGGAGCTGTGGGAGTCATATGTTAACAACTTATAATTTTTATTTTTATTAAACTCAAATCAAGTACACAGGAGGTATACCTGAAAAGGGAGCTAAAGAAAAGAAAACAAGCCAAGAAAAACAAAAATAATTATCTAGTTCATAGGGAATCCATAAACTTGAGGAATCCCTTGATCAAGAAAGACAAGGAATGAGTCGTCCATTTATGGAATAAGTCTTCCATTTATATAGGGTCTTCAGTACAAAAACTTCAGCTTCACCATGCTAAGTTATTGGCCTTCAGAACATCTTGCATTTCGTTCTTGCCAAATGCACTGCATAAGACACAGAGGAGCCACTAACCCTCCTCCCATATTTCTCCGACCAGCTCAAAAATAACTCTTACATTTAGTCATATGTTCCCCACTGCATTTACACATGAATCACCATGCCATGCATTTAGTGATGTGTTAACAACATTAATGTAGGGCAACAGGACCACAAAGGTCCAGTAGGAATATACTTTCTGAATAACCTCTAAATTTGTCTATTTTGGTACCAGATGATACAATAACCTCTAAACCCAAAGAACCTTAACTGCTAGACCTCTATCTTTGAAAGGTGGAGAAGTATAGCCATTGAATGATTAAACTATAGAATTCTTGTCTAGCAGTTACTTATCAAAAATGAAAGAGGAAAACAAAAATCCTTGTGACATCCTTTTGCTGAAAATATTTTCTTTGTGACATCCTTTTGTTGAAAATATTTTCTTTTAGGAGCATCGGCTTTATGTTGAGGTGACAACAGCAGTGTGTGAAGAGCGGATAATTTGGAGGGAAGATGGTGTTCCTCTCATCCAGAGCAAGGAAAACCCCAGTGAGTACAGGTAGCAGAACCAATATCAGCAATTTCTGTTTTTGGTATGGCTCAGGTCTCCAAAATATCACTTTTGAGTTTTGCCCAAGTCTTCTACCCACCCAAAACTAGGCAGCACTCCTACCCAGCTAATTATGGGGGGAAATGAAGGAAAAAGAAAAGAGAGAACAAGAGTGTAGAAGCCATTTTTAACTAGCGTATTTTCTGTTCCATTGTGTAAGGCTGAATTGCCTTGCACTTGATTTTTGTCATGCAGTTTGGCTGTTTTTGTATGAGTGTAACAGGCGGCTTTTATTACAGGCATCTGAGTTTAAATTTGAAACTTAATCATTAAAGATTTCCTGTTTCTCCTCTTTGAAGATGATTGTGAAATTATTAGGGTGTTCGCAATCTCATGTCCTTGGACTCCTTGCATAAATTTCTGCTCTAAAGTCTAAATTTTCCCCAAAAATTGTCATGAACAGAATGGTTTCCCCCGTAAATTTGGTTTTAAATTGGATGTATAATGGAAGCCAAGAGCCTTATGGCTTAGAGAACCTGGGAAAAAAGAGAGGAGAAAAAGAAAGAAAGATAGAGAACCTGTGAAAAAAAGAAAAGAAAGATATATTTGTATTATTGTCATTCATATACCAACTCTCCATTTAATTGGTTCCAGAGGCAAATTTTTTTTTAAAATTTTTTTAATAGTAAAAATCATACCTATGATAGTGTCTCACACAAAAATCTGTAGTTGTTTTTAGCAATTAGCTCTAACTTTTTGAGTTGGTTTGTGTGGGTTTATGGGTTGGGTTGAATTGGATTTATATTTTAGTTGGTGTTGGGTTGGGTTCTTGTTGGTAGTTTTTTCAACTCATCTAACCCAACCCAATTCATTATATATAAGTTTAATTTATCAGCCTTACTCTAATTATTAGTTGGATTTATTTTGGTATTTTATATTTGGGAATTTACAATATATTGGAATTGTAATACGTTGGTTTTTTTTTTAAGCAATCAAATAATTAATAAAAGTCTAATTTTTTTTTTATAAGATATGAAACATGTAAGCAAAACTCACTTAAAAGTCATTTTAAGTAATAAATTTTTTTTAAAGTAATTAAATAATTAATAAAAGTCCAATTTTTTAATAAGACATGATATATGAAAGCAAAACCCACCAACCTAAATCAACTCACGTGGGTTGGTTTCAATTTTAAAGATGTGATGAGTTGGGATAAGTTGAAAATTTGTTAACTTAACAAGTTTGGGTTGGATTGAAAAAAAAAATTGTCAACCTGACCAATGCACAATTGCCAATGAATTTGAGGAAAAAGATGATGATGATGATGATGATTATTATTATTATTATGGAGGAATGGAGTATTATAATCATTTGTTAATGGTTAATTGTTATTATTACATGATGATCCATCACACTTGCCAATGAATTTTGGGCTAATTGAGACATCCAACCTAAATGAAGGATATAAGTTGGGGTTCAATGGCCTAAGAAGAGTAATATGTTATGAACTCAAAGATCTTATTTAGAATGCGCCAATTAAGCCACAAAACTCTTGACTACAATTTATTTTCATAATTATTGGAGTGGTAAATGTTGTAATTAGTGTACAATTAGAATGATTCAAGTGTCAAAAACCTTGTAATTTAGTAGCATTGACCGACCAATCTTCTTTATGAGAATAACCAATATTTAAATCCCCTCCCTTACTTGTTGTAAGGGTTAATGATAAAAAGTTGGTGCCACTAATGAGCAAGGAAGAGGGTACTGTACTGTACTGGCTAGTATGTACTGTATTGGCATGTGTACCAGTACCAAAATTTCAACATTTCGTACCGGTTTAAATACTGAGCGTACTAGTTGATTTTGGGTGTTTCGGCCAGTACCGGCTAGAACAGAAAAAATCCTTTTTTTATTTTTTATTTTTTTTTAGTTTTGTAATTTTTGATTTTTTGTAAGGGTGGAATGTTAATTTCATTTCCTAATTCTAACCTAACCTACCCAGCCCCCTAATTTCATTTCCTAATTTTATTTTTGTATGCAATGAACAATTAAGTTTTCTGTTTTATATATATATATATATATATATATTTTTTTTTTTTTTTCCTTTCTTCTTTTAGTTGATGCTAAAGTCTAAAACTATGAATAATTTGTTCTGAATTGAGGTAATATTTTATGCTAAACTTTTATTTTTATTATATATATATATATATATTTATTTATTTATAAATATAAAAAATAATGGTAAACCTGAAATGGTATACTGATATTGACCGGTATCGAAATATATTGTTCTACTAGTTAAATCAGTACAACCTCCGGTACGAGATTGACTTCTTTGCTAATAAGTTCATATAAAAATAATGTTATACCAATTGCAACTTATCATCTTGACAAATTGTTAAACTAATTGGGAAAAAGAAATTCAAAGATGGTAAAGTAAATTGATTGAGACACCTAGAGTTCAAATCTAACCAAAAAAAAAAAAAAAAAACCCTTGTCACAACACCTTATTGCCGATTTATCTAGAAAAAATAAACATAGTATTAAAAAGAGTTTAGATATCCCAAGAGTATTGTACCTCAAGTCATAATTCATGATATTTTTAATGAGAAGGCATTCCGCATCTTCCTGTGTAAACAATATATATATATATATATATAGTCACAACACCTTATTGCCCATTTATCTTAAAAATATATTAAAAGAGTTTTAGATATCTCAGTAGTCTAGGGCCCGTTTGTTTTTCAATTTCAAACTCACATTTTTTCATTTTAAACAACATTACAGATATTTCCACACACTTTTTTACTTACATGTATTTCAAAAAACTACAAAAATCTCATCTCAAACTACTCTACCAAACACCCCCATAGTCTTTAGTCTTGTACCTCAAGTGATAATTATGTTCGTTTATCAAAAATAATAAAAATTTGATAATTATGTTCTAATGGGAAGGAATTCCACCTCTTCACCACAAAGCTTTTCACAACTTCTTGCCATAACTGTGACGTGGTAGAGTGTGATTGGAGAAGAAAAAATAGTAGGCCTATGTGTAAGTGATATATATATATATATATATATTTTTACAAGATAGAAATTCTACTTTAGTCTAATCTATATGTATATGTATGTGAAACTTCCTCCTGGAGACTTGAACCTCGACTCTTACCCCTCACACCCCACAAGCACTTATACTTGTGGAGTGACCATTGCATCAAGGGTGTGTGGTGGTGTAAGTGATAGTTAACTACTCATAGTTTGCCACGTTAAAGATGTGGAATGATTTGTGGTCCTAACGCTACTCTCCATTGTGTAAACAAAAGAAAAAAAAAATCACCCTTATTTCAGTTCTCTAATTTTGTTTTCGTTTATTTCAATCCTCTAAATTTCATATTTATCCAATTAAAGCCTTTTGATCAACTTTTGTTAAATGTTTTTAAAAAAAAATGGAAAATACTTTTTACTCGTCAATTTAATTTCTTTTAATTTAAAAAATTTGAAGAAATTTTAAAAAATTAGAAGAAAATTTTAAAAATTTGAAAATTAACCACAAAATATAACAAAAATTGATGAAAAAGCTTTAATTGAATAAATTTGAAAGTTAGAAGACTGAAATGAATGAAAACAAAGTTAAAGGACTAAAATAAATTTTAGTAAAACAAAGATGGTAAATTTTACATTTTAGCTTAAAAAAATGTCGACATCTTAATATTACCATAGTAGATGAAGATGAACGCTTGAGATCATTCGTGCCCATATATAAAACCAGTAACTAGGGGTTTTATGTGTCGACATCAATGCATCATTTCTCTTCTCTCTAGTTATAACACCCGCTCTCTCTCATTTTTTCATTAGCTCCTTTGTTCTAACTTATCTAACTCTGGACTCCATTCAATCTTTTTTTTTTTTTTCATGTGTGATATTTGATTTATTGGATGTGGCTACATGTACCAAGAGAAGGGTGAGAAACTTCGATCAATACCCTTGTTCTTGATTTGGCCAAAGTGGCTGTAGCTAAATCAAACTTCTTATAGAAGTTAACTGGCAGGTTATTGTGAAATCTCTTTGATTTCTCTCTATCAACTAATCTGCTTACCGAACTTCTCACAAAACACCACCCCCCCCCCCCCCCCCCCCCAAAAAAAAAAAAAAAAAAATTGTGGGGTTCAAACTTCAAAGAGAAGGGAGAGAAGAACGAAATGACATAGGATTTAGCCATTTTGAGAGACCCTTCTCAAAGATCAACCATTAGAGAGTCACCTTAAAAACAAAAAAAACAAAAAAAAAAAAAAAAAAAAAAAAAAAAAAAAAAAAAAATGTAGGTAGGTAGTAGAAGCAATGTTATTGTCTTTGGGATTTAGGGATGGGAAATGCGACTACACTAAGGGTCCATTTGGATGGAGGAGTGGAAAAGTGGGAAGATAGAAAATGGGGAGAGAATAGAAAAGTGGGAGTATAGAAGATATTTTAGTTTTCTCTCATTTGTGTTTGGTTGAGAGGATGGAAAAGTGGAGAGATGAAAAACTTATTTGTTTGGTTAAAAAGAAAAATGAGATGATGGAAAATGAAGTTGGTATAAATTTACAATTATGTCCCCCATTAGATAAAACAAAAAAGTAACACATTTTTTATTAAAAAAATTATGTATGGACATTTCAAATTAAAAAAAAAAAAAAAAAAAACACTACCTAGAAGCATGGGCTCTACAAAGCCTTTTGGTTGATCCATATAAATCTCTTCCTTTAGGTCCCCATTATCAAAGAAATCAAGATCAGCTTTTTGTTTAAAGCCTTTTGCAACAAGTCTAGCTTTAAACTTATCTATTGATCCATTCGGTTTCAACTTTTTTCTAAGGACCGTGACCCATTTAAAACTTATGGTCTTACAACCCGGTGGAAGATCTACTAATTTTCAAGTTCTATTAGAAATTAGAGATTCCATCTCATCATTTACAGTCTATTTCCAAAATATAGCATCAGGTGATGTTAAAGCTTCTTTTAAATTTTTATTTATTTAAAATTTTTTTTATTTGATGTTTTAATAGCAATTTGGGTGTTCTAAAACACTTAATGTAGAGCATTAGTACCAGGTTAGCTAAATGCAAAATTGTTAGCATTTAACATACTATACACCAAAAACCCACAAACATCGGATATTTCAAATGCCAAATAAATTTGGTTTTACTATTGGCACGGTATAGATAGAAATGCTATTTAAAAAAAAAAAAAATCATTTATCTCTCTCCTCTCACCTAGTCTATTGTCTATCTAGTTTCTCTCTCAGCCTTTCATTCTCACTCTTAGACATGCATCGACCTTTCCCCACAACCGAGCTCTCCACATTGCCACCTCTCCCCATTTCAATCTCTCTCTCTTTCTCGGCGAGTTGGAGTGGTTTGGTTTTTCTATTCTTAATCTTTAGATATGGGTGATGGGTTTTTTAGTTATGTTTTTTGCAAGGGGTTTTTGTTTTGATTTGGGTTTTGTGAGGGCTTGTGGTGGTGGGTTGCGATTTTGGTGGTGGTGGTGGATTTTATGTAGGTTTTACGGTGGTGAAGGGTTCTTGGTTTATGGTAGTGAAGGGTTCTGGGGTGGAACTATTATAGAGAGAGAGAGAGAGAGAGAGAGAGAGAGAGAGAGAGAGAGAGAGAGGAATAAAAAAAATGAGTAGATGTGATAAATTTGAGATGTGATGTAGATTATTTCTCATAAAAAAGAAGAAGAAGAAGAGATGTGATGTATAGTGACCGAGTAAGTTAATTGTATGTTAAATTTAATAAATTAACTTTTTGATGTGTTAAATGCTAAATTTTTAGAGGAGATTATACTAGTGCTATCTGCTATGTCAACATCTGTTTGGATACCGCTTATTGCTGAAAACTGAAAATACTATAGCAAAATAATTTTTAAATGTGTGAATAGTATCGTGAGGCCTAGTTTTGAAGAAAAAATTGCTGAATTAGGAAAATTATTGTATACTCCCGAAGTACCAAAAATGCGTAGTCACTCATTTCACACGAATGGTGGGTTCTACTAATTAAATTTATGGTGAGACCCACCATTCATGTGAGAGAAAGAACTACGCATTTATGGTACTGGAGTGAAGTGCCTAATAATTTTCCACTGAATTAGACAACTTGTAAGTTCCATAAATAGTGCACAATACCCACTTAGCAGGGCTGAGAGCATCTCCAACAGGTTCGGTATCCGGGTATATTAGCTAAAATTTGGAGAATTTGTGCATTGTTCATGCTCTGCAGATTTGGTAAATCTGGATTTTTTTTGGCTCATGAACAGTAGCCCATCAAGTCTGATGGGCTACTGTTCATTAGCTATTGAATTTCTTGGATTAAAAAATTAAGCCAGCTACTTATTATATCAATTCTTTCTCTCTCCTCTGGATTTTTTTTTCTCTCATTCTCTCCGTTTCTCACATAATCCAAACACAAAACACAAAACACAACAAAATCTAATTCTAAAAATAAAGTGGAATCAGAACAAGCAAATATGAAAAAGAAAAAGAAAAAGAACAAGCCGATTTGACCCAGTCTGGTGGTGGGGAGGATGACGAGCGGCGGTGGAGATGCTGGAGCGGCAGTGGAGATGCGGTGGAGGCCCAAGCTCAATCGGCCTCCATTGGCAGTGCCTCAATGGTGGTGGCCGAAGCTTTCACCATTGCCTCCATGGTACTTACGCATCCACCACACGGTTCCTTCCTCAAAATCAATTCTGATCCTTGCTGGGTATTTTGGTGTTGATGTGGTGGAGTGGGTCGTTTTGTTGCTACTAGTGGTGGTGGGTTGTTGGGGTTTTCGATTGTGGGTTTGGGTTGAGATCAAATCGTGGGTTTGAGTTAAGATCAGGATGTGTTTGTGTTTGTGGTTGGGATTGGTGAAGGTGTTTATGTTTGTGGTCCAGATCGATGACGGTGTTGGTGTTTATGGTTGGGATTGGGCTGTGTTTGTGTTGGTGGTTGGGATCAGGTTGTCGTCGGCGGTGGGTTTGTGTTTGTGATCTCTCCTCTCTCTCTTTGTCTCTGTCTCTTTTCTCTGATGTGAAGCAAATGGAGATGCTAGAATGTTCTTGAGGTGAAAAAGAAAATAAAAAGAAGGGGGGCTGGACACTTGTGTGGAGGAGAAAAACAAGAAAAAGAAAAAAAGAAAAAAAGAAAAGAAAAGAAATGAACGAAAGAAAAATAATATAAAAAATAAAAAATCCTAATTGAAAAATACTATCACAATATTTTTATAATATTTTCACAATAAATTTTAAGGAACAGATTATTATTAGTTAATATTGACGGGTAAAAGAATAATTTCAGTGGTGGGTTCAAATTAGAACTAGTAACAACTTTCCACATAAATTTTGTTGTAAAACTATTGCGTAAAATGTTGTGAACATAATACTTCTCATTGAAAAATATAGTTATTAAAAAAATGATGATTAAAAAAATAATAAAAAATAAATAAAAAAATAATATTTAAATGAGATAGAGTATCTGTTAAAAGTGTATTTGAAAAAATGGGTAGATAAAAATTAAATATTACTGTTTATTCTCTCAATAGTACAAAAATTTGAAAAAACTGCTAGAAATGCTGCATCAAAACGCCTAACGCAAGACGCATAGGAAAATCAGCCCAATCCAAACTGATACTAAAATCTGACCACATAACATGAGGATGAGCGGCTGAGATCATTCCTGCCCATCTATAAAACCAGCAACTAGGGATTTTAGGTATCTACATCATTGTATTATTTCTCTTCTCTCACAGTTGTCACAGCCGCTCTCTGAACTCCATTCAATCTTTTTTTCCTTTTTTCATATTTGATATTGATGTATTTGGTAGTGGCTACATGTACCAAGAGAAGGGTGAGAAACTCTGATCAATACCCTTGTTCTTGAATTTGCCAAAGTGGCTGTAGCTAAATTAAACATCTTTGAGAAGTTAACTGGCCGGTTGTTGTGAGATCTCTTTGATTTCTCTCTGTCAACTAATCTGCTTACCGAACTTCTCACACTTTTTTTCTTCTTAAAGC
This sequence comes from Quercus gilva, assembly GCA_023621385.1. Taxonomy (NCBI): domain Eukaryota; kingdom Viridiplantae; phylum Streptophyta; class Magnoliopsida; order Fagales; family Fagaceae; genus Quercus; species Quercus gilva. The sequence continues at coordinate 80,139,358 of CM042477.1, read as the reverse complement.
AAAAAAAAAAAAAAAATAAAATAAATAAATATTTGTGGGGTTGAAAGAGAAGGGAGAGAAGAAGGAAATGGCATAGGATTTAGCCATTTTTAGAGACCCTTCTCAAAGATCAACCATTACAGAGTCACCTTCCAGGCAAGCTGCTTTGATTTCCAGCTGCTTGCGTCTATCGGTGCCTATATACACTCTAAAATCTTCTTCAGCGTTTTTCAACTTTTTTTTTTTATTTTTCATAAAATTGCTTTAAGATTTCTAAAATGTTCAATCTATTTCAAGTTTTCCCTTTTCATATTTATTTTTCTGGATGTAGGTTATATTTTTCTTCGTTTTTCTTTTAATTTTTTATTATTTTGTATTGAGTGTCATGTCAACTTCTTTTTAATTTTTGATTACGAATATGTTTGTTTAATTTTATTTATTTATTTTTAACTCAAGAGTATATTTGTTTATATGTTGCTTGTTAAAATTGTACTTTTAAATTTTATTAGTATTTATGACCCTGCACAGTTTAATCAATCAAGAATCATATATTAAATTCTCAAAAAAAAAAAAAAAAAGAAAAAAGAAAAAAAAAGAAAAAAATATTAATATGTGAATTAAGAAAATATTTTAATTATTAAAAATATATTATCAATTAAAAAAAATGTATATTAGATATAAACATTAGTGCGTTTATATCTATCGATATGAAATAGAAGGATAAAAAAACAAAGATTTATTGCAATATCCATCAATATGAAATAGAAAAGGATAAAAAAACAAAGATTTATTGCAACAAAAAAAAAAAAAAAAGAACAACTAAGAGGTAGCCTCCCCGATAAAAAAAACAAAGATTTATTGCAAAAAAAGATTAAAAAAAAAAAAAGAACTAAACTCAAGGGGGCAATGCTTCATAAAAAATACCAAATGCAGAGTTTTGAAGAGCCCATCTAGCCAAAACATGAGTAGTCTTGTTATAAATTTATAATCATTATTTATCCAACGAACATCTAATAAACTGAAATGCACCGCAAGAGTTTGAATTTTATATACAAAATTAAGCAGTATCCAGGGTATATGTTGCTTGGGAGCTTTGACTATATCAATACAATTTTTGGAATCACTCTCCACTCCAACATTATGTGTATTCATTCAATCGGCTAGCCAAAATTATTGCCTAGTGAATTGCTTCTGCCTCCACTTGGACAGGGATGCAAACACTGAAGCCCCTCTCCAATCTCTAGCAACTACCGCAACATATGCCGAGTTGTCACCTACAACAGCATCGCAGTTTAGTTTCAAGGTTCCCTGCCCAGGCTTCCTCCGTCTCCTAGGAACACTGCTTAAAGGCCTAGAGTTGGAATTACTAGACAAGCACCTATGTTCCAAAAATAATTTTTGCAGCTTCCTACTCAAATCCTCATGAGATGGCTTCAGATTTTTATGAATTACTTGGTTTCTAGCTTTCCATATAAGATCAAGAGTAAGGGCATCAAATAATAGGAATTGCTCCTCTGCATAACATCAAGCTGAAAACTCTGTTTTGATGCCCCCATCAAGCTGAAAACCAAATAGATCTTGCAAATTGGCAAGGAGAAAATAAATGTAATGACTAATATGGTTTCTACTTCAGAATCACACATAGGGCAATTTGAATCCATATTAGGAATTGCTTCAAAAAAAAATCTATATTAGGAACATACCTGCTTAACATTTCTTTGGATGGCACTTCCAAATTCTACTCATTAGATGGTCTTCATTCCCCATATATGTATACTTGCTGTTTACAAACATATACATAAATAAAAAAAACACAAACCTGTCTAAGTACATAGCAATAATTTTGACATAGTATATCAATATTAGCTGGTTCCGAAATATTTTGTTTTCCTGACTAAATTGAAATGACATTTGGTAAACTCCCTTGAGGAAATGCAATATTGCATTTGCCTTTATTTTTATTTTTTAAATTTTTAATTTTTTTAAGGGTGAAAATTGAAAACTTTAATTAAAACCGGTTAAATTAGCTTGAAGTATAGAATAAGTGTGTGTTTGGATACCACTTTTTTTGTTGAAAATTGAAAACTGAAAACAATAAAAAAATATATTTTGGTTACTGTTTATTAATGAAATCACTGTTCATTTGCTTGTTGTCCCATGAACAGTGCAAGAGGTGCTGGAATTAAAAAAAAAAAAAAAAAAAAAGAGGCCAAAAACGCAGACGTGTTGGCCGTGGACGCAATCCAAACGGGGCTTAAAATTGTGATGGAACATTTTCCATCCACACTAAAAAATCTGAAATGTCAATAGCATATCTAGTAAGACTATAAGCAATTGAGTTACCTTATCTCTTTGTATGAGAGTAAAGTAATTGATCAAAACACTGAGCATAAAACTTCACATCTTCGACCAGCAATCCAAAAGGTGCCAAAGAATCATCTTCATCAAGCAAGGCTTTAAAAATGACCAACAAATCACCCTCCAGCACAACCTTGGAAATTCCGATCTTTGAAGCAAAAGAAAAGGCCTTTGCCGCTACAAGTGCTTCTCTTTCCTCATGACCACTATAGGGTTGAGATAACTTCTGAGAGCACTAGGCAATGACTAAGCCCAAGTTGTTCCTAATGACCACCCCTATCCCAACCTTGTTCTCATTGGAAAAAACAGCCCTTCAAAATTAATTTTCATTTAATTTACTGGAGGAGATTGCCAACGACTCCTAAGTCCTAATTCGAGGTTGACATACTGCCAGCATTGTTTGACAAGCCAGAAATTCATACTTGTCTCTCGGAAGTTGAGCGACCTTTTGAAGAGCACAAGCAGTTTGATGGAGATACATGGAACATTAATTAATATGATCCTTTCCATTTGCCTTAATGACATGGAAAATTTTCCTTTCCATTTAATTAAAATTGAACCATTTCATGATTCATAATAGATATTAAGGGTGTATTTGATAAGCCAAAAACATATTGACCCCTTGTGATGAAATTAATTGATTAATTAGCCAAGTTTATTAATTAATCAAATTAACATGCAAACGCATGATAGCACAAACAAATCACCAATAAAACTAAGTATGCAGCGGAAAATAAATTAACACAGTGATTTGTTTACGAATGGAGAAAACCTACACGGCAAAAACCCAACTGGATGATTTTAAGGTCACCACTCTTGAGAATCCACTATTATCACAACAAACGGTTACAAGTAAAAGAATCTCAGTACCTTATACCAACCTATAGTTAAACCCTTACCCTAATACCCAATTAGACTTGTTCTACAGTGACAATCTCTTCTTTTGATGCACAGCTCCCAGTACGTGACTAACTAATTGTGCGGATCCTAATACGCGACTTCAAACACCAACTAGAGAAGTTCGTTGGCTGCAAAGTTCTTCAGTTCATCACACGATGAAGATCGAGAAGCTTCTTGGTTACAAAACCCTACGGTGTATAAACACAACAACTTCTTCATAAGAAAGATGAACTAGGGCAAATTCTGTTTTCGGTCACAATTTGCTTCAATAAACTTTGCTTAACACTTGTGCAACTTGTGTCTACCTTTGACAGCCTTTAAAATAATCTTTTTTTATGTCTAGGGTTGTGAGAAAAGAAAGCCCAAACATTCAATCACAAATTGAATGAAAAACATAACAGAAAATTTAAATTTCATAAACCTCGATAGATACCCTATCTGTCAAGCTGCTGTCGAGTCACGGGTTTTAACAACTCTACAGGTCTTGATAGATAGCTAGTTGTCGAGCTTTAATGAACAACATTTTTTACACTTGAATCTTGGACAGACTTGCATGCCTTCAACACTTGAACTTGAAATAAGGTTTCTTGAAGTATTAAACACATTCTAGATTTACCTAATTACAAGTAAAGTGCGTTTTGTTAAAGGATTAGTCAATTACATCAAATAGTGACATATGTTCTTAACAAGTGAATTACATATGTCCTAACAGTATTCAATGTCACATTAAATAGAAGAGATAAAACAAAGTTAATTCTATATGAAAATACAAAGCCTTTAACACAAATTATTTTTTTATTTGTTGGGAAGCAAATGGTGGCCAAATTCCTGGTTTTAAATTTAAGTTCTCCACAAATTTTGGACCTTTCAATTCCAATTATTTCATATTTAATTTGACCTATGAAAAATATGTAAGTATATGTTTCATGCCAATGGTTTTTAGAGACAAAAAAAAAAAAAAAAAAAAAAAAAAAAAAAAAAAAAAAAAAAAAAAAAAAAAAAAAAAAACTATTGGCATGAAACATATACTTACAAATTTTAACAAGATTGGGTAATAAGGAAGGAGTTGGAGGTATACATAATAAATAAATACTATGCATATTGACATTTGATATTCTGAATTTATTTGGTCAACTCTTAACTTTTTTTTTTTTTTTGGAGAAACCAGACCCATAGGTCATAAAAATTAACTTGTTATAATGCTAAATTAGTTTTTTTTTTTTTTTTTTAACCTTTTATATTTATAAATAATTCTAGGTTAGTTTTAATTCAATTTATTCATATCTATAAACCAAGTTAATGATTTTTTTTTTTTTTGAGGTGAAACGATTTATTTTTTTATGAACAAAGAAACCACTACATTTATATTTATAATCATGTGTGTCCTTCTGGGTTTATTTATGAAACAATATAATTGTAAAAAGTATAAATATTAACATAAGATAAACATAAATATAATAATAATAATAATAAACTAACCATGAACACTACATATTTTGAGAACAAAAAACAAAAATAATTATCAAACATGGCCTTAATGCGCATGGCACATTTAGGAAATAGTAGAAAGGTTTGTTGCTTTTGATATAATAGAACATGTTTTTCTTGTCTATACTTGCCATTTATGGAGTTGAGGCTTCTCAATCACTCCCCATTTGATGTTATAAGAGCTTACTTCGACAAGAAAATTAGTTTTAAAGCATCATTTTTGCTAGTAAAAACAAATCAAGTGAAACCTCTTGATTTCTATGTGTTAATGGTATATATTTCTATTTGCTAGAGCCTAGAGGTAGGATCTTAGTGCGATGAGCCGATGACATGTGCTTTCCACTAAAACAGTGCAAATTATAGGTCCAAGTCAAACTTTTGAAATTTCTACCTTACCTTATTGGTATTTTCAAGTACTTTTCCAACATTTGAAAGCATCAAGATATCAAACACAAATTTGCTTTGTTTAATATTACTTTAGAATTGCAAAATGAATGATGAAGTTTATATATCTATACCTTTTCATAAGCTAGCATTTCTCACATATCATGCCCAAGCCGTGGAGCTTGAGCCTGATGCCGTTGCAGCAGTGTCACTAATGTCATGTAATGCTCGCACTAATGGAGATTTTTCTATTCTTGTGGATGATTGCAGGGACTTGTTGCTGCAACTGCCTCAGGTGAAGATTCTACACTGCTTCAGGGAGGCCTTGCTCGCATGGGTTCTGCAAATTGTGATGTGGAGATTTCTTTTGTAACCCCCCCCCCCCCCTCCCATGCTTATTTCTCTTTTGGAGTCTGATATGTTGGGCATTTATCACCCAAGACTTTGTACAGCCTTGGCTGACCCTTCTGTTTAGTTTTGTTAGAAACACTGAATGTAATAGTATTGTATTTCTTGATTAAAAGAATGTACATAGGTGCCTTTATATAGGAGGCATATGTGTGCAGTACAAGTAAATATGTGTGCTATACAAGTAACTTAACTGGGCCTAAAGCCCATAACACTATATACGTTAACAGCCCCCCTCAAACTCAAGGTGGATGTGAGACCAACTTGAGGTTGTCAACCAAAGTACGAAGGCATCCCTTAGGATGTGACTTGGTGAAGATATCTGCAAGTTGATCTTTAGAGGAGACTGAGATCAGCTTGAGAGCACCATGGACAAGATGAAAACGGATAAAATGACAATCGATCTCGATGTGTTTAGTCCGTTCATGGAAGACATCATTGTGAGCAATATGAATAGCACTCTGGTTGTCACAATAAAGAGGAGTAGCAGAGGATGTAGACACACCTAAGTCTTTGAGAAGCCATCGTAGCCAAAGGAGCTTAGATGTGGTATCAGCAAGGGCACGATATTCTGCTTTAGTACTGGAGCGGGCCACATGAGTTTGTTTCTTGCTTCGCCAAGAAATCAGAGAAAAACCAAGAAGAAAGCAATAACCAGTGGTGGACCTGCGATCAGTGGGATCTCCTGCCCAATCAGCATTAGAAAATGCACGGAGAGTAAGAGGAGACTAAGCAGAGTAGAAAAGACCATGGAAGAGAGTGCCCTTTAGGTATTGAAGAATGCGCAGAACAGCAGCATAGTGAGTCGATCGTGGAGCAGATAGATACTGGCTCACCTGGTGAACAGCATAGGAAATGTCTGGACGAGTGACAGTGAGATAAACCAAGCTGCCAACCAAGCGTTTGTAAAGAGAGGGATTAAACAATGGTTTCCCCCCTGAGGGAGTCAGATGTACATTAAGCTCAACTGGAGTGTTAACAATCTTGCTATCAGTGAGTCCAGCGCGAGACAAGAGTTCAGAGGCATACTTGGCTTGAGTAATATAAAGTCCATATGTAGAATGAGTGATTTCAAGACCCAAGAAGTAGCTGAGATGTCCAATATCTTTCATCTTAAATTGTTGACTGAGAAAAGTCTTGAGTTCTTGAATGCCACTGAGGTCATCACCAGTTATGATCATATCATCCACATATAAGAGAAGTAAAATAGTGTCCTTGTCAGTGCGATGAAGAAATAAGGCAGAATCATAGTGACTGGCCATGTAACCCAAGTGAGAGATGGTAGAGCTGAATTTGGCAAACCAAGATTGTGGAGCTTGTTTAAGGCCATAAAGTGCACGTCGAAGGTGACAAACCTTGTTTGAGTTAACAGAGAGACCAGGAGGAGGTTGCATATACACTTCTTCACTTAAATCCCCATTAAGGAATGCATTTTTGACATTCATCTGAAAAAGGTCCCATTTACTGGTAGTAACAACAGCTAAAAGGGCACGAACAGATGAGATACGAGCAACTGGAGCAAAGGTCTCTTCATAATCAATCCTATACTCTTGTGTAAAACCTTTTGCAACAAGACGAGTTTTGTAGCGCTCAATGGACCCATCAGAGCAAGTCTTAATCTTGTAGATCCACTTACAAGCAACCACAGATTTCCCAGGAGGAAGTGTCACCAAATCCCAAGTATAGTTTTTAGATAATGCATCAAGTTCCTCTTTCATTGCAATCTGCCATAAAGGGTCAGTGGAAGCCTTACGATAGGTGTGAAGCTCGTGTAGTGTAGCAAGAGCAGTGTAACAATGATAGTCAAGTAAATGTGCAGGAATAGATCTTACTCGAGTTGAGTGACGAGGTGGAATGTCTTGTGCAAGATCTTCAGGTGGAGCAGGAGTAGGAGACCCAAGCTTAGGATTGGGGTTGGGTAGCTTGTCTTCAACCTGTTCATCTTCCACCTGTTCATTAAAGGGTGAACTAGGAAAGGGATCAGTGATATCTGGTGGTTGGATAGAGAAGTCTACAGCAACAGAATCAGGAGCAACTACAGGAGGATCAGGAGCAGCTACAGAAGGAATATGTGCCTCATCTGGAAAAAGATCTAAGATAGAGGAGGAAGACAAGGAAGCACTGAAATGAGAGAGCTCGACAAAGAGGCGATGTTCCCAAAAGACAACATTACGGGAGATACGAAGACGATGAGAGACAGGATCATAACACCTATACCCCTTTTAAGTTTCACCATAGCCAAGAAAACAACAAAGTCTTGACCGAGGCTTAAGTTTGTTATGCTCATGTAGCTGAAGAAGAACGAAATAAGCAGAACCGAAGGAGCGAAGGTAGTGATAGTCTGGAGGTGACCCAAAAAGGCGCTCATATGGAGTTTGATTTTGGATAACAAGACTCGGAATACGATTAATAGTATGAACAACATGAAGAGCAGCTTCACCCCAAAAAGGAGTAGGAACTTTAGCAGAGAGAAGGAGAGCACGAACAGTGTCAAGAATATGATGAAGTTTTCGTTCAGCTCTACCATTTTGCTGAGAGGTACCTGGACAAGTTAGTTGATGAACAGTGCCATAGGAATGCAAAACAGCTTGGAAAGCATATTGAGTGTATTCAAGAGCATTATCAGATCAAAAAATTTTGATGTGTTTAGAAAACTGAGTTTCAACCATTTTTGCAAAATTAGAATATACTTCCAACAATTCAGAACGATGTTTCATATTAAAAATCCAACTATAGCGAGAGTAATCATCAACAAAGACAACAAAATATCTAGACCCACCAATACTAGAGACAGAGGAAGGCCCCCAAACATCAGAATGAATAAGGTCAAAGATATAAGTGGATGTGGATTCACTAGTATTGAAAGGCAAAGTTGGTTGTTTTCCTAATTGACATGAAACACAATTAAAATTTTCTGTAGACATTGAACCTAACAAACCTCTAGAAGCCAATTGTTGTACCCAAGAGGAAGATGCGTGACCAAGTCGAGCATGCCAAAGTGCAAGGGAAGGAGTGGAAGAAACTGCAGTAGCTGCAGCAATAGAAACAGGAGCAACAAGTGGAAGAAGAAGGTTGTCCACGGGAAACATACGCCCAACTCTGGGACCGGTCCCAAGCTCCTGTCCCGTCCTAGGATCCTGCACAATGCACCCAGAATAATTAAAGGTAATGCGATAACCCAACTCAGCTAATTGTCCCACAAAAAATAAATTATAAGAAAGGTCAGGAACATTAAAGACTCCAGGAACCGAGAGGTTGGAGGTTGAAACTGAACCTATATTATGACCAGACATTGTGGAACTATTTTCTGTGCGAATATTAAGAGGGTGCGGTGTAGGTTTAAGGTTAGAAAATAAGGACGAGTGAGGTGTCATGTGATTGCAACAAGCGGAATCCATAAGCCAAGAGGAAGGAGACATACCAGATAAAGCTGAGAGAGAAGAGGAATAAGATGCATTATCAATCATACGAATGACATTGGCGATGATATTTATAAGGTCATCTCTGGAAATGGAGAAAGTGGATCCAGAAGACTGAGATTGTGCAGAAACAGGAGCCATGGGTTGGACACTCTCAGTGTTAGCAATTGTAGTAGTAGAAATGGAAACAGCTGATTTGTTGCGTTGATAGCAAGTCTCAATATTATGGCCAAAAATTGCAAAAACGTTTGCTGGATTGTCGGCTATGATTATTGCAACAAGAAGAAGACCTGTCCTTATTCTTCATTTAGAAGCAAAATTTGCAAAAACGGACTGCAAAAATGAAATCTACACGAAAAACTGGGTAAGGAGCACATGGACTGTAAAAAGTCAACTTTGAAAAGTCAACGATCAACGCGTGGTCAAAGTCAACGGTCAGCGCAGATGACGTCAGCAGATGGCTGGATGCTGACGTAAGCTAGGGCTGACGCAAGCAGTGATGACGTCACTAGGGCTGATGTGGCAGGATGACGTTAGCAATGATGTCAGCAGGCGCGTAAAGGTGCGTGAGAGTGCGTGAGGGTGTAGGGCGGCGCGTGAAGCGAGTGGCTGAGCTCACCGAAACTTTTACCGGCGCGTGAGGGCGCGTGGTCCGTTGGATGATGACCGTTCCGGCGTGGCTGAGTAGATCGTTTGACGGCCTACACGCTGATATGATTTGTGTCTTAGTCAGAGGTCAAAAACAACAGATCCGACTAAGGCAGTAGTCTTGGCGGTGAAGATTGAGCTTCTGGCGGCGAAGATTCAACCCTGAGACCTCTGACGGTGGTGAGGCAGTCTGGAGAGGCACTAATGAGGTTTACTGATCGGAGAAGTTGAGGCAGCGGAAATTACCAACAAAGACAAGACTGCAGAACACAAGAAAGTTAGAGCAATGGCTTTGATACCATGTTAGAAATACTAAATGTAATAGTATTGTATTTCTTGATTAAAAGAATGTACATAAGTGCATTTATATAAGAGGCATATGTGTGCAGTACAAGTAAATATGTGTGCTATACAAGTAACCTAACTGGGCCTAAAGCCCACAACACTATATACGTTAACAAGTTTAATTTATTTTCCAGTTCACCAAAAGAAAAAAAATTCTCACATATCAAGCTTTACTAGGACACTTTAGATTGGCTATGGTTTTGCAGGAATGTTTCTGAAGTTCCTTAAAGAATCTCCCAATAAGTGCATGGTTCCATGTTCTCTTACTTGAAGCATCTTTTTACAGGTTTTCTAAATTTTTAGACTAAAATTTGTCCCAAAAGCTTGATTATAGTTTAATATTAATTAAATTATATCAAACGATCACAAATTAGTACAAATAATGAGTCATTAGAAACAAATAATGAATCATTGGAAAGGTCTCATGACGACTTCAATTTGGAATGTCAAGATCACAAAGAATTCCACCTAAACAAAGAATTACAAAAATATCAGTGTGTACATATTTAGAAATATATGTCATAAGCTTTCTATCCAAACCTCATTTGAACCAAATAGAGTTCAAAAAGACCAAAAAGCAAGGTCTCAAAGATATGGAAAATCATGCAAAACCCATAAAAATCAAGGTTCAAGAATCCTCTTTGAGCTTGGATTTCTTATCGCTCACACAAAATTGGTCCAGAAAAAGCAATAGACACTTGGACACTTGGAAAAAGCAATTTCCCGCTCCTAGCTACATCCTACATTGTTTTCTTGATGAGCTTGACCATATGGATACCCATCTATGACAGAATAGTTGTTCCATTCCTCTGAAGGATCACAGGAAATGAAGGTGGCATCACAATCCTCCGGAGGATGGGTATTGGCATATTTCTCTCCGTAATCACCATGATAGTATCTGCCTTGGTGGATGAGCGTTGAAGAACACAGAAGGACCATAGCTCTAATCAAGCCAACACTAGGAATTCTCACTGTCTTAGTTTTAATTTGTTTTATTTATAAAAAAATTTTATTATTCCATTTGATACATCAGCTTTTTTTATTTAAGAGATAATGACACAGACTAAATTGAAACTGAATGTTAGAGCCTGTTAGGGTACTTTTTTTTTTTACACCTAACTTTGTTTGAGTACCACCTATTTATACCACTATAAGTCATTCGGTTTTCCCAAACATTTTTGGCTCTATTATTATGTTAATCACAAATATTTCATATCTCATTATCTAAATTGGGTCATGATATAAACTATCATAAAAAGCCCAAAAAACTTCTATTTTGTCCAATTTTATTATAATTATTTAGTTAAGCCCAAAACCGGCCCTATGAGCCCAGTATACACATCCTATTCTATTTAAAGCCCAAGAATACTTATGCTTGGTAATATTTGAAAAGCTCATAATTCAAATTCATGGTAAAACAATTTTATCAATGAAATTCAAATCCAAAATCAAAGCTCATGGTTTAAACCCATGGCAATTTATTTACTCAAAGCCCAATTCTCATTGGTAACATCAAAACCCAATTCTCATTGGCAATATCAAAGCCCAATTCCCATTGGCAACATCAAAACCCAAAGCCTAATTTTCATTGGCAACATCAAAGCCCAATTCTCATTGGTAATATCAAAAGCCAACTTACGTTGACACTATTAAAAACCCAAACTAACTACTTGGCACTATTTATTAAAAGCCCAAGGTTATTAATACTTGGCAAAATATTATATCATAATTATTTTACTTAAAAGTCCAATAATGAACAATATTTTAGATCCTTAAACCTATTACTATGATATTACAAAGTTCATGGAATTTATGAATTATCTACTCTCAAAACCTATGGCGATCATCTCATAAAAGCCCATGGAAAGACATGATTATTAGACCCATGACATTTATTTATTTCATATTATAAACTCATGTTCACTATCTATCTTACATCACAACATTCATAATATTTATTACCAAAATTCATGGTAATTATTCATCTTACATGTCCATTATGATTATCTATAGAGAAACTCATGAGAACATCACATTATTCCATTATAGTGATTGTTACCATATTTAAAACTCATGGTAAATATTATTCTCAAGAAAAATATTGGAAGTCATTATTTAAAAAGTCTCAAAGAAAATATCATTTACAAAGTAATTCATAGCAAAAATTATGAGAAACTATACAAGTTGTTATTTAAAGCCCATGGGAATTAATACCCAAAATTTATCATAAATATTTATTAAAGCTCATGGATTCATTTTATTTCTACTAATAGCTAAAGCCCATGAGAAGTAAAAAACCCATGGCAAAGTATGTCTTTAATGCTCATTTTGTAGGCCCAAGAATCTCATGGAGTAGGGAACAAGCTCAAGCAAAGAAAAGGCCATGTGGCTCAACTAAAGGTGCTGAAATGGAGCAAAGTTCCAGTCCAAAAAGGTCCCAGCAAAGGGCTTGAAAGTGGGCAACCAGCCCTTGTTCATCCCTAACCAAAAAGCAACTAGAGACCCCTACAAGAGAATCAAGCCTTTGAGAAAGAATTAAGGGTTGTCCCATCAGTTTTCTGCCACCCTCTGCCTGACGTGAACAGGGCCCAAGGGCTATCACATCAGCTGAAGTCTAAAAAATGATGGAACTCCATCATCTTCCCCAAGACTGCACCTTTAGCAGAAGGGGCTGAAACCAAATTATTCAAACTCCAACAAATTGATGCTAAAAATCTTAAAAACGTCTAAGACGTGATTCATGTGTTAAGCCCATGAATCCTAAAGGGGAAAAATTGGGAACATGTGGTTTGGAGGACATAAAGGAATCTCCAGCGGAACCCTCTAAAGTGGGCTTAAACTTTGACACTTGGCTTGGAGTGTTGAATCCTACTTCCTAGGGTCCAAATCTCAGTTGCAGCATTAGGATTCTTCCTTAATACTTGCCTTAATCCCGTTGGCTGAACACAATCTCAGCAATCTTAACATTTAATGCAAGATTACCCCAAATACTGCCCATGTGTGACATTGCCCAAAAAAGCAAAACAGCCCCAAAAGCAAATCTCTCATTTTTAGGCCAAATCCAGGTTATTAATTCAGCTATCAAGGCTCCCCTGAATCAGACCTATGTTTTTTGGATTCTTGTTAATTAATATTTTTCTAAACTCCATTATAAAAGTATAAGCATTTCAGCCCACAAACCCACAGCTACCCCCTTTGAAACTCTTGATTTATTTGCCATTTTACTAGTGGTTTAGCTCTCCTTAAGCTCACCACTCGTTCCCCTTTAGCCCACTACTCACTAAAGCCTTAACCTCAGTGTTAATCCCATCCCACTCACTCAGAACAGCCCATATTACCTTATTCATGCCTTATGCACAAATACTCATTAAAATCATAGTTTAATACTTGCTGCACTGAGCTGGGATCTCTCTCTTTCTTCATTGCATTCTATTTTTCCTCTTTTATTTGTAACTATGAAGCTTTTAATCCTTATTTAGTATTATTATGATGAAGGCAATAATGTTTTGGAAATTATGGAAGTTTTCCATTATGTTGACTTAATAATAATAAGGAAAAAAAATATGATTTTTGCCATGTAAACACACTTACTAACGTGAAATTACCCTACCGCTAGAGATAATACCGTACCACTAGAGGACTGATTTGAACTATCAGACCAGGACCATTAATGTACTAATTAAGTATTGTAACGTGTTTTTCATTGGGCTTTTGTTGTTGTTTTGTCATGTGCAGCTTTTGTTTCTTGCTTGGATAGGCTTTGTCATCACACCGAAAGCCTTTGGGTACCATCTCAAGAGCCCATAGTCGAGTTTCAGCTTGGCTTCTCAACATCTTAGATAGAGACATTAATTTCCCCCTCGACAAAGACTAAATTGACACAATTAGAAAGGTTAGAGACTAAACTGAAATCATATTATATATAATAAAAGTTGGGCTTAAACGCCGTGGTTGCGCCAAGTGGCAACACCAAATTGCATAAATTTTCTTAAATTTTTAGATTTTAAGAATAGATATATACATATTTTTTGGATAAATATGACAAATCAAGTAATGAAAGAAAGTAGTATTTGATTTACAACTATAACAGTTATGTCTATCTAAAATGTTATCAAAAAACCCTAAAATCAAAAAATAGATATATATTTTTTTGTCCTTATCTTTTTCTTCTATATTTTCTAAGTTGATAAAAATTTTAATTTTTATGAATTATCAATAATTTTTACTCTCCTTTCCGTCTCCAAGTTTATCAACAACTTTAGATTACATCACAAAGAATTATTTGATGGAGGCTTATCAATCTGCAATGCTAAAATCATATTTATCTCCAAGAACAATTCAATGAAGGCTAATCAATCTAAAATGTTAAAATCATAAATATCTCCAAATATATCTAGAGCTCTTCTATTGCTAGAATTATTCTGAAACTAGAAAACCAAGTTATCTATTTCTATTTAGAAAATGAAGGGAGGCTTTTGCACTAGAAGTAGAAATCTATTTCACCCAACAGCAAGGAACACATTGCTTTTTCAAGCGGTCAAACCAACGAATCAATTGGGCCTCTTGGACACATGATACAGAACATCTTTCATGGCTTGCCATAGTTTCAATCTTAGAAAACAATCAGGTGGCACATGAACTTGCTTAGATTCAGTCATCTATTTTATGTATTTTGTTGCAGTTTTTTCCAAGCATTTTGTACTCTACCTAATCTTTTGAAGTTTGTGCATATATTGTTTATTTTTTTCCCTTGGTCACTTCTTTTATACTTTTTATATGGATCACATGCAAGCATGCATAAAATTAAAGTTTAATTTTGCGGTTAGAAGCTTTAGATTTATTTTCTTTATGTGGTGCTCATTGCAAGGATTTTTTTATTTTATTTTTTAATTCCAGCTATTAAATCATTTATAAAAGTTTACCCTAATGCTTTGACAATGTTTTAGATAGACACAAATTTTAATTGTTATTATCAACTTTTTTATATATGCACTGTGAGGTCCTAGAAAACATATCACAGATGGGGCACATCAGTGAAGATGCAAAGATAGTTATAACAAGTTTCATAGATTGGAGTTTTCAGCATGCATTCTTGCTTGGATTGTTTTAGAGCTTAATTAAAAGATATAATAGATTGTATTGCCCATATTGTTAACTAGGAAGCTATTGCATTTGTTTTAACGGTCTACTATTCTTTTTGTAGTTTAAGTTTTATTCTCTATTGCTTAGCATATTGTATCTCTTCGTAGTTAAAGCTTTATCATCCCTTTGAAAAAACTTATTTAGGTGAACTAGATAGCAAATATCATCCACAAAAGAAAAAAGAAAAAAAAAGAAAAAAAAAAAAGATAGCAAATATCATACTAAGCAGGTTTTTTTTTTTTTTTTTTTGTGCTACTTATTTTGTTTTGTTAATAATTACACAGAGAGGTTGAGATCAAATAATAGAGATTATTGTTCAAAGGCCAAAAACGACCTACTATTGAAAGGTATAACTTCTCAATTTTCATCATATCTCAATGCTATATTTTCAATTGTGGATGAAAACTTATTACCAATGTCTTAACTCTTAGTTTTTCTCAACCAAAAAAAAAAAAAAAAAAAAAACTTGAAGTTTATATCTATATATATATATACACACACATCCTCTTTGTTTATTATAATTTTTTGGTAGGGTGAAAATCACTCAAGTTTTGGTGTCTTCTCCCATGCTTTCAAGGACAAATATTAAATTTTCATGTAAGTCTCTCTACTTCAAATTCTTAAATGTTTATTAATTTAAATTTTTCTTAATTATTGAATTAATGTTTCCACTTAAATATGCTTTCAATCATTTTTTGGATAGTTTTTAATTACTAAATTTAAGGTTTTTCCATTTAAATATTACTTGAGCCTTAAATTTTAGGTATCTCCTTTCATATTAGTTACAAGCTATCTACCATCTTCCATTCAATTATTATATATATATATATATGCCTTTTATAATACATTAGTCTTACACAATATGCATTCATTATATAACTTAAAAGCAAAATAATCATTATTTTTATTATCTATTTTATAGTTTTCATATGAATTTTGATTAAACCGTGCATTGCACGGGCATAATACTAGTATGATATAAAAGATAGGGATCAACTTTGTAACTTACCCCCAACAAACAAAAATAAAAGCAAGAAGCTGTGTACTAGGAAAAAAGAAAAACAAAAAAAAGTAAAGGAAAGATTTGTTAACAACAAATAATTAGTTTTTGTGCTTATCCAAAAAATTGAAGTTGATAATAACAATTAAATTGTTGTTTCTATCTAAAAAAGAGAAAGCTTATAGACACACCGAATTTGAGAAAAAAAAATTTACACCTCACTGATGTGACAAATTGTTAATGGAAAGGGAAAAAAAGGTGATATTAGTAGTGGGTCAAAACAAAAACCAATAAAAACTTGTTAACTCAAGTATTCAACTGTTATGAAAAATGTTTTGAAAATTTTTATTTATGTAGTTGCATTCCTCCCTAAAAAATAGTTGCAATTTGGTATATGAACTTGGAAATAACTAAATATTCACTTGGTGTAGCCACTACTTAAAGGTCCAATTTTTATTTTATGGTGTATGATTTTTCAAACATTTTTTTTTGAGAAGGACGATTTTTCAAACAAAACACATCAATACTTATCTTTTTAAATAAAAAATAAAACAAACAAATAAAGGTTTTTTTTTTTTTTTTTGGTGTATTTGTCTGGATAGAATTTTATAATGTAATCAAATGGTTTATTTATTTATTTAACTTTGTAACTTACCCCCAACAAACAAAAATAAAAGCAAGAAGCTGTGTACTAGGAAAAAACAAAAACAAAAAAAGTAAAGGAAAAATTTGTTAACAACAAATAATTAGTTTTTGTGCTTATCCAAAAAATTGAAGTTGATAATAACAATTAAATTGTTGTTTCTATCTAAAAAAGAGAAAGTTTATAGACACACTGAATTTGAGAAAAAAAAAATTTACACCTCACTAATGTGACAGATTGTTAATGGAAAGGGAAAAAAAAGTGATATTAGTGGTGGGTCAAAACAAAAACCAATAAAAACTTGTTAACTCAAGTATTCAACTGTTATGAAAAATGTTGTGAAATTTTTTATTTATGTAGTTGCATTCCTCCCTAAAAAATAGTTGCAATTTGGTATATGAACTTGGAAATAACTAAATATTCACTTGGTGTAGCCACTACTTAAAGGTCCAATTTTTATTTTATGGTGTATGATTTTTCAAACATTTTTTTTGAGAAGGACGATTTTTCAAACAAAACACATCAATACTTATCTTTTTAAATAAAAAATAAAACAAATAAATAAGGTTTTTTTTTGTTTTTTTTTTGTTTTTGTGTATTTGTCTGGATAGAATTTTATAATGTAATCAAATGGTTTATTTATTTATTTTTTAATATAGAATCATTATCAGCCCAAAACATCATATCATATCATATTATATCATATCGTATTATATATAATAAAAGTTGGGTTTAGACACCATGGTTGCGCCAAGTGTATTCACCAAATTGCAGAAATTTTATTAAAATTTTAGATTTTTAAAGAACTAAAAATTCATTCTTATAATTAAGCAGTTTATCTCATGAGGATTCTAATTCATTCTTATCATTAATTAGTTTATCTAAAAAAAAAAAAAACTACTTCGCATAAAAGAAAAATTACTTTACCTCACGTAAGAATTTTTTAGTAGTTTATCTTAAAAAAAAAAAAAAAAGAAAAAAAAAAGAAAAAGAAAAAGAGAAGCTACTTCACTCTACTTCACCTACTTCACGTAAAGTATACCAAAACTTTTTGATTAGGTAAGCTCATTTTTCTTTTTGTTCATATCAAGTTATCCACTTTTTTTTGTTCATATCAAGTTATTTTCCTCTCAAATCTCAGATCTACTAATATTCTTATACACTAAGCTATTTAGTACTCTTGTCATTATGTGAGCTCACCCCCACAAAAAAGCTGATTAACTTTGCCCATCACAAAAATCTAGAAAATGCAATGCAATGGCTCAAATTAGTAATCAACTTGAAGAACAAGAATACATTGACAAAGAATAGTGGTGGTGGGATTATGAGTACTAAACCTTTTGAATCTTTGATTTTTTGAACTAATTTTCGGATATATATAGGATTTCACCATATGAGTCAGGTATACCCACCCTTTTTTTTGTTTTTATTTATTTATTTATTTTTGGGTGTGAGGATGAGGTAAAGAAAAAAAAGAATATTTGAATTTGAAAAAGAGTACAAATAAGCCGAGTTTTTTATTTTATTTTTTTATTTTATTGAACTCAAGTAGTTCCTAATATAAACAATGCAACACAATCACCACAAGCTTGATCCAATGATTAGGAGGAAGAACAAGACGAGGAAGAGGACCATTAAATGGTAGCATCAAGGTATTAATCATTACCAAATTTTTTCAAATATAAATGTAATAATGATCTTAAAATAAATAAACTTATATAATTCTCTTAGACTATATCTAATTATATATAATGATTTAATTAAGTAAATAAATCTATTTATTTACTACTTCTTAAGTTTAAATATTACTAAAAAAATACTAAATGATGTAAGCGGAAAAATTTTAATTCTCTAATTTAATGAAATTAATTAGGTTGGAGAGAAAATCTCTTTGGAACCATATAAAATATTTAAATGAAATAAGATTTTTCGATTTTAGATTTATAGATAAACATATTATTATAATTTTTTTTAATTGAATCTTTTACTAAACCATGTTTTAAATTATTTTATGAATTGCATTTATATATTCAATCTTAGGCATTTTCATTTATATATGTGTGTATATTGTGGTTTTTTATGTTTTAACTTAAACGAAAAGAGTACTTCACTTCCAAAAAAAAGTAAAAGAATAATTTATTTTTATTATCTATTTTATTATTCAATTTCAATGAAACAAAGAAATATTTTCTTATTTTCAGTTTACACGCAATTCTTGATTAAGCCCTATGCATGTATGGAAATTTTTGTAAGTTCTTTTATTGAAAAAAAGATATAATTTTTTTTTGTTCTTATCTTCTTCTCCTATAATTTCTAAGTTGATAAATTGGATTACAATCCAAATTCTTCATCTAATCCTTTTATTATTAAGAGTAAATAAAATCCTATCTCCAAAATAAATGGATTGGCCATCATTTTGTTTAGTTGATTTTTTTTTAAGCCAACCCCATCATTAATATATAATTAACTTCACAAAAAAAATAATTTGTGAATTGTATTTGTGGGGCCCTAAAAGTTAACATCCAAGGTCCACTCCATAGCCGGCTCAAGGCTCGCGCCGAGGAGAATACAGAGGCTGAGGATAGGAAGGAAAGGCCCAGACCCTCAATGGGCCTCGCCGAAGACACCCATCTCCTCGGCGAACCGACGTTAATGAGGGGAGAATATCCCTCACCCATTAAAATGTATTCCACCAACATTCTGGCCGCTTTAATGATGAAGTGACTAGCAAACCCAGATGCCTCAGTCACTTCAACTTTTAGAGTCTGCTAAGATGGCTGAGAACTAACATAAAACCTGCAAAAGCAGATGATGGGACAGGCCCTTATGCACAGAGTTCAGATAACCGACAAATGGACGGCTAAGATTAGCTAAAACGAGGCTATATAACCAAGAATATTCCCAACAATAAAGAGGACCTTGATTTTTGGCCAGTTCGAAGGAACAGAGTCCTCGGATTGAGCCGAGGACGAGGAAATCCCCATAAACACTTAACTAAGATCTTCACCGATACTTAATCAAAATCATTACCAAGACCCTCAGGAGATTAGGGCCTTTATTAAGATTCTTAGGAATTTTAATATCACATTCTCATTGCTTTGTTAATGCCTAGCCTTTCTACCCATGCTCTACAAATTTTATTGTCTAGGGTCCATTACAAAATGTGTCCCTACAATTGGCGCCGTCTGTGGGAAAGGGATTTGTGCGCTAGCAAGTGCGGTGGTCGGTGTAAAGAAATCAAGAGCAATGCTTTCAAAAATAAAACACCAAAACAGTACAATCTACAGCAACAACATTCATTCAAAAGTCAGCAATCGCAAGAACAAGAGTATGCGAAAAGTAAAAAAAAAAAAGATACAAAACAAATCTACTTCTTTATTAATATATGAAGAAAAAGTTACATCTCTTACAAGTGATGCCCGTGGGGCTTGTTCTAAAACTAACTACAAAGACAGATGCTTAGCAAAGCTGGTAGAGGAACAAAAGATAGAAAGAAGTGAAGCAAGAGAGGAGGAAAAGGAGAAAAGAAAGCTGGTAGAGGAATAAAAGATAGAAAAGAAGGCTTGTTGAGGAGCAAAAAGAGAAGAAATAAAAGGGAAAAAGAAAAAAGAAGGCAACATGGGAGGCGGAAGAGGCCGCTGCACAGGACGGCTTCACTTCGGGATTCCGCCTAATTTCCCTCCCACCCCCATCGTTGCCGGCTTGGAGGGTCAGCGACCCATACCCAAAGGAAGGAGGTTACGTTCTTTCCGAATCCTCTTCCAAACGGCGGGGAGGGCTCCACCTCTGATTAGGTTGAAAAGAAGGAGAATCTTTGGACCTCTCCTACCCCAACCCCAACGTGACGTCCAGGGTCGGAGTGCCATCTTCGGCTCCTGACAGGGGCTCAGCATCCTCGGGAACGCCCTTTCTAAGGGCCAATTCATTGGAAGGGGCTCAAACTGTTATTTTCTTGCAGAACCTCTGGGCAATATTATTGGGGAAAGTTTTCGAAGGATGTTTGTCAAGTGTGAAGGAAAAGGTGGCCCCAAGAACGCCTTTTATAGAGGGCGAAAAGTTGGTGAGAGCCAATCCACATTAATTCCAAGGGAGAGATTTCCGAAGGCAATAATTCCGCCCAAATTTCCAGGGGGCTTATCCACCGTTAGATCCTCGTAAGTCCACGGCTGACATTAATGGTAAGGCGCCTCATTAATGCAGAGGCATTGAAGCGTCAAAACGCGTTACTCACTCAACCCAAGAAACGCCTCGTAATCAGAAGAGTCACGTTAAACGAAGAGGCAGAACAGGGTAAGGTCTTCTCGGGCTCTAACTCCAGCATTGCGTTTGTGACTATTTTGCTCGAAAAGCGTATTCATTTAATGTTTATTATAGATTGTAGCAATGTAAAATTAAAATGGATACGGATAAATAGATAAGCTAGTAAATGAATGAAAGAACTGGGTACTAGACAGAACCTAGGCATTGCATGGTCTTCGGACTCAAGCCTCTAGGGAAACTAACCACGTAAAAAACCAAAGAACTGGGTACTGGACAGAACCTAGGCATTGCATGGTCTTCGGACTCAAGCCTCTGGGGAAACCAGCTACTTCGGACTGTGAATGAAGAGTTAGAACCTAGGCATTGTATGGTCCTCGGACACCAACCTCTAGGGAAACCAGCTACTCCAGATGAGAAAATTAAGTGTTAGACAGAACCAAGGCATTGTATGGTCCTCGGACACCAGCCTCTGGGGAAACTAACAAACTTAGAATAAGAGAACTGGGTACTGGACAGAACCAAGGCATTGCATGGTCCTCGGACACTAGCCTCTAGGGAAACCAGCTACTCCAGATGAGAAAATTAAGTGTTAGACAGAACCAAGGCATTGTATGGTCCTCGGACACCAGCCTCTGAGGAAACTAACAAACTTAGAATAAGAGAACTGGGTACTGGACAGAACCAAGGCATTGCATGGTCCTCAGACACCAGCCTCTAGGGAAACCAGCTACTCCAGATGAGAAAATTAAGTGTTAGACAGAACCAAGGCATTGTATGGTCCTCGGACACCAGCCTCTGAGGAAACTAACAAACTTAGAATAAGAGAACCGGGTACTGGACAGAACCAAGGCATTGCATGATCCTCGGACACCAGCCTCTGGGGAAACCAGCTACTCTAGATGAGAAAATTAAGTGTTAAACAGAACCAAGGCATTGTATGGTCCTCGGACACCAGCCTCTAGGGAAACTAACAAACTTAGAATAAGAGAACTGGGTATTGGATAGAACCAAGGCATTGCATGGTCCTCGGACACCAGCTTCTAGGGAAACCAGCTACTCCAGATGAGAAAATTAAGTGTTAGACAAATTTTGTGCACCGCATGGTCCAAGGACTCAGGCCGACGGGAGGACCACTCCACTAAATACTGAGTGCTAGAAAAGCTAAGGTCTTGTATGGTCTTCGGACCCAAACCTATACGAAAACTAGTCACTATAGAGCGATATAAGCACAGGGCAAAACCAAGGTCTTTGTATTGACCACGAACCCAAATCTACGGCTACGCCCACCCCTTTTTTTTTTTTTTTTTTTTTTTTTTTCTCTCTCTAAGTAACGAGCCCTAATAGCGACGAAAATCACAAAAGACTGAGTGCCAAAAGAAAAACTACAAAAGCCGCTGAAATAACGATAACATGCACATAGAGGTAACGCTCAACAGGGCGCGAAAACACACCGGGAAGGTCAGAATCCTCCTCACCGCTCGAGGGGACGAGCAGCAGAATTCTGAGGGGCTATTGTGGGGCCCTAAAAGTTAACATCCAAGGTCCACTCCATAGCCGGCCCAAGGGCCCTAAAAGTTAACATCCAAGGTCCACTCCATACCCGGCCCAAGGCTCGCGCCGAGGACAATACAGAGGCTGAGGATAGGAAGGAAAGGCCCAGACCCTCAATGGGCCTCGTCGAAGACACCCATCTCCTCGGCGAACCGACGTTAATGAGGGGAGAATATCCCTCACCCATTAAAATGTATTCCACCAACATTCTGGCCACTTTAATGATGAAGTGATTAGCAAATCCAGATGTCTCAGTCACTTCAACTTTTAGAGTCTGCTAAGATGGCTGAGAACTAACATAAAACCTGCAAAAGCAGATGATGGGACAGGCCCTTATGCACAGAGTTCAGATAACCGACAAATGGACGGCTAAGATTAGCTAAAACGAGGCTATATAACCAAGAATATTCCCAACAATAAAGAGGACCCTGATTTTTGGCCAATTCGAAGGAACAGAGTCCTCGGATTGAGCCGAGGACGAGGAAATCCCCATAAACACTTAACTAAGATCTTTACCGATACTTAATCAAAATCATTACCAAGACCCTCAGGAGATCAAGGCCTTTATTAAGATTCCTAGGAATTTTAATATCACCTTCTCATTGCTTTGTTAGTGCCTAGCCTTTCTACCCATGCTCTACAAATTTTATTGTTTAGGGTCCATTACAAAATGAGTCCCTACAGTATTCATCTCATTTTTAAGTATTATTATTATTATTATTACTACACAATACACATTCATTATATAACTTAAAAGAAAAATATTCATTTATTTTTATTTTCTATTTTATTATTTAAATTTAAGTAAATTAATTATAAATTATCTACATATAAATTTTAATTAAACCGTGCATCACACAGGCATAATGCTAATATATAATAAAAGTTGGGTTTAAACACCGTGGTTGCGCCATGTGGCCTCACCAAATTGCAGAAATTTTATTAAATTTTTAGATTTTTAAAGAACTAAAAATGAATAGCATACTACCAGTACTCTAATTCATTCTTATCATTAAATAAAATTAGATTAACATTATTTTTTTATTTGTTATGATATATTTCTTAAATTAAGGGATAATATTTAACATACAAAAATTTAATTTAGATAATATATATCATCTAATTAACATTATTTTTTTATTTGTTAGGATATATTTCTTAAATTAAGGGATAATATTTAACATACAAAAATTTAATTTAGATAATATTTATCATCCAAATTTTCAAAATTTTAATTCTATTCTAATTAAAAATCTATTTTAAAAAATTTCTAAATTTAAATCTCATCCAATGTTTTTGTTGTTTCTATTTTCCTCAAGTTGCAACTTAAATTTTATTAATTATTATTATTATTAAATTAATATTATTTTATCAAAATATCAAGTTACAAAACTTGATTATTAAGGGATAAACAAAATCCAAATTCTTCAAGAAGTGATTAATATAAACATATCCCAAGAAATAGTATATACCTCCATTAATTTGATAATCTTTATCTATGTCAAGAAACAGTATATATCTCTCTTAATTTGATAATTTCTACGTTGATGACATTTAACAAAAAAAAAAAAAAAAAAAAATTCTATCAGAATAAGAAGTCTGAGAAATAGCCTCTAAAGGAATACAAGAGGTTTGACTTGAAGAAGCTTTCATACGAGGAAAAGAAGGCCAAATTGATTGAGAGATTGAATGCTTTTAACTCTGTAGCCGATGATGATGAGGATGATGAGTGAAAGTAGTGTTAGATTCAGTGCTTAATATTTGTTGATTATTTGTGATACATTTTGTTTTTTTGTCAGCACAACTAAGTACCTAGCCGTGTTTTTCTTTTTGTTAAATTTTTCATTTTTGCAGATTGTCTTTCATCATCTAGATGTTTAACTAGATATGAATTTTTGCATCATTTATATAAAAGAAAAAAAAATCAACCACGTTCTCTTTCTCTCTTTTTTTATTTTTATTTTTTAGTAGCATTACATTAATTCATCATCTCAAAGATGAGGCTTCCATTGCTACTATGGACAGGTACGTATCTCATGCAAGCATATATGAACTTAAATTGACTTTCTATATTTTGAATGCTTTATTATTTTGGTAGATGTGATTAGGCTCAAAAGTATATGCTTCATTATTTTTCTAGATCATTTAAATACACTAAAACTAAGTTAATAGGATTTATTTTATATACTTTATCAAACAAAATGAAAATTTTTTTGTCAAGTATGATTTATTAATGTTGTTCCCTTTTTACTTTTTATTTTTATTTTGAATATTAGCATTTATTTATGTAAAGTGTGCATAGAGTTATGTATCCGTTTGCAACATTAATTAATATTTTTTTGCTAATTATTAGTATAATTTTCTATTCCCAACAAATTCTTCATTAATCTTTTTATATTTTTTGTTTTAAATTGCAAAATTTTGGACCATCATTATGAAATAGGTTTTTTTTTTCCTTGCGATTATGGAACTTATTTGACTAAAGTAGTAAAATCAAAGTGGAAATGATAGCTCTTTATAGAAAAAAAATTTATTTTAAAGCCTGGTATTAAATGGTCATAGACTCATATGCAATTTTATAATCTATATGGTTCAATTTTTTATTTTTTATTTTTATAACTCGGTTTAATTTTTTTCTTGATTTTGTTTTCCAGGTTTGTCATAAAAGATTCCAAGCATCCTAAGAAAGGTGTGTAATCTATATGTAGAGCTTTGCAATTTTTTTTTGATTTACACGTAGTGTCTCTCTTACAATTCAAACTATTCATTTTCTTTTTATTTCTCAAATAAATTTTGTATTATATGAATTTATGTATAAAATCGTGCAACGTACAGGAAGCAAAAATTATGATAGGTTCTATAATTAGAAAAAATTAAAGATTATTATTCTTTGAATAGTTCTATCTCTTAAAAGTGGCCAATTTTTATAATACTATGTCTAAAGATTTTAATAAAGAACAATGACGAAGAAGAATAAGGATACTCTAAAAACATAGTGTACAAATAAGTATTCAAAGATTTTCCAAAGGAAAAAAATACTTCTAACATTTTTTAATCATTGATATTATTTTTAACAATACTTCAAATCACTAACAAATTAGTACTTATTTTGTTATAATAATTATTAAAATATATAATTATTTATAAAAATATTTTATAAGTTTTTTCATAAAACAGTGCAACGCACGGGCCTATAACTAATAATTAATAAACTTGGATTGGACATTGACCTAATGTACTTGAACTATATTTGAGCATATAAATTTGTGGATTTTTTTTATTTAAAATTTGTGGATTTTAAATTATATGTTTATAAACTTATAAATAAAAATATACATAAATAAAAACACACACACACACACACACACACACACACACACACACACATATCTATATCTATATATATATATATATGTTTATAAACTTATAAATAAACATATACATAAATAAACACATACACACATAGATATGCTTCATTATTTTTCTAGATCATTTAAATACACTAAAACTAAGTTAATAGGATTTATTTTATATAATTTATCAAACAAAATGAAAATTTTTTTTTGTCAAGTATGATTTATTCACGTTGATCCCTTTTTACTTTTTATTTTTATTTTGAATATCACTATTTATTTATGTAAAGTGTGCATAGAATTATATATCCGTTTGCAACATAAATTAATATTTTTTTGCTAATTATTAGTATAATTTTCTATTCCCAACAAATTCTTCATTAATCATTTTATATTTTTGGTTTTAAATTGCAAAATTTTGGACCATCATTATAAAATAGGTTTTTTTTTTCCTTGCAATTATGGAACTTATTTGACTAAAGTAGTAAAATCAAAGTGGAAATGATAGCTCTTTATAGAAAAAAATTTATTTTAAAGCCTGGTATTAAATGGTCATAGACTCATAAGCAATTTTACAATCTATATGGTTCAATTTTTTATTTTTTATTTTTATAACTCGGTTTAATTTTTTTCTTGATTTTGTTTTCCAGGTTTGTCATAAAAGATTCCAAGCATCCTAGGAAAGGTGTGTAATCTATATGTAGAGCTCTGCAAATTTTTTTTTTCATTTACACGTAGTGTCTCTCTTACAATTCAAACTATTCATTTTCTTTTTATTTCTCAAATAAATTTTGTATTATATGAATTTATGTATAAAATTGTGCAACATACAGGAAGCAAAAATTATGATAGGTTCTATAATTAGAACAAATTAAAGATTATTATTCTTTGAATAGTTCTATCTCTTAAAAGTGGCCAATTTTTATAATACTATGTCTAAAGATTTTAACAAAGAACAAAGACGAAGAAGAATAAGGATACTCTAAAAACATAGCGTACAAATAAGTATTCAAAGATTTTCCAAAGGAAAAAAATTCTTCTAACATTTTCTAATCATTGATATTCTTTTTAACAATACTTCAAGTCACTAACAAATTAGTACTTATTTTGTTATAATAATTATTAAAATATATAATTATTTATACATATATTTTATAAGGTTTTTCATAAAACCGTGCAATGCATGGGCCAATAACTAGTAATTAATAAACTTGGATTGGACGTTGACCTAATGTACTTGAACTATATTTGAACATATAAATTTGTGGATTATTTTTATTTTTATTTTAAATTTGTGGATTTTAAATTATATGTTTATAAACTTATAAATAAACATATACATAAATAAACACACACACACACACACACATATTAGATATGGTACCAAAATATTTTATTCCCCTAGCCAAACCAAAATGACATTCGGTACAAAATTCCCTCCCTTCATTAACGTCTAGGGGTAACATATATCATTTGCCTAAATGGTATGGAAAATAATCCTTTCTATTTAATTAAAATTGATCAATTTCATGGTTTATATTAGATATTACAAATTTAATGTTGTATTATGGAATATAATCCTCACACACACACACACCCATATTTATATATTAGATGTGGTACCAAAATATTTTATTCCCCTAGCCAAATCAAAATGACATTTGGTACAAAATTCACTCCCTTCATTAACGTCTAGGGGTAGCATATATCATTTTTCTTAATGGTATGGAAAATAATCCCTTCTATTTAATTAAAATTGATCAATTTCATGGTTTATATTAGATATTACAAATTTAATGTTGTATTATGGAATATAATCTTTGCTGTTAATAAATGTCATGCTTTCAAAAGAAAAGCTTCCACATCTATGCCAATTATGCAGGAGACATGTATTACGTTTGTCTTCTCAGTAAAATCTTTCGTCTTCCACTTCTCTACGATATCCCTTGTAGAAAGTCATATAAGACTAGAGATAGAGATGATTATAATCTTGATGAAGTCATGCATTTTTTTACCTGTGATCCATCATCTCATTGGCCCAAAAATGCTACTTTTAATAATATTAGATTAGTTTGTAAACCTTTTATATAATAAAAAAAATGCTAGATTACTTTTTATTCAACTCATGCATATTTATAAACCAAGTTAATAATTTATTTTTGATGAACAAAGAAACCACTACGTTTATATTTATTATCAAGCGTGTCATTATGTGTTTATTTATATATAAGGGTACGAAACAATATGATTGTAAAAATTAAAACTATAAACATAATATAAACATAAGGATAAACATTATTAAAATCATAAAAAATAAAATTAACCATAGACACTACATATTCACAATGCCATGAACATTGTCTCTCTCCCATACAATGCATACGCATTAGTTCAAGTTAATTGATAGCATAAATTTAATCCAATACATCTTCAACCCCTTTTTTGGAATTCCCAAATACCACTTTTGTTTATTTAACTTACAAGTTATAGCATATATAAATGTAATGTTGCTATGGTCTTGATAGGCATGGCCCCAATCACAAATGATAATAATATTATGGAGATTGGCTATGGGCAGTTATATGTTTTTTGCACATTCTCTAATGTATGTAATACCAGTAAGGCTTTGTTGCTTTTGATATAAAAGAGTATGTTTTGTTGTCTATACTTGCCATTTTTGAATTCGAGGTTCCCATTCCCTCCCCATTGTCAATGTTATAAGAACCTACTTTCACAATAAAATAATTGTTAAAGTCTTCTAAAAAAAAGGGTTAAAGCATCCTTTTGTACTTGGTAGAGCCTAAAGGTTGAACCTTTGTGCAATGACAGGTGCCTTCCACTAAAAAAGTGATAGATTACAGGTTCAAGTCATACATTTGAAATTATTACTTTACCTTATTAGTAGGGGTGTGCAGTGAATGCGCCAACCTATCAAAACCGATCCGACCCATTGGTTGAGTCTATTTTTAAGGGTTGGTGGGTTGATTTGGGTCATGAAATTATTTTTTATAGTGGGTTGGGTTGGGTTGGGTTGGGTTCAAGTCATGAAATTTATAAATCCGCCTAACTCGTCCTGACTCACCTATATTTAATATATTTTTAAATTTAAAAAAATAAATTATATGATTTTGTTATTTACTTTTTTTGCCCTTCTTCCTAAATAAAACCCAAACCCTAAGTTCTTTTCATATAGTTTGTGTTTGTTTGGTGTTATGCTCATAATTATTTGGTTCTAAATTTGTTCTTATTTGTGGTGGTGTTGTTCTAATGCTCGATTTAATAATAATAATAATAGTAATTAAAAAAAACTATCCAACCCATGGGTCCAATTTGATCCACATGGGTTGGGTTGAACCCCTATGATGGGTTGGGTTTGGTTTGATTTTTTTAACCCACCATGGTGGATTGGGTTGAAAAAACTCCTTAACCCGACCTATGTACAACCCCTATTTATTAGCATTTTCAAGTACTTTTCCAGCACTTGAAAGCAGCAAATTATCAAACACAAATTTTCTTTATTTAATATAACTTCATAACTGCAAAATGAATGATGAAATTTATATATCTATACATTTTCATAAGCTAGGATTTCTCAAATATCAAGCTTCACTAGGTTAATTACAGATCAATAATTGTATATTTCCGTCATAAAACTCTCTTCTACATATGATTGGC
Organism: Quercus gilva; assembly: GCA_023621385.1. Lineage (NCBI taxonomy): Eukaryota > Viridiplantae > Streptophyta > Magnoliopsida > Fagales > Fagaceae > Quercus > Quercus gilva. The sequence goes on along the minus strand of CM042477.1, from coordinate 80,109,805 downwards.
TATAGTTTTATTGTAATGTTTATGGCGTTCCTTGAGAATCTCTCTCTCTCTCTCTCTCTCTCTCTTTTGATAATCGCTTGAGAATCTCTTTACAACTGGTTCCTTATTCTATTACTTGAAATATCTTTCTACAAGTTTTCTCTCCTCATTTCTTATTTAGTTTTGTTTACTAGATAAAATTTCTAGACTAAAATCAAGATCAACTCAACCCCATCTCACGAGTAATTACTTTATTTTTTTAAATAATAGTTAGTCTTATTAATTAAATTAATGGTGAGATTCACCATGAATATGAGAAGATTGAACATTGCCCTTGTAGTATTAAATGATTTTCCCACATCACAACATCATATCCAATTTATCCAAAAAATTTGTCAAGCAAGCTAAGCACTAGTGTTTTCATATTTGTGGGACACTGTATTAAAGTGATAAAAGGCTCAAAGTAAGCATTTCCAAATTACCGCTACTCATCATAGTTTCTGTCTTAATGTTTGCCTACTCTATTGTGTTGAATTAGTTATGACATCACTCATCAGGGGTCTCATTTATGTGTTGGATTTGGAAAGACTCAGTTAAAACTCAAATTATTGGTTCTAGTTTAGAGGGTTTTGGAATTGGAGCTTTTAGCTTGGAGTGGATGTTCATGTTTGCATAAATAGGATCCCTTATAACTTAACCCTCGTTTTATGTGTAAAAGTCCCAATTTAATTTCAAAAATTCCAAAAAATAGGGTTTTCACATTGGGATCATGGTAATGATAAAAATAAATTTTTTTTTAATCAGATGTCAGAATAATCAATACTATGAATTGTCAAAATAACCAAAATGCCCTTTGTGAGCAAAATTTTAATCGAGTTGATTGGCGGTCAAATAAACTCAAAGTTTCATCCAATTACTATATTTTATATGCGTTTGGATACTGTTTATTTTACTGAAAACTAAAAACTAAAAATTGAAAACAATAAAAAAAAATATTTTGGTTACTGTTCATTACTGTTTATTGTCCTAATTGCACTGTTCATGTCCCCTGAACAGTGCACTAGGCGCTGGTAAAAAGAAAAAAATAATAAGAAAAAAAGAAAAAGAAAAGGCTGAAAATGCGCAAAACGCAGACATGGGAAGCGCAAATGCGCCTTTCATCTTTTTACTTCAAAATCCATTTTCTAAACCATTTTTCCCAGGTTTGATTATTGTCAACCTAAGTTTGACTAGTCGATCTTGATAAATTTGAGCTGACATAAAAGATAACTGAATTCCTTTTAAAACAATTGCTCACTGGCCTAGTTCAGAGTCGAGACAAGTAACATATTGTAAAAAAAAAAAAAAAAAAATTCAAACTCTTAGACAGTTATGAAAACAAGGGTCCAAAAGCTTGGTTATAGTTTAATCTTAATTAAACTATAATCAAACTACTACAGATTAGTACAAATAAGGAGTCACATTGGAAAGATTTTATGACAAACTTCAATTAATTTGGAATGCCCAGAGCACAAAGAATACCACTTAAAAAAAAAGAGAGCAAAAATTCGACTTTAAGCTTGGTTATAAAATGTCAAAAACTTTTAAATCACACCTCATTTGAACCAAACAGAGGTCGAAAAGGCCTAAAAGCAAGGTTGCAATGATAGGAAAAATCATGTGAAACTCATAAAAATTAGGTTTCGGTGCCCTCTTTGAGATTTGATTTCTTATCAGTCACACAAAATTGGTCCGGAAAGTAGGTACTTTCTTGTAGTAGAGGTGATTATCTACATCCTGGAAAAAATGACATCTCAAGCAAGGGAGTCAATACCATACCGGAGACCGTACCAGTTTGCCTATTTGTACGATATATTTCAGATATCGGTCAATACCGGTGTACCGTTTCGGGTTTACTGCTATTTTTTATATTTATATATATATATATGTATATGTATGTATGTATATATGTATGTGTGTGTGTGTGTGTGTGTGTGTGTGTGTGTATATATTATATTAAATATAAAAGTTTACCATAAAACATTTTCCCAATTCAGAACTAATTATTTATGGTTTTAGACTTAGTATCAATTAAAAAAAAAAAAAAAAAACACAATATAAAAAATAGAAAGCTTAAAAGTTACCATTGTATACTAAGAAAACAAATAATACTAATAAGTTAATGCAAATAAGTTATCATTTTGTCCTAACAAAAATTCAAAAATTACAAAACTTAAAAAAAAAAAAAAAAATAAAAAAACTTTTTTCTGTACCAGCCGGTATTGCCCGAAATTGGTCGGTACGAAAACGTTGATCTTTCGATACCGGTATAGCCAGTACCGGTACGGTATTGACTACCTTGATCTCAAGACTACATTCGAATTGTTAGATATCTCCTATGCAAAATTAGGGAAAACGAACAAATAAATTATTGGAAATTGCACCAAATGACACTAATTTAGATCCTTTAGAAATTATGTTGCATGAGCTTTCAAACGATTGCAAGAATGAAAAAAAAAGTGTTAAACTTGAGGCACAAGACAAGACCTGGACTAACATACGCCTAACGTTGTTAGTTTATTCCCCATTTAACTTATACAATAGAACACCCCCCCCCCCCCCCCCCCCCCCCTCTCTTTAAATTTCAAGGCAAAATACTTGTAAAATACCCTCCTAAACAGTAAGAAAACTCTCAGAAAACTTTCCTCCAATCCATCTTTAAACTTGAAGGGTATAATTCTCATCCTTTCTCCTTGATTCTTACATTCTAATTATGCTCATGTTGCTCGACTAAGATGCATTTTTGTAGGAGTTGTATTATGTTGATTTATCAATGGGTATTGCTATGCATGCTTTAGAGTAGATTGTTTACTTTTAATTCTATGAATATTGTGCTTCAATTTTATGTTCATGCATAGTGAATTGTGGATACATGCTTGTTGGTTTCTAGCTTGTTTACCCATGTTATTTCGGCTCAAATTTTGAATTTACTTTGAAATGGGTATTGCCATGCATGTTAGATGAAAGTTTCAATGTGATCTATGAACATAATGATCTAATCCACATGTCCATGCATCATGATTCGCATGTTTTAGTATAACTGATTGTTAGCTTTCTTATGTTTTAGTTGGGTTCCTTATTTAACGAGGCCCTAAATTTCGTGCTTGAATTTGTTGATTATGAATGAAGATTTTTCCATATTGTTGTCCATTTGGTGAAGTTATACATGCTTGGTGATATATATATATATATATATATATGTATGTATGTATGTATGTATGTATTTGCGTGTGTGTGTGTGCATGAGGTTGACTATAAATGTGTTGATTCTCATTCTATAAATTCACATGTTTTAGTATGCTATTATTGTCCTTATGAATCTTGCTCCATTATGTGATTTTATAATTTGATGGACATGAATATAGATTTCTTGTACTAATGGTATACTCTCACGGCAACGTTGACAAATATAAAGTAACACATATTTGTAAATATGGTGACTAAAATATTACTTAATAAAGCTTGTACCGTGTATTTAAGAGTTAGACATTTTTAGATATACATCACTGTAAGTTTCTGTAAAAATTTTCTCCTATCTCCCTGTGTGTGTAAGCAATACTTAGTATTCTTAAAAAAAAAAAAAAAAATTATAGATAAATACTATTATTGAATGACAAATATTTATCACATTTGGACAAATAAATAATTGAGGCAAAGATAATTATAGGTTCAAAATTAGAACGAAGGTCCATATTCCAAGAATAATACCTTTACCATCTGAATCAAAACGGCCATTCATCTTGAAGAGATGACAATTTCTTGTAAAAGTTTGCTTTGCAATGATATTAAACAAGAGTCCAGATCAAACACTCAAATATGTTGGGTTATACTTGTCAAAACCAGTTTCCAACTATGGTCAGCTCTATGTACATAGATATATGTAGTCTTTTCCTGAATGACATCTCCTGAACTACTAAAAATCTAAAAGTGTTGATAGAGCACAAAAGACGGAGAATCACAATAGGATACACAAAAATTTTTGTTTACAAAGAAGTTTATAACAATCTTTCTAAAGTAAATTTCTTTCGGTTATAATATTTTCATTTATTCTCAACTAAACAGTATTTTCTATATTAACCCAAAAAAAAAAAAAAAATTTTAACAATCTTCCTAAGTAATTAATTATGTTAGTTTTGCATTGTTATTAACTAAAATCAATTACCTATTGAAGCATTATCAAATTGCATAGGGTATAATGGTATACCTATCATCTCAAGATAAGTTGAAAGAACTATGGTTCTATCTTCTATGCCGAAAGAAATACTTCCTTATGTTTTATATTTCTAATGCCCCAGTTACATCTTTTTATTTTATTTTATTTTTATTTTTATTTTTATTTTTATTTTTAATTTTACAGGTTCAACTAGATAAATGCCAACATCTATGTTTTTATTTAATTAGATCTTTATTTAGTCATTGCACTATTCTTTTACTAGCAAAGCGTAGATAGAACATCAAGGCTAACATAAACGAAGGAAAAACAAAGGTTTCGAAAGAAGAGACCCTCAACACAAATGTTAAAACCCAGGAATTACAACAATAATGGACTCTTGAAGAAATAATAATCATTGCCTTTTTAGATCTATAATTTAATACAAAATTATAGGCAAATATTTAGTGGGAGACTAACAATTACAGTATGTTTGTTTTTATCATCCCATTTAATTAGGATAATATTTATTGTAGGGACCGGCCTTTTTCCCACGCGATGCGGGGGTTCAGGATTTTCACCTCACCAAGGGCTTGCCTTGTAGTGTAAGGCTTGACACCTTAATTCACGTTGGCGAGTGAAGCGCCCCGATACATGAGTTTGTAGAGAGTGGATAGAAGGACTAGGAATTAACAAAAGATACAACAGTCGGCGAGGGTTTACAGGATCAGTAACTGAGATTTGGCTAAGTATTCTAAGGGAAAGTTCATCCTCGGCCCAGTCCAAGGAGCCATTCCCTTAGAACTGATGAATACAAGGGTTGTCGTTAAATACCCCGAAAAACCCCTTAACTTCCCAAACCGGAAAAAAGCCCCAGACCCTTGGGGGTTCACCCTATTATATAGTCTTGTTTAGTCGATCTCGGCCGTCCACTTGTCGGTTATCTGAACCTGTGTCTGAGGGCTCGTCCCATCAGTCGCCTTTGCAGGCTTTCTGTTAGTTGAAGTAACCAAGGCATCATTGTTCACTGGTCAATTCACCATCAATGCGGCCAGAGTGTTAGTTGCGTACATTTAATGGGTGGATGACAGCTTCCTTTTTTTAATGTCGGCCTGTCGAGGACATGGCCATCCTCGGCGTAGTTTCTTGATGACTGGGGCCTCTCCCACTCATCCTCGGATTCTGTACTCTCCTCGGCATGGGCCTTAGGCCCGATATGGAGTGGGCCGGGGTAGCCAAGTCTTTGGGCTCCACAATAGCCCCTCAAAATTCTGCTGCCCGGTTCCTCGGGTGGGGAGTAGGATTTTGATGTCTTCGGGTCCTTGCCTTGGCTTGGTGAACCTTGTCTTTCTGTCAGTGTCAAAATCCTTTCAACTACCCAAGAGACGTTTTTGGCGTTTTGGTATTTGGGGCGTGCCTTCATTAAATTTCGGCGGCTCTGTGTCCTCCACGTTCAACGGTGTGATGATGAATGGACGGTAGGGATGCTTCTAACTTATTGGGCGGGAAAGCCCGTGCGGTTACTTTTAATTGGGGGTATATATACCCAATTGAACTGATTTGTCCCTTCACTTTTGCATTCAAGAGCCCTTGTGCACATACGCTGAACTTGATCAAGTCTCCAATTGTCCGTACGTCTTCTTTCAACATAAAAGGCCTGTCCGAGGAGCATTTCCTCATTTCTGTAAGTTTTCTTCTCTCTCTGGTTCATACTTTTCCGCCCGAATTCCTTGTCCTCTCGTTCTTCTTTCTTTTTCCTTCATTTTCCCTGAGCCCCTTGTTAGCTCTTTAGGATGGGTAGATTTAAGAAGTTGGTTGAGTCTAAGGAGGCAATGGACAAATTCGTTGTTGACTACAAGATCCCCGACATAGTGGGTTTGAGGTACTGTGGAGAAGGGGAGTGGAGCACTAGGAGAAAAGAGGGTGAGGTGGCGATTCCTATAATCGCCTTTCTGGAGGGTGGTATGAGGATCCTTATGGGGCCGGTGATGAGGGATTACCTTAGGCACTTCGACTTATCTCCCACCCAGTGTGCGATTAATGTATTTAGGATCTTAGGCTATGTGGATGCCTTGAATAAGAAGATGGGGCTGGGGTTAACCCACCATGATGTAAACTGGTGCTACAATCTCCAATGCTATAAAGCGAAGTCTTATTACATGAAGACGAGGGACGATAGGGTTCAGCTCATCCAGTGCCTCCCTGAGTCCAGCAAGGGTTTGAACAAAGACTTCCTCATTGTGTCTAGAGAGTGGCACGAGGGCCTTCCTTGTCCAATGGTGGAGGGCACACCAAATGGGACATTCAGACTGGGAGAGGGTTTAATTTCTTGTGCTTTCGCTTTCTGCTTTGCTTAACTGTTAACAGGAATTTGTTTTCTTTTATGCAGATTCGTGCGCTTTTGAGCGTGACTTCGGCTTGGTTAACAAGGAGGATTTGCAAACCGTATTGAGGTCGGAGATTTTTGTGAACAAGGCCGACGACTAGGTTAGGGCTGCTCACAAGATTTTGGGATACGATCCGATTCAAACTTCGTTCTCAGCTTTGAAGTACGTGATTCGAGCTAAAGATCCTCGGCTGCAGAAGATAACGGTAGTCGAGTGCAGGTTTTTGATCCCCAAAGGATCCCCTGTTCCGAAGGGCATACCGTTGGTGGGTACCTCTTTATCATCTCAAGTTGTCGAGGCTGAATAGGAGAGCCAGGAGAAAAGGAAGTTGCTGACTCAGGTCTGTCCGAGGACGAGTTTGACGTGGTCTACCAACTCCATTCGCCTGAGGGCCCACCTGGTGATTTGGGTGACCCCAGTTTAACCGAAGCGGACCTTTTATCCGAAGAAGCCTCTTCTAAGTCGAAGATGAGTTTCAAGAAACGATCCCAAACAAGCCTGTTGGCCTTGATTGAGGGGCAGCTAGGGAAGGATATGTCGGCTAAGTCCCCTCCCAAGCCTCCTCCTCCCCCGCCTCAACAGAGTTCACCATCTGGGACCAAGCCCACCAGCCCCCTGTAGAAGAAGGACAAAGGCAAGAGGCCTAGGAGGGGCGAAGAGTCTGATCCTTCCCGAGGTGATGGCGACACTCGGCAGCCATCGAAACAGCTGAAGATAGGGCACCGAGGGCAAGAAAAGCAGGTCGCCATCTGGCCCGAGGCCCAAGCTTGGCTTCCTGCCCTTGTGCTCCATGGGAAGCCTTTGACAGACGACGCCTCCCTCAGGGACCTTCAAGGGGGCGTGGGTGCGCTCGTGGCTGATGCATTGGGGAGGTCCTTGCTACTTCCTGTGGACATGGCCCAGCTGGAGGCTCTGAGGAGCAATGAGGTCTTCCTCGACCTTAAACAATACTTGGGCATGGTAAGTTTTCTGATCGCGTATAATTCTCTTTACTTCTTGTTTTTTGGCTCCTTATCTGTTGCGCATTGGTTTCAATTGGTAGGCTATCCAGACTGCTTTTAGGTTGGAAGACATGGCCAGTAGCCAAAGCAAGGCTGCAGGCTCGAAGCATACCAAGCTGTTGGACGCTATACAGACCCTCAACGCCGCCAAGGTTGATATTTCAAAGGCGATGGACCAGTTAGAGGAGATGAAGAGGGCTCGAGACACCGCCGAGTCGGCCCTTGCTGCCGCTGAAAGGTTGGCCCTAGACCAAACTGAAGGCCTGCTTAAGGCGGAGGACCAGCTGAGGGTCGCCAAAAAAGGGATTGCGACCCTGGAGAAGAGGGTGCTTGAGGCAGAAGGGGCTAGAGGTGCTGCAGAATCTGCTAGGGATGAGGCTTTGAAAGCCAAGGAAGAGGCCGAGTCTGCTAGGGCTGAAGCTAAGGCTTCCAAAGGCAAGGCCGTGCAAGAGGCCTATGAGGCAGGGGTAGCTGAAACAGAAGACATTCTTAGAGCCCAAGTACCTGGGGTGTGCAGACTTTACTGCTCCTAGGTTTGGAGTAAGGCCTTTAAACAAGTTGGGGTTGAGGCTTCATCCGACCTGTGGAATGTGGAGAATGTATATTATCCCCCTGCCATCCGCGAGGCTGCCCTTTTAAATTCTGAAGCCGAGGTGGCTGCCGAGGGAGTGGGGGTTGTTCTTGAGGAAGGCGTTCCAGTTGCTATTACTTCGGGCTAGCCCACCAAGGAAGCCAACCCTCTTGGGGCCGTTGAGACGAGCAAGGGTCCTACTGCTGATGCGCCTTTGGAGGCTGCGGACCCCTTAGCTGATGTCCAAGCCCCTCTTGTTGGGGAGATACCACATCCGGTTGACCCTCCCTAGGTTGCAGTTCCAAGCGAGGGTTACCAGGATCCAGAGACTTCTTTTGCCCAGCCTTCTGAGGGAGGAGTTGAGATAGAGCCGAAGGAATGATCTTTTACTGTGCCCCCCCCCCTTTTTTTTTTTTTAGTATTGTAGTGGCACATTTGCCTTATATAACTTTTTTAAAGATTCAATGAAATGCATATTTTGTTTTCTCTTACTTGTTCTGTTTGCATTATTATATATATATATATATATATATTTGTTTTTTTACTCGCACAATCCTGTCTTTAATTGCGCTCCGACCGGTCACACACTTATCTTCTTGAGTGACTAGTTTCCCCATAGGTTTGGGTCCGATGACCATGCAAGTCCTTGGTTCTGCCTAGCACTTGGTTCTTCTGAAGTAGCTAGTTTCCCTGTAGGTTTGAGTCTGAGGACCATGCAATACCTTGGTTCTGTCTAGTACCTAGTTCTTGAAGTAGTTGGTTTCCCCATAGGCTTGAGTCCGAGGACCATGCAAGGCCTTGGTTTTGTCCAACACTTGGTTGCTCTGAAGTAGCTAGTTTCCCCATAGATTTGAGTCCGAGGACCATGCAATACCTTGGTTCTGTCTAGTACCTAGTTCTTGAAGTAATTGGTTTCCCTATAGGCTTGAGTCTAAGGACCATGCAAGGCCTTCGTTCTGTCCAACACTTGGTTGTTCTGAAGTAGCTAGTTTCCCCATAGGTTTGAATTCGAGGACCATGAAATACCTTGGTTCTGTCTAGTACCTAGTTCTTGAAGTAATTGGTTTCCCCATAGACTTGAGTCCGAGGACCATGCAAGGCCTTGGTTTTGTCCAACACTTGGTTGTTCTGAAGTAGCTAGTTTCCTCATAAGTTTGAGTCCGAAGACCATGCAGTACCTTGGTTCTGTCTAGTACCTAGTTCTTGAAGTAATTGGTTTCCCCATAGGCTTGAGTCCGAGGATCATGCAAGGCCTTCGTTCTGTCCAACACTTAGTTGTTCTGAAGTAGCTAGTTTCCCCATAGGTTTGAGTCTGAGGACCATGCAATACCTTGGTTCTGTCTAGTACCTAGTTCTTGAAGTAATTGGTTTCCCTATAGGCTTGAGTCCGAGGACCATGCAAGGTCTTGGTTCTGTCCAACACTTGGTTGTTATAAAGTAGCTAGTTTCCCCATAGGTTTGAGTCCGAGGACCATGCAATACCTTGGTTCTGTCTAGTACTTAGTTCTTGAAGTAATTGGTTTCCCCATAGGCTTGAGTCCGAGGACCATGCAAGGCCTTGGTTCTGTCCAACACTTGATTGTTCTGAAGTAGCTAGTTTCTCCATAGGTTTGAGTCTGAAGACCATGCAATACCTTGGTTCTGTCTAGTACCTAGTTCTTGAAGTAATTGGTTTCCCCATAGGCTTGAGTCCGAGGACTATGCAAGGCCTTGGTTCTATCCAACACTTGGTTGTTCTGAAGTAGCTAGGAGCTAGGGAACTCGATTTCAACGCTGGGGAGTTTGCCCTTAGAGTAATAGCGACCTTGAGCTTGCTCCGCCGAGGGGGGGCCCTTCTTCAGTTTAGCCCCTTCGTCTGGCGCGCCTCTTCTGATTACGAGACGTCTTTTGGGCTACTCGAGTAACACGCTTGTCGTTTCGGTGCGCGAGGCGCGTCCTCATTAATATCCTTGCGGATTTACAAGGACCAGGCGGTTGGTGAGCTCTTTGGAAATTGGACGGAGTTAATATCTCCAGTAATTCCTCCTTAGGATTCTATGCGGGCTAGCTTTCACCAGCTTTTGCCTTCTATATAAGGCATTCTGGGGTAGTCTTTTCTTCAAACTTTACAAACACTTGGGTTAAAATCTCACAAACACACCGTTTTCTGAGCATTTCAAGGGTCTTGCCAGAACAATATCTTGTGCATGAGGAGATGAAGTGGCCCTGGGAAGGAGTGGTGATAAGGAAGCCAAGCCCCCTTCAGGAGCCGAGGATGCCACTCCGATCTTGGACGGCACAATAGAGGTGGGATAGGCAGAGGCCGAAGGTTTTTCTTCTTTTCAACCTAGCCAGAGGTGGAACTCCCTTTGCAGTTTGGAGGGGGATCCAAAAGGAACGTAACGTCTCTCCTCCTTCTATGGATCTACCAGCCTTCTAAGTTGGTAGTTATTTGCCGGCTCCCAGTCGTCATGGGACTGGGAGGGAAACCAGGAGAAGCCTTGGGGTTGGACCGTCAGGTGCTGCGGCTCCTTCTTCCTTCTCCTTCAAATCGTCGTCCATGTTGGTTGGGAAGCTGTGGACGGCCTTAGCATAGGTCTATCTCCACCTCTCCCTCCATGCATGGCTTGGCTTTAAAACAAGCCTGCCTAGGCCCTTTTCTTCTTTTTTCTCTTTTTAGCTTTAGCACAAGCTTGCCTAGGCATTTACCTTTGTAATCAGCTTTAGAACAAGCCTGCCTAAGCATTTACCTTTGTACAATGTAACTTTTCTTTGATTAATAAAGAAGTAGCCACATTTCATTTCTTTTACTTTTTGCACTTTTCATTTCTTTGTGATGATTGCTTTCTGAATGAGTATGTTGCCACTGTTTGTATTTTTTTTGAACTTCAAAGAAGTGTTGTACACCAACCGCTGTACTTGTTAATTCTCAAGTCCTCCCCATAGACGGCGCCAATTGTAGGGACCGGCCTTTTTCTCACGCGACGCGGGGGTTCAGGATTTTCACCCTACCAAGGGCTTGCCTTGTAGCGTAAGGCTTGACACCTTAATCCCACGTTGGCCAGTGAAGCGCCCCGATACAATAGATTTGTAAAGAGTGAGTAGAAGGACTAGGAATTAACGAAAGATACAACAGTCGGCGAGGGTTTACAGGATCAGTAACTGAGATTTGGCTAAGTATTCTAAGGGAAAGTTTGTCCTCGGCCCAGTTCGAGGAGCCCTTCCCTTAGAATTGATGAATACAAGGGTTGTCCTTAGACACCCCGAAAAACCCCTTAACTTCCCAAACTAGAAAAAAGCCCCAGACCCTTGGGGGTTCACCCTATTATATAGTTTTGTTTAGTCGATCTCGGCCATCCACTTGTTGGTTATTTGAACCTATGTCTGAGAGCTTGTCCCATCAGCCGCCTTTGCAGGTTTTCTGTTAGTTGAAGTAACCAAGGCATTACTGTTCACTGGTCAATTCACCATCAATGCGGCCAGAGTGTTAGTTGCGTACATTTAATAGGTGGATGACAGCTCCCTTTCTTTAATGTCAGCCAGCCGAGGACGTGGCCATCCTCGATGTAGTTTCTTGATGACTTGGGTCTCTCCCACTAATCCTCGGATTCTGTACTATCCTTGGCATGGGCCTTGGGCTCGATATGGAGTAGGCCGGGATAGCCAAGTCTTTGGGCCCCCCATATTTATAATATTGTATAAATATCAAATGTTTTCTAAAAATCTTATTTTGTTTCATAATTTCAAATTGTATGAGAGTAGATTTAATCTTCTTCTATATATATTGTTAGATTTGTCTAGTATCTTGTTGTTGACCCGAGTTTTGCAATTTTTACTTTTTTTTTGTTGTTGATGTAAATTTGTAAATATTATTCTTTAAATTATAGACAACTACAGTAATTGTTTTACATAATTTTTTTTTTTTTAAAAAATAGTATCAAATGGTCGAATTTCATTGCAAATAAAAGAATGTTTGGAACATTAATAACAAACCTAGCTAGATTGTGAGTAACCTAATTACATTTTCTCTTCACATGAGAGTGACGTAATTGATTAAAAGAACTAGAAACTAAACGAACATTCTCAAGAAGTAAACCATAGGGGGACAGATTTTCAGCACCACTCTGTGAAGACTGAATCGAGACCTGTGAGTCACTCTCTAGAATAGCAGAGATTATATCTGATTCAGAAGCAAACTGAATAGCTCTTTTGGCGGCCAAAGTTTCCACTTCCAAAGGACTATATACCTGTGAGACTTGTTGCGAAAGGGAGGCCAACACTAAGCCTTGAGAATTCCGAATCACCACACCAATCCCAGACTTGTTCACGTTGGGAAAGATAGCCCCGTCAAAATTAATCTGGACCAAATCCGCAGGTGGAGGCTTCCATTTGACATGAGGTTAAGGGGAATCGGTTGAACTTCATGAAACTCCTGTAATCGGTCTTTCGAAACCTGAAGTAATTGGTGAGTACTACAACATGGCTGATGGAGTCTAATATGTTTCTGTTGGGTCCAGATAGACCATACCAGCATAGCAAACAGGTCTGCTCTTTCCTACTTCTGAAAAATCATCGTTACCAACTCCTTGAAAGTTCCAAACTGAGACGATGCTCTAAAACCCCATAGCAAAGCATCCAACCACACTTCATCGAGCTCTGGACAAGACCACAGAGCGTGAATCTGATCCTCTAAAGCAGACCGACATCTGTCGCACACTGGGTCATTGATCACAGTCCGTCGCACCAGGTTAGCTTTGGTGGGCATGGAATTGCGACAGGCCCGGCACAAAAAATTCTTGACTTTATCAGGGACATGTAAGGATCAGATTCCCTTCCATAGTTCTTTATCTTGATTCTGCTCAGGTGCATGAGTTCTCAGTTCAGAATCAGACTTCAAAAATCGATAACTCGACTTACACGTGTAATGGCCATCTTGAGAAAAAGGCCAATAGAGAGTACCTACGGCTTCCATTCTTGCAAGTGGTTTCCGCTTAATTATCTTAGCTTCCTGGGGAACAAAATTCCGTCAAGCAGCTCGTGATTCTAGCGTCTTGGCTTAGTATCAATTAACTCTTCAACTGTCAACTCTTCTAGCGAATCCACTATAGGAGAAGAGACCATCGGTGGGTATTTTATTGGTAGCCAATGGTGTTGCCAACCTTCACAGATCTTCCATTCCCAATGCGCCAGCAAGCACCTCTCTGAATTACACCCCGACCTTTCAAAATACTAGTCCACGCATAAGATCCAGACCTTGAATTTTTTGCTTCCATTGTAGAACAATTAGGGAAGAATCTTGCCTTGAAACTCTATAAAAAAGAGAATTTTTGATTATGCAGCAACCTCTATGTTTGTTTCGTCGACAAGGAATCATTAAATAAAGCCAAGTCTCTAAACCCCATTACCCTGACTTTGTCGTCTCATCCCACTTCAACTAATGGATCTTTCTTCGATCAACAAGGAAATGGAATAATTTATGAACATACACACATGTACATGAAGTAGGATTTGCAATTCTAATAAAGTAACTTTTTGATTTGTCAAATGCAAAATTTTTGTAACATTGACCACATTACATGAAGATGAACGGCTGAGATCATTCCTGCCCATATATAAAACCAACAACTAGGGGCTTTAGGTGTCGACATAATCGTATCATTTCTCTTCTCTAACAGTTGTCACAGCCGCTCTCTCTCCTTTTTCATTAGCTCTTTCGTCTAACTTGTCTAACTCTAAACTCCATTCAATCTTTTTTCCTTTCTTCATATATGATATTGATATATTGGGAAGTGGCTACGTGTACCAAGAGAAGGGTGAGAAACTTCGATTTGAACCCTTGTTCTTGAATTGGCCAAACTGGCTGTAGGTAATCAAGCTTCTTTGAGATGTTTAACTGGCCGGTTGTTGTGAAATCTCTTTGATTTCTCTGTGTCATCTAATCTGCTCACCGAACTTCTCACATTCTTTTTTTTTTCTTAAAATCAAAATAAATGAATGAATAAATAAAACTGTGAGGTTGAAAAAGAAGGGAGAGAAGAAGAAAATAGCATAGGATTTAGCCATTTTGAGAGACTGTTCTCCAAGATCAATCATTAGAGAGTCACCTTTCTGGCAAGCTTCTATCGGTGCCTATGTACATTCTAAATTCTTCTTCAGCTTTTCAAACTATTCCAAGTGTTTTTCTTCTTTTCATATTTATTTTTCTCGATTTAGATTATATTTTTCTTCATTTAAAAAAAAAAAAAAAAAATCTCAGCTCAGTTCTTTTTAATTTTTCAAGAGTATGTTTGTTATGATGCTTCATATGTAATTATAGAAAGTGATTCTAAGACATGTATTGATTTCATCTTATCTATTAGGGACACTTCCTTGGCAGCTAAATCATTTTGTAGAGGCTGTTGGTTCTCTGGATTTAAAGTGCTTTCGGAATTAGCTTTTAGATATTTTTAGTTTTTATGTACAAATTTTTAAAACTTTATTTTTTTTTTCTCATATTTTCTCACTTTTTCAAAATTTCAAGGTACAAGTGTATTTAGTACACTTTCAGTAAAAATCTAAATAAGCTGTTTCCAAATAGATACTCAATTTCTTTAAGTTGGGCTAACATGGCTGCCTATGAATTAGCTAAATGGTCTAGGAATGGCTGCACATGAAGTAGCTACATGGTCTAGAAATTAAGATTGTTTTAGTTCTTTTGGTCCATGTTTTTGGCCTTCCGGGTGTGTATAGTCATGTTGAAAGGGAGTCATAGATTTGGAGGGTAAGTGTAGATTTTCATGGCAAAAGTGTACATTCAGTACAATTTTTTTAGATATATACCAATGGCTTATATGAAATACAATCAAATAGTTACTCCTATTATCATAGGAAAGGAAAAAGTTAATAAATTGATATATTATTAATAAAAGTTAATAAACCTCCCGAGGATGGGCACTGACATATTTCTCTCCGTAATCACCATGATAGTATCTGCCTTGGTGGATAAGCATTGAAGAACGGAAGGACCACAGCTCTAATCAAGCCAATACTAGGAATTCTCAGTGTCTTAGTTTTAAGTTGGGTTTTTATTTATTATTTATCTATACTACTATTTAATGAGCTTCTTCTGTTTGGAATCCTCATTTTTTTTGTTCAAAAATGCCTCTACACCCTATGTTTAAGTAGAGACAAAATTAAAGGACAATTCAGTAAAAATACAATTTTAACTCACACTAAAACATTGCCTAAAAATATAGCCACTTTCTTGTTGATTTTCAAATTACTTTATTTACTTATAAATTAGATTCTCAAAATAAAAATTATATATATAAAATAAAAACACAAGTTTTTTTTTTTTTTTTTGCTACAAAATAGGACCACTAAGCCCAACGTTTTCACTTATTTTTCCCCTTATCAAGACTTAAATATCTCTCTCTCTCTCTCTCTCTCTCTCTCTCTCTCTCTCTCTCTCTTATGCTTAATATTAATTAGAAAAAATGTAAACCTCAAATTGGAATGAATGAAAAATTATGATACTAAAAAAAAAAACCTCATCATCCCCTATTTTATTTTTTTTATACTATTATTTAAGAGACTTCTTTTGTTTGGGACACCCTCAATTTAGATGCCCAAAATAACCTCAAATTCATCCGTTTCTAAGATTTAAATCATAAGGTTAGACATGTAAAATTAGTAATTTAAAAACTCCTAATTTTTAGCTAAATTAAAAATAAATAAATAAAACAGTTTTTTCTCTCACCTCCACATTTCTCCCTCACATTTGTAGTCAAGTACTAATACAACTTCTTCTTTTTGAAAAAAAAAAAAATTGCTTGTTCTTTAATCACTAAACTGTGTTTTTCCACTTCCACATTTCTCTCTCACATTAGTAGTCAAGTACTAATATAATTTCTTCATTAAAAAAAAAAAAAATGCTATGAGTAAAACGTGTAAACCTAAAAAAATAAAAAGCTTCATCCCATGCGTGAAGGTGATGAGGCTAGTTTTTTTTTAATCTAATGTAATAGTACGGTTAGTAGCTAATATGGCATGGAAAATAAATTTTTATTATTTCGTTTGACACATTAGCTTTTTATATTCAAGGGATAATGATAGAAACTAAATTAACACTGCACTGAAAGGTTAGAAACTAAATTGACACAATTAAAAGGTTAAGAACTAAATTGAAATATGATATAAATGATAGGGACCAACCTTTTAATTTACCTCCAAAAAACAAAAACAAAAGCATGAAGCTGTGTACTAGGAAAAAAACAAAAAAAAAAAAAAAAATGAAGGAAAAATTTGTTAACAAAAATTAATTAGTTTTTGTGCTTATACAAAAAACTGAAGTTCATAAGAACAATTAAATTGTTGTTTCTATCTAAAAAATAGAAAGTTTATAAACACTGAATTTAAGAAAGAAATATTTACCCCTCACTGTGTGACAAATTGTTAGTGGAAAAGAAATAAGAGATGTTGGTGGTGGGTCAAAAAAAAAAAAAAAAAACCAATAAAAAATGTTGTGGAATTTTTGTTTATGTAGTAGCATTCCTCTCTAAAACAAACCGATAAGGGTTTTTGTGTGTGTGTGTGTGTGTATTTGTCAAGATATAATTTTATAATGTAATCAAATTATCTTTTATATAGATTCATTTTTAGCCTAAAACATAGTTATTAAACTTGGATTGGACGTTGAACCAATGTATTTGAACTAATATTTGAGCTTATAAATTTGTGGATTTTCAATTATATGTTTATAAACGTAACAATAAATATAAACATAACCATAAAAAAAGACACGAGCACTTATATATTAGAAATGGTACCAAAATATTTTATTCCCCTAGCCAAACCAAAATGACATTCAGTACAAAATTCACTCCCTTCATTATTGTTTAGGGGTAGCATATATCATTAGCCTTAATAATATGGAAAACAATCATTTCTATTTAATTAAAATTGATCAATTTCATAGTTTATATTAGGGGTCTGTTTGGGATCTATTTATTTTTCTGAAATTGAAAACTTTTTGCTAAAAGTACTGTAGATAAAGATAAAAGTTAGCTGAAATAGTACAGTGAGACCCATGACAAGTACCAAAAAGTGTAATGGGATCTATAAATAGTAGCAAAAATAAGCTAAATAATAAAATAAGCTAATTTTTTTAAGTTAGAGCCAAACGCACACTAGATATCACAAATTTAATGTTGTACTATGGAATATAATCATTTCTATATATAAAAAAAAATGTCTGATTTACAAGAGAAAAGCTTTGACATCTTGGCCTTCTACAAAGACCAAGGCATCTTTCTCCGAGAAATTTATGATATAGAAGAATTCTACTAAAATAGTAAAGGTCTAGGTCAAGGAACAAGTGAAACTTATAGTATTCGGTAAGATCTCTTGTCTTCCACTTTTTTACAATGTCCCTATTAAAATGTTGTATTAGACTATAGATGATTATAATCTTTATCAAGTTATGCAATTTTTTACCGGTAATTCATCATCTAATTGGCCAAAAATGCCACATTTTATAAGACGAGATTAGTTTGCAAACCTTTTATAAAAATAAATGCTAGATTACTTTTAATTCAACTTATGCATATATATAAACCAAGTTAATAAGCTAATTTTTATTTACAAAGAAACCACTACATGTGAGTCATTATATGTTTATTTATATATAAAGATACAAAACAATATGATTGTAAGAATTAAAACTAAAACATAATCTAAACATAAGTATAAACATTAATAAAATAAAATAATAATGAAAAGAAAACTAACCATAGACATTGCATATTCATTGTGCCATTAACATTGAATCTCTCTCATACAATGCATACGCTTTAGTTCAAGTTAATTGATAGCCAAAATTTAATTCAATACATCTTCAACCCTTTTTCGGTATTCCCAAATACCATATTTGTTTATTTTACTTACAGCATATATAAATGTAATGTTACTATGGTCTTGATAGGGATGGCCCCAATCACAAATGATAATAATATTATAGATATTGGCTATGGGCAATTACATGTTTTCCACAAATTCACTAATGTATGTAATACCAATAAAACTTTTTTACTTTTGATATAAAAGGGTATGTGTTGTTGTCTATACTTGCCACTTTTGAATTCAAGGTTCCCATTCCCTCCCCATTGCCAACGTTATAAATACCTACTTTCACAATAAAATAATTGATATAGTCTTCTAAAGAAAAAAGTGTTAAAGCATCCTCTTGTACTTGGTAGAGCCTAAAGGTTGAATCTTTGTACAATGACAAGTGCCTTCCACCAAAAAAGTGACAAATTACCCGTTCAATTCATAAATTTGAAACTATTACTTTACCTTATTAACATTTTCAAGTACTTTTCTAGCATTTGAAAGCAGCAAATTATCAAACACAAATTTTCTTTGTCTAATATAACTTAAAAATTGCAAAATGAATGATGAAATTTATATATCTATACATTTTCATAAGCTAACATTTCTCAAATATCAAGCTTCACTAGGTTAACCCATAACATTTACTCAAATATATGTCAGTAATTGAATATTTTCATCATAACATTACATAAAATTCTCTTCTACATATGAAGTTCCTTTAAGAATCTCCTTACAAGTGGTTCCATGTTCTCTTACTTGAAGAGTCATATTTCAGTTTTTGGTGGGGCTCATGTCTTTAAATATCACTTTTGACTTTTGACTTTTGTGCCATCTTCTACTCACATTCTTGCATACATTTTTTAGGATTAGCATCAAGTGCAAATATTTGGCATTTAGCACACCAAACACTAAAAAAACTCTCACATGAGATGTTCTAAATGCCAAAAAGTTTTGCCTAAATGAACAATACCATTCCAAATTTGGAATGGTATTGACACAAATGCTAAATGAATTTAATTTTTATTCTTTTTCTCTCTCCTGTCATTATTTTATTATACTTATTCTCTCTCCTCTCACATCTCTCTCTCTCTCTTTCTCTCTCTGCTAATCTTCGCCAATAGTGATCTCTACCCAAGGCCGATTTTGCCAAGCGCTAAACTCTACCTTCCGCTAGTTGATCTCGCCAAGTCACCTGCCTCTGCCTTCGCTGAACTCCACCCATCGCTAAGCGCCGAATCCCTCTCTTGGTTTGGTTGTTTATGTTTGATTTTGGGGATTGGATTTTGTTTGATAAGTGGGATTGTAGTTATGTAGGTTTGGTGTTTTGAGTTGGTGCTGATTGGTGGTGGTTTTGGGTGGTGGTGTTGGGTTTGCAAATTATTGGTGGGTTTCGATCTAGTGGTGGGTTCTGATTTCTCTCCTCTCGCACTTTTTATATGAATTGGTAGTGGGTAGTGGCAGTTTTGGGTTGGGTTGTGGGTGGTGGTGGTTTTGGTGTTTCGATCTAGTGGTTTGATGGGTTTATGTTTGCTACTTGTGGTTGGGTTGATTTTGTGGGTGTTTTTTTTTTTTTTTTGGCATAATGGTGGATGGATGATGGTTATGGGTGGTGGTCACAATGGATTTGTGGTGTGGTTGTGGAGGCTGTGGTGAATGAGTTTAGAGTAAAGAGAAGAGGGAGGCTTCGGGATTATAAAAATTAAATGATTTTTTTTATTGGTTGTTTTTATTATTTTAATGTGTTGTAGCGGTAAAGTAGAACATTTGATGTAAGGTGTATTTTAAAGTGATGTGTTAAAATTGATAAAGTAGGTTTTAGTATGGGAAAACTAGGCAGCACTCCTTCCCAGCTAATTATGGGGTGAAATGAAGGAAAAAGAAAGAGAGAACAAGAGTACAGAAGCCATTTTTAACTAGCATATATAGTTTCTATTCCATTGTGTAAGGCTAAATCGCCTTGCACCTAATTATTGTCATGTAGTTAGGCTATTTTTGTATGAGAGTGTAACTGGCAACTCTTATTATTGGCATCTAAGCTTAATTTGAAACTTAATTATTAAAGATTTCTTGTTTCTCCTCTTTGAAGATGATTATGAAATTATTGGGATGTTTGCAATCTCTTGTCATGTCCTTGGACTCCTTGCATAAATTTCTACTATGAATTTGCCCCAGAAATTTTCATGAACAGAATGGTCTCTCTCGTAAATTTGGTTTTAAATTGGATGTATAATGTAGCCAAGAACCTTATGGGTTAAAGAACCTGGGAAAAAAAGAAAGAAAGAAAGATATATTAGTATATATATATATATATATATATGTAGGGACTGGGTTTGAGCACTTCTCGTTTTGGATGAGTGGACTCAAACTCAACTAATCCAATACAATGAATTTGTAGAGAGTGGGCCAAAGAACTAGACTTTAGCGCATGGACAACAGTCAATATGGCGTTCATAGCAATCAAACAGAGATGAACTGAGATTAAGAAAGTTTGTCCTCAGTACAATCCGAGGAGCTTTGCTCTAATAATTAATGAATAAGAGTGGTTCCAGGAATTCTCCAGCCCCCATGTATGACAGTAGCCCATCGCACCACTTTTTCTCCACTTTTAATTACGAGGCGTCTTTTGGCTATTCGAGTTGTGTGCTTGACGTTTCGGTACGCGAGGCATGCCCTCATTAATATCTTTGTGTATTAACGCAGATCCAACGGCTGGTGGTTTCTTTGGAAATTGGGCGGGGTTAATATCGCTTGTAATTCTTCCTTTGAATTCTGTGCAGATTAATTTCCACCAGCCTTCGCCTTCTATATAAGGCGCTTTAGGGGAATCGTTCTCTCACATTTCACAAATCCTTGAGTTCAATAGGAACTTTAAGTTCTCCACCTTTTAGGCATTTCCAAGGACCTTGCCAAGATTGTGATCAAGGCCTAGGGACATAGGATGGCCCTAAATAAAGGCAAGGGCAAGGAAGTCAAGCCCCCTTCAGGAATCGAGAATGTCGCCTCGATCCTAGACGACGCAGTGGAGGCAAAGGAAGCAGAGGCCAAAGATGTTTCTACCTTTCAATCGAGTAAGAAAGAAGACCCTCCTTCTTCAGCCGAGAGCCGAAGCGGGCGTAGATCGCATCAGACTTTCAGTGCGACAAAGTTTGAGTCTCACTTTGATGGTAGGGCATTTTGCAATTAGGAGGAAGGTTCGTGAGAAATATAACATTTTTCTCCAGTATGCAGATTTGCTTGCCCTTCAAGCTGGTAGTGATTCGCGTCTAGTTTACTTGCCAATAGAGGTTTGTAAGATTGTGGAACAGTTGATGCCCCAGTGTTACCCGCCTCCAATGCTTAATTATCATGAAACTGGGAGAGAATCAAGGGAACATCTTGGGATGGAGCCATTGGGCACTTCCGCTTTTTCTCCTTTCTCATCGCCGGTACTACTCATACTGGCTCGATTGCTGCTGGTAGCCTTAAAACAAGCCTGTCTCGGCCTCTGTTTTTATAGTTAGCTTTAGAACAAGCCTGTCTAAGCCTCTATTTTTATGGTTAGCTTTAGAACAAGCCTGCCTAAGCCATTTGGTGTATGATGTACTTTTCCTTTATTTAATAAAGAAGTGGCTGCACTTTTTACTTACTTTATTTTCTGAATCTTTCGTTTCTCTGCGATAATTGTTTCATGAGTGAATGCGTTGTTGTTTTTCCCTCCAATGGGACTTGGAGTTGGTGTTGTTAACGGTAATGAAAAATTGTCACCCCAACTTTAACAAAACCGATGGTAGCATTCAGCTGTTAACTTTAAATGTGCTAACAATGTGGGAACTATCAGGAACATAACCATGTACTCTATACCGCAGGCTGCGCAATCATCAAAGAATGTTGCCAATGTGCATTGATTTTCCCGAAGCAGGGGGTCCGAGGGCTTGGCCCGGTTAAGGTTCCGTTTAACCGCAACAAAAGATTCTAGGATATCAATATATTCCTTCCAGGTTATCAGACCCACGAGAACCAGCCCCTTGGTAGGGGTACGGGTTGTATACTTGATGTCAAGAGTCTCCAGGATTGTCCCTTATTTAGCAATCCTTCCCGTGTAGTCAGTACTTCGAAGTGTATACTTGAGCGAAGGCTGGGTTACGGCAACAACTGTGTGTACGTTCTTGGAAATAAAGGGGTAGCTTTCGTTTGGCATGCACCGCTGCCAAAATGACCCTTTTCAGGGACCCTTGCTGATGGGAGCTCGATCCTACCAGGATTGACCGTTGCATTCACTAACGCACAAGTTCTTCCCACAGACGGCACCAATTGTAGGGTCTGGGTTTAAGCACTTCTACTGTTGGGTGAATGAACTTAAGCCTAACTCGCCCGCTACAATAAATTTGTAGAAAATGGGTTTAAGAACTAAGCCTTAGTGAGAGTTACCACAACTAAACATGGTTATGAGTGGGTTAAATAACTAGGAAGTGGATTCGAAGTGTGAAAGTCTATCTTCAGCCCTCTACTGAAGGGTTTGTAGTTCTTATTATTTTCTCAGTGCCTGGATACAAAGATTTCTAGGACGATATAAACTACTATAGTGTTTTCTGCTTCTAATTACCTCCCCTTCTCCTGAGGGATTTCTTACATTATATACCCCCTTTCAGCTAATCTTGACCCTTCATTTGTTGATCATGCAGACTACTACTTGAGTGCTTGTCCCATCAGTCACCTTCCTCAACTTTCTGTGGGCTGCAGCAGCCTAGCTAACACTGTTCAGGGGTCTTTTCCCCAGTAATGCGGCCAGAATGTTAGCTGTGGGTATTTAATGCGGAGGTGACAGCTTCTCCTTGAATTGCTCCTCTACCATGCTCTTATGATTGTCTCATTGTACTTGTCCTTTTCCTTGGGATGCTCTAGAAGGCTGCCCCTAATGGCGTACCGCCCTTCCCTCCTATGATCTCGGCTGGGTGAGGATAGGAACCTCCTCAGTAATGTCTCTTGGCAACTTGGGCCCTCTACTTTCATCCTCAGACGTTTCTACCTTCTCGGCGTGGGCCTTGGGCCTAATATAAAGTGGGCTGGGGCTGTCGAATTCTTAGGCCCCACAATATATATTGTCATTCATATACCAACTCTCCATTTAATTGTTTTTTCCTATTAAAAAAAATTGTTTCCCAAGTTTTTTTTTTTAATTGCACTTATGATGGTTTCTCACGCAAAAATTTGTATATTTATAGTGATTTGCTCTAACTTCTTGAGTTGGTTTGTGTGGGTTGATGGGTTGGGTTTGATTGGATTTATATTTTAGTTGGTGTTGGGTTGAGTTCATGTTGGTAATTTTTTTAACTCATCTAATCCAATCAGACCCATTATATATAAATTTTTCTCATCAACCTTACTCTAATTATTTAGTTGAATTTCTTGGTATTTTATGAATTAATTTTGATGAATTTATAAATTTACAATATGTTTTAAGCATGTTATGATATATATATATATATATATATCATATCATATCATATCATATCATATATTATATAATAAAAGTTGGGTTTAGATGTCATGGTTGTGTCAAGTGGCTGCACCAAATTGTAGAATTATTTTTAAATTTTTAAAAAATGAATATAATTTTTTTTTTTTTTTGGTTCTCATCTTCTTCTCCTATAATTTCTAAGTTGATAAAAATTTTAATTTGATTAAAATCCAAACTCTTTATCTAATCCTTTTATTATTATAATTTACAAGTTGATAAAAATTCTAAATTTGAATACAATCTAAAATCTTCATCCAAAACTTTTTAAAGAAATTATCTTACTACATGTATTCAAATACTTTTAGAATTTAAATGAAACACTAAATTATTTGAATTTTCTCTTCTCACATGTGACTTTTTTTTTTTTTTTTTTTCTTTGGATTTCTTGTTCACATGCCACCTTTTTAAAGATTTAGATTTTAGCTTCACACCCCGCAAATTAGAGTAACATTTACTCCACAAATCATACTAACATTATAATTTTGTTCAAATAATTTATAATGAATAACTAACATATTGTTCTTTTTCTCAATTCTTCTCTTCTTTTACCTACAACCTTCCATGTATGTATTTTTCCATAAAATTGAATAGGTTTTGTGTATCTTTTGTCTTTTGTTTAAGCTAATTTTCTTAAGTTTTATCCAATTATATGGTTATGGTTTAAGAATCAATCATTAAATATACATAGACATGATTTTTTATTTATTTATTTTTATGACATGGGTTCCAATGGTAATATGTTGTTTTCATCCTCTCAATTTTGACTTAAAGAATAATCTTCTTTTTAGCTTATTATTAAGAATGTATTGATATAAAGATGATGATAAATTGTTTACAACAATTTGATTTTTTTTTTTTCCTAATTGAAATAGCTTTGGCTAACTGACTTTTAATTAGAGTTGTACACTTTGACCTATAAAAGAAGGCAGTTTGTTTATTTATTCATTCTTTTTTTAATCAATCATTAAATATGGTTAGACATGATTTTTACCAATCATTAAATTTTCTATTATTATGATTTTTTAGATAGATATATTATTTTATTTATCATCATCAATTGTGCTTAGAAACTTGAAAAGGTTCAAGTTTTACAAATTTGACTTTTTATTTCCCTTAAATTAAGAGTTTGAGTTTAGTTTAGTATTAATTTTACTTTTTAATGATGCTCTTATGAAGATAGTTTGAGATTAAATTCTATTAACTAAAATTTTATAAGTATAAAATTCTATTTCCACTAAAATTCAATTTCAACTAAATCCAGAGTAAGTTTACAACTTCTAAACTATTGCTATTTTAATTTTTGGATAGATATTGTAGGGACCGGCCTTTTTCCACGCGACGCGGGGGTTCAGGATTTTCACCCCAACAAGGCCTAACCTTGTAGTATAAGGTTTGACACCTTAATCCCATGTCCGCCAGAAAAGCGCCCCGATACAATGAATTTATAGAGAGTGGGTAGAAGGACTAGGCATTAGTGAGTGTTACAATGGTTGGATCAAATGGGATTTAGCTAAGTGTTTTAAGGGGAAATTCGTCATCGGCATAGTCCAATGAGCCCTTTTCTGGTTACTAATGAGTATAGGGGTTGTCCCAGATCCCTCCGAACTCCGAACCCCCTCCTCTCTGGGGTTCATTCCATTATATAGTCCTATTTAGCTGATCTTTGCTTTCCACTTGTTGATCATCTGAGCTTGTGTCTGAGGGCTTGTTCCATCAGCCGCCTTTCCAGACCTCTTGTTAGTTGAAGTAACCAAGGCATTACTGTTCATTGGTTAATTCTTCATTAATGCGGCCGGGTGTTAGTTGCGCGCTTTTAATGTGGCGATGACAGCTCCCTTCTTCAATGTCGGCCGGCCGAGGACATGGTCATCCTTGGTGATGTTCTTTGACAGCTTGGGCCTTCCCCGCTCATCCTCAGATGCTGCATTGTCCTCGACATGGACCTTGGGCCCGATATGGAGTGGGCCGGGGTTGCCAAATCTTTGGGCCCCACAATAGCCCCTCAAAATTCTGCTGCCCGGCTCCTCGGGTGGGGAGAAGGATTTTGATGTCCTCGGGTCCTTATCCTAGCTTGGTGAATCTTGCCTTCCTATCAATGCCAAAATCCTTCTAACTGCTCAGGGAACGCTCCTGGCGTTTCGGTACTTGGAGCGTGCCTTCATTAAATTTTGGCAGCCTTGTGTCCTCCACGTTCAACGGTGTGATGATGAATGGACGGTAGAGATGCTTCTGACTTAATGGGCGAGAAAGCTCGTGCGGTTACTTTTTATTGGGGGTATAAATACCCAATTGAACCGATTTGCCCCTTCACTTTTACATTCAAGAGCTTCTGCGCACATACGCTGAACTTGGCCAAGCCTCCAATTGACCTTACGCCTCATTTTAACATAAAAGGCCTGTCCGAGGAGCTTTTCCTCATTTTTATAAGTTCTCTTCTCTCTCCTGTTCGTACTTTTCCACTTGAGTTCCTTGTCCTCTTATTCCTCTTTCTCTTTCCTTCGTTTTCCCTGAGCCCCTCGTTAGTTCTTTAGGATGGGTAGGTTTAAGAAGTTAGTTGAGTCTGAGGAGGCAATGGAAAAATTTGTTACTGATTATAAGATCCCCGATACAGTGGGTTTGAGGTACTGTGGAGAAGGGGAGTGGAGTGTTAGGAGAAAAGAGGGTGAGGTGGCGATTCCTATAATTGCCTTTTCGGAGGGTGGTATGAGGATCCTCATGGGGCCAGTGATGAGGGATTATCCTAGACACTTCAGTTTATCCCCCACCCAGTGTGCCATCAATGTGTTTAGGATCTTAGGCTGTGTGGATGCCCTGAATGAGAAGATGGGGCTGGGGTTAACTCACCACGATGTAAACTGGTGCTACAACCTCCAGTGCCTTAGGGAGAAGTCTTATTACATGAAGACGAGGGATGGTAGGGTCCGACTCATTCAGTGCCTCCCTAAGTCCAGCAATGGTTTGAACAAAGACTTCCTCATTGTGTCCGGAGAGTGGCACGATGGCCTTCATTGTTCGACAGTGGAGGGTACACCAAGTGGGGCATTCGAACTAGGAGAGGGTCTAATTTCTTGTACCTTCATGCTCTGCTTTGTTTGGTTGTTAACAGGAACTTGTTTTCTTTTATGCAGATCCGCACGCTTTTGAGCGTCAATTCGGCTTGGTCAACAAGGAGGATTTGCAAACCGTACTGAGGTCGGAAATTTTTGTGAATAAAGCCGACGAACAAGTTAGAGCCACTCATAAGATCCTAGGATACGATCAGATTCAAAAATCGTTCTCAGTTCCGAAATACGTGATCCGAGCTAAAGATCCTCGGCTGCATAAGATCACTGTAGTTGAGCACGGATTTTTGATCCCCGAAGGATCTCCCATTCCTGAGGGCGTACCGTTGGTGGGTACTTCTTTGTCGTCTCAAGTTGCCGAGGCTGAAGAGGAAGAGCTAGGAGAAGAGGAAGTTGCTGACTCTGGTTCGTCCGAGGATGAGTTTGACGTGTTCGACCAATTCTATTTGCCTGAGGACCCTCCTAGTAATTTAGGTGACCCCAACTTAGCTGAAACGAACTTTTTATCCAAGGAAGCCTCTCCTCGGTCGAAGATGAGTTTCAAGAAACGACCTCAGACAAATCTACTAGCCTTGATTGAGGGACAGACGGTGAAGGATGCGCCGGAAAAGTCTCCTCCCAAGCTTCCTCCTCTCCTACCCCAACAGAGTTCGCCATCTAAGTCCAAGCCCACCAGTCCTCGGCAGAAGAGAGACAAAGGAAAGAGGCCTAGGGGGGTGAAGAATCTGATCCTTTCCAGGGCGATGACGATGCTCGGTAGCCATCGAAGCAGCTAAGGGCTGGGTGCCGAGGTCAGGAGAAACAGGCCACCGTCCAGCCTAGGGCCTAGGCTTAGCTCCTTGTCCCCATGCTCCGTGGGAAGCCCTTGATGGACGATGCCTCTCTCAAGGGTCCTCGAGGGGACGAGGGTGTGCATGTGGCTAACGCATTGGGGAGTCCTTGCTGCTCGCCGTGGATATGGCCCAGTTGGAGGTTCAGAGGAGCAAGGAGGTCTTCCTCGGCCTCAAGCAATATTTGGGCATGATAAATTTTCTGACCATTTGTGATTTCCTTGACTTCCTTCCCTTTGGCTTCATACTTATTGTGCATTGGTTTTAATTGGCAGGCTATCCAGGCTACCTTTAGGTTTGAGGATATAGCCAGTAGTCAAAGCAGGGCCGCGGGCCTAGAGCGTGAAAAGATGCTAGACGTTGCGCGGACCCTCAAAGTCTCCAAGGCCGACCTTTCAAAGGCGAGGGAATAGTTGGAGGAAATGAAGAAGGCTCGAGACATCGCCAAGTCAGGTTTAGCTAGCACCCAAAAGTAGGCCTAAGATCAAACGGAGCGCTT
The DNA here is from genome assembly GCA_023621385.1 of Quercus gilva. NCBI lineage: Eukaryota > Viridiplantae > Streptophyta > Magnoliopsida > Fagales > Fagaceae > Quercus > Quercus gilva. The sequence continues at coordinate 80,081,941 of CM042477.1, read as the reverse complement.
GCTTAAAGCAGAGGATCAGCTGAGGGTCGCCAAAGAGGAGATCACGACTTTGGGAAAGAGGGTGCTCAAGGCAGAGGAGGCCAGAGGCGTTGCTGAGTCCGCCAGGGATGAGGCATTGAAAGCCAAGGAAGAGGCTTAGTTTGCCAGGGCTGAGGCTGAGGCTTCCAAAAATGAGGCCACGCAGGAAGCCTACGAGTCAGGGGTGGCTGATACAGAAGCCACCCTTAAAGCTCAAGTGCTTGGGGTATGCAGATTTTACTGTTCCCAGGTATGGAATGAAGCCTTAAAGCAAGCAAGTGTTGAGACTTCATCTGACCTGTGGAAGGTGGAGAGGGTGTACTACCCTCCTGCTATTCGCGAGGCTGCTCTTTCCAGCTCCGAGGCCGAGGTGACCTCTGAGGGAGTTGGGGCTGCTCCTAATGAAGATGCCCCGGCTGCTACCACCTCGGACGAGCCCGCAAAGGAAGCTGATCCTCCTGGGGCCGTTGAGACAAGCAAAAGTCCCACTGCGGATGCGCCCTGGGAGGCTACGGACTTCTTAGCTGATGTCCAAGCCTCTCACGTGGAGGGGGTATCTCCTTTAGCTGACCTTCCTTAGGCTGCAGGCCCAAACAAGGGTTGCAAGGACCCTGAGACCTCTTCTGCCCAGCCCCCTGAGGGAGGAATTGAGATGAAGCTGAAGGAATAATCCTCCTTGGTCCTTTCACCTTGTTCGTTTGTTTTTTCTTTCTTTCCCTTTTTTTTTTTTAAAGTATTGTAATGGCACTTTTGGTTTGTGTAACTCTTAAAAATTCAATGAAATGCATATTTTATTTTCTCTTATTCGTCCTGTTCGTATTATCCCCCTTTTCTTTTTCTTGCACAATCCTGGTTTTAATTACGCTCCAGCTGACCACATACTTATCTTCTTGAGTGACTAGTTTCCCCATAGGTTTGGATCCAAGGACCATGCAAGATCTTGGTTCTGTCTAGTACTTAGTTCTTTTAAGTGACTAGTTTCCCCATAGGTTTGGGTCCGAGGACCATGCAAGACCTTGGTTCTGTCTAGCACTTATCTTTTTTGAAGTACCTAGTTTCCCCACAGGTTTAAGTCTGAGGACCATGCAATACCTTGGTTCTGTTTAGGACCTAGTTATTGAAGTAGTTAGTTTCTCCATAGGCTTGAGTCCGAGAACCATGCAAGGCCTTGGTTCTGTATAACACTTAGTTCTTCTGAGTGACTAGTTTCCCCATAGGTTTGGGTTCGAGGACCATGTAAGACCTTGGTTCTGTCTAGCACTTATCTTTTCTGAAATATCCAGTTTCCCCACAGGTTTGAGTCCGAGGACCATGCAATACCTTGGTTCTGTCTAGGACCTAGTTATTGAAGTAGTTAGTTTCCCCATAGGCTTGATTCCGAGGACCATGCAAGGCCTTGGTTCTGTCTAACACTTGATTCTTCTGAAGTAGCTAGTTTCCCTATAGGTTTGAATCCGAGGACCATGCAAGACCTTGGTTCTGTCTAGTACTTAGTTTTTCTGAGTGACTAGTTTTCCCATAGGTTTGGGTCCGAGGACCATGCATGACCTTGGTTCTGTCTAGCACTTATCTTTTCTGAAGTACCTAGTTTCCCCACAGGTTTGAGTCTGAGGACCATGCAATATCTTAGTTCTGTCTAGGACCTAGTTATTGAAGTAGTTAGTTTCCCTATAGGCTTGAGTCCGAGGACCATGCAAGGCCTTGATTCTGTCTAATACTTAGTTCTTTTGAGTGACTAGTTTCCCCATAGGTTTGGGTCTGAAGACCATGCAAGACTTTGATTCTGTCTAGTACTTATCTTTTTTGAAGTACCTAGTTTCCCCACAGGTTTGAGTCTGAGGACCATGCAATACCTTGGTTCTGTCTAGAACCTAGTTATTGAAGTAGTTAGTTTCCCCATAGGTTTGAGTCCAAGGACCATGCAAGGCCTTGGTTCTGTCTAACACTTGATTCTTCTGAAGTAGCTAGTTTCCCCATAGGTTTGCGTCCGAGGACCATGCAAGACCTTGGTCTATCTAGCACTTATCTTTTCTGAAGTACCTAGTTTCCCCACAAGTATGAGTCCGAGGACTATGCAATACTTTGGTTCTGTCTAAGACCTAGTTATTGAAGTAGTTAGTTTCCCCATAGGCTTGAGTCCGAGGACCATGCAAGGTCTTGGTTCTGTTTAACACTTGATTCTTTTGAAGTAGCTAGTTTCCCCATAGGTTTGAGTCCGAGAACCATGCAAGACCTTGGTTCTATCTAGCACTTATCTTTTCTGAAGTACCTATTTTTTCCACAGGTTTGAGTCCGAGGACCATGCAATACCTTGGTTCTGTCTAGGACCTAGTTATTGAAGTAGTTAGTTTCCCCATAGGCTTGATTCCGAGGACCATGCAAGGCCTTGGTTCTGTCTAACACTTGATTCTTCTGAAGTAGCTAGTTTCCCCATAGGTTTGAGTCCGAGGACCATGCAAGACCTTGGTTCTGTCTAGTACTTAGTTCTTCTGAGTGACTAGTTTCCTCATAGGTTTGGGTCCGAGGACCATGCAAGATCTTAATTCTATCTATCACTTGGAGTTTTCTTTACTGCTTGGAGTGAGGGAGTTCGTCCTCATCGTTAGGGAGCCTGCCTTTAGAGTGATAACGGCCTTGAGCTTGCTCTGCCGAGGGGGGGGGGGACCCTTTTTTTGGTCTGGCTCCTTGGCCCGGAGCGCCACTTCTAATTACGAGACGTCTTTTGGGTTATTCGAGTAACGTGTTTGACGCTTCGGTGCGTGAGTTGCATCCTCATTAATATCCTTGCAGATTTACGAAAATCCAGCGGCTGGTAAGCTCTTTGGAAATTGGGCGGAGTTAATACCTCTAGTAATTCCTCCTTAGGATTCTGCGCAGTCTGGTTTTCACCAGCTCTTGCCTTCTATATAAGGCATTTTGGGGTAATCTTTTCTTCAAATTTCACAAACATTTGAGTTCAATAGGGGCTCAAGGCTCTCCGTTTTCTGAGCATTTTCAAGGGCCTTGCCAAAAAATAGTGACTTGTGCTTGAGGAGATGAAGTGGCCCTGGAAAAGGGCAAGGACAAGGAAGCCGAGCCCCTTTAAGGGGCCGAGAAGGCCACCCCGATCCTGGATGAAACAGGGGAGGTGAAATAAGCAGAGGCCAAAGGTCCTTCTTCTTTTCAACCTAGCTAGAGAGAAGACTCCCTTTGCAGTTAGGAGGGGAATCCGAAAGGAACATAACGTCCCCCCTCCGTGCGCGGGTCCACCGGCCTTCCAAGCTGGTAGTGATTCGCTAGCGCCCGGTTGTCGTGGGACTGGGAGAGAATTCAAGGAACCTTGAGATTGGACCGTCAGGCGCTGCGGCTTCTTCTTCCTTCTCCTTCCCAGTACCGCCCGCTGGTTGGGGAGTTGTGGATGACCTGAGAACAGGCCTGTCTCCACCTCTCCCTCCGTGCATAGCTTGGCTTTAAAACAAGCCTGGCTAGGCCCTTTTTTTTTTTTTTTTTTTTTTTTAGCTTCAACACAAGCCTGCCTAAGCATTTACCTCTGTAGTTAGCTTTAGAACAAGCCTGCCTAAGCATTTGTTGTACAATGTAACTTTTCTTTAATTAATAAAGAAGTAGCCACATTTCGTTTACTTTACTTCTTGAATCTTTCATTTCTTTATGATGATTGCCTTATGAATGAGTGCATTGCTGTTGTTTGTGTTTTTTTTTTTTGAACTTGGAAGAAGTGTTGTTATTGATTCTTCCGCACCAACCGTTGCACTCGCTAATCCTCAAGTCCTTCCCACAGACGGCGCCAATTGTAGGGACCGGCCTTTTCCCACGTGACGCGGGGGTTCAGGATTTTCACCCCAGTAAGGGCTGACCTTGTAGTGTAAGGCTTGACACCTTAATCCCACGTTCGCCAGAAAAGCGCCCCGATACAATGAATTTATAGAGAGTGGGTAGAAGGACTAGGCATTAGCGAGTGTTACAACGGTTGGATTAAATGGGATTTAGCTAAGTGTTAAAGGAAAATTCGTCATCGTCATAGTCCGAGGAGCCCTTTTCTGGTTACTAATGAGTATAGGGGTTGTCTCAGATCCCTCCGAACTTCGAACCTCCTCCTCTCTGGGGATTTATTCCATTATATAGTCCTATTCAGCTGATCTTTGCTCTCCACTTGTTGATCATCTGAGCTTGTGTCTGAGGGCTTGTCCCATCAGCTGCCTTTCCAGACCTCTTGTTAGTTGAAGTAACCAAGGCATTACTGTTCAATGGTCAATTCTTCATTAATACGGCTAGGGTGTTAGTTGCGCGCTTTTAATGTGGCGATGACAGCTCCTTTCTTCAATGTTGGCCGGCTGAGGACATGGTCGTCCTCGACAATGCTCCTTGACAGCTTGGACCTTCCCCGCTCTTCCTCGGATGCTGCATTGTCCTCGGCATGGACTTTGGGCCCGATATGGAGTGGGCCGGGGTTGCCAAATCTTTGAGCCCCGCAAATACAAAAGCTTAGTTGTTGATATCAACTTTTTTTTTTCCTCTTAATCACTATATGAATTATCTACAATTTTTATTTTTTTTTAATACACGCTTTTTTGTCATCAATTTTAATTTAGGTGTTAATTTATCTACTTTTAAAATTTTCAATCCACACACTTGAAAAAGTTTAAGTTTTACAAATTTCATTTTTTTCCTATGAGTTAAGAGATTTAGTTTAGTATTTATTTTACTTTTTAATGACACTCTTATGAAGATTTTGTTTGTTGATTTGGTTACAAAACACGTGAAGATCTCCTATATAATCATCTCAAGCAACTTTACTCCACACATAAGGTTAACACTTATTATTTATTTGTTTACATTATGCATTAAGAAAGTCAAAATAATGCTCATAAGCCTCAAATGCCTTGTTTTATCTCCTCAAAAAGCCCATTCTTTTTCAATTTTTTCCTTTCAAAATTACAGTGTTTTGGTAATAGGTTATACTAGTAAATGCATAAAAATAGTTTACTCTCATTAATTATTAATATGATGACAATATATAGTTAATGTAGAGCAAACTCTTTTACCAATAATTTACTATGAATAACAATCTATTGGGAAAAATGTTCACACACCCCCTGAACTTTAGAGTAGTGGCCAAAACACCTTCTTAACTTTTATATTGGCCAAATTTTTTTTTTTTTTTTGAAACCTCTTTTATATTGGCCAATTTACTCCTTAAACATTTCACAACTGCCAAATCAATACATCAGTTAGTCTAACATTAAAACACTAACGAGGAAGTGGCACATGTCACTCACATGAACTAAAAAAAAAAAAAACACAGTCTCGATTTTTATTTATTTATTTTTTTGAGGTAAAAAATAGAACAGTCCTAAAATATTGAATGTGATAGAAAGAAAAAAGATGAATAGACTGGTAGAGAGAGAGAGAGAGGCAGTAGAACTAAAGCCACTGCGGCACGGCGTGTCGGCGCTTAGTTCTTTATTCGTCTCGCCATTTGTATCCTGAGGGTGCCTTGGTGGGTTCAGAACAAGCTGACTCGTTTTGTTGATCCGTGGCACATTTTTATTTTTATGTTTTCTCAGTGTCAAAATCTAAAAGGCAACTGTGTCTTTAGATAGGTTCCATTTTCCTTCATACTTTCCCAACACGTATTTGTCCATCAAGCATCAAGTTCAAGGAAGTTAATTTCGTATCGTATCGACCGGTATATACCGTACTGGCCAGTAAACCGGTACAAACACTCTCTTGTTTCGTATCGGAAAAAATACCTGTCGTACCGGCCGCATACCGGCGAATATCAGTCATTCCGGGCGGAAAGTAAAAACCGGCCGGTAAAAAAAGCTTCTAAAAAAAAGAAAAAAGAAAAAAAAAACAAAACAAAACAAAACATGAAAGTACCAAATGGCTCACGTCGCCTTCAGGCTTAGCACCACTTTGTTGGTCGTCGTTAACATTTTGCTAATTTTCCCTTCGTCTTCCTCCTTCAGCTTCGTCTGTTCACTTCCTTTCTTCTTTTTCTTTTTCTTTTTTCTCTTCTTCTTATCTGCTGTTTAGACTACAACGCTGCACCCACCCCTTGGTCCTTTTGTTTTGTGTGGTTCTTGGAGTCTTATCTTGTGTGTACTGACACCACACGTGTAAACATTGATATTTGAGTTGATGAGTATCAGACACTGCTAGTAGCAAATCAAAGGACCTAGCTAAAATTTTAAGTTGTATTTTATTGGTTTATTTCTTGTCTACGGGCTCAGGCCTACTAGCTAGAATTTTGAGTTGTATTTTATTGGTTTATGTCTTGTCCATGGCTCATAGCTAATCAGTTTAGTATAGCCCATGGACTCTATTACACTTATACTACTTTTTATTTAATAAAATAATTCTACCTTTTTGATGTCAAAAATAAAGTTTGAAATTTCAATGACATCTTTTATTTCAAATTTTCATCTATTGTCACTCAGTAGTTTTATATTTTTATTAATTTATAGGCTTATATGTGAGCTAGATATAAACAATAAGTGAAATATTATATGCTTATAAATTTAAATTTAAGTGCTCATAATAATTAAATTATTATTATGTGAACTTTAACTACTAAACATATAAATATAAATATATGCTCTAGAATAGAGATTTTGTATGTGTGTGTATATATATATATATATATATTTTTTTGATAGGTATGTGTGTATATATTAAATATATAAAATAGCGGTAAACCTGAAACGATACACCGGTATTGACTGGTACCCGAAATATATCGTATCAGTAGCCAAACCGATACAGCCTCCGGTACGGTATTAACTTCCTTGGCATCAACCCATTATTTATTCATTAAAATAGTTAATATGATGCCAAAAAATGACATCGATTCCCATTGTTATATAACTTGGTAATCTATTCCCTAATATCAAATAACTAAAGTAGAAAAAGCCAAAAAAAACAGAGAATCAAGAAAAGAAATTAAAAAGATATGTTTTTGATGGGTCGCTAAGATGAGTTGGGTTTTTGTGATCGATCTGAACTTCAACCAAAAATTTTTCAAAAGGGAATCAAAACAAGCTCTTTTTATTATTATTATTATTATTTTATCACAGTTCTATCGCCTCTCTCTCTCTCTTTACTCTAGGTCGTTTAGACCCAGGTCTGTCTGTCTGTCTTCTTTCTTCTTTCTATTGTGTTTCAAATTCTTAGGATTGTGTGGTTTTTTAAATTTCATGTGAGGCTCACATGCCGCTTCTATTAATGTTTTGACGTTAGACTAATTGATGTATTGATTTAGCAGTTATAGAATGTTTAAGGAGTAAATTGGTCAATATAAAAGTTCAGGGGGTGTCTTGGCTACTACTTCAAAAATCAGGGGGTGTGTGAGCATTTTTTTCCCAATCTATTTTCTAAACTATAAGATATTTAAAATTCTACTTCATCAAAAATTATATTAGCAAAAGTTTCAAGAAATTTAAAATAGATTTAATATTTATTTAGATTGTATATCATAATTTTATGTTTTAATATGTAAAATTTATATATTACACACCATGTTCATAAAAAGTAACTCAAATGTATGTATTAATTATATGTCATAACATCAATGTGTTTTACAATGTGATAAACTAATTATTAATATAGTTTGGAATCTTTTAAATTATTTGCATATATCCTTTTAAGTAAACCATGCAACGCACAAGCCTTTATCTAGTATATATATTAAATTAGCTTGTTAAAATTGTACTCTTAAAAATTAATAGTGTTTATGCTTGTGCACAGTTTAATCAATAAAGAATCATATAAATTAAAAAAATATTATGCCCTAAAGTTTCATATTGATGACAGAAATGCGGCTTCTTTTGTTGAGACTTTTTGTTGTTTTCCTTTTTAGTTTTAGGGTTTCTAGTCTCTTTCTTTTCAACCTTAAGGGGTGCTTCTAGAATAGATTTGCCTTTATCTATGTTCACACTAGCTGTTTTAGTTTTAGATTCATTGTTCTCAAAATTGACATTATTAGTGGGTGAGACAAACACAATTCTACTAGAGGAGGCAATATTAGGAGAAGAGAAACCATACCCCAAATCGGTTTTGTCAGAAGCAGCTTTTTGAAAGCTTAGAATTTCATCGAGCTTTGCACTAGAAGTCCTCTCCAATTGAGCTCTAACTTGAAACAACTCCGCTTCAAGCTTCTTGGTCCTTTCAACCAAAAAATTGTTTTCAAACCGCAGTGCTCTAAAGGTTTGATTGGTTTCATCAACTTTGGTAGAGAGCTCCTCTCGATCTAGCTTAACATCACTTAGCTTTTTGGTGGCCAGCCTATAAAGTTTCTTATGCTTCTCGGAAACCTTGTACAACTTAACATAGGCTATATGGATATCATCTTATTCATCTATTCTCTCAAATTTGGATTCCACCAAGTCCTTTTCTTTATCCACTGCTTCTATGATCCCCTCAGTAGGATCCACTGTGGTAGTGAAAGCACTCAAAATTCCCTCGTCTTCATTGTCCTCTGACTTAGTCTCAGGCTAAGTATCACTCAAGTAGGAGCAAGAGCCTTACTTTTCCCAATTGACTTGAGATATGTTGGACATTCTTGTTTCATGTGTCCAAAACCTTGACATCTGAAGTACTTTGGTCTAGAAGGAATAGTGTCCTGACTGTCATCCTTAGCATCATTCTTTCCTCTGTCTTAGCTTTTGAATTGTGAAGAACTGGATTGCTTACGGTCCTTATCAAATCCTTTCACATTGGTGTTCATCATGAACTGCCTAGTGATGTAGGATTTTATCTTGCAATCTTCATCATCTGAAGACTCATCAGTCTCATTACTCTTGGCCTTTAGTGCCATGCTCTTACTTTTGGTTTCTTTCCCAATTCTAATCAAACCCAATTCACAGGTTTGTAAGTTGCCAACCAGCTCCGTCAAAGGAATTTTGTAAATGTCTTTTGATTCTTCAATGACAATGATCTTGGCATGGAATCTCTCAGGCAGAGATCTGAGTACCTTTCCACAATCTTGGGTTCAGGAATCTGTTCTTCAAGATTGAAGGCTGAGTTGACTATGTCCTTCAGCTTGGCATAGAACTTATCAAACGTCTCATCCTCCTCCATCTTTATCTCCTCAAAGCTAGTAGTAAGCCTTTAGAGCTTTGAATCCTTGACAGCCTTAGTCCCTTCATAGGTTGTCTGGAGAATGGTCCACATTTTCTTAGTGGTTTCAGTTGAGGATATTTTCTTAAACTCCTCATTGGTCACCGCACTGAATAGGGCATTCAATGCTCTGCTGTTGAAGTTTGCCACTTTGATCTTAGCTTCATCCTAATCAGTCGGCGCTTCCTTTGGTTTAGTCCAGCCAACCTCCACAGCTTGCCAGATTTTCTCATCTAAAGACTTCAATAAAGCTCTCACACATACTTTCTAATATGCATAGTTAGTGCCATCAAATAAAGGAGGTCTAATAAGAGACTGTCATCTATCCATGACAAACAGGGGTCAATGGATCACAAAGTAAAGATTAAACCTAATTAGAGTGTGCCTGCTCTGATACCACCTGATAGGGAAAAAAAGGATTAACCCCTTTGGCAAATTAATTAATTAAGTATCCAAGTTAATTAATTAAGTCACTTTAACATGCAATAGTATGGTAGCACAAAAAAATCACCAAATAACTAAATACAGTGGAAAATAAATTTGACACGGGTGATTTGTTTACGAATGAGGAAAACCACCGAGGCAAAACCCTATTAGGTGAATTTAAGGTCACCACTCTCAAGAATCCACTATTATCAATCACAAGTGGTTACAAGTATAAGGAATCCCAGTATCCAATACCAACCTACAGTTGAACCCTTACCCTAATACCCAATTGGACTTGTATTATAGCGGCAATCTCTCCATTCAATGGACGAATCCCAGTACGTGACTAACCAATGATGCACAGATCTCAGTACGTGACTAACACACTAACTTGAGGAAGATGTTGGTTACAAAGTTCTTTAGTTCATCAACAATCAAGATCAGAAAGCTCATTGCTTACAAAAGCCTTGGCGTAAAGACGCAGTAGCTTCTACATAGAGAATGATGAACAAGAGCAATTTCTACCACTAGTCACAATATGCATGTATAATAATAGGAACACCTTGTGATGGCCTTTAAAATAATCCTTATATATGTCTAAGGTTGTGAGAAAAGAAACCCCACACAAATACTCATGGATATGAGTGTAATCAGATCTAGAAAAATTGATTTCGCAATTCTCGACATATACAGCTTGTGTCGAGCTTCAACAGTAATTCTTGATAAAAATTGATTCTGTTGAGACTTAATACAGCTTGTGTCGAGCTTCAACAGTAATTCTCGATAAAAATTGATTCTGTTGAGACTTTTGTCGAGCTTTAATGAACAACACTTCCTTCACTTGTTTCTTAGTCAGATTTGCATGGCTTCAATACTTAACTTGAACACTTATTTCTTAAAGTATTAAACTCATTCTAGATTTACCCAATTACAAGTAAAGTGCGTTTTATCAAAGGATTAGCCAATTACAACAAATATGACCCTAACACCAGCAATTCCGCCCGATTGCATCCATGTCTTAATGGCTTCTTCCAATACTTCCTATAGGCACCAAAAATTCTCTCAACACTCAGAATGGGTGAGGTAAGTGTATGGGCTAAGAACATCTCAATGATGTGTAGATGGAGAGGTAGAAGTTAATGGAAACTCTAGAGAAATGATGTAGAGGATTGTGGGTAAACAATCTCTAACTCTCAGGTGTTTGGCTAGGGTTTTCACTCTCAAAAGTTTCTTGTGAATACTCCTTGTTCTTCTTACATTTCATGGGTAATGAGAGTTTATATAGTGTTGGTAAATGTACGAGAAAAGGCACACTTAAAAAAATCAGGCAGAGAGTCTCACGGGTCACTTGCAACTTGGCCTGAGTCACGAATGACTTGCAAAACCTAGCTTATCAAAACTTTTCAAATTCTAGCATGTGCTTCTTGCATGGCCTGTTTCGCGGATTGGCACTCGCTAGCCAGTCACGAAATCCTCATCTTCATAGAATCTTTACCAAATTCTCACACACAACCCTTTCATTAAATCCCACAAAAATACAGGGAAATGATTGGACATAATTACAATAAAATTTGACACGGATTGAAAGTCAACATAAAACATAGTTGTAAATCACAACTTTACAACACTGAACTCATAAATTATTACCCATGTAACACTTTGCATCTCATCTTATAGGTAATATTTTAGGGAATTAAGTATACGTACTTATAGTTTAGGAGGGCAAGTGTAAAATGGAATATAATTTAAGGGGGTACGTGTTAAAAGAAGGTATAGTTTAAGGGGGTAAAGTATGCATTATCATAGTTTAGGGGGTAAGTGTAAAATGTGATATATTTTAGGAGGTAAGTATGAATTCTCATAATTTAGGAGTAAGTACAAAATGGATATAATTTAGAGGGCAAAGTGTAATTTTCCCTACTTAGATATATATATATATATATTGTTTTCTCTTAATACCAAAACAAGGTAAAGTAAAATACAATATTAACGCAATTCTTACGATAAAAATTACTTAAAAAAAAGTAAAATACAAAAAAAAAAAAAAAGGAATAATAAAGATCTCACAATAACAATTTCTCCTTATAAAAGAAATTTGAAAGTTTAACTAATTTATAAAGAACATTTTAAACTACTTGAAATCTATCTTATGCACAAAACCTAATCAACTTGATGTATGGATGGATATGAGATGCGTGGAATTAAAGATCTAACATATTCTACCCAACGCATCATTTATTCGACTGACTTAGATTTAATATGGTTTTCAGATTCGAATCGGACCATACCGTCAGACCCGATTAACCGTGAACCTCTAATCATACCAGTTCTTTTAACCCTAAGAATCCTTCTATACAATAAAAGCATGGAACCGCGATTAGACAATATGGTTCGTAGAACCATGGCCGGTTTTCATGGTTTGCATGATTCCTTTTTGTTTTGGCAAAGTTTCGACCAATACCGACTTAAATGGAAATTTCTAATTGCAGTATTTTTTTTTTTCTTTAGATATGGAACCAAATGATTTGTTAAGGGGAAAAAAACATAGAAGAAGAAGAAAGTACAAATCGAAGTTGAACAAACGAAGAACTCAACCTTTACAACAGGAAGCCTTCATCATGCCGGAGGACACTTGAACAAACCCCTTCTTCTTCTTCTTCTTTTTTGTTTCGTCCTTAGAGTATTAGCATCTGAAGTTGTGAAACTCCAAATATGCTATATTTTAGCATCAAACCACAAAAATGGGCATTATCTGGCATGCTAGTTGTAAAAATTTTACAATGTAGTTACAATAACGTCTTACAAATAAGACGTTACTGTAGCAAGTTTCTATTTTTTTTAATTACTTTTTTATTCTCTCTCTCTCTCTCTCTCTCTCTCTCTCTCTCACACACACACACACACACACACACACACACACACACACACACAGACAACCCTTACATAATTCTCACCTAAATATAGAGTATCTATGAATTACAAGCAAATTTGATACGGAATAAAGCCAACACATGATTGAATAAATTCAACCTTTTAACTCATGAATTTCCTAAATGGTCTAGGAATGGCCGCACATGAAATAGCTAAATGGTATAGGAATTAAGATTGATTTAGTTATTTTGGTCCATGTTATTGGTCTTCCAGTGTGTATAGTTACGTTGAAAGGGAGATATAGATTTGGGGGGTAAGTGTACATTTTCATGGTAAAAGTGTACACTCAGTGCAATATTTTTTAGATATATACCAATGGCTTATACGAAACAAAATCAAAATTCCTATTATCATAGGAAAGGAAAAAGTTAATAAGCCTTTCGTATACATCTGAAAAATTGATAAAGTAGTGGAGGACAATTTTGTGTCTATTTAAAATTGATAAAACTGTAGAGAAAAAAATGTAAGAAAAATTAATATAGTGTTTATGAGAAGAAGAAAAAAGAAAAAGAAACAAAGAAGAAATAAACCGACAAAAAAATTTATTGTAAAAAAATGGTAAATTATAAAGTTAGTCCTATCATTTATACCATATTTTAGTTTGGTCTCTAACATTTTAATTATATTAATTTGGTCTCAAACTTTTTCAATATCGTATCAATTTAGTTTTTAATGTTATTCATTGAATGGAAAAGGTTGACGTCTCACACAAGACAATAAAAATTATTTTGCATGCCACATCAGTTGATAATTGTAAGATTTAAAAAATAAAAAAAAATAAAAAAAATACTGACACTTGAGATCCCAACTACCAGAATAATCATGGTTGTCCCTCTTCAACCATCCCATCAACTCCAAGCTTCCTTACACAGGCCAATTTAGGTAACCAACTTCAAGAATTTTGCATATGATGGTCATTTGGACCAATTGGGTGTTAACAATAACCACTCAACTTGATAACTTTTGCAAATTCCTTGACAAAGCAGAAACTGTGACCCCCCAAGACCAAATTAACTTAGATGGATCGGCTGCCAATCCTTGGAAATTTTGCACAGTGCAGCAAGTGGAAGAAGTGAAATGCTTGTTGAGAGTGATTCCCAAATGGGCTGCAGCCATCACATACTATGTTGCTATAGTCCAACAGCATACTTTTGCAGTCTTCCAAGCCGTTCAATCCAATAGACGCTTGGACAAAGAAATTTTCAAATCCTAGCTGCATCCTGCATTGTTTACTTGATGAGCTTGACCATATGCATACCCATCTATGACGGAATAATTGTTCGATTCCTCGGAAGGATTACAGGAAAAGAAGGTGGCATCACAATCCTCCAGAGGATGGGCATTGGGCCGTTGGCATATTTCTCTCTGTAATCACCATGATAGTATCTGCCTTGGTGGATGAGCGTTGAAGAACGGAAGGACCATAGCTCTAATCAAGCCAACACTAGGAATTCTCAGTGTCTTAGTTTTAATTGGGGTTTTTTTTTTTTTTTTTTTTTTTTTTTTTTTTTTTTAAATCTAATGTGACAGTACGGTTAGAAGCTGATGTGGCATGAAAAATAAAATTTTATTATTCTGTTTGACATATCAGTTTTTTTTTTTTTTTTAAAGATAATGACAGAGACCAAATTGACATTGCACTAAAAAGGTTAGAGATTAAATTGAAATAAAATATAAAAGATAGAGATCAATTTTGTAATTTACCCCCAAAAAACAAAAACCAAAAAAGTAAAGGAAAAATTTGTTAACAACAAATAATTAGTTTTTGTGCTTATCCAAAAAACTGAAATTGATAAGACAATTTAGTTGTTATTTCTATCTAAAAAAGAGAAAGTTTATAGACACCCCGAATTTGAGAAAAAAATTTACACCTCACAGATGTGATATTTTGTTAATGGGAAAGAAAAAAGTAATGTTAGTGGTGAGTTAAAACAAAAACCAATAAAAACTTGTTAACTCAAGTACTCAACTGTTTTGAAAAATATTGTGAAATTTTTTGTTTATGTACCATGCCTCTCTAAAAAATAGTTGCAATTTGGTATAAGAACTTGGAAATAACTAAATATTCTCTTGGTGTAGCTACTGCTTAAAGGTCCAATTTTTATTATATGGTGAATGATTTTTCAAACAAAACAAATCAATACCTTTATTTTTAAATAGAAAATGAAACAAACTAATAAGGTTTTTTTTGTGTATTTGTCAAGATAGAATTTTATAATGTAATTAAATGATTTATATATATATATATATAGAATCATTTTCACCCCAAAACATAGTTATTAAACTTGGATTGGATGTTGAGCTAATGTACTTGAACTAATATTTAAACATATAAATTTGTGGATTTTTTTTTTTTAATTTGAGGTTTTTAAATTATATGTTTATAAACTTATCAATAAACATATACATAAATAAAGAACACACACGTGCACGCGCGCACGCGCACACACACACATATTAGAAATGGTACCAAAATATTTTATTCTCCTAGCCAAACCAAAATGACATTCGGTACAAAATTCACTCCCTTCATTAATGTCTAGGGGTATCATATATCATTTGCCTTAATGATATGGAAAATAATCATTTATATTGAATTAAAATTGTTCAATTTCATGGTTTATATTAGGCATTACGAATTTAATGTTGTATTATGGAATATAATCCTTTCTAGGAAAGAAGTTATGCTTCCAAGAGAAAAGCGTCGACATTCAAGCCCACTACAAAGGTTAACTATGGAGAAATGAATTACCACAGATGTCCAAAGCAGCAAAGTCTCATGAAAATAAAACTGAATATTAATGAAGTCATGCAATTTTTTACCGGTGAGTCATCATCTCATTGGCCAAAAAATGCCACTTTTTATAATACTAGATTAGTTTGTAAACCTTTTATAATAAAAATATAAATGCTAGATTACTTTTAATTCTACTCGTGCTTATTTATAACCAAGTTAATGATTTATTTTTGATGAACAAAGAAACCACTACATTTATATTTATTATTATTATTTTTTTTTTAGAATACTAAGTATTTTAACACACACACACACAAGGGGAGAGGGGAGAAGGTCTTAAAGAAACTAACAGTTGTGTATATCTAAAAGGGCCTAACTCTTGGATACACAGCATAGGTTTTAAACCTCCATTTATATTTATTATCAAGTGTGTCATTATGTGTTTATTTAGATATAAGGTATGAAACAACATGATTGTAAAAATTAAAACTATAAACATAATATAAACATAAGGATAAACATAATTAAAAAAAATATAAATAAAAATAATCATAAACAGGGCTGGTTGAACCATAGATTCAAGTGATGCAATCACCTAAAGCCCCCAAATAAAAGAAGGCCACCACTTGTATTATATATATATATATATGTTTATCTATATTTTTTAATTAAGAAAAAAATTTAAGTCCTTTTATTGGTCAATAGAATGCATTAAAAAGGCTCCATTGTATCCTAAAATACAAAAGATTAAAAAAAATAGTCAAAATTTAGCTAACAAAATTAAATCATAGGAGACAAATTCATTAGCTTATTCTTGAAATCTATTAAAATCAAAATTAATACCAAACAAATTCATTAATAATACAATGTAAATGTCTTGAAATATGCTAGAGATTATAAATTTCTAAAAAAAAAAAATACAGAAAACAGAAAAAATCAAAAAACCTCTCATCTCTATATCTCTCTGTCTCTCCATCTGTATTCTCACCGTTCTTTTCTTCATCTTGGTCAATCCTTGATATTTTTTTATAAGCTTTCTTTCATTCAATCATTCTTTGCAATAGCTTCATACCTTCTTAGTGGTGGATGGTGTGCTGCTGCTATGTGTGGGCATAGCAATCTAAGGTAACCTCTCTCTCTTTCCGAAATTTTCATGAAGATTGAAGAGTATGGTAGCACACTGCTAACTACACTACACACTGCACACTGCATATTAGCACTATAGCAAGCACAACCAGCCGATCCACAGACCCCACACATTATCACTAAAAACACTAACTCAGCCACTGTTACATTGTACATGCATAGGCACACACTATCCTATTCATTGTACCCTCTCTTTTACTTTTATTTTATCAATTATTACTATAAGTTATCACACCAACCGATAATTTGATGGATATCATATCAACCCATTTGTATTATTGTGATACTAACTTATTGAACCATGTAATAAATTAATTTTTAGAAGAACTTAAATACAAAAATTTAATTAGTAATTTTGCATATCAAAAAGTAAAAAAAAAAAAAATTCAATAAATATTATTTAATTAATATTTCAATAAAAAGAAGGACCCAATTAAAATTTTCATTTTAGGCTCCCAAAGTTGTTGAGCCAACCCTGACCATAGACATTGCATATTCACTATGCCATTAACATTAACTCTCTCTCATACAATATAAGTTATCACACCAATTGATAATTTGATCTTTATCATATCAACTCATTTGTATTATTGTGATACTAACTTATTGAACCATGTAATAAATTAACTTTTAGAATAACTTAAATACAAAAATTTAATTAGTAATTTTGCATCTCAAAAAGTAAGAAAAATATATTTTAAATAAAAAATTCAATAAATATTATTTAATTAATATTTAAATATAAAGAATGACCTAATTAAAATTTTCATTTTAGGCCCCCAGAGTTGTTGAGCCGGCCTTGACCATAAACACTGCATATTCACTATTCCATTAACATTGACTCTCTCTCATACAATATATACGCTTTAGCTCAAGTTAATTAATAGCCTAAATTTAATCCAATACATCTTCAACCCTTTTTTGGCATTCCCAAATACCATATTTGTTTATTTAACCTATAAGTTATAGTATATATAAACGTAATGTTGCTACGCTCTTTGATAGGCCAAAAATGTATTGACTCATTTGGTAATTTAATCAATTAATTAGTCAAGTGAATTTATTAGGTTCAATTACATGCAATAAGCGTGATAGCACAAACAAATCACTAACTAAAATAAATGCAACGGAAAATAAATTTGATACAGGTGATTTGTTTACGAATGGAAAAAACCACCGAGGCAAAATCCCACTAGGTGAATTTAAGATTACCACTTCTAAGAATCCATTATTATCAAAACAAGCGGTTACAAGTAAAAGGAATCTCAGTATCTAATATCAATCTACAGTTGAAAACTTACCCCAATACACAATTGGACTTGTAATGTAGTGACAATCTCTCCTTTTAATGCATGGCTCTAAGTACGTGACTAACCAATCTATGCACAAATTCAGGTACATGACTAACACACAAACTTGAGAAGGATGTTGGCTGCAAAGTTCTTCAGTTCATCTAAACGATGAAGATCAAGAAGCTCATTGGTTACAAAACCCTTGGCGCAAAAACGCAGCAACTTCTACAAAGAAGAT
Organism: Quercus gilva; assembly: GCA_023621385.1. Classification (NCBI taxonomy): domain Eukaryota; kingdom Viridiplantae; phylum Streptophyta; class Magnoliopsida; order Fagales; family Fagaceae; genus Quercus; species Quercus gilva. The sequence goes on along the minus strand of CM042477.1, from coordinate 80,064,036 downwards.
GAATTAGGGCAAATTGTCTCCGGTCACAATTTTGAGTGAATAATCACTTTTCATCAAGTTGCATCACCTTTGACGGCTCTTAAAATAATCCTTATATATGTCTAGGGTTGTGAGAAAAGAAACCCTACACAAATAACTTGGATATGCGTGAAAAACATATTTGGAAATTTGAATTTCGTAATTCTCGATAGATACAATTTCTGTCGAGAGCTGTCGAGAATTATACATTAAATCTCAATAGATATATCTGTCAAGCTATCTGTCGAGCTTTAATGAATAACACTTCTTCACTTGTTTCTTGGACAAACTTGCATAGCTTTAATACTAAACTTGAACTCTTGTTCTTTGAAGTATTAAACACATCCTATATCTACCAAAATTACAAGTAAAGTGTGTTTTGTCAAAAAATTAGACAATTCTACATGACATATGTTCTAAAAAGTTCCACATATGTCCTAACAGTCATGATAAGGATGGCCCCAACATAAATGATAATAATATTATGGAGATTGGCTATGGGCAATTATACGTTTTTACAGATTCTCTAATGTATGTAATACCAGTAAGGCTTTGTTGCTTTTGATATAAAAGATCATGTTTTGTTATGCTTTGTCGTCTATATTTGCCACTTTTGAATTCGAGGTTCTCATTCCCTCCCCAGTGTCAACGTTATAAGAACCTACTTTCAAAATAAAATAATTGTTAAAGTCTTCTTAAAAAAAAGTGTTAAAGCATCCTTTTGTACTTGGTAGAGCCTAAAGGTTGAATCTTTGTGCAATGATAGGTGTCTTTCACCAAAAAATTGACAAATTATAGGTTCAAGTCATACATTTGAAACTATTACTTTACCTTATTAGCATTTCAAGTACTTTTCCAGCATTTAAAAGCAACAAATTATCAAACACAAATTTTCATTGATTAATATAACTTCAAAACTGCAAAATGAATGATGAAATTTATATATCTATACCTCTTCATAAGCCAGCATTTCTCAAATATCAAGCTTCACTAGGTTAATTACTGTTGGAAATAAAGGAGAGATAATACCTGAATTTTCCTTGGAAATTTACACAATTTGATTTTATCAAAAGAGGTGGCAGAGATGAGGTGTGGACCAAGTCACTATCTTGAGACAAATCGTGCCGTCTACGGTATATCCGATGTAGTTAGACAAATAGTTTCTGCACGTTGCCCCCAGGATACAACAGCCCAGCCACCTTTGCTGATTATCCTTGCGAGCCTACACTGCTCGTAGGATATAAGCTCTCTATAGTACTTTCTTTTCCCAGAAAATTTTGTAAAGATAGAATATTTTTTGTGAGTAGTAAAAAACAATAGATGATAAGTGTTTACGACAATAAAAAGTTGTTTTTGAAAAGTCTGTAGCTTTCTAAAAAAAATGTGTGTTTGAAACTTTTATTTCTTTCCATATATATAGAACTAGATATGTTGCTTGTCTTTAGCCAGAAAATAAAACGTTTGATATCAATTAAATAGTCAAAACGTTATAGATAATCAATGGCTCCTTTACATACATATATATATATATATATAAACCGGTCAAACTTTTGCCAAAGTCTCAATTTGTACGTTGGGAACAAAGAAAAGAAAGAATCAAAATGTCCCAAGATTACGTTGCTGAACAAGAAAAGAAAAAGTCATAGTGCCAAGCATTTAATGGCCTATTATTACAATATCCTTTTTTAAAGTTTCTGAATATATATATATATATATATATATATTACAATAAATTGCTGGCTGTTTGACTACTTTTCTAATAGTAAGTATTTGTATATATATATATATATATGGTAACTTATTAGAGCATAAAATAATTCAGCAATAACTGTACATGTAAGTGCTGAAATTCTTCCATATATGACGTTATTATGTCATATTCAAATAAAATAATAAAACCAAATATATTGGCAATTATGGTATTAATATTACATTAATGTTCATTTCCTGATTAAAACCATTGACAAAAGCTATTCAAATTTTGAATTAAATTTGAATTTCGAAATTTAGTATTCAACGTATCTAACATTAAGGGATAATTGATACACATAAATGAGTATCAAAATAAATATAATATTTTTTATTAAAATATCCAACAATCCCCCACTTATTTTTATAAAAAATAAATAGGTAAATATATATATAAGAAATTTTCTGGGTTAAGTAGAACATTATGCATAATGGGAGTGCCAATGGCTTGAACCCTCATTTAGTGTTTCAGCAACATTGTTCCAAAGTTAATAGTGATTTAAGTCTTGAACTATAACTTTTTCTATGGATACAAAACATTACATCACACACATAATATTCCAGTACTCTACTACGAGCTTTTAAGCCAGCATATTACGGCCTTGTGCTTTATCCCAGCATCAATGAGCTATTTAGAGAACTAGCCCCATTCTCAAAGGAAGCGGCCTCACTTCCATGCTCACTTAGGTGTGGCTATCAAGAATGTTCTTGTAACTCTAACATCCGACTCATAAGAGCTATAGTCCACATTAAGAGTTTTTATAAAAACTCATCCTATATAACGTTACAAGATACATGCACGCACACCATAGGGAGGGACATGAGTATTATTACTCATACATATATTTAGTGCATGTTAATCAAACTACTCTATGATTAGTTTTTCCCTTTGAACCTAGTTCTTGGGATCTCCAGTCCCTAGGTAGGGTATCCTCATAGGTAGTTTATTTTTCTTTGGGCTTAAGTCCCATCCCCCTTGATGCTATCCAGATCTTTTCTCTAGCTAGAGCTTTAGTTAATGGATCCGCAATATTATCATTTGTACTAATATAATCAACATTTATGGTACCATTGTTTATGTATGATCTCACAATACTGTGTTTTCTTCTAATAGATCTGGATTTACCATTATAGTATTTGTTGCGCACTCTGCCAATAGTGGCAGTACTATCACAATGTATTAAGACAAGTGAAATAGGTTTCTCCCACATGGGAATTTCAGATAATAAATCTTGTAACCAACCCGCTTCTTCACTAGCTGAAGATAAGGCAATTAATTCTGCCTCCATGGTGGATTTAGCAATAATCTGTTGTTTTTTAGATTTCCAACTTATTGCTCCACCACCTATTGTAAATACATAGCCAGTGATAGACAAAGAATCACCTGATAAGGTATTCCAACTAGCATCATTATATCCTTCAAGAACAGCAAGATATCTTTGATATAGCAAACCATAGTGCGCCGTTCTTTTTAAATATCTCATTAATTGAGTCATGGCATTCCAATGCTCAAAATTAGGTTTGCTAGTAAATCTTGCTAGAACTCCTACGGCATAAGCAATATCAGGTCTAGTACAATCAGTAGCATATCTAAGACTACCAATAATACTAGCATATTCCTTTTGATTGTAAATATCATTTTCATCTTTAGTAGGAAAAAGATGCACACTAGAGTCAAGAGGAATACTTGCAGGCTTACAATCAAAGTAATTATATTTTTTCAAAATTTTTTCTATATAATGAGATTGATCTACAAATATGCCATTTGAAGTTCTAGAGATTTTCATGCCAAGAATCACATTAGCTTCTCCTAAATCTTTCATATCAAAGTTATTTTTAAGAAGCATTTTGGCAGCATTTATAATATCCATATTAGGACCAAAAATTAGAAGATCATCAACATATAAACAAATTATAACATGAGCATCATCAAATGTTTTATAATATATACATTTGTCACTTTCATTTGTTTTAAAACCATTAGAAAGCAAACATTGATCAAATTTCTCATGCCACTGTCTAGGTGCTTGTTTTAGACCATATAAAGATTTTAATAATTTACGTACCTTGTGCTCATTACCTGGCATTGTAAAACCTTCTGGTTGGTCCATGTAGATTTCTTCTTCTAAATCTCCATTTAGAAATGCCGTCTTTACATCCATTTGATGTATCATCAAATTATGAATAGCTGCTATAGCAATCAATAATCTAATAGATGTAACTTTAGTAACAGGAGAAAAAGTATCGAAAAAATCAATATCTTCTTTTTGTTTAAAACCTTTAGCTACAAGTCTTGTTTTGAATTTTTCAATAGATCCATCAGGTTTTAATTTCCTCCTAAGTACCCATTTACATCCAATTGTTTTATAACCTGGAGGTAAATCTACAAGTTGCCAAGTATTATTAGATATAATAGAATCCATCTCATCATTGATGGCTTCTTTCCAAAAACCTGAATCAGGAGAAGATAAAGCTTCTCCTAAAGAAGTGGGGTCACCTTGTAAATTATACACATAATATTCAGGACCAAAATCTTTTTCAATTCTAGGTCTTTTACTCCTCCTAGGTTCAATCTCATATTCATTAACATCTCTTGACTTAGATGTTGAACATTCAAATTTCTCTTGTTGTTCAAAACCCCCACTATTTTTATATTTAAATGGAAATTTATTTTCATGAAAAATTGCATCTCTAGATTCAATTATTGTATTATTATCAATATCATAAAATCTATAAGTTGTGCTATATAAAGAATAACCCAAAAATACACATGTAGAAGCCTTTACCCCAAGTTTAGGTCTTTTGGGATCAGGTAGCCTTACATATGCTAAGCAACCCCAAATTTTGAAAAAATTCAGATTTGGTTTATATTTTTTCCATAATTCAAAGGGAGTTAAAAAAGTCTTTTTATGAGGTACTCTATTCAAAACAAAATTTGTAGTTAAAACAACTTCACCCCAAAAATATTTAGGAGCCCTAGAACTAACAAGCATAGCATTAGTTAAATTTATAAGAGTCCTATTTTTACGTTCAGCTACTCCATTAGAAGATGGAGAATAAGGGGCAGTAGTCTCATGAACAACACCAAGAGATTGAATAAAATTATTAAGACCAAGAGTATCATATTCTTTTCCTCTATCAGTTCTAAACCTTTTAACCTTTTTATCAAAAGTATTCTCAACTTCTTTTAAGAAAATTGATAATTTTTCAAAAGCATCACTTTTATTTTTCATAAGATAGACATATGAATATTTTGAAAAATCATCTATAAAGGTTATAAAATACCGATTACCTCCACGTGTCAAATGTCCTTCAAATTCACAAATATCACTCTGAATAAGTTCTAGTAATTCAGTATTTCTTTCAACTGATTTATGAGGCTTTTGAGTAATTTTAGTCATGTTACAAATTTCACATTTTTCAAGTTCATTTTCAAGTTTAGGAATTAAACCTAAACTACTCATATTTTTCATATATTTATTATTAATATGACATAATCTACCATGCCAAACATTCACACAAGAAACAATATAAGCAAAACTTGAATTTTCATTCATCTCAACATTAAGTTTAAACATGTCATCACAAGCATAGCCTTTGCCAACAAACATGCCCTTTTTAGAGAGTACATATTGATCAGCCTCAAAGACTTGTTTGAAACCAACCTTATTCAACAAAAAACTAGAAACTAGATTCTTTCTAATGTCAGGAACATGAAAGACATCTTTGAGAGTGACTTCTCTCCCATAAGTAAATTTGAGAAGCACATCTCCAATACCCACAACTTCAATGGTATGAGAATCACCAAGCATAATTTTCTTTTTCTCATCCAAGATGGTGTAGGTCTTGAACCAATTTTTATCATAGCAAACATGTCTAGTTGCCCCAGAATCAATCCACCACCCTCCTAAGCCTTCGAGAATATTAATCACGGTAACCATAGCCACAAGAGGCTCTTCAATGACATTGGCTTGAGCCATAGGCCCATGTTTTCGAAAGCGACAATTTCTAGCCGAATGTCCAGGCTTTCCACATACAAAACATGCATAATTGTTATTATTATTGTGGCTGCCATTATTTGGAGCATGCTTAGGATGGTGTGCTTGATTCTTTCTTTGATTGGAGTTGGTCTTATGTTGAAGCTGATTTCCATTTGGCCTACGTTTGAAGTTTCTTTTCTTAGGCCTTACATAGTCATTATTTTTTGCATTGGCTTTTGACATGTTTTCATTTGAGGAGATGAAATTTACCTTAGGACCATTTGCTCCATGGAATTCAACAGCTTTGTCTTGGTTCCTTGCCTCTTCCTCCACTCTCAAACGGGTGATAAGGGATTCAATGGAGAGTTCCTTTTGCTTGTGTCTCAGAACTTTTGGCAAACTCCTTCCAAGACTCAGGCAGCTTGTCAATGATGGCTGAAACTTGCATTTGTTCATCTACTCGAATGCCTTCAAATTGAACATCTTGTGAAATCATTTGGAGTTCATAGGATTGTTCCACCACGGACTTGCCTTCAACCATCTGAAACCTGAAAAATCGACTACATGCATATTTCTTGGATCCAGCTTCCTCTGTATCATATTTTTGATTCAATGCCTTCCATATCTTTTTGGTTGATTTGTAAGCTTGATCATAATAATCATACAAATCATCAAAAAGACAATTAAGTAAATAATTTCTACAGTAAAGATGATCCTTATCCCATTTCTTAACATCTTTTTCATGTTGAGAAAGTTCTTCTTCAGTCAATTGTTCAGATTTCTTTTTCTTTGGTTTTTTCTCAGTTAACACATAAGCCACATTCAAGAGAGTAAGATAAAACAAAGTCTTTTGTCTCCATCTCTTAAAGTTAACACCACGGAAGCGAAATGGCTTATTAAGATCACCCGCTCTAGAGGAATTAGACATAACATTACCATTTTCCAAGGATGATTTTGTGTTCTCCATAACGATTTGTCTCAAATTGTTGGAAATAAAGGAGAGATAATACCTTAATTTTCCTCGGAAATTTACACAATTTGATTTTATCAAGAGAGGTGGCAGAGATGAGGTGTAGACCAAGTCACTGTCTTGAGACAAATCATGCCGTCTACGGTATATCCGATGTAGTTATACAAATAGTTTCTGCACGTTGCCCCCAGGATACAACAGCCTAGCCACCTTTGCTGATTATCCTTGCGAGCCTACACTGCTCGTAGGATATAAGCTCTCTATAGTACTTTCTTTTCCCAGAAAATTTTGTAAAGATAGAATATTTTTTGTGAGTAGTAAAAAACAATAGATGATAAGTGTTTACGACAATAAAAAGTTGTTTTTGAAAAGTTTGTAGCTTTCTAAAAAAAATGTGTGTTTGAAACTTTTATTTCTTTCCATATATATAGAACTAGATATGTTGCTTGTCTTTAGCTAGAAAATAAAACGTTTGATATCAATTAAATAGTCAAAACGTTATATATAATCAATGGCTCCTTTACATATATATATATATATATATATAAACCGGTCAAACTTTTGCTAAAGTCTCAATTTGTACGTTGGGAACAAAGAAAAGAAAGAATCAAAATGGCCCAAGATTACGTTGCTGAACAAGAAAAGAAAAAGTCATAGTGCCAAGCATTTAATGGCTTATTATTACAATATCCTTTTTTAAAGTTTCTGAATATATATATATATATTACAATAAATTGCTGGCTGTTTGACTACTTTTCAAATAGTAAGTATTTGTATATATATATATATATATATATGTGGTAACTTATTAGAGTATAAAATAATTCAGCAATAACTGTATATTTAAGTGCTGAAATTCTTCCATATATGACATTATTATGTCATATTCAAATAAAATAATAAAACCAAATATACTGGCAATTATGGTATTAATATTACATTAATGTTCATTTCCTGATTAAAACCATTGACAAAAGCTATTCAAATTTTGAATTAAATTTGAATTTCAAAATTTAGTATTCAACGTATCTAACATTAAGGGATAATTGATACACATAAATGAGTATCAAAATAAATATAATATTTTTTATTAAAATATCCAACAATTACAGATCAATGATTTTATATTTCTGTCATAAAACTCTCTTCCACAAATGATTGGCTATAGTTTTATTGTAATGTTTATGGTGTTCCTTGAGATCTCCTTACAACTAGCTATTTATTTCATTATGAGATGGGTTTAAGTTACACCTTTTTTAAACCGTTGGATTTAAGTAGATCCAACGGTTAAAAAAAACTCTCATTATTACAAATATTCTTATTAAGATCTCATTAACTACCCTTGCACCGTCTAACCCTTTTGAGATTTCTCTAGATCATAGGGATGGTCTTCCTTTCCAAGTCCTCTATTGTTAGTGTTCGGCTTGGTTTTTTTTTTTTTTTTTTTTTTTTTTTTTTTTTTTTGCTGACAACCTGTAGAGGTGGAACAATGGTGGAAAAGTAATGGTGGAGGAGAGAGAGAGAGAGAGAGAGAGAGAGAGAGAGAGAGAGAAACGTTTTTAGGTTTAGAGATAGGTTTAGAATGAAATAAATAAGAGTAATTAATGAAATCCTAATAAGAATATTTGTAATAATGAAGTTTTTTTTTTAACCGTTGGATCTACTTAAATCCAACAGTTTAAAAAATGTGTAACTCTAAAGACCAGGTGTAACTTTAACCCATTTCATATTACTTGAAATATCTTTCTACAAGTATTCTCTCCTCATTTCTTATTTAGTTTCGTTTACTAGATAAAATTTTTAGACTAAAATCTAGATCAACTCAACCCCATCTCAAGAGTAATTACATTATATTCTTACATAATAGTTAGTCTTATTAATTAAATTAATAGTGAGATTTACTATAAATATGAGAAGAGTGAACATTGCCCTTGTAGTATTAAATAATTTTCCCACATCATAACATCATATACAATTTATCCAAAAAATTTATCAAGCAAGCTAAGCACTAGTGTTTTCGTATTTGTGGGACACTGCATTGAAGTGATAAAAGGCTCAAAGTAAGCATTTCCAAATTACAGCAACTTATCATAGTTTCGGTATTAATGTTTGCCTACTCCATTGTGTCGAATTAGTTATGACATCACTCATCGGGGTTTGGAAAGACTCAGTCGAAACTCAAATTATTGGTTCTATATATATATATACTACTAAAAAACGGGGCTATCCCAGCGTTTTCAAAACCGCTGGGATAGCCCCAAAAAGCACTGGGATAGGGTCAAAATGCCTATCCTGGCGTTTTTTTCCCGGCGCTTCAAACCGCTGGTTTTTGAATGTCGGGATAGGGTTGCGCGGACCTGTACCAGCGCTTTTCAAAAGCGCTGGGATAGGTCCCGGCGCTTTCAAACCCTATTCCGGCGTTTTTACTTGTGTTGGGACAGCCTATATGAAAATGTGAATATAACCTATACCAGCGCTTTTGAAAGCGCTGGCATAGGTAGTACCTATGCCAACGCTTCTAAAAGCACTGGTATAGGTTATTAATGAATAAAATTTAAAAGGTCTATACCAGCGCTTTTGAAAACGCTGGTACAGGGCTTTATTGAATAAAATTTAAAAGGACCTATGTCAGCGCTTTCAAAAGCGCTGGTATAGGTCCTTTTTTTAAAAAAAAAATTTAATTTTATAGCACCCAAAAAAAATTAAGCAAAACCCAGATGCAAATTACAATCCCATGCATATACATTTTAAAAAAAATCAAAATCAAAATTTAGGCAAATCCCATTTCCAAATATACTGTGTGTATTGAAAAATAAAAAATTCAAAATTTAAGCAAATCCCATATCAAAATTATGCACACAAACATATATGCATTTATACACTAAAAAAGATTCAAAATTTAAGCAAATCCCATTTCCAAAGAATACTGTGTGTACTAAAAACACATACACTAGCAATATGCATACAGTTACTAAAAAGACTAAAAATTTAAGCATATCCCAGATCCAAATTACACACACATATCTAACATATATCCATATATACACTAAACCATATTTAAAATTTAAGCAAATCACATTGACCTTGAATGAAAGAGGAAAAGCCACACATATAATAAGAAACTTCCTATTTTTATTTCTTAAGAGTTTTAGACATACTAATATATTAGCACCCTATTCTCTGGACTAACCAAAATAAATTTATAATCTGCTCATGTTTGGGAAACAAACACATCTATCACATACCCATCTCTTGGCTTGAGAAACTCAAGGGTAAAATTTTCAATACCTTTGTATGATGGACCTCCCCATGGTGGTGCTAAAAACACTGTCCCCCTAAAAAAAAAAAAAAAATTAGAATATTAAACTAAACAATATTAAAAGAAGAATATTTTCCATCTCAAGTTAAATTATTAACTTTAATGCAACATAATCAAACATGTAATATAAGTTTAATTTACTACCTCAACTTGATAACTAAATCAGGTTCCAATATCATATTATGTAGATTTTGTTAGATTCTAAAATGCTTCCAATAAAAGGCAACAGCAAATATATTTGACAAGTGCAGTGCATTTATAGAGAGATTTTCCACTTATTAATGCACAATTTAGCACACCAATTCATGCATTCCTTTCCAGCCTTTCCATATGGGCCCATAATATTCCCACTCATTTTTAATCTATCAAGCATTCAACAACAACAATAATAAGTTTGCAAATAATAATATTAATAGAAATAGTTATAACAACTCTACTTAGTCATAATAAAATGAATATTTCAAAATAGATAAATAGGAACTTCATGCAGATATTTTTATTTATTTTTTTTTTAAAAATAACCTTAACGAAAACAATAAAAACTAAGTATAATTTACTAACCTGAGAAAGAATTATAGGTCCACCTTGTGAAGCAAAGAGATTCTCATGTTTCATCATATCCACGATCAATTTAGTAAAAGTTTTCATCTCACTCTAAAAAAAGTTAAATTTAGAGCAATTAGAAATATTTTTAATTAACCCAAAAAATAAAACTAATAAATATAAAAATTTTCATATTACCATGTATAAAGGACTTGCTGTCCTTAGTTGAATCCCAGGGCTGTTGTGCAACCATACAGGTAATCCACTGGCACGAATCACAAATGAAAATAGAAAAAAAAATCAGAAATATATACAAGATATTAAAAAAAAAAATACATATATAATAACAAAAACACTTAAATAAAATATTTTTTTTGATAGGTAAAGAGAAAACTTTTATTAAAGGGGAAAAAAAAAAAGAAGAGAAGTACAAAGATTTTCATGATGATGAACAACAACACAACAAAACACAACAACAACAAAACAGCAACACAACACAACACAACACACCACAACACACCACAACACAATAGCAAGAGAGAAGTCAGTAAACTAAGCTAAGAGAAGGCATAAACTCAGAGAGAGAAGAACACTCAGACGTAGATGGTCCAATCCTAAGAACTTCTTCTGATCTTTAATGGCTTATCATCTAAAAGACGTAGATGGTGGCTAAAGAAATAGGTAAGGGATGAGTGAAGAGGAAACATGCGAACAACTAAAAAACTAGCTGAACAACAAAACTTTAAGATGGAAAACATGCAAGCCATAGCACAATGGAAAACATTTCACAAGCATTCACACAAGCACAATACTATTGCATTCACACAAGCCATATGGAAGATGACCTTGTCACCTTACAGTATTCTTTTGCATTTTTGAAGTACCAATATGACAGGAAAGAGGAGGGAAAAAAAAAAAAAAAAAAAAAACCTTTTTCAATGCAGCTTCAAGTTCACCTTTTTGCTTCTCAAGTTCTCCCATCTCCACCACCAATTCCTGGAAAATGCCATAATCTTTTGTTTAAAACCATAATGAAATGGATCACAAACAAACAAAAGCTATTGTCAAAAAAACAATCCACTGCATATCATATAAGGTAAAAACTTTTCATAGGTATCAGATTTTAGCACAATAGTTTAAATTCTCTAAATTATTTTGGCAATCAAATTATAATTACAGTAAACAAGTCAGCCTTGAAATGGTCCAAATAAGCTTTTACGAATTAAAGAAAAATGCCTGCACTGGAATGGTTTAAGAAGGCAGCATTGGGCTTCTAAAAGGAACCTTTAAAGGCCCAAATATATCCTGATTGCATGTAAAATATGGTTATTCTAAGTTCTATAGAAGCGAAGTAATACATGATTGAGTCAAATTCAAAAATAATTCTGCCCAAATCTCATGCCCTATAGAGTGCATGACAAATAGCCAGCCCATAATTCTGCCGATATGCAGAATTATATGCCTATATGCTTTTCATTCTTTTAATCAATTAATTTAGGGTAACACCAATTTTAATGTGATTTTATAGAAATGTACTCTCGTAATTGTCTTAAGAAATGACACTTCTCCTTGATGGTTTGTATAAATACTATTTTTTTTTTTTTATAAGTAATTTGTATAAATACTATTGACTTCCAAACAATAATATATATATATATATATATACACACACATATCTTCTTCTACTTTTTTGAAAAATCCCTAACTCCACCCTAATTTTTTTTTTGTTGTTGTTTGAAGGTAACTGATCAAGTGTATCGGAATATAATAGGGTATACCCTAAATAGAATCATTCAAAGCCCAATTAGCCTAAAATGAATTGAAATGGACTGAAAAAGCCCAAATAGACCAAACTAGACCGGATGGACCGAAGTGAAACTCATAGACCAAAATGGACCAAAAGGACCTAATAGACCAAAATGGACTGAATAGGTTAAAATGGACCAAATATTCTGAATTGGACCGAAGTGGCTGAATTGGTCCGAATAGACAAAATGAACCCAATGGATCGAATTGAGTCACCAATGCAGTTAAAAGAAAATTCTAATGTGGAGCCATATCTTGTCACTTGCCATTGCAACCAGAAGAGCCAATGGTGCCTCTCCAAATGGCATTTTTATTGTTTTCACCAAAGCATTAGTAGATTCTTTGGTGTGAGCTGGAAAACATTCAAAAGAACTATGAGAGTTTTGTTTTCTTTTTGATAATTAATTTGTTATAAGAATTGGCTTTTGTCATCTGGTGCTAACAGTATAACTAAAATTCTTTGAATCTAGAACATTCCTTCTACAATGCCCACAAGATTTTGCAAACGCTCAAACGAACAAGACAATGGCAAAGCCAAAATAAATATATAACAAAAATTAGAGTAAAAAACAATGTCCTCAGGACAATACCAACATGCAAAATAGTGAAACACTGTATGGTTACTATAAGTAAGACTTACATGTTAAATACTCAACTCAATTCATTCAGAATAGTGAAATGAGTAACAAAGCGAGCATGAGAATCAAACCTCCATCCAGCAATACCATTGTTCCATGTAGTCCTAGTGCCTCAGTTTCTTTTGATGTTAGAATTTGACTTCTTCCAAGCGAGAATGTATGCTGTAAACCAGCCTTAATAGATCCATCTGAAATTATCCATCCTAGAGTATCCATTAAAGTATTAAAGGAACCTGATTAAAGATTGCTCAAAAAAATCCCAACCCCAAAACACAATGTCATCTGGGTTCACCTGGATTGTACATATAATTTAATTATTACACCATTTAATTACAAATTTAATTACAGTGATTAAATGAGAGAAAGTTTGGGTACCATTGGGAGCAAGCTCTTGAAAGGAGCATAGATCTCCTCTCCATGGAAAGACCCAACACGAATTGTTGAGGCTTGGGTCAGCAAGCCAAAATAATTGGCTTGTTGCACTCTGTCCTTGGTGGCCCAGGAGATTCCTCTGAAGATTATTCAAGACCCACATCTGGAAATTAATTTAATATATATTTGATCTAGAACAATCATATTTAAATAAAGAATATTTTGCTTTTGTAGTATAATTTTCAAACAAAAATCACAAAAAAAAAAAAAAAAAAAAAACCTATTCTTAATGTCTTCCATATAATGCTCAAATTTCTCATTCTAACAGCCATTAAACACATTCAAAATCCAATCTTTTTAATTGCTTAACACTACTGAAACCCTTAAAAATCAAACTCTATTCAACAATCCTTCAAGATCTAATCAATAAATCTAATTTAGTCCTAAATTCCTAGAGATCCTACATTAAAATTGCTATCATAGTTCATTAAAACCTCGGTCCATTATTCCTTTCGAGCTTCATTACTAGCACAATAACCTAGCCTAAACTAAATTAATCCTAATTCAATAGCACAAAATTAAAAAATGTGATTAGTAGATCAAAGAATACAATGACATATTTAAAGAAAGAAAACCTACAGTGGTTGATTTGGAGTTGTCTCCAGACTTCTCTTCTAAATCCTACCCCAGATTTTATTTTTGCCTAGTTATATGTTAAAGATGTCACCTTTATTAGTTTTTCACCTCCTAAAATTTAATTGCTTCTCATTCTTCCTTTGAAATCAATCATTATTTTCGTTTTTATTTATTTTTTTTTATTTTATATATTTATATGTGTTTATCTGTTTGATGAGTAAGATTCTTATCATTGAACAACAAAAGTTCAAAACCCCAGGCTGCAAACACAAGCAGGGACGGAACCATGTTGGGGTTGGCCCCCCAACATTTCACCCTTGATTGATATTCTTGGCCTCCCTTCACCCAAAAAATTCACAAATTGACCCTTGAAACCCAAAAAAAAAAATATAGACAAATGATCTGGCCTACCATTTTACCCAATTGTCTCAAGAATAACCAAAACAAATCTTCAAAAAAAAAAAAAAAAAAAAAAAAACCCAACTAAACTAATCATATATCTAGATAACAACAATTCCCTTTAGACAAAGAAAAAAGCCAGCATTTAACAAATCAAAATCCGGTCTAAACAACACAAATACCAACAACAAAAAAAATCTCAAATCACAAAAGCTCAACCATTTTCAATTCAGATGGACATTAAAAATATATATGCATAATCATCAATCTAGGGTCACTCTCACCCACATCATCATCAATAATGGCTTGTTTCCATAAATCGTAAAGAATCAATTTTATGAAATATTCTATACCTAAACTGCAACTTGGATATAAACCCAGATGTAAAATGGAGTTCCTCATCATCCTCATATTTTGTATCTTGCAAATAGGCCTCGGTATCACTTGATCCTCCCAAAGAATTTTCCCAATCCACAACCTCCATTATGCTACTTATCCAAAAACAAAAAAAAAAAAACAAAAACAAAAAAATTCACACTTATGGTAAGCCCATTTCATTACTTGAAAAAATGCGTATAAAAAAACTGCAACAAAGAGCTCAGTTTCCTTAACAAACATACTCAGCAAAACAGACCTTGGTACAGCCTCAAATCACTTTGAATGCCAACTTTCTTTTACTTGGTTGTTGGTGGTGGCTATAGCTTCTTCTGTTCTAGTCTAAGGAATGAATCCTGCAATTTGAAATATGTGAAAGAAATTTATTACAATTCACAAATGGCCAGCACAATTTACTTATCAAAAAAAGACAAGTGGTCAGCTTAATTAAAACACCACCTAGCATAAATAAAGTGGCAACAAATAAAATGAGCATGTAGACGTAGGTGAACTTCACAGGATAGAGATTTCAATTATGATGCAATGGGAATAAAATTTCAAGATTTTTAAACTTTTGTAAGGATTCACAACAAATAATTACTGTTACAAGGAAATACAACATACTTATCTATTGAATGACACCTTCATCCTAAATCCATCTTTTTAGAATTCCCCAACCAAAATACATCTAAGGAAATTCATTCTAACCTCTTCTGGTCCCTCAACTGAAAATTTTGAAAAAGGTTGGGGAACACAGCTAAAGAAAAAAAACTTGTATTACAAATTTGTCCAATAAAAAAAATGCATCAAAATACACTATTGGACCCTAAAGTTTAGTCTATGAGCAATGTTAGTCTCAAAAGTTTATAGTGATTACTTTTAGCGCCTAAAAATCTTAAAGTCATCGATTTTAGTCCCAAACACACTTAAAGTGATCACCTTTGATCCCTTGGAGTGATGATGTCTCATTTTTTAGTTTGGTCACGTCATCTAAGGAGTAAAAGTGATCACTTTAAAGGGTAGGCTCTCTTTGTGAGGAAATTATAACCAAAGGGAAAAAAAAAATGAAAATCCAACAAGAATGAAGAGAAACAGACTTTTACCATGGCTGGACTGGAATAGTAAACGGGCTGTGGAGGAGCTTGATAGTAGTCACTAACCCCTGCGATGCGCCTAAAAATTACTAAAAATGAAATCTAACAAATGCTTGTGTTATTTTTATATTTCAATTGAAGGCAATTTTTTCTTTTTTAAAATAAAATGCTTATTTTTTTTTTTTTATATGAAAATGTAATATGCTAATTAGCAATTATGAAAGTTGAGATTTAAATTAAGAGGTAAATATAAGTAAATGCTGCGATACCTAACCATATGCGTGCCTTCGGAGTTTTATATCTAAGATAACACTTGAGGTTCAAAGTGAGCTCTTACATTTATTTCTAAACTAATAGCATCTGAAGTTCACATTGATGAAGAAAGTAGTCTGACAGTGAAATCAATCCGTTTACATCTTCATATGACTAAGTAATTAAAATGGCCCAAGTAATTTAATTTAATTTCAAGATTATAATTAAATTTTAGCACTTACTTGTGGTCATGCCAATCCACCATAGTGGCTCCTTAAGATATCCGTATCCACCAAAACCTTTATTTCATTAACCAGACATTCAACCATCACAATAATTTCATAAAAGCTCATTCAAATTACATGCAATTTCAACTTTAAATAATTGGGTTTTCTACCAATAAAAGATGCCTGTCAACATGATGAAATAGATCAATATCCTATCATAGTAATCATCGCACTTCATGCACTAAGGTTTTAAAATTCTTCCTAATTAATAATTTTTATCAAATTCTGAAAATTTCAAAAACATTCCATAATATTAGCATTATAAAAACTACTTTAAGTAAAAGTAATCTACTTTAAAAGTTAAACTGGACTATTGTTTGTACACTTTGCAGTCAATAAGACCCATTATATTAACTAACTAAATCCTTGAAAAGTAAAAAATAAAGAAAACCCAATTGTTAATTGTTAAAACAAGAGAATAAAAATTGAATTTGGGAAAGGGAAGCATTGCTTACTAGCTTGAGTCCCAGATGCACCAGCCCGTTTGAGACCCAACTTCTTGACAATGAAGCTGGAGCCAATAAAAGCACTGGAAACAACAGCAAGAATAAAGCCTTTGAGGTTTTCAAAAAAGGAGGCTTCTATGCTCACCAAAGATGATGATGATGCAGCCATTGGTCATTGACGGGTACAATTCTCATTTGGGTAAATAGTAGAATAAGCAGAAGAACAGAAAGATAAAGTGCACACAAACACAACTAAGTAGCCAAGAAACTAAGAAGAAGAGTCGTATGGGTGAACTGACCGTATTTTTTGGGCCGTTGGATTTGCCGAAGATGGTGGCAGTAGGCGGTGGTGGCTGGTGAGGATGGCCGGTATGTATGGAGATAAAGAGAGAAGAAGAGTGACGGCTCAGAGAGAGGGAAACAAATTTTGGGGAAAAAACCTAAGTAAAAAACCTAATTCAGATTTTGGCTTTTGGGGGAAAAAGGCTAAGTGAAACACGTTAGGAGGGAAACAAATTTTTGGGAAATTTTGTGTTGGAAAAATAAAAGAAGACAGATTTATTTTGAGGGAAAAATAAAAATAAAAGAAGAAAATTTTAATTAATTACCATTTTTGACTGGCAATAACCATTTTGTCATATATTTTGTAATTGTGCATGAATCAAACACATCTATATATCTAAGTAAGTTAATGAGCACAAAATATTAAAAATCTAATATTAATGAGCTATGAAATAAAATTTAAAAACAAAAAACAATCACATGTACTCAATAAAAATTATCACACAACTTTCTCAAAAAAAAAAAAAATATATATATATATATACCACACAACAAAAATTATCACACGTTTTATCTTATTAAAATTTAAAAAAAAAATGATCATAGCTATTATTAAATTTATATAAGAATTTTAATATGTGACTAACTACGTTTACTTTAAAATATATATATATATATATATATATGACTAATTGAATTGTCAAATTGAGATAACATAACCATACAAGTACACAGCACATATCCATCATGCGCCATACTTAGATTTGAAATCTAACCGTTAGATTTGAAGAGTGTAATGAAATGTTCATTCTAGTAAATTATGGTCACAATTAAACGGTTGGATTTAGAGAAATGGGCGGTCAAAGTTGGTCAAACCTAATTAAACTTAATAAGTGGTCTCTATACAACTGGACTTGGTGAAGTTCATATTCAAATCTTGATAATTAGGATTTAAGAGTATAGTGACATATTTGTGTTGATAAAATATTTATTTTTGGTTACTGCCGGTAGTGGTGATGGCAGCTGATAACAGTTGGGAAATCTTTCTAGCAGTGCCGACAAAGGACATTAGTTACACTTCATGTAACTCTTAAAAAATGTTACACCAACCAATAAACTAAAAAATGTAACACTTGGTCAAACCTAATTAAACTTAATAGATGGTCTCTATACCACTGGACTTGGTGAAGTTCATATTCAAATCTTGATAATTAGGATTTAAGAG
Organism: Quercus gilva; assembly: GCA_023621385.1. Taxonomy (NCBI): domain Eukaryota; kingdom Viridiplantae; phylum Streptophyta; class Magnoliopsida; order Fagales; family Fagaceae; genus Quercus; species Quercus gilva. Next base: position 80,045,645 of record CM042477.1, on the reverse strand, counting down.
TATAGTGACATATTTGTGTTGGTAAAATATTTATTTTTGGTTACTGCCGGCAGCGGTGATGGCAGCTGGTGACGGTTGGGAAATCTTTCTAGCAGTGCCGACAAAGGACATTAGTTACACTTAATGTAACTCTAAAAAATGTTACACCAACCAATAACTTATTTTTGAATTCATATCTTGAAAATCCAACCGTTGGATCACATTTTCTATATGTTCTTAACATGCATGCCAATTTTCATGCCAATCGGATGTAATTTACCATTTGATCTTTAAACTCATCTTTATGCATTATTTTAAACTACAAAAACTTGAATTTAAACAATTGATTGATGACATAGCTATTAATCTTTGATCACCATGAAATTCTGTAAGCATGAAAAATATATGAAGATAATTTAATCTAATGGTAGATTTGTCAAAATTCACATCGAATTAAGAAATATAGGGCTGGGTTCAATTTACACGTGATGTAACTTTAAAAAATGTTACACCAACCAATAACTTATTGTTGAATTCATATTTTGAAAATCCAACCGTTAAATCACATTTTATATATGTTCTTAACATGCATGCCAATTTTCATACCAATCGGATGTAATTTACCATTTGATCTTTAAACTCATCTTTATGCATTATTTTAAACTACAAAAACTTGAATTTAAACAATTGATTGACGACATGACTATTAATCTTTGATCACTTTGAAATTTTGTAAATATGAAAAATATATGAATATAATGTAATCTAACGGTAAATTTGTCAAAATTCACATCGAATTAAGAAATATAGGGCTAGGTTCAATTTACACGTAATGTAACTCTAAAAAATGTTACACCAATCAATAACTTATTGTTAAATTCATATTTTGAAAATTCAACCGTTAGTTTACATTTTATATATGTTCTTAACATACATGCCAATTTTCATGCCAATTTTGAAAATTTGTTTGTTTGTTTTAGCAGATCTAGGAAACGTGCATAAAATATAGTATATGAACGGCTCTAAATTTGTAATTCAAGATCCGGTCAAACACATATTAATTATTTATTTATTTAATTATAGATTAGGCTAACTCAATTGCCAGCTACAGCCTACAGAGTTTTGACACCGTCCACAAAAATAAATAAATAATAGAAAAAAAAAATAATACCCATAAGCTTATGAATTACGATCAAAGTGGAAAAACATAGGAATTTATTTTTATTAATTTTAAAATTATCAATGGATCTTCTAAAAAGCTCAACAAATAAAGGTGTTGTGAAACCAATTTTGATTTATGGAGAAAAGAAAAGCTCAAAATGATGGGTTTTGCCTTGCGGAAAGAGGCCTGTCCCTTCATTCCCTTACGGAAAAAGGCCTGTCCCAGCGTTTTCAAAAGCGCCGGGACAGGTCTTTTCCCATAAGGGCTGTCCCAGCGCTTTTAAAAGCGCTGGGACAGGTCCTTCCATTCCCTTACGGAAAGAGGCCTGTCCCAGCGCTTTCAAAAGCGCCGGGACAAGTCTTTTCCCATAAGGGAATGGAGGGACCTGTCCCAGTGCTTTTAAAAGCGCTGGGATAGACCATTCTTATTCCTTTACAGAGAAAGAGCTGTCCTAGCGCTTTTAAAAGCGCCGGGATAGGTCTTTCCCATAAGGGAAATCAGTAACCCTATCCCAGCATTTTTGAGCTTCCTATACCAGCATTTTTGAAAAACGCTTCTATAGGCTCCTATTGCAGCGCTTTGTAAAGCGCCGGTTTTGAGCGCTGGTACAGGCTTATCTATTACGGCGTTTTGTAAAAACGCCGGGAAAAAAACGCTGGGACAGGTCGATTTTTTTGTAGCTAGTTTAGAGGGTTTTGGAATTGGAGCTTTTAGCTAGAGTTGATGTTCATGTTTGCATAAATAGGATCCCTTATATGTGCAAAAGTCCCAATTTAATTTCAAAAATTCCAAAAAATAGGGTTTTCAAATTGGGATCATGGGAATGATAAAAATAAATTATTTTTTTCAATTAAATGTCAGAATAATCAATATTATGAATCGTCAAAATAACCAAAATGCCCTTTGTGGTAAAATTTTAACTGAGTTAATAGGTGGTCAAATAAACTGAAAGTTTCATCCAACTACCAAATTTCATCTTTTTACTTCAAAATCCATCTTCTAAAACATTTTACCCAAGTTTGATTATTGTTAACCCAAGTTTGAACGTAATTTGAGCAAGAATTTGACCATTCGATTGTGATAAATTTGAGCTCAAATAAAAGATAATTGAATTCCTTTTAAAACAATTGCTCACTGGCCTAGATCGAAGTTAAGACAAGCAAAATATTGTAAGAAAAAAATTCAAACACTTAGCCAATTATGAGAACAAGTGTCCAAAAGCTTGGTTATAGTTTAATCTTAATCAAACTATAATCAAACAACTACAAATTAGTAAAAATAAGGAGTCATTGGAAAGATTTTATGACAAACTTCAATTTGGAATGCCCAAAGCACAAAGAATACCACTTTAAGAAAAAAATTCAACTTTAAACTTGGTTATAAAATGTCAAAAGCTTTTAAATCACACCTCATTTGAACCAAATAGAGGTCGAAAAGGCCTAAAAGCAAGGTTGCAATGATAGGAAAAATCATGCGAAACTCATAAAAGGGGTAATTACACATAACCCACCTGTGGTTTGGGCAAAAATCACTTTGCTTGCCCGTGGTTTGAAAAGTGTCACTTAACTCACCTGAGATATGTACCGTTTGTTTTCTGTAATTCACCTCTGTTAAAATCAGGGGTAAATAGGTATTTTTGCTCAAATTTTATGTCTTACCCCTTCCAAAACAAAAAATAGCACAAAAATGTGAGAGAAACAAGATCAAAAAGTGGTATTAGTCTCTCTCTCAATTCACATAAATCTTAAATATGAAGAACATACCCAAAAAAATAAAACCCAAATCAACCTACACAAATAAGAATATAAGAATACTAGTCCAAATCTGAGAAAATTTAACACTGTAAAAAAATACTTTGTATTTATATCCTCATTCTATCCTCTGCAGTACCCATTCCTTTTTTTTTTTTCAAATCTCCCAACAACATCGGAGAATGAGTAACAACAGTTCATGAACATGAAGAAAAATAATAATCATCGGAACACAATTCCCGAAAATCTTTGTTCAGAGTAACTCTGTCTGGTCTTATAGCCGGCGCGCTTCTCATTTTCGGCTTCATCGACTCAAGATCAGGATAGCCGCTGTGAGAAACGGCGGCGGCAAGTGGTTTCCTACGACGTGTTGAAGACCAGAGATCCGTGCAACTTCCTAGTGTTCGGACTCGGCTACAACTCGCTGATGTGGACCTCGCTGAACCCACGTGGCAAAACGGTGTTCCTCAAGGAAGATCGAAGTGGTTCCAGACGGTTCTCATGGACTCGCCGCACCTAAAGGCCCACACGGTCAAGTACGAACCCAGCTCTCCCAGGCCGACAATCTCCTCTCCTCGTACTGCTCCGAACACCTCTGCTCGCCATCCGATACTTACCTACGTGGAAACACGCAGTGTCGTTTTGCGCTCGAGAATCTTCCCAACGAGGTGTACGAGACCGAGTGGGATTTAATAATGATCGACGCGCCGAAAGGGTAGTTCGTCGAAGTGCCAGGTAAGATGGGTGTGATTTTCTCGGCAGGGGACATGGCTAGGAACAAGAAGGGATCTGATCCTAACTAAAACCCACAAACCACTGCGAACCCGCCATTGCAAAGGCGAAGAGAGGAGAAATCTGCAAAGTGAACCCACCAAATCAAATATTAATTTCACAAAACCCTCCATTTTGATCTTGTTTCTCTTGTATTTTTGTGCTATTTTTTGTTTTGGGAGGAGAAAGACATAAAATTTGAGCAAAAATATCTATTTATCCCTGATTTTAACTATATACCTCAGGTGGGTTGAGTGACACTTTTCAAATCCCGGGTAGGCAGAGTAATTTTTGCCCAAGCCACAGGTGGGTTTAGTGTAATTATCTCTTCATAAAAATTAGGTTTTGGTGCCCTTTTTGAGATTTGATTTCTTATCACTCACACAAAATTTGTCTGGAAAGTAGGTACTTTCTTGAAGTAGAGGTGATTATCTACATCCTAGAAAAAATGACATCTCAAGACTACATTCGAATTGTTAGATACCTCTTATGCAAAATAGGAAAAACGAACAAATAAATTTTTGCACGTTGCACCAAATGACACTAATTTAGATCCTTTAGAAATTATGTTGCATGAGCTTTCAAACGACTGCCAAGAATGCAAAAAATGTGTTAAACTTGAGGCACAAGACTGGGCCTGGACTAACCATAGGTCTAGCGTTGTTAGTATATTCCCCATTTAACTTATACAATTGAACACCCCCCCACCCCCTTCAAATTTCATGGCAAAATATTTGTAAAATAGCCTCCTAAACAGTAAACAGTAGGAAAACTCTTAGAAAACTTTCCTCCAATCCACCTTTATACTTGGAAGGGTATAATTCTCATCCTTTCTCTTTGATTCTTACATTCTTATGCTCATGTTGCTCGAATAAGATGCATTTTTGTATTATGTTGATTTATCAATGGATATTGCTATGCATGCTTTAGAGTAGATTGTTTACTTTTAATTCTATGAATAATGTACTTCAATTTACATGTTCATGCATAGTGAATTGTGTACACATGCTTGTTGGTTTCTAGCTTGTTTACCCATGTTATTTTGGCCCTTTTTGGATTTACTTTGAAATGGGTATTACCATGCATGTAAGATGAGAATTTCAAAGTGAAATCTTTGAACATAATGATCTAATCCACATGTCCATGCATCATGATTCGCATATATTAGTATAACTGATTTTCAGCTTTCTTATGTTTTATTTTGGTTCCTTACTGGAAATAAGGCCCTAAATTTCGTGCTTGAATGTGTTGATTATGAATGATGATTTTTCCATATTATTGCCCATTTGGTGAAGTTATGCATGCTTGGTGGTTCTTATATGAATGTATATATGTGTATGCATGAGGTTGACTATAAATGTGTTGATTCTCATTCTATAAATTCACATGTTTTAGTATGTTATTATTGTCCTTATGAATCTTGCTCCATTACGTGATTTTATAATTTGATGAACATGATTATAGGTTTCTTGTGCTAATGGTATACTCTCACGGCAAAGTTGACAAAGATAAAGTAACATATTTGTAAATATGGTGACGAATATATTTACTTTTTTTTTTTTTTTTTTTTGAGAATCAATATATTTACTTAATTATAGGTAAATATTTATTATTAAATTACAAATATTTATCACATTTGGACAGATAAATAATTGAGGCAAAAATAATTATACGTTCAAAATTAGAACGAAGGTCCATATTCCAAGAATAATACTTTCACCATCTGAATCAAAACTGCCATTCATCTTGAAGAGATGACAATTTCTTGTAAAAGTTTGCTTTGCAATGATATTAAACAAGAGTCCAGGTTAAATACTCAAATATGTTGGGCCATACTTGCCAAAACCAGTTTTCAACCATGGTTAGCTCTATGTACTTTTCCTGAATAACATCTCCTGAACTACTAAAAATCTAAAAGTGTTGGTAGAGCACAAAAGTCAAAAGATGGAGAATCACAAGGGCATACAAAAACCTTTGTTTACAAAGAAGTTTATAACAATCTTTCGAAAGTAAATTTCTGTCTGTTATAATATTTTTGATTTATTCTCAACTAACCTGTGTTTGCTATATTAACCAAAAAAAAAAAAAACATTTAACAATCTTCCAAAGTAATTAATTATAATAGTTTTTGAAAGCTCGATAGTAAACCTACTAGAGCTTGCTTAGACCCCCAATTTTAAAAATACGGCTTAATTGCTTTTAGTCTACCCCAATGTTATGAATACCATTTTGAAACCTATTCCGGTTTGTTCATTGGAACGGAATATTTGGGCACCAGCGTATTTCGACATACCATTTCGAGTTACCGGTATTTTATTTTATTTATATGCATATATTTCTTATATAATTTATTAAAAATATTAAAATGATAAGTCTATGTTTCAACTAATATATCTATATTAAGCCTAAATATCTACCTAAATTATAACTACAATAATAAGTTAATAACAACTATCACTTTTTAGAATATTATAAGTTTAAAACAGTAATATAGTATGTACTTAGATAATGAAAAAAAAAAAAAAAAGCCACAAGTTAAAATATTTTTAAATAGAAAGAAAGATAGTACATTTACGTTGGGGGAGGGGTTAGACTTAGTGTCTGTTTGGCAAAATTATTTTTGCCAACTTATTTTACTATTCAACTTATTTTTGCTACTATTCATGGGTTTCACTGTACTATTTCAGTTATCTTTTACCTTTGTCTACAGTAATTTTAGCAAAAAGTTTTTATTTTCAGCAAAATAAATAGATCCCAAATAGACCCTTAATAAAAAAGTTTGAGAGTTTCAAAGTTTAGACTCTCTTTGGTACTTTTTGATGCTTTGTCACGTGACTACTGACGAAGCTCACAAAACTAAAAAGAAAGATAAAAGAGAAACAAAGCAAAGAAACTAAATGGGCTGTTTGGCAACGTTGTTTAAACAACAGTTTTCAGTGTTTAAACAACAATAACACTTCTTACACGTATTTCTATAACACTCAAACACGTATTTCTACAACATTGAAACTGAACAATGAATCTTAAACACTGCTACCAAATAGGCCCTAAGGAGCTGGAGATGAAAAGTCAGAAGACTAAAAAATGAAGAACAAAAGAGTAAAGATGAAACGGAGAAGAAGACTGATTTTATGATTTTGCGTTGTCAACAATGAGCTGGGATTGTTCTTCAGGAGATCAAAATGAGATGGTGACCTACTCTACTAGGTATGTTAGTCATTTTTCAACTTGAAAATGTAAAATATTGTGATTATATCAGTATCGGCCGAAATTACTATACTGGCCAAAATTTACCGAAACAAGCCAGAATGTCTGAAACAAACCAAAATCCACTGGAAAGGTGGAACTAGGGGGTGATTCATACCAGTTAGGTGACCGGTACGAAATTTTTTTGCCATTCCGGCCGGAACAGAACAAATTTGATAACAATACTCTACTTAACTATGTGCGGAATATGAGTACACAAAAGTGAAATTAACCATGACTACTACTTAGTGCATGGGCATACATAATTAGCAATTAATAATAAAGGAGTAAGATACGAGAAATGCAATCACAAAATAACACACTGATGTGTTATCAAAGAGGAAAACCGAAGTGCTCAGTGTAAAAACCTTTCCACGGCCTTTTAAGTCGAATCAATCCACCAGTGAATAAGTTAGTGTACAAGAATTACAATATAGACCCTCCAAGCCTAGACTAACCTCTATACTTAGACCCTTCGAATCCCAGGTACCAACGGGCTTCATCAAGCCTTGTCTTCACTAGCTTTCCAAATCCTGCAATTATCACCAATTGCATCCACCATAGAATGGCATGAAGCAATGCTTACCAAGAGCACCAAACAACTCACAACACTTAAAATGGGTAAGGAATGTGTTTGAGCTAAGAACCACTCAAGAATATGAAATTAGAGAGGTAGGAGTAAAGGAAAACTAAGAGAAATGTGTAGAGGATTGTGGGTCTGCAATCTTTAACTCTCAAATGAATTTCTTGGGTTTTCTCTCTAAAATTCTCCTTACAATTTCATGGGTAATGTGGGCTTTTATAGTGTGGGTAAAAAAATGAGAAAATGTACACAAAACAGCTGGCAATGCATCTTGCAAGTTGGTCGCGAGTTGGCCAAGAGATGCCATCAGGCACTAAACTCTTCAGCTTCCAGCGTGTGCTCCTCATGTGTCCTTTCATGGGTTATTCCAGTCGCAAGTTAATTTGTTTTCACAGTTCTTCACCACTTGCTCACACTCAACCCATTACATTGAATCCCACAAACATACAGGAAAATGATTGATAAAATACAATCAAATTTGAAATGGAATTAAAGCCAACAAAACATAATTGAAAATCACAACTTTACAATCTCCCCCTTCAGCTATACCGTGATAAAACCTCTAAACAGACTCTAGACTTAAATGTGAGTTTGAGAACAAAGGCAAACGTCACTCACACCTAACTTTAAAACCTATTAAGAACTTGAAAAATAGATACTTGTAACCTAAAACACTTGCACACAACAAGTAAACTCATTAAGATTGAGACAAGTAGAAATTTAAGACAAGTATATAGAACAAGTAAATTGTGATCAAGTAAATACCAATGGAATAACAATAAGAACAACACTTGATCAAACAGAAACAGTCATTAAGAAATGACTACAATGAACATTTAACTTCTAAATGAACATCCGAACATGCAAGCAATTAGGCAAATAGCAAAAACTAATTGCACGTCCAACAAGGGTATGATGCGATAAAGCAAACTAAATCAAGAAGGCAATAGAGAAACTAAATGCATAATAAAGGTTATAAATACCAAGTACAAAAACTGTAAATAAACGCACTTAGATAAACCAAGTTTAAACTAAAGTCCTTAAAACTTTAAATAAAGCAAAATAAATAAACACTAAACAAAAGGTAGGTTAGAAGCGGTTAGAAACTTCTATCTTGTGTGGCTATGAGTTAACTTTATTTGTATACCCTCTATGCTCCCTATTTCCATATGCTCTCCCCCTTACTATATGCTAACTTGTTATATTCACAAAAGAGCTTTCTCCCATTTTTTGTCACGAATGGCTAAAGGTCGAATTCAAGCTTGTGTTGAATTGTATCCGATTGTGTCTCAACTATTGTGAGGCAAGCTTGAACTTGATAGTGACAATCGGGTGCAACTAAGGAATGGATGATTGAGACTTAGGCTCTAAATTTTGAGGATTAGGGGTTTCAGTTAGGCTAATGAGAAGAGCTTAGAGCAACAGTAGGATGTCCACCAAGAGTCGCTAAAACTAGACTCTTTGATTCATTCTTTAGAGTTTGAGTAGCGCTCTTCTTTGCTCTCTCCACAGATGAGTGAAACTTGCTACTCTTCAAAAACTGCATAGAGACTGGACCTTGACAAGGTTGAACAATTCCAACTGAGGGAAGAGGAACTCCCTTGAGCAGCAGAATCTTAATTATAAGGCTGCAGAATGTAAGGCAAACCCGAGCAACTTATCTGCTTGTAGCCTTTCCTATGATCTGGAAAATCTAAGCACAAATGTCTATTTGGGCTCCGGTCATTAGATTAACAAGAAACCTTGCTTTGCCAATGTTGATGAATCCTGCATTGGTTAATGGGTAGAGATTTGAGTACATGATCAAGGCAAGTGTCTTGACCTCAGGAGATAATTTCCCAGTTTGAACAAACATCTCTGTGGAGGAAACAACAAGATCAGTCCCCATTGTGCCAAGAATAGGATCAAGTGTACCAAATCTATCATCATATGGAGTTGTATTAGCATCTACAAGATGATTCATCTAAAGCATCTTCGCTAAGTAGTTCGAAATGATGATGAAATCTTTTCCCCGAACTCAACACTTCAATTCAACTCCGGTGGACCAGGCATTGGAGTAGAATTCCTTGATCAACTCCTCAATCGGCTCATCAAACATCCCAAAGAGAAGGGCCTAATCTTTATTATCAAAGATTATAGGAATGAAAGTTGATCCTAGAGTTTCAAACTTCACAACCCTTTCCACAAAAGTAGGAGCATTCTTGAAGTGAGAGTTGTATTATTGGAAGTTGGATAGAATATTGAATCTCTTATGATCAAAAGTGGCGAACACTTGTCTTGTTCTTTTGGATGCAGGAGAAGAGGGGATACCAATCATGGGTTCTTTTTTGTGCAAAGATCTTCAAGACATCTGCAAGACAAACATACAAACATAAACCATACACAACATGGCAACAAACTTGATTAAATTTAAGTTAGTACAAAAAAAAATGAAAACACCCTAAAAACTAAGTTCTAAGAGCATAAGCATAAGTAAAATGACATGTTGTAGATGCTAGATGATCAAATTGAAACAAAAGCATGAATTAGAACATGGCATGATAGGGGTGATAGGGTGTGTGCATCAAGGACAAGTGTGCAATACATGAACAAAGCATGATCAACCACAAGAGGGACAAAGTGTGTTAAAAACACAACTAATGATCCAAACATGTTACAAATGAGTAAACATGTAAAATCCCAAAGTTTGGTACTCTTCGAAATCCAAACAAGTGAAAAAATGTCATAGAGGCATTTTATCAAACACCTAGCATGCACACTAACACCCTATATGAGATGAAATGCATGAACATGGTGAAATCTATCCTCACTATATGTTCTAATTGCCACAAGGGGCCAACAACCATAACAAAATCACAAACGGGACAAAGCCCAAACAAAAATTTGACAAAAAATTGAAACAAAGTAAGTTTTCCCAACCTCCATTCAAAAACAAACCCAACCCTAGGTTTTTAAGTAATCTAGAACAAAAACTAGGGATTTGAAAGATAAAAGATGTTAGAAATTACCTTAGAGTAGTCCAAGATGTAAAATCCAAGCAAGATTGATTGAATTTTGTCTTCACTAGCTTTCTAGATCATGCAATTATCACCAATTGCATCCACCATAGAATGACATGACTCAATGCTTCCCAAGAGCACCAAAACAACTTACAACACTCAAAATGGGTGAGGTATGTATTTAGGCTAAGAACCTCTCAAAAATATGATATTAGAGAAGTAGGAGTAAAAGAAAACTAAGAGAAATGTGTAGGGGATTGTGGGTGTGCAATCTCTAACTCTCAAATGGATTTTTGGAGTTTTCTCTCTGAAATTCTCCTTATAATTTCTTGGATAATGTGGGTTTTTATAGTGTGGGTAAAGAAAATCACAAATTTACAGTTTTGAATTGTTCTTTAACTAAAATCAATTATCTATTAAAGCATTTCCAAATTGCATAGGGTATAATGGTATACCCATCATCTCAAGATAAGTTGAAAGAACCATGGTTCTATCATCTATGCCAAGAGAAACACTTATGTTTTATATTTCTAATGTCCCAGTTACATCCTTTTTTTGTTTTTGTTTTTATAATTTTACCGGTTCAACTAGATAAATGTCAACAACATTTATGTTTTTATTTATTTAGATCTTTATTTAGGCATTGCACTATTCTTTTACTAGCAAAGTGTAGATAGAACACCAAGACGAACATAAACGAAGGAAAAAACACGGTTTAGAAAGAAGAGACCCTCGACACAAATGTTAAAACCCAGAAATTACAACAATTAATAATGGCTTCTTGAAGAACTAATAATCGTTTCCTTTTTAGATCTATAATATAATACAAAATTATAGGTAAATATTTAGTGGGAGACTAACAATTACAGTACGTTTGTTTTGTTTATTTTTATCATCACATTTAATTAGGATAATATTTACCATATTGTATAAATATCAAATGTTTTCTTAAAAATCTTATTGTGTTTCATAATTTCAAATTGTATTATTCTATGTATAATTGTTAGATTTGTCTAGTATCTAGTTGTTGACCCGAGCTTTGCAATTTTTACTTTTTTTTTGTTGTTGATGTGAATTTGTAAATATTAGTTTTTAAATTATTGACAACTACTGTATTTCTTTTCACATAAATTTCATATAAAAAATAAATATTATCAAATGGTCGAATTTCATTGCTAATAGAAGTTTGCATTTGAACAATAACAACTAAAACAAGAAGATTTCAAGCTTAGCAGATCTTATTTTTCTTTGCCAAATGCACTTTTAATTGTATCCTCTTTCGGTCACAGCACATAAACAATCCGCAAACTGCATTCAAAGTTTCAAACACAAAGATTGAAGCTAAAACTTAAATAATGTATTGATCAAACTCACAGTACAACAGGATAAATTGATCTTTATTAGAGATTTCTTCAAATAAGGTAAACCTTAATTGGTCCTTAGTCAGAACCTCAATCGTCCAAAATTTTCTTTACAAGTTCCAATTACCTACGTACAACTGCATGCCTATAAACAAAAAGCCCAAATATACTACAACTGCATGCTACAAGTTCCACTTTCGGTAGACTATGGATGCAAAAAAATCAACAAGGAAATGGAATAATTTAAGAACATATATATATATATATATATATGTGGCTGGCGGAGGCTTCAACATCCAATCTAATCTCTTCCAAAAAATTTAACACCCGCTCACCAAATTGAAAGCAATCCTACTAGTTCTTTTCACATTGCTACAATTGCAAGCCCATGCCGTTGACATTGCCATTAAACACAGCAGTTAAATGTCCAACTCTTAAACCAACCTTGCTTGCAAAATCTTCTCTGCAGTTGTAAGATATTGATGGCTTGGCCTCAAATCCAACTGATCTTTTTCCAGCAACAGCCTCACCATATTGTGCATTTTTTGAAGGAACTTCATTGGTGGTCCGCTTGTAATTACCAAACCACTTTGCCTGCATGTAACCATTTCTTCTCCACGGTGGTACATGCAAGTCCACGCCTTTCATGGACTCTTTAATAGCCCTGCACATCAGCTTCACAATCTTCTTTAGCTCTTCCACTTTACCCACAAATATCCTTGGGAAAACATTGAGCAATGAGGCATATTGATCAGTGGGACGAGCAATTTCAAATTGTCTGTCAAGTGAAACTTCTACTATGTAGCGGTTTCCATTTACATTAACATCAATGTATTCATAATTTCCGGATGGGAATCGTCCAGTTTTCTCCCACTTGGATTTGCAAAGGCCTGCACAAAATGGGGTTCATGTAATTAGAACGTATAACAACACTGCAATACCAATACCGCATAGTGCATTTACTACTAAAGAGTAAAGACTTACAAACATACATAATAATGAATATAATTATAAGCCAAATCAATTATATAATAACTTTTTTTTTTTTAATAATGTTTTGTTTTTCTTGTATTTAAAAGTTAATTCACCAATTTGAAAAGCAAGTCACTAAATTTTAATATTTTATCACCATTAATAAGACCTATTTGATGACATGTATAGACAACTCAGCTGATATAATCATAATCATAAAGTTAATTTGCACGATTTTCCTGCGTACATATGAAACTATTTTGATAAGTAAAATCCGAGATTTTTTTTTTTTTTTTTTTTTTTTTTTTTTTTTTTTTTTGAGAATCAGTAAAATCCGAGATTTAATGATGCTAAATGACACTGTGCCTCATGATAATTAAGAATGTTACTAAATTCTTTCACACAAATTCACGAGACCCATGCCATTCTTGATACACAAGATTGACAACTCATCCAAATACTCTCAACATTATCCCTGAAAAGTAAACACTACCTAATTAAGAACCCGGATTTTAATGGGCCCCTTAGCTGTAACTTGCAATTGTTTTTTTTAATCTACTAATATCACATTTATTATAAAATAATAATTTTTGAAAAAAAAAAAAAAAAACTATTCCAATAGTTCCTAAAAAGAGTTGTGATTTTTTTTTTTGGGTGGTTAAGATTGGAATTTTTTGTGTCAATGGAGGTATTGAAGATGAAACGAAAAACAAGAGGAAAATCCATAATTATTTCATATGGTACTAACCAGCATCGAAACCGCTGTCACGTAAACGAGCCATCAGTTGTCGTTTAATCCCAGTGGACGACATGTCGCCGATAAGCCCACTAGCAAATTCAACCTCAGCACGAATTTTTTGCTTCACATCACGATCACTTTCATCATCATCATTGGAACCAAATAGATTCTGAAGCATATCCTTAGTTTCGGAATCATACCAATCCGAATGCTCATGTTGGTCTTTTTCCGTTTGCTGCTGATCAACTTGATCATCATCCATATAAAAAACTACTCTGCCATCTCTTTCAATGAACGACTTGACAAGATCTGACAAATCAGTGAGACTCTCTGCTGCTGGTGAGTGCTCGCTCCCACTGCTCTCGCAGAGTCTAACCCGTGAAGACGCGTCGTTGAATGCAGCTGCTACCCTCTCAAACCTCACAGGAATTCTAGCCATTGTAAGTGTGTTTGATATGTGTTTGATAAAAATACAAACCCCCAAACACACTTATATCCAATATCCTTTTGTCTTAAATATCTCTTTTTTTTTTAATGGCTCACTACTAATAAGAAGCTCTTTTGAGAGAGAACGATATGTGAAGAAGACACAGAATAGAAGAGGCTAATGGGTTAAATATATAGAAAAACAAAGAATGAAAGAGAGAGATGTGGCTTTTGGAAGTATGGTGTGGCTATGTTGTGATTGTGGCGATATGATGTGTACATAAAAGACAGCCTCTTTTTGGAATAAGAGAGAGATGACAACAGATGGAGTTATAATTATGTAATTGTAATGTTAACGGCGTTATATATATAGAGACAGCGAGAGACTCAGCGTTTGTTTGTGTGAGCTAGCGAGTGTTGTTGTGAGAATTTTTAGTAAACATGTATGTGGGCTAGTTTAAGATTCTTATTAATGAACATGGCATGGTTTTGTGTCTAGGTTCGAGCTTTTGTATTGGGTTATTATGAATACATTGGGGTTGTGTAGGGTTAAGCATATGTTGTTAATTAATTAATTAACAATGCTTCCCTAATTGAGTGGACACAAATTAGTCTTGATTGGTGGGGTAAGTGTTCCATTATAAATTTGATTTTTGCTATCTGATTTGGCTTCTCTAGCACATTTAATATATACCCTGAATAATTCTGTCTCATCAACATGGAAAAAAGAAAGAAAAGAAAAGAAAAAGCACATTATAGATTGAAAAATTGAGGAATTTTAATTTTTAAGATTCGCATAATTCTCTTATGTTTCTTTTAAAAGACTACACCAGACTTTATCGGTTACAAATGAATGGCATATACCTCTTTTATGCTAAAAACCATTAGTTTTACACAAAACCACATATTTAAGTGGTTACCACTTTTGAATATGTGGTTTTGTGTCACTTGAAGTAACCACTTGAATTCAAAATCTATATTTTGTTGACCAAGTTAAGATTGACGGTTCTTGATGTGTGTCACTTGGGAACTGCACAGCTATCAATCTGTGTGTGGTTATACACAGTAATTTGTTCCATTTGACGCTATTTCAACGGTGTTACATACTTGGTGCCCAATGCAAAAGTAGATAAGAAAAGCCATGCCATGAATGTGTGTGCATGTGTGAGTGTGTGACCAAACGTGAGCTATAGCTCACCAGCACAGGCTTACACGTGGCGATTGCATTAAATTGATAGGTTGATTTTTTATCGGTTTTGCCACGTCACGCTGATTAAGTTAGACTTGGATTTGATGTGGAAAATAGACGTGGAGTCCGGTTTGGCGTCCAAAGTGCCTTGAGTTTATTAGAGTGAAAAAAAAAAAAAAAAAAAAAGAGTATGACCAGGTTCAGTGTACCTTGTATGTGTCTAGGTTCATTGAATCTTTTTTTTTTTTTTCCTCTTTCTGATTGAAGGATTCGGCTTCTGTCCAGTGTGCAATGACAATTGCCACTAGACACAAACCACTCCCCTAATTGAATTATTTACGCCAAAAACAGACATAGTTTGTGGAAATCTTACACACTTTTCACCACGTGTGAAATTAACAAATTATGTTTAACGGGTGAGAAAAATTAAAATAATAAGGGTGCCGTTAACGGGTGTTGTACAGCATCCGTTAATGTGATAAAATTTAAAATAAATTATTGATATTTTTTTGGAATATGGAAAAAATTATATATGTATTAAATGTGTGTCAGTTTAAATGAAGTATTAAAGAAATCAAAGTACATGTCTAACATAAATCACAACTAAAAAGTAAAATTTTACCAATTTTTAATGCAGATGGAATTTGTGATAGATCATAAATGAACCACAGCTGGTTCGTTAACGAGTGCTGGCCGGCACCTGTTAACAAAGTTCATGGGTCTATAAGTCCACTGGTTAAAACTTATAATATATATTTATATATAGACAAAATTTAAGTACAGTACTTAGGTACTATTCTTTAGGTTTCCCTCTTAAAATTCAACCATATAATTGTACTTAACTAAAAATTAACTTCTATTTCATGAGAAAAAAGCCACATGATTGAATTTTAAGAGTGAACTTAAAGAACAACACCTAAATACTGTAACTAAATTTTATCCTTTATATACTATGTCAATATTACTTTTGCTGAAAATGTGTACAATTAGTAATGCTATTATGCTTTGTCCTAACCAGCAGCCACTATCTCACCCCTAAGATGGAAATAATTGACTTTTTTTTAGTAATGAACCATTTTGTACACATTTTGCCACAATTGGCTTAAGTGTTAATTGGCTAATTGGATTACTTTATTTCAGTGATAACTCTAGGAATTTTTTTTTAGAGTAGTCATTAAAAACATTCATATTAGTCCGTATAAAATGGCATAAGAGCCAACTTTTGTACAATCAACCACAAAAATCATCCATATCAACTTATGTATTATTGTGCAAAATGCATTTGTAATTATAGTAATTGTTCATATGCAAATTTGTTTTTTAACACTTTCTTTACTCATATATAGAGAGAGATGATTTGGGAGAGTAGTAAAAAATTGATAAAGAAATAATACTTTAATAAAATGTAGTGTAAAATAGATGATTTAATGAAAATTTTTTAAAAAAATGGTTATGTAAAATTTAAAAAAAAAAAAAAAAAAAGGTTTTTATGCAAAAATAGATAAGAATTTTTGTTGTTACTCAACTTATTGATTTTTGTTACTATGTTTATCATTATAGGTCTTTGTAACTGCATTTTACAATGTCCAATTTTTATATATGGTAGACAAAAAATTCAAAAAAATTATATATAAATTTTTTTTTTAAGGTCAGGGTGTTCAAGTGAATACCCTAACCATTACATGGAGCCGCCCCTGCTTCACTTGCACATAAGTCCACTACTTAAAGCATTCCAATTTCTAATTCACATATAACAAGTTGTGGCAAAATATATGTTAAAGGGTATATAACTAGACTTTTTGAATAAGTAATTGAAAAGGAAACTGAAAGGTTCAGAGCATCGTGCAACAATGTCATAACTTCTTTAAGCTATAAGTATGAGAAGCTTGTCATTAATGTCCTTTTCATAGTAACATATTCAACTTTAAGATGGCTCCCCCCTTCTTTATTTATAAGGAGAAATTACATTTTACCACTCTAAACTATGCACTAGATTACACTTTGCACCATAAACTATCCGACTGTACACTTTGCACCCTAAACTATCACATATATCACATTTTGCACTCTGATGTTATTTTTGTTATTATATTTAATAGAATCTTGTTGCATGTGACAAACACATGCTTCTTACTTAGGTGGAAAAAAGTTAAAAGACTGAAAACACCCATCTTCAAAATCAATTAAAACAAAACTCATCCTCTTCCCCAGATTCAATTTCAAAATATTTAAATTTACCTCTCTGATTCCATGGCAGAATTTATTCACAATACCCCATCCACCTTCCCCGAATCATTGTTTGTTTTGTTTTCATCATTAGAACCTTTGCCTCTCTCACAAAACCACCACCTAACAAGATTTCCCTCTAATTTGTTGCTTGCCTTTGAAAAGGACCTTGACACAAAGGAATCCTTAACGTTGGAATCTTTGAATCACAGTCCAAGCCCATATAAGTGGAAAAGCTCTTTTATTATTTTTGAAGCTACACAAGCCATAATATTTTTCTTTCTTTTTATATTAATATAGCTCATTCTTTTATCTCCAAAATATATATAGATATATATATATAGTTCATTCTTCCTTTTAAGGTGGGTTAAGGTCAATCTTTGAAGATTTGTTTCGTATAGTTTTTCAATATATCAATAATACCTTTTGTGGCTTAGTTTTCCAATTTGGGCATAGTTTTGAGGGTCAAAAGGAGGAATTTGGAACCGTCTGTCCAATGATGAAAACAAAACAAACAGTGATTCGGGGAAGGTGGATGGGGTATTGTGAATGAATTCTGCTCTGGAATCAGAGAGGTAAATTTAAATATTTTAAAACTGAATATGGAGAAGAGGATGGGCTTTGTTTTAATTGATTTTGAAGAAGGGTGTTTCAGTCTTTTAACTTTGTTCCATGTAAGCAAGAAGCATGTGTTTGTCACATGCAACAAGATTCTGTTAATATATAACAGCAAAAATAACACTGGGGTGCAAAGTTTGATAAGTGTGATAGTCTAGAGTGTAAAGTGTGCAGTCGGATAGTTTAGAGTGCAAAGTGTAATCTAGTGCATAGTTTAAGGTGGTACAGTGTAATTTTTCCTATTTATAAAGGGTTCATGTGTTTTCATAGTAGGTAGTAAAATATCATACTGCTGGTATTATTGTTATTATTATTATTATTAAATAGATAAAAAAAAATTTTGATTTACTTTACTGCAAAATATCTCAAGGCAGAATGCATTGCTTGGTTCAAGGCTGTGAAATGTACTCTTTTAAGTCTTAACAACACATATGTTGGCATATGTTTTTTGTTTAGGGGCCAGAAGGAGCAAGCCTTTTTGAATTTTTGTTTCTCTTTCGGGATTAAAGTATAAGAGAAAACATTCACTCTTCCTATTAGTGGGGACTAGGACACCTCGATGAAGATACATTGCACATAATTTGTTTTGTAGTCTTTATTTTTATTTTTTTAGAAAATTTTTAGGATTGGAAGTCTATTAATATATATATTGTTTCCACAACACAGCTTCTGTGAGTGTGACTATTGTGAATTGTCCATTGGTTAATATTATCATCATACACTGAAAAGAAAATCGTCAAGGTGCTTTCATTTACATCCTACCAATAGAATAAGATTATGGGGTTATTTGTTCTATTGTAAATATAATATGCTCAAATTCTTATTCAACAATAAATTTAGCTGTCACAAAATTTCACACAATTATTTACATGTTTCTTATTGATGTATAATAAAATTGGTATCAATAATAGGTCTATTTTCTAAAAACCTTTGCATCCCTACTTAATTATATCAATCAAGTCAATTTCTTTAAAAATACACTTTCCAAAGTACTAATTGCAATGAACTAGTCAGCTTCAAGAATGAGCACATAACCATTTTTAGAGCTAGATACATTCCAACACTTCTTTTACTCATTTGGCGGCTGACTTGATCCTTTGCTATTAGCGAAAGAAGTCCATGATTAAGCCATTGTTTCATAATTATAATATATATATATATATATATATATATATTTTTTTTTTATGTCCTCCTAATCTATACTTTTTGTCCACTTCTTCTTATTTAATTCCATAAAAAAATATTAAAAAATTGAATTCCTTTTCCATTTTTGGATGATCACATGCATTTCTTTCATTAAGCCATAAGAGTAATCCAAAAATCTGGGTTCTTACTTAGGCCCAGAACGAAATTGGGTCACATGTTTGCATAAAAAATAAAAATAAAGGTTTCCTTTATATGTTTGGGCCACAGCTCAACATTGCTTAAGTCAGGCCTGCACTGTCAATTCGAGGGTCCGTAATGGGTCCGAATATCATGCATACGTTCCTTTTACACATAGGTCACACCAATAGAGCAAAAAATTAGCGTATTTTTTGAGAATCAGTTAAAAAAAGCCTTTAAAATTTTTATAAAAAAATTTAGAATTCTATCTTAGATAAAATAAAATAAAATAAAACATGTTTACTTAATAAATTACAGGTGATCTGATCCTATCATAGACTAGTTAATAAAAAATTGAAACTCTATAATATCAATTTGAATTATTATAGTATATAAGAGTTATACTACATTTGTGTCTTTTTTTTTTTTACTGGCAAAATATTTGTACATGTTCCCTTCTTAAATAGGTTGTTTGAAGGTTTATACTAATTAATTTTGTTTGATAATAATAATATGAATTAAAATTAAAATAATTAGTAACACAGCAACATTAAAATTTAGCCAAAACAAATCAAATATAGAATACCATAATTCTTTTGTTGCCAATCTTTCATTTTCACCATTTCGTATCATATCACATGTTGCACATGCATAATATGACTTACACATTATACATTGTTTGATGTACTTTTTCTATTTGCACTCAATAAGTACATTAAAATGATTAATAAATCCTATTCTAAGTGAAACTCTATAGTGCAAGCTTCTAGAAATTTGAAATACTATCAAATTAAAACTCAATAGCCAAAAAATTTCAAGAAACTTAAAAGGAGTTTATTATTTGATTAATTAACATTATTCTAGTAATAATCAATTATGGTAATTGGTTTTGATAAACATCTATCTTAAACGTTACATAATGTAAGTAATATCTATCTTAAACATAAACATATGTATAAATATAAATATATAGTCTAAACATTTATGAGAACGAATTGATTTTAATGTTCACTCCACATATATATTTCTTTTTTGATGTTCCACATATATAATTAATATTGTTTTATTTAGGGTAAATTCCACTAACATATCCTAAGGTTTGAGCAAATACCAACAAGGTCCAAGACATTTCAACATTGACCAATTTGGTCCTTAAAAGACAATTTAATCCCTAACCCGTTACCCCTCTGTTACCCAGTTTTCCTTTCTTTCTCAAACGCCTCTCTCTCTCTCTCTCTCTCTCTCTCTGTTCCCAGTTCTTACACTCTATTTCTCTCAGGCCTCTCCTATCTCATCCCTTTCTCTCCAAGCTGATCCTTCTCAATGACTCACCCTTTCACTATCTCATTCTTCTCTCAAGCAATAGCAATGGTGTGCTTCAGGTAACGACAGTATTGGGTTTGTATTGGGTTTTTGAGTTTTTTATGGCTAGTGGTGGTGGTGGTTCTAATCTGGGGTAGATTTGCAGTAGGGTAATTCTGGGTTTCGATGTTGTGGGTTGGTTTGCTATGGGTTTTTATGGGTTTTTTGGATTTTAGTTTTGTTGGAGGATTTAGGTTTGTTGCTATGGGTTTGGATGGGGTTTGTAGTCGATGGTGGTGGTGGGTGATCTAGGGTGGATTTGCAGTGGTGGTGGTTGTGGGTTTCGATGTGGTGGTAGGTTTGTTATGGATTTTTGGGATTTGGATTTTGTTGGATGATTTGGCCTTTGTTGTTGTGAGTTTGGCTAGGTTTTATGGCTGGTGGTGGTGGTGGTAGTGGTAGTGGGTTCTGATATGGGGTGGATTTACAATAGAGGTGGTGGGTTGTGATGTGTCAGTGGGTCTGTTATAAGATTTTTGGATTTGGGTTTTTGTTTAAGGATTTAGGTGGGTAAAATTAGGTTGTTAGTTTGCTATGATAGTGGTTGCGGCTGATATGGGATTAAAGAGATTGGGATGATTGAAAAGAGGAGAGAAGGGGAACGCATGAGAGAGAGTCAAGTGAGAAGAGAGAGAAATTAACAGAGGGTAATGGGTTAGTGATTAAATTGTCTTTTAATAACCAAATTGGTCAATTTTGATATGTTTTGGACTTGGTTGGTATATACTCAAATCTTAGGGTATGTTAATGGAATTTACCCTTTTATTTAACTAAAAAAATTGTATTGACAAAGGATATATTTTATTTTCTAACATGTATTAGATATGAATAAATTTGAGAAATTGGTACATAAGTAAATGAAGGCTTGTATAAATGCTCTTAGATACTTACCAAGTTTAAACATGTAAGAAGGTTTTTTTTTTTTTTTCTTTTTTTTAAAATCTATTTTAACCGAAGAATCATAAATGAAAGAACGAGAGGGAGAGACCAAGAGCGAGGTGGGTGTTCTCGGCGGCCCTGCTCCTCTCCAAAAGGAGGAACAAAGAAACTTGAAAATGCCAAATTTCCAAAACTTGAGCTCTTTTCTTCATTTTTCACTTTCCACCAAATAATCATTAATCTCACACATCTAGATATCAAAGCCAATACAATAATAAGTTTCGTGACAAGTAAATCTACAACAAAACTTGCTATGATTTCAATGGCATTGTTTCCAATATCTTTGTAACAGTTCAATTCATCGATAGCATCGTTTGTCAATTTATTGCCATAGTTTGAGAAAGGTGTTATCTAAGACATCATTCGACAACATGCCACAATGATTTTGTGGGTTAATTATGTGTTTGATTCTATTTTCTGAGTATGGAAAGAGAGGAGATATTATTTTTTTAGAAGAGAGATGAGAGATAAATAGGGAGAGGGAGGATACTCAGTTAATCAATTTTAGTTGTTATTGGAAATGATAGGAGTAAGACGTATTCACAAACGACATCATTCCTCTAATTTGTTTTCTGTTTTTTTTTTTTTTAATAATAATTTTTCTAAAATTAAGAAATAAATAAAATTGAAATATTAACTAAAGTCCAAAACGACTTTGTTTTTGTAAGTTAATGATAGAAACTAACAACATATTAATGGAAGACTTAATTAGGAAGAAATAAAACTTAAATAACTGAAATGACAAAACCCAAACTTAGAAGAATTGAAACGAAAAATTGTAAAACTTAGAGATAGGTTTTGCATTTTGGCTTAAAGTTTATGGTTAAGTATATGTTTATGTTTAAAAAAAGGTTTATTAAATTGAATCAAGATTAACAAATATCAAGTGCAATTTAATGCTTTTATGATTTGATTTTGCTCGTAAAAGTTTAAATACTTTGGAATATAAGATTAAATTATGGGGCAATACTAGTAGTATTTGTATGTTTTGTATGAGATGCATTGACAATAAGTCATTTATTTTTTGAGTTTTATTTTTCCAAAAGAATTTGGGATATTTTTATAATGTTTTGTCTAGTTAATCATTTTTTTTTTTTTTACAATTTTTTTAAAAAAAATATACAGTTAGGTAAATAGTTTATTATTATTCAAATATTTCAATAAACTTATACAACATGAAAATATCTCCAAAAGTTGAATATATTATTATCATTCAAGAAGACTAATAATTTAACCATTGCATAACACAATTTGATTTCTTGACAAATGTTGTGTGAATCATGAAATAGAAATATCATGGATTATTTTCTAGTGGATAGTGCAAGAGATGGTCCAATATCTAGCAAAAGAAATTCTCGCCATTGGTTTCAAAGTGTTGCCTAAGTTTGTAATCGTAATTTTCTTTGGAGCTCTTCGTCTCAAAGGGAGAAGGTTCATTTGGTTGTTATGAACTAAGTTCTTTCTTTCTTTCTCTTTTTTTTTTTTTAAAAACATGTTAGCAGCAACTTTGATCTTAACCTTATCATGTCATAAGTTATGGCAAATTTAGAGCACTTAAGGTGTATACTAAAAAAATGTGTCAAATTTACACATTTTTATCTAAAATCTACCCACACCATACAAATATTTTGGATGAGAAGTCTATTAATGTTTTGTTTCCACAACATAGCTTGTGTGAGTATGACTATTGTGAATTGTCCATTGGTCAATATCATCATCATACACCGAAAATCGTCGAGGTGCTTTCATTTATACATTCTATCGATAGAATAAGATTATGGGGTTGTTTGTTGCATTGTAATGCTCAAATTCTTATTCAACAATAAATTTAACATTATTAGGATTATTGCCCTTAAATCCTATTGTATGATGCTATATATGATATTATGTATGACATTATGTATGACTTAATGTTGTGATTAATAAAGTTGCTTTATTATTATCTAAAATAATGGTAACATGAATATTTAGACATTATCATATAGTCCATGAGATGCATAGTGGGTATACCTAGGGCCACTAGATGCATAAAATAAGTTTTTAGATTGGGAGGTGACGCTATGAGCAAAGCGTTGAATCAAATTTCCCGATCACCCTTCGCATACAAGATTGAAGGGGCAAGACTCCCTCGACGATTCAATCAGCAAACGTTCACCATCTATAATGGTTGAATAGACCCAGTGGAGCACGTGAGCCATTTCAACCAGAGAATGACTGTCCATTCCAGGGACGAAACCTTGATATGCAAGATGTTCCTCTCTAGTCTAGGACCCGTGGCAATGAGATGGTTCAATGGCTTAAGGACGGGCTCCATAGGTGCCTTCAAGGAGCTCACTTAGGCATTTGGTTCTTACTTTGTCACGTGTAGCAAGGTTCCTCGGCCCTTAGACTCCCTACTGTCCTTGTCCATGCGAGAAAGGGAGACCTTAAAAACGTACTCAAATAGCTATTGGGAGATGTACAATGAGATAGATGGTGACTTTGATGACGTCGTCATCAGTACTTTCAAGGTCGACCTCCCTATCAAGCACGATTTAAGGAAATCTTTGACGGGAAAACCTGTCACCAACGTGCGCCAACTCATGGACCGGATCAACAAGTATAAGAGGGTTGAGAAATACCAGCAATAAGGAAAAGGTAAGGCTAAGGTTATCCCTCAGGAGAAGAAGGATTTCAGGTCGGATTAATACAACAACAGCTGGCCTCGAAGGGACTTTGGTGAGCAGTCAGGGTTTGCCAATACTCAGGCGGTAAACGCGGTGTTCCGGAAACCGGTGCATAAAGTTCTGGAGAAGATTAAGAATGAGTCATTCTTCAAATGGCCAAATAAGATGGCAGGAAACCCTATGAGGCGCAATCAGAACCTCTATTGCCAGTATCATAAGGACCAGGGACTTACTACAGAAGACTACAAAAATTTGTGGGACCATTTGGACTACAGAGAATAACTGTCCATTCCAGGGACGAAACCTTGATATGCAAGATGTTCCTCTCTAGTCTAGGACCCGTGGCAATGAGATGGTTCAATGGCTTAGGGGCGGGCTCTATAGGTGCCTTCAAGGAGCTCACTTAGGCATTTGGTTCTCACTTTGTCACGTGTAGCAAGGTTCCTCAGCCCTTAGACTCCCTACTGTCCTTGTCCATGCGAGAAAGGGAGACCCTAAAAACGTACTCAAATAGATATTGGGAGATGTACAATGAGATAGATGGTGACTTTGATGACGTCGTCATCAGTACTTTTAAGGTCGACCTCCCTATCGAGCATGATTTAAGGAAATCTTTGACAAGAAAAACTGTCACCAACGTGCACCAACTCATGGACTGGATCAACAAGTATAAGAGGGTTGAGGAATACCAGCAATAGGGAAAAGGTAAGGCTAAGGTTATCCCTCAGGAGAAGAGGGATTTCAAGTCAGATCGATACAACAACAGCCGGCCTCGAAGGGACTTTGGTGACCAGTCAGGGTTTGCCAATACTCAGGCAGTTAACGCGGTGTTCCGGAAACCGGTGCATAAAGTTCTGAAGAAGATTAAGAATGAGTCATTCTTCAAATGGCCAAATAAGATGGCAGGAAACCCCATGAGGCGCAATCAGAACCTCTATTGCCAGAATCATAAGAACCAGAGACATACTACAGAAGACTATAAAAATTTGTAGGACCATTTGGACTAGCTAGTTCAAGAAGGAAAGTTGAAGCAGTTCTTACATCATTCCAATAGCCAGGGGAATCAGACTGGCCAGGAACCCTAGAGAGATGCTTGTTCGAGACCTCCTTTAGGCACGATAAACGTCATCTTCGCTGCTCTAGGAAAGACCGAGTCCTGTCCCTCCAAGGTAATGTTTGTCACTTGGCTGACTGCCGAGGACTCGAATGTTAAGCCAAAGAGGGCTAAATTGAGTATCCAGCCGATGTTGAGCTTTTCCGAAGAAGATAAGATTGGAACCATGCAGCCCCATGTCGACGTTTTGGTGGTCACACTCAGGATTGGGGGGTATGACGTGAAGAGGGTGATGGTGGACTAAGGCAGTGGTGCCGAGATAATGTACCCTGACTTGTATAAGAGGTTGAACTTAAGACCCGAGGACCTAACATCCTACAATTCGCCCCTTGTAAGTTTTGATGGGAAGGTCATCATTTTGAAGGGCTAGATTAGACTACCCGTGTAGACTGGTTCAGAAGTGGTGGAGGTGGTCTTCATCGTGGTAGATGTTTATTCCCTCTACATGGCCATTGTGGCCAAGCCCTGGCTACATGCACTAGGAGCTGTCTCTTTTACCTTGCACTAAAAGGTAAAATATCTGTCAGGTGGCTGAATTAAAGAAATTGTTGGGAGGCAATCCATGGCTAGGCAGTGCCTGATAGTGGCCATCTTACATCAACTCGAAGCTGAGTCCTTAGCCGCTTCTAAAAGGGTCTTATAGTAGTTAAAAGCTCTGGATTTGCTTGTCGATGGATCAGCCGAGGAGGTGAAGTGTGAAGACTTAGAAACGGTTGTTGTCGGTGATGATTCGGAGAAGTTTTTTCTGATTGGAGCTTAGCTTCCTCCTCCATAGAAGGAAAAGCTGATAGAGTTTCTTAAAAGAAATGTTGATGTGTTTGTGTGGAATGCTTATGAAGCTCCGGGGGTGGATCCGAGCTTCATCTACCACCATTTGAATGTTAATCCATCTGTCACCCCCAAGAAGCAACCACCTTGGTACTTGTCCAGGGACCACTCTAATACTGTCAGAGATGAGGTGAAGAAGTTCAAACTGGCAGGGGCTATCAAAGAGATTTTCTACCCTGAGTGGCTGGCCAATACCGTGGTAGTAAAGAAGAAGAGTGGGAAATGGTGAGTGTGTATGGATTTCACAGATCTGAATAAAACTTGCTCAAAAGATCCCTTCCCTATGCCTAGGATAGACCAACCGGTAGATGCAACCGTAGGCCATCCTCGGATGAGCTTCTTGGATGCCTTTAAGAGGTACCACCAGATACTACTAGCCCTAGATGATCAGGAGAAGACAGCTTTTGTCACCCCCACTAGAAACTACCACTACAAAGTGATGCATTTTGGTTTGAAAAATGCAGGGTCTACCTATCAAAAGATGATGACTAGAATGTTTGAACCCTAGCTGGGCAAGAGTATTGAGATATATATAGACAATATTGTGGTGAAGAGTAAAGTGGTGTCCGAGCACATTAGAGACCTCGGAAACATTTTTGAAATTCTAAGGAAACACAAACTGCAACTCAATGCTTCTAAATGTTCTTTTAGAGTCGGATCAAAGAAGTTTTTGGGGTACTTGGTTACGCATCGCGGAATTGAAGTTAACCCTGATCAGATTAAGGCAATCAACAGTTTACAACCACCTCGGAATCCCAAGGAAGTCTAGAAGCTAACCGGAATGACTGCTGCCTTAAACCAATTTATCTCTCGATCAGCGAATAGATGCAAACCCTTCTTCCTGTTGATGAATAAGTGAAAGGGATTTGAGTGGACCGAGGAGTGTGCTTTAGCCTTTCAGCAGCTTAAAGATTATCTCTCGCGGCCACCTATCATGTCCAGTCCGGAGGCGGATGAGGTCCTGTTTGCTTATATTGTTGTGACCTTCCATGCCGTAAGCTTGGTCTTGATATGAGTTGATAGCGGCATACAAATGTCAGTTTATTATGTAAGTAAGTCGTTACATAAGGCCGAGATTTGTTATCTACCATTGGAGAAAGCCATTTTAACAGTGGTACATGTTACACGAAAACTCTCCCATTACTTTGAGGCACATACGATAGTTGTCCTAACTCAGCTCCCGCTCAGAACTCTACTCCAAAGTGCTGATTATACGGGAAGGACTGCTAAATGGGGGACAATGCTGGGGGCTTTCAACATTAAATACATGCCTCGCACCTCTGTCAAAGGTCAAGTCCTCCCAAATCTGATAACCGAGTTTGCTGAATTTGCGTTAGAAGAAGAGGCGAAAACATAACACATGGATGGAAAATCAGTTGGCATGATCTCCCAACAAGGTCCCCTATCCTGGAAAGTATACATTGATGGTGCAGCAAATTAGAAGGGTTCTAGAGTGGGGCTAGTATTAGTATCTTCCGAAAAGACACTATCGAGAAATCATTGAGGTTGGACTTCTTGGCCACAAATAACGAAGCTGAATATAAGGCTCTACTGATGGGAATGGTCATGGTTCAAAAAATGTGCGGAAAGGCAGTAAAGATGTTCTCGGACTCAAGATTAGTTGTTGGCCAAGTGAAAGGAGAATTTGAAGCAAAAGATGAAAGAATGCAGGAGTACTTGAGCCAGGTGAGACACCTACGATCAGGGTTCGAATCTTTCAACCTGTTGCATATCCCTAGAAGTGGAAACACACATGCCAATTCCTTGGCCAGACTTGCGACTTCCTCGGCACAGAGCTTACCTAGGGTCATCCTTGTAAAGAATTTGTACTATCATGCAAAGGTGAGGAGAGAGGAGATCCATGTTCACCAAGTCAGAGTAGGGCCTAGTTGGATGGACCTCGTGGTACTATTCTTGAAGGAGGATATCCTGCATGAGGAGAAATCGGAAGCAGACAAGGTACGGAGAAAGGTTCCCTGATTCTGGTTGTCTGAGGACCAAAAATTGTATAAACACTTCTTTTCTGGGCCATACCTGCTTTGCATACACCCCGAGGCAACGAAATTACTCCTCGAGGAGTTACATGAGGGGATTTGTGAAAGCCACACTAGAGGTAGATCTTTGACACACAGAGCCATCACTTAAGGTTACTGGTAGCCGAACATGCAAAAAGAAGCATAGAAATATATAAGGAAGTGCGACCAATGTCAAAGGTTCGCACCAAACATACACCAACCGGGAGGAGTCCTTAACCCTCTGTCCAGCCCTTGGCCGTTCGCACAATAGGGCTTAGACATTGTAAACCCTTTCTCTAAAGCAGCAGGAAACAAGAGATACCTGCTAGTCAGCACGAACTACTTCACTAAGTGGATGGAAGCCGAGCTCTTGGCAAATATCAGGGATGTGGATGCCAAGAAGTTTGTTTGAAAAAACATTGTCACATGATTCGGAGTCCCTCATACCCTTATCTCGAACAACGGCCTTCAGTTTTATAGCAACTCTTTTAGGAGATACTGCTATGACTTGGGAATTATGAATAGATACTCTACCCCAGCTTATCCCTAAGGGAATGGACAAGCCGAGGCTGTTAACAAGGTCATAGTGAATGGACTGAAGAAGAGGTTGGATGATGCGAAGGGAAAATGGGTGGAAGAACTGCCACATGTCCTCTAGACATACCAAACCATGCCTCGCAGATCAACTGGGGAAACCCCCTTTTCAATGACTTACGGGGCCGAGGCTGTTATTCCTTTAGAAACCGGCTTCCCTACACTGAGGACTAGCTCATTCAATCCAAGCAATAACAACGAATTTCTAGAAAGGAGCTTAGACTTTATTGAAGAAAGAAAAGAGAATGTGATGGTTCAATTAGCATACTACCAACACAAACTCAAGCAAGATTATGATGCTAATGTGAAGTTGAGGCCATTAGTGCCTGGTGATTTGGTGTTGAGAAAAGTTCTGGGTGTTGCAAAGAACTCAGCATAGGAAAAGCTAGGGCCCAACTGGAAGGGGTCATATCGCATCACTTCGATGGCTAGTATAGGAGTTTATTTCCTCGAAAACCTAGATGAACATGTAATACCACACCCGTGGAATGTAAACAACCTGAAAATGTATTATTATTAATGAAAATTTCCTTTGTCATGTGCCCCTTTATTGTGTAAATGCTGCTTATTTCTCTATGACATATTTATAAGTGTTTAAACAGAATCTTAGTCATGCCTGAGTCATCGGACCAGATGCTTTGGGGAAATTAATACTATGACATCTTTATAAGTGTTTAAACAGAACTTTAGTCATGCCTGAGTCCTCGGACCAGATGCTTTGAGGAAATTAACACTATGACATCTTTATAAGTGCTAAACAGAACCTTAGTCATGCCTGAATCCTCGAACCAAATGCTTTGGAGAAATTAATGCTATGACATCTTTATAAATGTTTAAATAGAACCTTAGTCATACCTGAGTCCTTGGACTAGATGCTTTGGGGAAATTAATTCTATGACATCTTTGTAAGTGATTGAACAGAACCTTAGTCATGCTTGGGTCCTCGGACTAGATGCTTTAAGGAAATTAACACTCTATGACATCTTTCTAAGTGTTAAATAGCATCCTAGTCATGACTGATCTCCTGGATCACATACTAAGGGAAAATTAACACTGTGATACCTATTGGTCTTCTGCTAAGTGTCAATACAAATCAAGGGTCATACCCAACTCCCTAGATCAATGATTTTGTGTAAGTTGAAGTCCTTACTTATTTATCTAAGTAACGAGCAGGATGAAGACAATCTCTCCCTTCTATTTTTTACAAAGTATATATTCATCTTTATTGGACTCAGCCTTCATTACAGAAGGTTCAATTCTCAATACAAATATATAGTAAACCTATCTATTGCTGGTATTTTATCATGCTACTTAGATTGTTAGCAGTATGTTATTGTTAGCTTTTAATAAAGACAAGCAGCAG
Organism: Quercus gilva; assembly: GCA_023621385.1. Classification (NCBI taxonomy): domain Eukaryota; kingdom Viridiplantae; phylum Streptophyta; class Magnoliopsida; order Fagales; family Fagaceae; genus Quercus; species Quercus gilva. The sequence continues at coordinate 80,015,419 of CM042477.1, read as the reverse complement.
CAATTCAATACTATTTATAACAGTAATGAGCTTCGAAGCACATAAAAGTAAAGGTATGAGAGAAAAAAAGAAAAAATATTTCCATTAAACAAAAAAGGAAATACATTATGTCTAGTGGCAGAACGCCATTACAAAAAAGTTACACACAGAGAAAACTACAAAGAAAATCCTGGGTGCTAAGCCTAGGCCTTGGGAGCAAGAAAGTCTTCTTTTTTGACTTGGTTGAGAGGTGGGAGCATCCTTGGCCTTAGAATCAGCCTCTTTAGTCTTGGCCTCCGCTTCCTTTACCTTAGCTGCAACTTCCTTAGCCTTGGCAGCGTCTTTGGCTTCTACAGAGGGCTTGTTCTCCTTGTCCTTACCCTTGTCGTTGGCTCCCTCAATCCTCTAGCCTTGATGGTGCTTGGCTGGATCCCTTCGAGGCATTAGGAAGAAGGAGAGCAGCTTGGGTATTTAGGGGCCACTCAGAGGTCTCTAGGGCAAGGGCAGAGGGAGAAGGGACGGCAGTTGGGACTTCACAGATATCTGGGTGGTAGTATATGCTCCCAAGCTGCCTCCAAACCGAGTTTGCAGGGATTCCTGCAACATCAAAGACCCTATCCCACGATACATTGCAGTAATCCCTACACACCTCGGAAAGCTTCTTAGCGAGCCTAACTTGTGTTTCTTCCACGCCAAGTAGATAAGACGCTTACTTCTCAGTCTCGGCTGCCTCCTTGGCTAGTTGGGCTACCTCTTTGGCCTTCTGCAGCTCGGCCTTGAGATCCAGAACTTGCTATTTATGGGTGGCCAACTCAAGTTCCGTCGTGTAGAGCAGCTTACGCTGGTCCTCAGCCTAGGCCTCCGTAGTCTTTAATCTAGCTAAGGTGCTTAGACGTTCCCTCTCCAAAGTCGTCAACTTGTTGGTCAACTCAGTATGCTCCTCTTTAAGAGCCCCCGATACCTTCTCGGTCTCGGCGCGGGAGTGGGCCTCTGCCTTAACTTGATTGTGGGCATCCTCGACCCACTCCTCGACCACGAAGACCTGTTGGGTTACTTGCACAAAAATAACAGAAGAATTCCACGTAAGAAAAGTGGAAAGTAATGAAAAAACGGCTAAGTATTTAATTCAAAAAAAGTGTCAAACCACTTACCATAGTAAAGTCCCTCTTCAGGGACAAGAAGGGGTCGGACTGCTTGAAGCACCTGTAAGCATCCATATCTCTCAGCAAAAGAAGTGGTTGCTCAAGGGCTTTAGCAACATAACCCAAGTGCCCCCCTAAAAGTTTCAGACTAAAGCGTCCTAGGGGATGAGGGCACCATCCACTTCCAGCTTAGGGGACCAAGTGCGCAGTGGTAGGCGCACATCGGCCCCTAGAGAGTCCTCCCTGCTGTCCACGGAGGAAGCCCGTTTGTCTTTGGCATGCTTGGGCCACTTCGCCCCTTTTGGAGGAACCATCTCGCCTTCCTCCACGTCGTGCACCTCTGGTACTTTCCTCTTCTTCTTTAGATCAGGGTTAGGGAGCAACCCAACTGAAGTCACGGGGAAAGAAGGGGGAGGTGGAAGATTAGTAGGAACTTGGGACTTGGTGGCTTCTTTCGAAGTTGACACCTTGCCCCTTGCGGCCATGAGGTCTATTAGGCTTTTATTCCCTTGGTTCAGCACCATCTTGTCTTCCTCTTCCTCGGAGGAGTTGTCTGGGCAAGCAGTCAAGAGAATTGAGGCATGAACACCTGAGTGCCTATCAGTCTCCTCCTCGGCGTCCGAGATATGAACTATTTGAGCCCCTAAAGTCTCCTCTTCCTCAAAATAAAATTTGTCTATCACCTCTTCGAGTGATAAATGTGAAGAGGCGGTCTCCTCCCTTGGCACTGCAACTACTTTAGGCAAAGCCCGTTGAAGGGGCAATATGACTAGAGGAAGTTCTTCTTGGGCAAGGAAATTCAGGCGTGACATGTCAATCCGAGCAAGCCGCTGGTCACCTACTCTTATGGCGTGGCCTACTTCTTGTTATATCTTCGAAATAGGCTTGAAGTCCAAAATTAAATGGACTGCTCTCAATTGCCTATCCTCACTTACGAAGATCTCGGACCTCAGCAAGTAATTAAGAGCTTCAACGTTGGTCAGACTGAGCCTGGGAGCTACTTGCCTCTTGTCTACGAAAATGGCCGAGGAGAAAAACATGGTTAGAAAATTGAAATCCATCATTAATAGAAAGCAAAACGAAAAAGAACAAAACATGGTCAAGGTTAAAAAGCCTAAATCTCTTACTAAGAAGCCTAACTCTAAGGTATCCCACCTGGCACTCCCTCTCGGACGGGGCAATGAAAGCCATCATGCCACGCTCCCAAAACTATAAGATAGTCATCATTCATACCCTTGTTAGATTTGGGTAGACACGATACTAGTCTGACAACATCAGATTGGGACTTGAGATAATATCCCACACTTTTAAGGGAGTGGCACTCGTACATGTGGACCACATCATGCCAGGTGAGTCGTAGCCCCAGATGCTCGTTAAAAGCATCAACGCTACCCAAGACCCTAAATAGGTTGGGCGCGCACTGGTGGGGGCATATCCTATGATTGATTAGGTAGTCCCATGTTATCCTACCCATGGGGAGAGTCATTCGCTCTTCTATGAAAGTTATCATGGGGATGATGACTTCCCCCTCTTCTCTGTGTGACACTATTTATTCCGGGGAGCAGTATTGCAGGGCCACTTCCTGTGGTATGTGGTATTTATCCTTAAAGACCTTTATTTTGGTAGAGGAGTCCACTAGGTGCTTAAATCTACCCATCTGGACAAGTTAAAGGGAAACAACCGAAATTGATAAATGGAGAAGTAAGAACTGGAAGGCCGAGGAGACTGGCCGAGGAGAAAAAGAAAGGTTTAAAGGAATTGAAACTTACGAGAACTAAGATGTGTGATAGTCCTTGAAACCTTTAGAAAGACTTTCTAAGATTTCTTAGAGAAAAGGTGTGAGAAGCTTAGTAACTTAGAGAGCTTTATGAGTTCGAATGCTTGGGATCTTTGGAGGGCTTGAAAGTTCGTAAAATGAAGGGAAAATGATTTCCCTCAAGGCTTTATATAGAGGGTGAAAATGAGTGGGAGTTATCCCGCTCAAAATTCCAAGAGAAAGGTTAGTTGTTGGATCTACGCCCCACCATTAGATCTAGGGAACAAAGCGCCGCCTGAAGTAATTAATGGCGCCCCGTGGGCTTCTAAACGTCAGTAGCAATTATGGGGCGCGTTAAACGGCATTCCCACACGTGCGAATCGAGAAATCAGTTGGTGTTATCTTTTAAAGAATCAAAACCCTAATTATCTCCTCGGATGAGAGGGAAAAATTGAAATTTTGAGGGGCTATTGTAGGGGTAAAAGCCCAAATCCGGTATTAGACCTTGAGTCTTGGTCGAGAACACAGGTGATTCGAGGACGATTAATAGTAGTAAGTGGTTTGAGCTCATAGCTTCATGAGCATGACATTATTGAAAAGGTGGTCCGAGGAGGAATACCTCCTTGGATAAGCTAAACACGAATCTGATGTAGACCCTAATGATCAAGGCGACCTTCTAGGAAGCTCTAGTGGCAGGGGTGTGCTTCTCAAGTGTCCCAAAAAGTAGAAGCTAGGAAATGCCTAAGGAAAAGTTGTTGTCATTGCATTGAATGCTCTACAGCTAACTTTCTGGCCGCATTTATGTGGAGAAGACCCCTGAACAATACTGTCTTGGCTACCACAACAATGGTACCCTTATGCCTTGAGCTCATGCTTATAAGGCATAGGGGGGGCGCTTTTCTTGCCGATGTGGGACTCTTGCACAAAACATGCCCACGTCGCTTGAGGACAAAGTCGTGAAGGGGATAGAAGCTCGGGACATTGCGCTTTAAGCATGCCTGTGGCCTGCCCTCTAAAGCGGACAAATAGATTGTGTTCCCACAAAAAGGCACTTTTGAGGGCAGTGCCCATCTCAAGTATTGTCCGCTTTGGGGTAGGCTTTGGGCATGCTTATTGTGCAACGTCCTGCCATATATCCTGCACGGTTTTGTTGCCAACACCTAAGTGCAAGGCACGCCTCTACCACTACTACTATGTGTAGTAATCGTACCCTTATGCCTTGAGCTCATGCTTATAAGGCATTGGGGGGAAGCTTCTCTTGCTGATGTTGGACTCTTGCACAAAGCATGCCCACGTTGCTTGAGGACAAAGCCGTGAAAGGGATAGAAGGTCAGGACGTTGCGCTCTAAGCATACCCATGGCCTACCCTTTAAAGCGGACAAATAGATTGTGTTCCCACAGTATTTGTATGATATGCATTGATGGTAAGTCATTTATTTTTCCAAAAAAATTTGGGATACTGTTATAAGGTTTTGTCTAGTTAAAGATATTATTTTTACAATTTATTAAAAAAACAATTAGGCAAATAGTTTATTATTATTCAAATATTTCAATATACTTATACAACATGAAAATATCTCCAAAAGTTGAATATATTAATATTGTGGGGGCCTAGGGTCTGAGGACCGAGGAAGGGTTCGTTGAGCTATTAGTATGATTATTAAGGCATCATAAGCCCGAAGAAGGAATCCACCTGAGGAGAGGAGGAGAAGAGAGAAAAAACTTTTGGGAGCTTTGATTGGGAAGGACAGGGTGTGGAGAGAGAATCATGGGGAGTAGGGGAAGTTTCCAGTGAGAAGTAGCTTACTGCCTCTGCATTAAGTGGTTGGCAACAACTTTATCAGCTGCATTGATGAAGAAGTGACCTAAACAGTGGATTTCATAACTAAGCAGCTCCTTCTACCATCTTCATCAGAAGCTTAAGGGGGCAGGTGTCAGGATGAGAATTTGGGTAGGTGGAGATGAGGGGTTAAGATTTGAAGTGCTAAGAAGTATATAAGGGAAGGGAACTTCCAGATAAAAAGAGAGGAAAAAGATAGGCATTAGAACAAGAATATTGAGAGAAGAGCATGAACAGTATAGTATTCTGAGTATCATTGGCCTCCTTAGGCAAACTTGTAATAAGCCATTTATCTACTCACTCTGTGATCCTTAGTCTTTTTTCCTTGTTTTTGTCTTCGGGCTAACCCCTCCTTTTTGTTTAATCCACTCTCTTACAAATATATATTGATTTGGACCTAGTTGAACTGTACTAACCTCACTATTCTAAAGGGGCTTGGGCTGTTTGATCTTTAAGTCATTAAAAATATCATTAAAGAAGACTAATAATTTAACTATCGCATAACTCAATCCTATTTTTTGACAAACGTAGTGTAAATAGAGAAATAGAAATACCATGGATTATTCTTTTGTAGATAGTGCAAGCGAGGGTCTATTATGTGGCAAAAGCAATTCTTGCCATTGGTTGTGTTGCCTAAGTTTGTAATCGTAAGTTTCTTTGGGTCTCTTCATCTCAAAGAGAAAAGTTTCATTTGGCTACTATGGACTTAGGGGACTAAGGTCTTTTTTTTTTTTTTTTCAAAATATGTTGGTAGCAACTTTAATCTTAACTTTATCCTATCATAAGTTCTGGTGAACTAAGAGCACTTAAGGAGTATAATAAAAGTGGGTTTTAATTAGCTAGTAAAGTCTATGATGGTTGAATAAGACATTTGGGATTCAATCCCCACCTACTCCAAAAACCGATTTGGGGTTCTATTTAAGGTGTATAAAGAGCTATCATTATAAGCGGATAGGTTGAAACTCTCTAAAAAAAAGGTGTATAATAAAAAAATGAGTCATATTTACATATTTTTATCCAAAATCTACCTACATTAGACAAGCTAAAATTGTGTAAATATCCATTATTTGTATTTAAAATTTTCCCTAAATTGAAACTCACAAAGATCAAACACCAAAAATTAAAGATCTAAATTGATAGGATTTTAAAAGTTTAGGGTAAAAAAAAAATTGAGGCAACAAAAAAAAAAAAGTTCATGATTTGACTAAAAAATTTAAAACTAATGAAATTATAATGTGCATTTCGATTCGACAAAATTTTTTTTTTTTTAAATTAAAACTAATGAAATTATAATTGCATTTAGTTTTTTTTTTAATTTTTTTTATTTATTAAAATATTTGTTTATTTATTATTTGAAAATTTAAGTTTTTTAAAAACTTGTATATAATCAAATAAACTTAGAAAAAATTGCATTAAAAATCATAATATAAAATAAAAAAAATAAAAAAAAGTTCAGTCCTAAATATCATGGTTGTGCTAAATGACTATTGTGGGGCCCAAAGATTTGGCTACCCTGGTCCACTCCATATCGGGCCCAAGGCCTATGTCGAAGAGAGTACAGAATCCAAGGATAAGTGGGAGAGGCCCAAGTCATGAAGGAACTTCGCCGAGGATGACCATATCCTCGGCAAGCCAACATTAAAGAAAGGGAGCTGTCATTCACCCATTAAATGTACGCAACCAACACTTTGGCCGCATTAATGGTGAATTGACCAGTGAATAGTGATGCCTTAGTTACTTCGACTAACAAAAAGCCTACAAAGGCGACTGATGGGACAAGCCCTCAGACACAGGTTTAGATGACCGACAAGTGGACGGCCGAGATCAACTAAACAAGACTATATAATAGAGTGAACCCCCAAGGGTTAAAGGCCCTTCGGTTGGGAGGTTAAGGGGTTTTTGTGGGGTGTTTAAGGACAACCCTTGTATTCATTAATTCGAAGGGAAGAGCTCCTCGGACTAGGCCGAGGACGAGCTTTCCTTTGGAACACTTAACCAAATCTCAGTTATTGATCCTGTAAACCGTGCCAACTGTTGTATCTTTCGTTAATTCCTAGTCCTTTTACCCACTTTCTACAAATTTATTGTATCGGGGCGCTTCTCTTGCTGACGTGGGATTAAGGTGTCAAGCCTTACACTACAAGGCCAGCCCTTGGTAGGGTGAAAATTCTGAACCCTCGCGTCGCATGGGAAAAAGGCCGGTCCCTACAATTGGCGCCGTCTGTGGCAAAGGACTTGTGGATTAACGGGTGCAACGGTTGGTGTACAGCATTTCTTCCAAGTTCAAAAAAAAAAACAAACACAAACAATGGCAACATACTCATTCAGAAAGAAATCATCACAAAGAAATGAAAAGTGCAAGAAGTAAAAGAAACGAAATGTGGCTACTTCTTTATTAATCAAAGAAAAGTTACATTGTACAAAGATAAATGCTTAGGCAGGCTTGTTCTAAGGCTAACTACAAAGGTAAATGCCTAGGCAAGCTTGTGCTGAAGCTAAAAAGAGAAAAAAGAAGAAAGGGGCCTAGGCAGGCTTGTTTTAAAGCCAAGCCATGCATGGAGGGAGAGGTGGAGACAGACCTATGCTAAGGCCATCCACAGCTCCCCAACCAGCATGGGCGGCGATTTGAAGGAGAAGGAAGAAGAGGCCGCGGCGCCTGACGGTCCAACCCCAAGGTTCCTCCTGGTTTCCCTCCCAATCCCACGACGACCAGGAGCCGGCAAATCACTACCAACTTGGAGGGCCAGTAGATCCGCACGCGGAGGAGAGACGTTATGTTCCCTTCGGATCCCCCTCCAAACTGCAAGGGGAGTCCCATCTCTGGTTAGGTTGAAAAGAAGGAGGACCTTCGACCTCTGCCTATCCCACCTCTATTGTGTCGTCCAAGATCGGAGTGGCATCCTCGGCTCCTAAAGGGGGCTTGGCTTCCTTGTCACCACCCCTTCCCAAGGCCACTTCATCTCCTCAAGCACAAGTTACTGTTCTGGCAAGACCTTTGAAATGCCCAGAAAAAGGTGTGTTCGTGAGATTCAAACCCAAGTGTTTATGAAGTTTGAAGAAAATACTACCCCAAAATGCCTTATATAGAAGGCAAAAGCTAATGAAAGCCAGCTCGCACAGAATCCTAAAGAGGAATTACTGGAGATATTAACTTCGCCCAATTTCCAAAGAGCTCACCAACCGCCTGGTCCTCGTAAATCTGCAAGGATATTAATGAGGACACGCCTCGCACACCGAAGCATCAAACGCGTTAGTCGAATAGCCCAAAAGGTGCCTCGTAAATAGAAGTGGCGCGCCGGACGAAGGAGCCAGACTGAAGAAGGGTCCCCCCTCGGCGATGCAAGCTCAAGGCCGCTATTACTCTAAGGGCAGACTCCTCAACGCTAAAGCTGAGCTCTCTAGCTCCAAGCAGTCTAGAAGAATCAAGTGTTAGACAGAACTAAGGCCTTGCATGGTCCTCGGACTCAAGCCTATAGGGAAACTAACTACTTCAAGAACTAGGTACGAGATAGAACCAAGGTATTGCATGGTCCTCGGACTTAAACCTATGGGGGAAACTAGTTACTTCAAAACAATCAAGTGTTAGACAGAACCAAGGCCTTGCATGGTCCTCGGACTCAAGCCTTTGGGGAAACTAACTACTTCAAGAACTAGGTACTAGACAGAACCAAGGTATTGCATGGTCCTCGAACTCAAACCTATGGGGAAACTAGTTACTTCAGAACAATCAAGTGTTAGATAGAACTAAGGCCTTGCATGGTCCTCGGACTCAAGCCTATGGGGAAACTAACTACTTCAAGAACTAGGTACTAGACAGAACCAAGACCTTGCATGGTCCTCAGACTCAAGCCTATGGGGAAACTAGTTACTTCAGAACAATCAAGTGTTAGACAAAACCAAGGCCTTGCATGGTCCTCGGACTCAAGCCTATAGGGAAACTAACTACTTCAAGAACTAGGTACTAAACAGAACCAAGGTATTGCATGGCCCTCGAACTCAAGCCTGTGGGGAAACTAGTTACTTCAGAACAATCAAATGTTAGGCAGAACTAAGGCCTTGCATGGTCCTTGGACTCAAGCCTATGGAAAAACTAACTACTTCAAGAACTAAGTACTAGACAGAACTAAGGCCTTACATGGTTCTCGAACTCAAGCCTATAGGGAAACTAGTTACTTCAGAACAATCAAGTGTTAGACAGAACTAAGGCCTTGCATGGTCCTCGGACTCAAGCCTATGGGGAAACTAACTACTTCAAGAACTAGGTACTAGACAAAACTAAGGCCTTACATGGTCCTCAAACTCAAGCCTATGGGGAAACTAGTTACTTCAGAATAATCAAGTGTTAGACAGAACTAAGGTCTTGCATGGTCTTCGGACTCAAGCCTATGGGGAAACTAACTACTTCAAGAACTAGGTACTAAACAGAACCAAGGTATTGCATGGTCCTCGAACTCAAGCCTGTGGGGAAACTAGTTACTTTAGAACAATCAAATGTTAAGCAGAACCAAGACCTTGCATGGTCCTTAGACTCAAGCCTATAGAGAAACTAACTACTTTAAGAACTAAGTACTAGACAGAACTAAGGACTTACATGGTCCTTGGACTCAAGCCTATGGAGAAACTAGTTACTTCAGAACAATCAAGTGTTAGACAGAACCAAGACCTTGCATGGTCCTCGGACTCAAGCCTATGGGGAAACTAACTACTTTAAGAACTAGGTACTAGACAGAACCAAGGTATTGCATGGTCCTTGGACTCAAGCCTGTGGGGAAACTAGTTACTTCAGAACAATCAAGTGTTAGGCAGAACCAAAGCCTTGCATGGTCCTCGGACTCAAGCCTATGGAAAAACTAAATACTTCAAAAACTAGGTACTAGACAGAACCAAGGCCTTGCATGGTCCTCGGACTCTCAAGCTTATGGGGTAACTAGTTACTTCAGAATAATCAAGTGTTAGACAGAACCAAGACCTTGCATAGTCCTCAGACTCAAGCCTATGGGGAAACTAGTTACTTCAGAACAATCAAGTGTTAAACAGAACCAAGGCCTTGCATGGTCCTCGGACTCAAGCCTATGGGGAAACTAACTACTTCAAGAGCCAAGTGCTAGACAGAACCAAGGTCTTGCATGGTCCTCGAACCTAAACCTATGAGGAAACTAGTCACTCAAGAAGATAAATGTGTGACCGGTCGGAGCGCAATTAAAGACAGGATTGTGCGAGTAAAAAAAATAATAATACAAACAGAACGAGTAAGAGAAAACAAAATATGCACTTCATTGAATCTTTAAAAAGTTATATAATGCAAATGTGCCATTACAATACTAAAAAAAAAAAACAAAACAAAGGCGCAGCAGAAGATCATTCCTTCGGCTCTATCTCAACTCCTCCCTCAAAAGGCTGGGCAGAAGAAGTCTCTGGGTCCTGATAACCCTCGCTTGGGACTGCAGCCTAGGGAGGGTTAGCCGGATGAGATATCTCCCCAACAAGAGGGGCTTGGACATCAGCTAAGGAGTCCGCAGCTTCCCAAGGTGCATCAGCAGTGGGACCCTTACTTGTCTTAATGACCCCGGGAGGATCAACTTCCTTGGTGGGCTCGCCTGAGATAATAGCAGCTGGGACGCCTTCCTCAAGAACAACCCCCACTCCCTCGGCAGCCACCTCGGCCTCGGAACTTGAAGAGGCAGCCTCGTGGATGGCAAGGGGATAATATACATTCTCCACTTTTCACAGGTCAGACGAGGCCTCAACCTTAGCTTGTTTAAGGGCCTCACTCCAAACCTGGGATCAGTAAATTTTGCACACTCCAGGCACTTGGGCTCTAAGGTTGTCTTCTGTTTCAGCTACCCCTGCCTCATAGGCCTCCTGTGGGGCCTTGCCTTTGGAAGCCTTAGCCTCGGCCCTGGCAGACTTAGCCTTTTCCTTGGCTTTCAAAGTCTCGTCCCTGGCGGACTCCGCAGTACCTCTAGCCCTCTCTGCCTCAAACATCCTCTTTTTCAGGGTCGCGATCTCCTCTTTGGCGACCTTCAGCTGATCCTCCGCCTTAAGCAGGCCCTCAGTTTGGTCTAGGGCCAACCTTTCAACGGCAACAAGGGCCGACTCGGTGGTGTCTCGAGCCCTCTTCATCTCCTCCAACTGGTCCATCGCCTTTGAAAAATCAGCCTTGACGGCTGTTGAGGGTCTGCACAGCGTCCAACAACTTGGTACGCTTCGAGCCCGCGGCCTTGCTTTGGCTACTGGCCATATCTTCCAACCTAAAGGTAGCCTGGATAGCCTGCCATTTGAAACCAATGCGCAACATACAAGCGATTAGAAAACTTACCATGCCTAAGTATTGTTTAAGGCCAAGGAAGACCTCCTTACTTCTCAAAGCCTCCAGTTGGGCCATGTTCGCAAGGAGTTGCAAGGACCTCCCCAATACATCAGCCACGAGCGCACCCTCGCCCCGTTGAGGGTCCCTGAGGGAGGCGTCATTCGTCAAAGGCTTCCCTTGGAGCATAGGAGCCGGAAGCCAAGCCTGGGCCCCGGGCTGGATGGCGGTCTGCTTTTCTTGACCTCGGCGCCCTATCCTCAGCTATTTCGATGGCTGCCGAGCATCGTCATCACCTCGGGAAGGATCAGACTCTTCGTCCCTCCTAGGCCTCTTACCTTTGTCCTTCTTCTACAGGGGGCTGGTGGGCTTAGACCCAGATGGTGAACTCTGTTGGGGTGGGGGAGGAGGAAGCTTGGGAGGAGACTTTGCCAGCGTATCCTTCCCTGGCTGCCCCTCAATCAAAGCCAGTAAACTAGTCTGAGGTCGCCTTTTGAAACTCATCTTCGACCGAGGAGAAGCCTCTATGGATAAAAAGTCTGCTTCAATTAAGCTAAGGTCACCCAAATCGCCAGAAGGGTCTTCGGGCGAATGGAGCTGGTCGAACACGTTAAACTCGTTCTCGGACGGGCTTGAGTCGGCAACTTCCTCTTCTCCTGGCTCTCCCCCTTCAACCTCAACAACTTGAGATGATGAAGAGGTACCCACCAACGGCACGCCCTCCGGAACAGGAGATCCTTTGGGGATCAAAAATCCGTGCTCGACCACCGTTATCTTATGCAGCTGAGGATCTTTAGCTCGGATCACTTACTTTGGAGCTGAGAATGATGTTTGAATCGGGTCGTACCCCAAGATCTTGTGAGCAGCCCTAACCTAGTTGTCGGCCTCGTTCACAAAGATCTCCGACCTCAATACGGTCTGCAAATCCTCCTTGTTAACCAACCCGAAGTCACGCTCAAAAGTGTGCGGATCTGCATAAAAGAAAACAAATTCCTGTTAACAGTCAAGCAAAGCAGAAAGTGAAGGCACAAGAAATTAAACCTTTTCCTAGTCTGAATGTCCCACCTGGCGTGCCCTCCACCATTGGACAAGGACGGCCCACGTGCCACTCTCAAGACATAATGAGGAAGTCTTTATTCAAACCCTTGCTGGACTCAGGGAGGCACTGGATGAGCCGGACCCTATCGTCCCTCGTCTTCATATAATAAGACTTCCCCTTAAAGTATTGGAGATTGTAGCACCAGTTTACATCGTGGTGGGTTAACCCCAGCCCCATCATCTCATTCAGGGCATCCACACAACCTAGGATCCTAAACACATTGGTGGCACACTGGGTGGGGGATAAGCCGAAGTGCCTGAGATAATCCCTTATCACTAGCCCCATAGGGATCCTCATACCACTCTCTAGAAAGGCGATTATAGGAACCGCCATCTTACCCTCTTTTCTTCTGGTGCTCCACTCCCCATCTCCACAATACCTCAAACACACTGTATTGGGGATCTTGTAGTCAGCAGCGAATTTGTCCATTGCCTCCTCAGACTCGACTAACTTCTTAAACCTACCCATCCTAAAGAACTAGCAAAGGGCTCAGGGAAAATGAAGGAGAGAGAAAGAAGAATAAGAGGATAAGGAACTCAGGCGGAAAAGTATGAACCAGAGAGAGAGGAAAACTTACAGAAATGAGGAAATGCTCCTCAGATAGGCCTTTTATGTTAAAAGGAGGCATAAGGACGATTGGAGACTTGATCGAGTTCAGCGTATGTGCGCACGGGCTTTTGAATGCAAAAGTGAAGGGTCAAATCAGTTCGATTGGGTATATATACCCCCAATTAAAAGTAACTACATGGGCTTTCCCGCCCAATAAGTTAGAAGCATCCCTACCGTCCATTCATCATCACACCATTGAACGTGAAGGACACAGAGCCGTTGAAATTCAATGAAGGTGCGCCCCAAATACCGAAACGCTAGGAACGTCCCCTGGGCAGTTGAAAGGATTTCAACACTGACAGAAAGACAAGGTTTGCCAAGCCAGGGCAAGGACCTGAGGACATCAAAATCCTCCTCCCCGCCCGAAGAGCCAGGCAGCAGAATTTTGAGGGGCTATTGTGGGGCCCAAAGATTTGGCTACCCCGACGCACTCCATATCAGGCCCAAGGCCCATGCCGAGAAGAGTACAGAATTCGAGGATAAGTGGGAAAGGCCCAAGTCATCAAGGAACTTTGCCAAAGATGACCATGTCCTCAGCAGGCCAACATTAAAGAAAGGGAGCTGTCATCCACCCATTAAATGTACGCAACCAACACTCCGGCCGCATTAATGGTGAATTGACCAGTGAACAGTGATGCCTTAGTTACTTTAATTAACAGAAAGCCTGCAAAGGCGCCTGATGGGACAAGCCTTCAGACACAGGTTCAGATGACCGACAAGTGGACGGCCGAGATCAACTAAACAAGACTATATAATAGAGTGAACCCCCAAAGGTTAAAGGCCCTTCGGTTGGGAGGTTAAGGGGTTTTTGCAAGCTGTTTAAGGACAACCCTTGTATTCATTAATTCTAAGGGAAGAGCTCCTCAAACTGGGCCGAGGACGAGCTTTCCCTTGGAACACTTAGCCAAATCTCAGTTATTGATCCTGTAAACCCGCGTCGACTATTGTATCTTTCGTTAATTCCTAGTCCTTCTACCCACTCTCTACAAATTTATTGTATCGGGGGGCTTCTCTCGCTGACGTGGGATTAAAGTGTCAAACCTTACACTACAAGGCCAGCCCTTGGTGGAGTGAAAATCCTGAACCCCCGCGTCGCGGGAGAAAAAGGCCGGTCCCTACAACTATATTCTCTTTGCGACAAGTGGCTATACTCTCAATAATTGTTAAATTATTTTATTTATATATGATAATTATTAGGATAGTTTAAGTGAACTAAACCTATTACCGAATTTTTAAGAAATTAAAAAAATTATATTTCAACTAAAATGAATATAGAAGTTTAGTTGTGGATGAATATAAGAAATTAAAAAAATTATATTTCAACTAAAAATTGTGAATGTAATTTTTGCAAAGCTATAAGAAATTACATACAACTATATATATTTCTAGTAGATGTGGCTCCTGTATATTTTCCTTATATTGTGAATGTAATTTTTGCAAAACTATAAGAAATTAAAAAAATTATATATGATAATTATATTTCACATATTTTCTAGTAGATGTGGCTCATGTATGTTTTTTTTTTTTTTTAAATTTTGAAAATATGTCATGTCTTTCCATATATTGTGAATGTAATTTTTGCAAAGCTATAAGGACTATTCTTTTGAAGGTAACCCATCTTTCTCTTATACTTATCTATTATGTGTGTGTGTGTATATATATATATATATATTATTCTTTTTGGTTTCAATAATTTCTAAGCTTAAAATCTTCTGGATCTTTAAATTTTTTGGCCTTTGGCAGATTTCAACAACTATAGAGTATAGCCATGTAATTTTTTTTTAGGGTAGCCCATCTTTCTTTTATATATTTCTATTGTATGGTTATATATATTTTTGTTTTGTTTCATTAATTTCTAACTGATAGGCCATAAACTGAATGACCCCTTGTGATTTAAACTAATTAATTAATTTAGCCAAGTTATTAATTAATCAATTTAACATGCAAATACGTGGCAGCACAAACAAATCACCGAATAACTAAATATGCAGCGGAAAATAAATAACACGGTGATCTGTTCACGAATGGGGAAAAACCCTAACGGCAAAAACCCCACCGGGTGATTTTCAGGTCACCACTCCCGAAACTTCACTATTATCAAATCAAGCAGTTACAAATAAGGAATCCCAAGTACCTTATCAACCTACAGTTGAACTCTTACCCCAATACCCAATTGGACTTGATCTGTAGTGACAGTTCCCCCTTTTGATGCATGGCTCCCAAGTACGTGACTAACCAGATGCGCGGATCCCAGTACGCGACTTCAAACACCAACTTTAGGAAGAGAGGTTGGCTGCAAAGTTTTTCAGATCATCCTATGCAATGAAGATCAGGAAGATGCTTGGTCACAAAACCCTACGGTGCAAATACACAGCAACTTCTTGAAGAAGATGAACTAGGTCAAGAACTTCGTCTTAGATCACAATTTGCTTGAACAAGGATTGCTCAATGCTTATGCAACTTGTGTCTATGTTGACGGCTCTTAAAATAATCCTTTTATATGTTTAGGGTTAGAAGAAAAGAAAGCCCAAAAACACATTCACGGATCCCAAGAAAATCAGATTGGAATTCTGACTTTTTAATTCTCGACAGATAGCAGGTGTCGAGGTAGCTATCGAGCAGGTGTCGAGCTTTAAAAATTCTGCACTTCGACTTGCTTTTTCTTGGACAGACTTGATGACTTCAACACTTGATCTTGAAACATTGTTTCTTGAAGTATCAAAAACACCTAGAACTACCCAATTACAAGTAGAGTGCGTTTTGTCAAAGGATTAGCCAATTTACATAAAATATGACATATGTTCCTAACATGTAAACACATATGTCCTAACAATCTCCCCCTTTGGCAATCCGTGACAAAACCACAACCAACAAATGAACATATGAGAGAAGTCATAAATCACTCAACTCATATTCACTTGTTACATACAATAAAATCTATCCTAACACAAACTCTTGAAGAACTTTGCAAAAAGAGAGTTTATGGCAAGTAGACTTTGACAACCTGTATTTCTGAAACACTTATAAACAAAACTCATCAAGGCATCTTGTGTGAAACAGAAATAATTAGATTGCATACAAATATAAAGAACATGTGTATAAAGAGAGAAAAGAAACAACACATGAAGAGGTAGGTGAAAAAGAAAAACATACATCCACATATAAAGAAAGATAAGTACAATGTATGTAAAACTGATATACAAGACCAATGTATCTAATAAGACTAGAAAAGAAAAAGATACATCAAAAGCCTCACTACATCCCTCAAAAAGTATGAACACTCCCCCTATCAAAACTGTCCTATCCTAACTCTCCCCCTAAGATGACTACTCTCATAATCCAAAACTACTCCCCCTTTTTGTCACGAATGACAAAGGGTAGAGTGTCATGTAGACATCTCATCAGTAGAGCTAGCATCTCCATCATCATCATCTGAAGCATCATCGTCATCACCATCATCATCATCATCCTCAGAGTCAGAATCTGAAGCCACTGGAGGAGGTGGTGGAGGAGAAGCCTCAGAAGCAAAACCACCCATGGTCGCCTGCCGTCGTGCAATACGACCAACACGAACATTCACCTGATACAACTCAGTGGTGAGTGTATCGAGGCGAGCATCCATGCGCTGCAGCTGCGCCATAATGTCTCCAAGAGATACATTGCCTGAAGAAGAAGGAGGAGCCGATGTAGATGGAGCTGATCTGGATGGAGCCGAACGGGAGGGAGGAGTGGAATCCGGCTGTCTCGCCCTGAACTGTGCCTCACTACGTTTTACAGTAGCGGCATCTATGGCTGAGATGTGTGTGAAGTGGTCGGACGAAGGAAAAGGGATGGAAAAATGGCGTAGAATCCTCGTGATAGCGGAAGGAAAGATGAGCTTATCACGGGACGCCGCATCTAAATGAACATCTATGATAGAGAAAATGAAATGAGAAGGAAAATCTATCGTGAGATGCTCAAGTAGAGAAAGCAAGAAACGAGCACGAGGCTCGGTGATAGAGTTATAATGGGAAAGAGGATGAAGTACAAAAGTCATCACCATGTTAAGGAATCTAGGACCTTTAGCAAAAGGTCTACATGATGTGTACATATGCTCACCCCACTCAGAAGGGCGCTCACAGAAAGCAGAAATGAGCTCATCCCTGGACACAGTCCTCAATCGCTCACATGTAGGATAGTCAGGAAACTCTATCCTAGGAACCCTAAGCACATCCGCCACTAGCTGCGGTGTGACAGGGATGCGCGTACCTCGAACGCGAGTGAAAAAGAGAGGTACTGAACGATCAATCCCGTGCATGTTAGAGTAAAACTCCTGAATCAGCACGAGAGGACAGGTGACTGGGATGTCACACAGTGACCCCCATCCCCTACTGTGAATGACAGAGGGAAGGTCAGTGTCGGCAAAGTCTGCCAGAACAACGTGGCGTTCCGAATGAACACCTCGTTTAGAAAAGTTCTCAGTAAATGCCTTGTAGGCATCTCCATCACGGAATCGAAGATTATGAGGAGCAGTATCAGATGATGATGAAGCTCCAGAACGCAGAGGGTTCCGGGCCGGAGTGGATTTACGTTTAGGTGCCATAGATGCAACCAACGTAAAAGAAAAAGAAAAGAGATAGAGAGGGAGACAATCAGAAAACTCCCAAACAGTTCAATTATCAAAATAAGTTGAACAAAATGGACGTATGCATGGGAATGCATGATCATGTGACATGCAAACATAAAAAGCATCATGGGCTCAGCCCAATCCAATCCTATCAGCACACAGACAAGAATCACACAACTAAATGCATGAACATATCATTCTAATGCACATGGAATGCAATGCATGTCATTCTAAACACTTTTCATTGAAAAACCAACCCAAAATTTCACCAATAACTCAAAGATTTTGAAAAACCCAAAGTTTTCAAAAAAAAATCCCAAAACCTAAGTTTCAAATCATGAAATGCATGAAAAGAAATGGAAAAGAAGATCATACCACTTGATTTGAAGCAAGAAAAGCTGAAAATCACTTGGGATGAAGATTGGATTGAAGAAAAGTGCACAGGAAGACCAACCGCCTCGGACAGATCGAAGAGAGATCGAGAGAAATGAGAGGGAAATCGCGAACAGAGCTTAAATAGGATCTCCAGTAAATCTCGACAGCAGAGGTATCGAGAGGTATCGAGATGCTGTCGAGAAAGGTGTCGAGAGAATATGCCTTCGACAGCTAAGGTATCGAGGAGGTATCGAGGTACCAAACAGCTTATCCAACATAAGAATCTCGATCGATCGACGTGGTGTCGAGAAGGTATCGAGAAGACAGAGAGAATCTCGATCAATCCACCAGGTGTCGAGGAAGTGTCGAGATTGTGATAAGAAAAAGACTATAGAGGCTCGACAGCTGACCAGGTATCGAGGAGGTATCGAGAAGTTGTCCAGCCAGCTATGAAATGCAGTTTTTCGAGAAGTGAAAAACACAAACACGAATGCAATCAAGACATGCACCTCAACCATGATTCAACCAACATATAAATCTCTCAAAAATCATCTCTCAATGAAAATTTAAGCACACGGATCTCCCAAAAACACACACACACACTAAACAAGTCTAACAAATTTTATATTTCAAAAATAAGTCATGACAATTTAGTGAGCATACAAAAGCACATGTAAACCATTGTGATGGCCAAATCACATTGTACCTGCACATGTATCAAAAGTAGCAAAGAATATTGCGTGTTGTGTGTGAAAAATATCGCAAGATTGCATAAGTGTATACATGTTATGATGATCTGAGATATGAGCAAATAACTTTAACTCACACACAATCATAACTGTTTGATGGGGACTATCACCTTTGAGGTACATCCTATAACTCCCACATCTCCTAGAATACACGCTTGCAACCATTTTAAAGCATTTTTAATCTTTTTGCTTTTTATTTCTTTGCATATTTTCTTTTTAAGCATATCATACATGGGCTTATGAGAAAGAAAAGAAATACCCATTGATATTTTGACATTTCAATTTTGTTATGCCTAAGCACACAAATGTCATTGACATCACACTTTTGCTATGCCGAAGCATACAGATGTCATTAATGATTGGCGGGCAACAGTGGTGAGATGGTTATTTATGCCTTTCTCTTAGGATTTTCTAGTCCTACCCGTCAAAAAGAGTGATATGAGTGTTAAGTCTAAGAAATAACCTAATCTTACTTATCACAAACACGAGCCACAAAGCTCACTTGCTTAGTTGTGCATAGAGATGCTCATCTAAGCTACAAGAGATACAAAGTTTAGAAAACTTTGTTTCATTGGCCATCCAAGGTACACAAGTACCAAAGTACACAAGACACACACTGTTTTTGTATTTTTCAATTTTTCAATTTTTTTTTTATTTTTATATGAAAAACAAAATAAACAAAACTGAAAGTAAACACACAAAGACATGTTAAGAAAAACAAAAACAATGCATAAAACTAGACTGACTCAGCAAAAATGCAAAACACACAAGCAATGCAACAAACAAGATAAATAAGAAGGGAGAAGAAAGTGATAAAATCACTTAGAGTCCTTTTTCTTCCATGCCTTGGAAGAACCTTTCCTTTGATTAATACTTTGAAACGGCGGTGAAGGGGAAGAATTACACCCGTTCAAGTTCGAAAGGAACATGAGGGCTTTCAAAAGATCGCCAAGAGGAGTAAGAGAGGATTGAAGCTGATTTTGGCTTCCAGATGTTGTCATACTATTGCCTTTTTGGGTGGCTAGCCACTTGTAGCAATTAGGTCGAGTATGACCAGCAGCTCCACAATGATAACAGAGATGCTGCTTCTTTTGTTTAGGCTTCTGAGAGTTAGCCTTCTTATCCCTAGGGAGTTTAGCATCTTTCTTTTCTAACTTAGGGGGTGCTCCTAAGATGGATTTACCCTTGTCTACGTTCTCACCAGCTAATTCAGTTTTAACATCAATGTTTTCAATTTTAACAGTATCAGCAGGAGGAACAAAAACAGTAGAACTAGTAGAAGCAGAGTTAGAGAAAGAAAGACCATACCCTAAACCTGTTCGATCTGAAGCAGATTTCTGGTTGCTGAGCATCTCATCAAGTCTTGCACTTGAAGTCCTCTCCAGTTGAGCTCTGACTTGAAACAGCTCTGCTTCAAGCTTCTTGGTCTTCTCAGCCAGGAAGTTGTTTTCAAATCTCAGTGCACCAATAGTTTGATTCGCCTCATCAAACTTTGTGGACAATTCTTCTCTATCGAGTTCCACATCACTGAGCTTCTTGGTGGCCAGCCTGTATAGCTTCTCATGCTTTTCAGAAAGCTTGTAAAGCTTCTCATAGGCTGAATGGATATCATCTTTGTCATCCATCTTTTCACATTCAGTGTCCACCAATTCTTCTTCTTCTTCTTCAACAATCCCATCAGTAGAATTGACTGAAGCAGTGAAGGCATTTAGGATTCCGTCATCCTCATCATCGGAATCATTTTCAGGCTCAGTGTCACTAAGGGTTGCAGCTAGAGCCTTGCTCTTCCCAATGCTCTTCAGATATGTGGGACACTCATTCTTCATGTGTCCAAACCCGTGACACCCAAAACACTTTGGTCCTGCTGGAACAGTGTACTGACCGCCATCCTTGGCATCCTTTCTTCCTTTGTCTTGGCTCTTGAACTGTGAGGAACCGGATTGCCTTCGGTCTTTGTCGAAGCTCCTCCCATTGGCATTCTTCATAAACTTCTTGAACTGCCTTGTAATGTAGGACTTCATCTTGGAATCTTCATCATCGGAAGACTCATCAGTATCACTGCTCTTCGCCTTCAGGGCCATGCTTTTGCCCTTGGTTGACTTGCCTATTCTTGATAACCCTAGGTCGTAGGTCTGCAAGTTCCCAACCAACTCAGTCAAAGGAATTTTATCAATGTCCTTTGATTCTTCAATTGCCGTAATCTTGGCATGAAATCTCTCAGGTAGAGATCTGAGCACCTTCCTTACAACCTTAGGTTCAGGGATGGTTTCCCCAAGATTGAAGGCTGAGTTCACTATGTCTTTCAGCTTGGCATAGAACTCATCGAACGACTCATCCTCCTCCATCTTAATTTCTTCAAAGCTAGTAGTGAGCCTTTGTAGCTTTGAATCTTTGACAGCCTTTGTTCCTTCATAGGTTGTCTGGAGGATGGTCCACGCCTCCTTGGCAGTTTCTGTTGAGGATATTTTCTTGAACTCCTCATTGGTGACAGCGCTAAATAGAGCATTCAGCGCTCTGCTGTTGAAGTTCGCCGCCTTGATCTTGGCTTCATCCCAATCAGCCGGCGCTTCTTTTGGCTTTGTCCAGCCAATCTCCACAGCTTGCCACACCTTCTCATCTAAGGACTGCAAAAAAGCTCTCATGCGTACTTTCCAGTAGGCATAGTTAGTCCCATCAAATAAAGGAGGTATAATAAGAGATTGTCCTCTATCCATGACAAACAGGGGTCAATGGATCAATCACAGTAAAGATTAATAACTAATCAGAGTGTGCCCGCTCTGATACCACTTGATAGGCCACAAACTGAATGACCCCTTGTGATTTAAACTAATTAATTAATTTAGCCAAGTTATTAATTAATCAATTTAACATGCAAATACGTGGCAGCACAAACAAATCACTGAATAACTAAATATGCAGCGGAAAATAAATAACACGGTGATTTGTTCACGAATGGGGAAAAACCCTAACGGCAAAAACCCCACCGGGTGATTTTCAGGTCACCACTCCCGAAACTTCACTATTATCAAATCAAGCAGTTACAAATAAGGAATCCCAAGTACCTTATCAACCTACAGTTGAACTCTTACCCCAATACCCAATTGGACTTGATCTGTAGTGACAGTTCCCCCTTTTGATGCACGGCTCCCAAGTACGTGACTAACCAGATGCGCGGATCCCAGTACGCGACTTCAAACACCAACTTTAGGAAGAGAGGTTGGCTGCAAAGTTCTTCAGATCATCCTATGCAATGAAGATCAGGAAGATGCTTGGTCACAAAACCCTACGGTGCAAATACACAGCAACTTCTTGATGAAGATGAACTAGGTCAAGAACTTCGTCTTAGATCACAATTTGCTTGAACAAGGATTGCTCAATGCTTATGCAACTTGTGTCTATGTTGACGGCTCTTAAAATAATCCTTTTATATGTTTAGGGTTAGAAGAAAAGAAAGCCCAAAAACACATTCACGGATCCCAAGAAAATCAGATTGGAATTCTGACTTTTTAATTCTCGACAGATAGCAGGTGTCGAGGTAGCTATCGAGCAGGTGTCGAGCTTTAAAAATTCTGCACTTCGACTTGCTTTATCTTGGACAGACTTGATGACTTCAACACTTGATCTTGAAACATTGTTTCTTGAAGTATCAAAAACACCTAGAACTACCCAATTACAAGTAGAGTGCGTTTTGTCAAAGGATTAGCCAATTTACATAAAATATGACATATGTTCCTAACATGTAAACACATATGTCCTAACACTAACGCTGGATCCTCTAATTTTTTTTTTTTTAACTTATTGTAACATTGAATAAAGTGAAAATATTTAACATTTGTTGACTATACGGTGCATCGCATGGCTTCGGTTTTATATAAATAAATATATATATATATATATAGATTAGAAATCCTTATAAAATACTTTTGCCGACTTAAGCAATCCAAGTCCTAATTTGATGCTTATCAAAAAAGTCCTACTTGGATTCCATAATTATGCTCCATGAATATATATATATATATATACACATGTTTTGTGCCTTAACATTGGTTTTGTAATGTAATAGAGTTCAAGCTGAGGTAATTTACTTCGGGAAAATTAAGGTTTCTCTTTGTGGTGAGAGAGCTCTTTAGAGTTTGGGTTTGTGAGAATATTTTGATACTTTCTTTGTAATCTACATCTTTTCCTTGAATCAAACAAATTTGTGTATTCTTTTATACACAAATACATAAGAGAGAGTCAAACTTAAATTCAAACTTAAAAGTCGATCATTTATCTCCAAATTTGCAAGGTTAATCATGAACACTAAAAAAGTAGTGCAAACCCCAATATTTTTTTTTTTTAAAGTTGTGTATAGGTATGAGCTCTTCTTCTATTATTTTCTTCTCCTCTACTTTGTTTAAAAATAAAAAATTTATTTTATGGTTTTCCATGTAATTTTTAAAAAAATTATTTTATGGTTTTTCATCGTTTAATATTTAGACCCGTTAAAATTTAAAACTTATTGTTTTATGGGTTTGTGTATTTTTTTTCTTTTTCTTATATTTCTCTTTTGAATTGTTTCAATAACTTACTCTTTAATTATATATCTTTTTTGGCATTTTGGAAGTTTTAACATCTGAATTTGTGTTAGTTTTCGCAATATTTGAACATGTTTAATAGATTTCAATGACTATACCATGTATTATTCTTTTGAAGGTAATCAATTTTTCTTTTATATTTCTTTATTGTGTAATCATATACATTTTTTTTTTTTTTTGGTTTCAAAAATTTATAGGAAGTAAATCTTATGATTCTTTAATATTTTTTAGTCTTTTAAAAGTTTTAACATCTGAATTATTTTTTTGATGGTAACACATCTTTCTCTTATATTTCTCTGTTTTGTGTGTGTGTGTGTGTGTATATATATATATATATATAGGCTCTGAATCTTTTGATTCCTTTCAATAGTTATTGTCATGGATTATTCTTTTGAATGTAATCCATTTTTCTCTTATATTTCTCCATTATTTAGTCATATATATTTTGTTTTGTTTCAATAATTTCTAAGCAGTGAATCATCTAAGTCTTTAAAATTTTTTGGTCTTTCAAAATTTTTAATATTTGAATTTTTGAGTTATTTTTTTTGCAGTATTTGACACTGTCTGACAAACAAATTTTTTGTAAGCCATTGCACGTTCAAGCAATGGCTTCTTCATCAAATTGTAACACAAATTGAAGTCATACAAGAGCAAATCATGCAGTAATGTAGTTTCTTAATTAATTTAAGATTTTATAAAATTATTTTAGTTTACCTCACAAATAAGTAGGTTTTCATATATAGCACTGGTTAGTGGCTAGTTTTTTTAGTGGGAATTGTAGACTTTAGTTACAATTAAGAGCATTAACATTGGAGAGTCTAAAAAACTACCCATGTGACCAAAAAAAATAATTACATATATTGTGAATTGTTAACTCTATAACATTTTGTGATGCATGAACTGTAAACTATATAAAAGGTGTTATAAAAAATTTGGTTATAAATAAAAAATTATTACTCCAAACCTAAAAGCACGCGTTTATTTTATTGGTTTATATGTAAAAAATAATAATAATAATAAAAATAATGATGTTCGTTGTATAAGTATATTATTAAATGAGTTGGTAAAATTACTAAAATAAATAAAATATTTTTTTGAGTATAAAATAGATATTTTGTAAATTGTAGCTTGGCCATAAATTTTTTTTTTTTTTTTGAGAATCAGCTTGGCCATAAATTTATAATAACAGTTTCAAACTTTTAACATTTAATTAAAACTTTTGTAATTATTTACAACAATTTAAAACTATCTTAAATATTTCTACCCTTTAAAAAAAAAATACTCAAATTTATCTAAATTAAAAAAAAAAAAAAAAAAAAAGAAAGAAAATAACTAGACTCCGAGTCCTTCTACACCTCGAATTCCGGAAAGTGTGTAATCTCTTTTTTGGTTTGCCTCTTGAGTCTCTTGACCCCTTTTGTTATCCCCTGTTTGGTTCAATCTTCAAAGAAACAGTGATATCATTACACCCTCTCTCTCACTCTCTTCCTCAAAGCTTCCAAGGCCGGACCTTGATCATCTCAGCGCCTCTGCCACCGTGGTTTTGCTCGTAAGCCCTTTCCGATCTCACCCAATATTGCTCTCTTTATTTGCTTTGCACCGACGTTAGCCACAGCCGAACCACAACGGACCACAACCGCCACCAGTGATAGCGGTGGTCTACGGCAATGGTTTATTCACTTTCTTCTTCTGTTTATTTATTTATTTTCTCTTGGGTTTGGGGATTTAGATTTGGTTTTTAAGATCTGATGCTGTTGCTTGCATGTGCTTTTGGTTTGGATTTTTTTATTTCAAAATGTATTTGGATTCTGTGAATCAGTGGGTATGGTGGATTTTGGTCTGAGATTTCCTTAGTTTTTGTTGTTTGTGTTGCTGTGGGTGTAAATTTATGATTTGGGGTTTGCTTCAATATGTCTGATATGGTGTTATAATAATTTCCATAGAAGAAAAGAGCAATGAGATCTGGTTCAGCCAAAAAGGGTTTTTGTGTGTGTGTGTGTGTGTGTGTGTGTTATCTAATGCAAGTATAGTATATGTTATGTCAGGATGAATCTATTTACTAGGGCTCAAGTTTTCTGTTTCTATATATCAATTTCTGTTCTGGGTTTGTGCTGTTTGATTTATATAAGGGCCAGAGCAATACAAATCTTCGGTTTTTGATTTGAATGTTTTGATTTATTATTATTATTTTTGGTATGGAATTGGCGGGCAGTTTGCAAAATTGTGAGAAATTGCATTGGTTGAGACTGGATCTCTTGGGAATATGGTTGTAGTAGGTGTGATTTGATGTAAATTTTCTGAAAGTGATGGCATTTGTTTAATCTGGGTCAGTGATAATCTTATGTGGGATCTGATCTTTTCTGCTATGAAATCTTTTGAATCGATGATATGTTGCCAAACAGACCCAGATGATGGAATTGCTTGGTGAATGAATTGTAGGTCCCTAGATGAAAAATTATTGTGCCTTTGACTTAAAAATCTTTTATAGCAAGAGTTATGGTGCTTCTTTGTTTGATAGTTTGGCGTAATATGATGTTGCATTATGATTGTTTTGTCTCATTTGTTATTGGGTTTTCTGTGCACATTTTTTCGGCATTGTCTTACTAATAGTTATGGCTTTTATTTTTTTTTGGGTATATCTTATGAGGGATATAGGTTTGCCATCTAAATGGACTGGACTATAAATCTTTTGTTGTTGTTGGCAATTCCTCTATTCGCATTTGTTCTGTTGAGAGTTTTAAGTTTCTAATCTGGTTCTTCATTTTTTTTTTTTTTGTTAATGCATCTTTGTAAAGTCTTCTTCTCTAACTTGGTTGTATATGAGGCCCTATCTGATTTAGTTTTGGTTTATGCCATGGTAGTAGTACACTATCATTGTGTTTTTGAGCATATCAATAGAACCAACACTGCACTGGGCAGGTGCAAAAGATGGGGGAACATTCACTGACATCTTGCATTGTGGTGGCATGCAATCTTTTATCTTTGTCATGCATTCTTTATGTATAATGTAACCTTTATTATACTCTCACAGTGCATTGACACTCGTGTAAATGACTTGATAAGTGCAATTTGTTTCCATTGTATGTAAATTTTCTTCAATGAATTTGGGATTGGTGACATATCAGCTTAATTTCTGCAGGCATATGGTTTGTGACTGTGATCTTTTCTACTCCATAACATAAAGGATTCTGTTGATATTATTCAGAGCACTGAGAAGAATGGCCGATGGAATGTCAAGTTTCTGGGGTCCTGTCACATCCACTATTGATTGTTGTGAGAAGAATTATGCCTACTCAACTTATATTGCGGAATTTTACAACACCATGTCAAACATTCCATGCATTCTTTTGGCCCTCTTTGGTCTTATCAATGCTATAAGACTACGATTTGAGAAGAGGTTTACTGTTCTTCACATATCTAATATGATACTTGCCATTGGCAACATGTTATACCATGCCACATTGCAACGCGCGTAAGTGATTCTATCATTTAGGAGTTCTGAAGCTTAATTTATGTGTGATTGGTTGATCTCATACAAGGTATATTGCTATTATAATTGGGATATGTTTATAAAAGCAGTTTTGTCATTTGGGGGGGAGGGGGCGGGGAGGGGTTTAAAGAAAGTGTGAATTAGATGTTTGTGACCTAAACAACAGTAATTGAACTTATTTTAGATGAAAAATTTGCACTAGGACAGCACTCTTTAACTTTTTGTTGTTTTGTGTTGGACATGCTCTGGTAACTGATTCTTACAAGCCTTGAAGACAGAGACATTTAAAATATGAATCTTTTGATAGTGCAAGCTTATAACTGTAGGCAACCTCATGTAGCTAGCATTAGCCACATGAGTTGAGCTGGTTGGTTCAATGCTGATGGTGTTTTTCTTTGAAATTGGGGTCAAAATTCTATTATTCTCGCTTTCGTGTGAAAAGAACATATATGGAAGCAGGCATAGGGAAGAGTTAATTAGAACTTTGCACGTGTAATTTTGACAAATTATGTTTCACATGCAAATTCTTACGCATACACTTTCAGTTTAGGCCTGAATTTCTTGTCTGCCTTTATGTAATATTGGATATGGAAGCTATCATGATAAAGTTAATTTTATTTAGACAGTTTCTTTATTCTTGGATGGTTATTTTCCATTTACATTTACTCTAATTTGTTCACAGGCAACAGCAGAGCGATGAAACTCCTATGGTTTGGGAGATGCTACTCTATATGTACATCCTCCACTCACCAGACTGGCACTATCGCAGCACAATGCCTACTTTCCTATTCCTTTATGGTGTTGTTTTTGCTGTTGTCCATTCATTTGTCCATCTCGGCATTGGCTTCAAGGTGCATTATGGAATCTTGTGTTTCCTCTGCATTCCCCGAATGTACAAGTATTACATTTACACAAAAGATGCTTCTGCTAAGCGGCTTGCAAAGCTTTATGTGGCAACCCTTTTCCTAGGTAGCTTGTGTTGGCTCTGCGATCATCTTTTCTGCAGGGAGATATCTAGTTGGCTAATTAATCCACAGGGTCATGCCATGTGGCATGTCTTCATGGGTTTCAATTCTTACTTTGCAAACACCTTCTTGATGTTTTGTCGTGCTCAGCAAAGGGAATGGTCTCCAAAAATTGCTTATCTTATGGGTGTCCTACCGTATGTGAAGGTTGAGAAACCAAAAGCCCAATGAAAGAAACACATAAGTGATGTAAGTATTGGCTATCTTGAGACGTTTTGGCAGGTGACAGACTTAACAAGTGACCATTTTTGTTCTCTTTTTCGAGATGGCTTCAATTCAATGGCATACCTAGGTTGGTATGCCATTGAAATTTCCGTTGTTATAAAAGTAGAACTTGTACCATATTTATAAGCTTTTGTTGCCGGTACGAGATTAGTTGTTTTTTTTTGGGGGTGAATCAAATGGCTTTTTTCTGAATACTTAGATTTGATTTTTGGTTTTAGAAACACATATCCTGTTATTGAACTCTTGAGAGATTCATGAATTTTGATTTTGTTAGTTTTATATCTTTAATTAGACAATCAAATTTTTTTCAATTTATAGTCCCACAGTATTATTATTTTTCTTTGTTAAAGATCTCTCCAGAAGTTCACATGTACCATCAGGGTCCATATAATGAGCTGGTTAAAGTGTATGTCCATCGTAGGAAGATTTGATGGTCAAGAGATACGAGCTTTTGATATCTTTGTTTAATAATTCATAAATATGGAAAGATTGAAGATGATGTACATTGTAGGATAAAAGTAAGGTAAATGGAGTGGAAAAGCGCATCACGAGTATTAGATGATATTAGATAAAAACTTTAAAAATAAAAAGATGTATTATAAAAAAAAATAAAAAAATAAAAAACTTTAAAAAATTGTTACAAAACCAGCTATACTTGATTATATTAGATAGGCTATAAAGAGTGAAATTGAGAATGTTAAAATCGATGCGGAAATATACAAAAAGATAGAATTTGAAATTAAAATTTTTTTATAATTAAAATCGATGGGAAAATATACAAAAAGATAGGATTTAAAATTAAAATTTTTTTATAATTAAAATTGATGCGGAAATATACAAAAAGATAGAATTTAAAATTAGAAAATTTGATTAAAGATAGGGGCGATACTATGAAATAAATAAATAAATAAATAAGATTTATTTGTTATTTAAAATAGATGTAGAAATAAAAAAAAAAAAAAAAAAAGATAGAATTTGAAATTGTAAAAAATAAATAAATAAGATTTATTTGTTATTTAAAATAGATGTAGAAATATAAAAAAAGATAGAATTTGAAATTAGAAAATTTGATTAAAGATAAGGACGATACTAAAAAAAAAAAAACTAAGATTTATTTGTTATTTTACTTGAAACAAAAAGTAAATTGTAACTAAATAAAATAAAAATAAAAATTAAAGTTTTAAAAAGTTGTGCTGATATTGATTTATGGCAGGCAAAGGCAATAGTGTTTGTGGGTCAAACTTTGCTTATGGCCTCCGCAGTCCGCAGCACAAGTGGAATGTGCTGCCAACTAAGTGCATTGTTTGTGATTGGAGGAACTAGATTCTTTTCAGACTGTATTAACCAGTTAACATCATTGTGATAGTTGTAAGAGATGCTTCAGTAATAAAGTTAAGGAATAGATTCTTTTGCCAACGGACTTGGCTGAGTGGGTAAAGATCATTCGCTTTGTGCACTATACTTAAGTTCGATTCTCGCTGTCCGCAGAAGTCTGTTAGTGGGCATCCTTAATGAGGGTTGACCCCCTCACATAGTTTGACTAGAACGGTCTGAGCTTACTCCAGACTGACGCCCTGCTTGGAGGTATAATATAACCATAAAGGCCCCATTTTCCTTAACCACAAAAAAAAAAAAAAAAAAAAAAAAAAGGGTTAAATCTTCCTCTTACAGGTGATAACATATCAGCCTTGATTTTGTCACAAGCTTTAGTGTTATGGAATATGGACTGCCTTACCACTTGTCAGTACCCACAAGTTCTTACACTTGCAAGGGCGGCGCCACCTAGCCTTAAGTGGTCCTGGGACCACCCTGACCTAATTTTTTTTTTTTATATATATAATAATTTAAAAAAATTTATTTGTTTACCCTTCAAAAAAAAAAAATTGGGAACACCTCAGTTTTTTTATGTCAATAAAATTAAATTTTACTCCATAATTTGTTCTACATTCAGTGGATGAATGATTGCTTGGTTATGTACATTGAAAGAGATGTAGTTTGTAACATTGATAATGAGACTATTATGCAACGATTTCAAAATACGAAAACTCGTAAAAGACAATTGTAAACTTTATATATTTGCATGTTTTTTTTTTTTTTATTGTTATTGTTGTCAATATATGAATTTCTCTTTTTATTAGATTGTATAATTTATGCTTTTGAAGGAACACTCTGAAAAAAAAAATCTTGAAGTCACTACTGTACACTTGTAGTGAACAAGACTTGATCACCAATTAGATTCTGGAGCAAGCCAAACAAGAATTTCTACCCATTCAAAACGGTAATGATAAATTCAATATGGCTATGATCAGCCCCCCCCCCCCCTCTCTCTCTCTCTCTCTCTCTCTATATATATATAATATGTTAACGGATGTCCTGAGAATATTTATTTAGAAATTATTTTAAGAAACTTTTTATAGAAAAAGAAAAAACAGTTTAATTGTCTTGACAGCTTTTTATATATTCCATGAAAGTGATTTCAAAATTTTTTTTAAAATGATTTATTGATAATTACCTTAAAGTACTCATTAACCTGTCCGACATATATATATATATATATATATATATAATTTATAGCTTAATCTAACATTTTGAAACAAATCAAGCCAGGTTTCTTGGCGGGTGCCATTTGTGCTCTTAAAGTCAAAAGAAGGCTCATGGCCAAAGTTCAGATGACTTGGACTAGGAGACTATTTGTGACGGTAAGAATCAACTCAAAAAAGTCCTGCCGTGTTTGTTTGTTGAAAAGTGGTGTTTGGGGTGAATATTATTATTAAAATATGAGCTTATGGACACTATGTAATATACTAATTAATATGTGTTAAATTATAGACTTATAGTATAGAGAGGAATGAGGAGAGAGATAATTCGGCAAAATAAAGACTGAATTTAGGAGTAATTCGACATTCCTATTGCCGAATTAAACTAAAAATTCTGGACAGAGGGGACCAACTTGACACTGTAATTCGGCATTAGAAAAATCGAGTTAAATTGAAGTCCTGTATAATTAATAGCCTTATGTACCTAGGGGCTAGGGGTGAGCAAGGCCTCCCGTTTGAGACCCGGGTGGGTAGGGGTGGGGTAGGTAGATTTAGAAAATTTTAACTAATATATATATATATATATAATTTTTTTTTAAGTCTAATATAAATGTATATGTGTGTAAAGTACTAATCTAAATGTTTCATTCTAAAGACTTGAAAACTCATTACACTTATAAAACTACTATCGCGTTAAGAGTGCACGCTGATTTAAAAAAAAAAGTGGCTCTAGTTATATAAAAGTCTAAAGTCACAAAAAATTTCACAAATAGTTAAATGGCATCTTATGGTTGTATTTTCATTATGGATAATATCTATCCTCCTAAATCTGAATTAATGAATAATTTTTGTTCTTTTCTAAAAGGATCTATAATATTCATTCCTTAATGTAGGTAATAAAAGTCTATTAATCCTGACTCTAAAAAAAAAAAAAAAATCTATTAATCCTAAACCCATTTCCAGTCTATTATTTTAAAAAGGTAGTAAGGAGACTAAAAGAAAGGAAAAGGAAATGCTTGTTTTGTTTTTTTAGAGGCTTTTATATGATTTTTGCTTTTCATGAAAATAAATTTGTTGGTCGGCTAGGAAAAAATTTAGTATAATGGAAAGAAAATAATAAATCTTGAGTGTTATTTTCCCCCAATCCTCTGCCTTCTCCTAGTAGAATTGAAAAGCATTAAACAAAAGAGGTCTATTTGATAGATATCAAAGCAAGTTTATCAAATTGATGACGTGCAATATTTTAAAGTTCAGGGATATTAGTGTAATTCATCTTATATATGTGTATGTGTTTGTCTGTGAGAAATATCAATAAATAGGAAGATTTGTTTTAGATGGGATAATTAAATTTGAGTAATTATTAGGTATTTTTGGAGTACAAATAATATGGTACTTTCTCTTCTCACATTCATGATAGATATTACTAATTAATTCATTAAAAAAAAAAAAAAAAGCTTCTAATTATAGCAACTTTTTTTAATTTGTGATATTCAGTAAAAAATCAAAAACAAAGTACAAAGAGAGTAGACAAGAGAAAATGGCATCAGTATGGCATATATCAAGTATCAACGAATTGGATGGTGTATTAAAACAAGCTTAAAACCAAGAAGATGACATTACTACATCTAGAGGATAGGCCATTGAAAAACCAGCACATAAAGTTCTGTTCAAACTGGAAAATCTAAATATATGACTAATGCAAATGGTAATCCTATTAAACTGTTGCTTTTTGAGAATTCATAGATCCTCAGGAGAACATAACCACAGCATTTGGAGAGGATTTTTGGTATGATAAAAATTGAATAGTGACCTGACGTAATTTTTGTCCCTCCGTTAGAGTCGAGGTTTGATTACTAGCCTCTCTTTTTCTATATATAACCATCTTCTATAGCACACTTGCATGCTCAAGCAGAAACTGTACAAGTCCAGTTACAAATTTCAACCCAAAACAGTTTGCTTCAAAGCCAACAATCTCAACAGTCTTCAGGTGTGAAGACAAACACACAAAGTTCCTGTTCTGTGATTTCCAGTACTCCTCATGATCAAAGTTATTGACATTGATAAGGTTTAGGGAAAAATCCAACTACAGAAGAAAATTTAGTCAGGGAATACATATTTGAAATTTGCAATGTAATTTCTGCTGTCAAAAATATAAGGGCATATCTTAAAGCAAGTGGAAACAAGGCTCGAGAAGCAAATAGATCCTTTCCATTTGAAATTGAAAATTAAAAACAATACTTTATCAAATAAAATCGGATGAGATCAAATAGAAGTGGTAAGATGCTAAAGTTTATATGAACTGTCTGTTGTAAATATAACAAGGGAAAAGAAATGGGGGAGGTCTAATTAAAAACTCACCTCGACATTGTAGGAGGGCACAAGGTTTATAACTAGTTTCTCCAAGCAAGGTGAACTTTGAAGTAGGCTAGCTATTCCAGGAAGGTCCCATTTGTTAAGCTTGTGTCCAGTACCAAACATTTGCGCGTTGAAAATGGAGATGGAAAAGTTTTCAATTCCAATATTGTTAAGACCTTAGCACATCAAGAGAGAAGCAAGAGAACAATACATTTTAGCATTGATAATTTTTCATATGATTGAGAAATTTTTTTTCATAGCATGTACAAACGAGATTGATCATTCCTAGCATAGAGGAAGATAATAAGCTTCATTGCTTTCACATCAGCCATCCCAAGCCGCCACCAAAGAAAATTGAAAAGGCCTATTCGTATGATTCGCACCATTAATTATCAGTTGTCACATTAATGCATAAGAATTCTGTTTTTAACTTTCTAATTTAACTGTGAGCTTAGTCAATCCATAGTACTTTAAGCGAAGTCCAAGAAATAGTAGTTATTGTTTCAAAGCTACAAAATGTTAGAGACAACGTCTTCAACATGGAATTAGTGCATAAACTTGGAGGCAACAAATAACTAGTAGAATCAGACGTGTTGGGTTTCTTTGTTTTTGTGGCATAAAATTCTAGGTAGAGATTCTCAACGTTGTGGGTTGTTGCGAAGTGAACCCATTTGTCCACGTAAAAAATGTAACGTCCTGTGTGTTCGAAGTCGATGAGAAACTTGATCAACTTACTAGAAGAACTGTATAGGTCTAGGGTTGTGCACACTAAGGCAGCGAAGTCAGACGTTGGGACCTAAATAATGTTATCAACAATATTAGCAATTCAAAATAACAATTACACATAAGAATACAAAATTTACACAGAAAACCCTTTCTCTTTGAAGGGAAAAAACCACGGGACAAACTCCGAATAATTTCACTATTATTAAATCAATTACAATAATTCTTGTATATGTTTCATAGTTAAAGAAAAAAATCTCTCTTATTTTTCTTTATTCTCACACACACACACATAAATTATCTTTCTCAAAGGCAGCAACACTGCTCTCTCCTCCTTGGCTATTTTCTTGAAGGCGGCAACCCTTTACTCTCTTCTCCTTGGTTATCTTCTTGAAAGCGGCAATATTCATTCTCCTTTCTTTTGCGTTCCTCCCAA
The DNA here is from genome assembly GCA_023621385.1 of Quercus gilva. Taxonomy (NCBI): domain Eukaryota; kingdom Viridiplantae; phylum Streptophyta; class Magnoliopsida; order Fagales; family Fagaceae; genus Quercus; species Quercus gilva. The sequence goes on along the minus strand of CM042477.1, from coordinate 79,981,589 downwards.
GCGAAAATCTTTTTTTTCTCTCTTGGTTTCACACTCTATTTTCCCTCTCCCCATAGGGAGGACCCTTGGGCCAAACCCATTAAATTCTTTGTAGCATTGTCTATTTATAAGAGTTTTGTTATTCCCTTGAGACTATGAATACATTACCTCTTTAACAAAGAATAGACTTCATTCCATATCAAGGAATAGTCTTTCCTTCTATAACAAGGAAACCCAAATTAATTTTCCCTTCTTCAACTAGGAAACCTAATTGACTTTCCAAGTCACATTTGGAATTTGAGACAATTTCCCAACAATCTCCACCTTGACTCAAATTCCATCAATTGTCCTCAACTATCTTCTTTCCTCTTGGGATAACTCCTACCTTAATCAAGTAGTCCTCTTTTCCTCTTGGAATAGCTCCACCTTAATCAAAGCAATCATTTCTCTTCCAGCTTAATTCACACAAAGAGTTATCCACTGAATCAACCAAGCTCTAATACCACTATTGGTCTTTTCTTTCATAGTATTGTGCGCAACTGATCTTAATAGAGTTAATCAAATAACTCCCAATACTTGTTTATCAAGAAGGTTTCAGTCTTCATCCTTCATAGTTTCAGATTTCGTCCCCAAAAGAGGTAGAGGCAATTTCTTTCCATAAAGATAATCTTCAATCTACATCCTCTAATATCCAAAATCTGTTCCATCAAACTTTTCAATTCTTGAAGTCTTGCCTTCTTCTCCGGCTATCGCTTCTACTCTAACCTTAGCTCTGATACCACTTGTTGGGACCCAAATAATGTTATCAACAATATTACCAATCCAAAATAACAATCATACATAAGAACATGAAATTTATGTGGAAAACTCTTTCTCTTTGAAGGCAAAAAAACACAGGACAAATTCCGAATAATTTCACTATTATCAAATCAATTACAATAATTCTTGTTTGTCTCACGGCTAAAGAAAAAAATCTCTTATTTTTCTTTACTCTCACACACACAAATTATCTTTCTCAAAGGCAGTAACACTTTGCTCTCTCCTCCTTGGCTATCTTCTCGAATGTGGCAACCCTTCGTTCTCTCCTCCTTGGCTATCTTCTTGAAAGCAGCAATACCTTACTCTCTCCTTCCTCTTGCATTCCTCCCAAGCGAAAATCTCTTTTTTCTTTCTTGGTTTCACGCTCTATTTTCCCTCTTCCCATAGAGAGGACTCTTGGACCAAAGCTATGAAATTCTTTGTAGCATTGTTTATTTATAAGACTCTTTTGCTATTCTCTTTGGGGTTAGGAATACATTACCTCTTTAATAAGGAATAGTCTTCATTCCATACCAAGGAATAGTCTTTTCTTCTATAACAAGGAAATCCAAATTAATTTTTCCTTCTTCAACTAAGAAACCTAATTGATTTTCCAAGTCACATTTGGAATTTGAGGCAATTTCCCAATATCAGAGACAAGTGGTAAACCTCAACGGTTGTAGAAGGACAAGCCTGGAGCAAATTTCCATAACCCATTCCATCTTCTTGATAAAATGTTGGTTTTGATGGCGTCTTCTGCGGCCAAGAAGTAGAGGATGTGGTGGAGAATGGAGTCATGAAAGAGGCTGATATGGTCATGTTCTTCCATGACTGTAAACTAGAAGAACATATAAAAAAAAATTAAAAAAAAAAAAAAAAAACAAAACAAAACAATTGTACAGAGGTTTAAAGTTAAACAACAAGATTAGCATGAATAAAACTCCCTAGAATTTAGCATCGGCTTTCTTCAATTGTTTTAAAAGTGATTGTGATCATGTAGTGTTTGAATTTGAGTTGAACTGACTCCCAGTTATCCATTTATGGGTGCACCTTCTCATTATCCTTAACAATGATCCAACATTTTTTTTTTTTTTTGAGTTTCTTGAAGAAAAAGAAGATAGGTGATGAAGAAAAAGAAGCAATTTGAAAACCATTAGGAGAGTGGTCCTGTTTTGTAGGCAACATTTTAGTGGGAGTTAAAGATGTATACTTATCAAAAAAAAAAAAAATGTATTGTATGGTCATGGGCCCAAATCATTTGATTGAGTTTTGGGCTTCGGCCGAGAGCGTGGGGTTTCGATCGAGAGCATGAGTAGTCCGAGTCCGAGTCCAAGGAGGAATATCTCCTCGGATAAGCTAAATATAGATTAGATGTAGATCCTAATGATTAAAGTGACCTTTCAAGAAACTCTAGTGATAGGGACATGTACCATAAACGTATAAGAAAGATGGAAACCCAAAAATATCTAAGGGAAAGCTGCTTCAATCGCATTGAATGCACTGCAGCTACTTTTCTGACCGCATTTATGTGGAGAAGACCTCTGAACAGTATTGCCTTGGTTACCACAACTCATAGAAAGCCAAAGAGGGTGTCTGATGGGATAGGTACTCAAATAAGGGCTCAAATGATCAACAAGTGTAGGATCAAGATGGTCTAGAGGGAGCTATATAATGTAAGAGACCCTCCATGAGGGAGGAGAGAGGAAAAATAGATAAGAGGCATTGTAGCAATCTAAATTGCACTTGTACTCTGTTTAATCAATTTATATAAAAACTTACCTCCTTGGACAGTGAGTTCATCTCCTTGGATAATGAATTTATTCAGCTCTATGTTCTTTGTTCTTAATTAATTATCTTCTACATCCATACTAGCCATTGTCAAATTCACTAGTGCCTAGTTCATTAATCCACTCTCTAAAAATTTATTGTACTGGGCTCCCTAGGCCAAGATCCCATACACCTTGGGCTTGTGCTGCAAATCGTGGCCTTACATGTATATATCTATTTAGTTTATTTATTTATTTATTTTTTGATATTTAGTTTTTTTTTTGGATAAACATGAGGTGTTTTTTTTTTTTTTAAGGAAAAAAAAGCAACAATGTGGGTTATTTAACTTATTTTTCTATTTTAATAGAAGACAATAAATGTATAGTTACTTTGAAGAAGTGGATTAGTAGAAGAGTATTTCTATTTTGTAGGTAATGTTTTAGTGCAAGTTAGACATGTATTTTTACCAGACTATCCTTTAGTTTTGTCTCTACTTAAATCTAGGGGTGTAGGGGTATTTTGGAACCCAAAAAAAAAAAAAAATCCGGTCCAAACAGGAGGAGCCCCTTAAATACCCCTATTATTTAAGGGGCTTCCCCTATTTAGACCGGATTTTTTTTTATTCCAAAATACCCCTACACTCCTAGGTTTAAGTAGAGACAAAACTAAAGGATAGTCTGGTAAAAATACATGTCTAACTTGCACTATAACATTGCTTACAAAATAGGAACACTCTTTCTACTAACCCACTTCTTCAAAGTAACTATATGTTTATTTTTTTTTTAAATAGAAAAATAAGTTAAACAATCCACATTGCTGCTATTTTTTTTCCTTTAAAAAAACATCCCATGTTTTTCCAAAAACAAAACTAAATATCAAAAAAATAATAATAATAACTAACAGTTATAAAAATAAATAAAATTAAAAAAAACTAAATAGATATATACACTTTTTTTTTTGTTTGATAAGTAGATATATCTTTAACTTCCACTAAAACGTTGCCTATAAAACAGGACCACTCTCCTGATGGTTTTCAAATTGCTCTTCTATTTTTATTTTTATTTTTTTTTAAAAGTTAATAATTTGCATCTATTATAATATGAAATTACCACATTTTTCAATCACAGAAATACTTAGGGGTGTGATGAGTGTTCTGCGTTTTGGATGAAATAATTTACTCATCACACCCTAGGTTTTTTGGTGATTGAAAAATGTAGTAATTCCAAATTATAATAGATTCAAATTATTAACTTTTACAAAAAGAAGGAAAAAAAAAAAAAAAAAAAAAAAAAAAAAAAACCGCCTCTAAGCAAGCGCGTGAGCTCTTGCTCAGAGGCTAGTTTACTATTATTTATGTTTGTAAGTCAATTTTATTTTTATGTTTTAGGTCCTAGTAGTTTATTGGGCTATTAGTATTTTAATTTGGAATAAGGGTTTTTTTTTGTAATAAGGCAATTAAGGTTTCCTAGCCAATTAGAAGTAGTGTTTAGCAATTCTTTATAAGCAATCTATTGTCCTCTTTGAGGGATAGTTGATATTTTGATGAATGGAAAAATGGTCGTTTGGTCTCTCTTTGGTCTAGTGCTAACTCTAAGTCTACCCTAGGTGCTGACTCCTAATGGTTTCCTAGCTTGGTGTTGACTCCAAGTAAGGTCTAGGTGCTGACTCTTAGATCATATCCTTTATTTTCTTGTTGTTTAATTTTGTTTGGATTGTCCTACGTCAGTTTCTTGATTCTTGCGAGGAAGTGGGTGATTGTCAAAGGACAAAGTTTACCTACAAAGCTGGTTGAACCTTACTAAATAAAATAAATATTACTACATATTTTGAAAATCTAATTGTTAAATTGCATATTCTTTACGCTCTTAATATACATATCAAGTTTTCTATCAATAGGATATTATTTACTATATAATCTATAAGTTTATATTTTATGCATAATTTTAAACTAAAAAAACTTGTAATTTAAAAATCTTATTGATGACATAGCTATTGATCTTTAATTTTCAAGAAATTTTGCAGGTATAGAGGATATAAGAAGAATATATAATCTGACAATGGATTTGTGAAAATTCACATCCAATAAAAAGATATAGAGTATAGTTGTAACCTTAAGTTACAATCAAATTTGTAGTTAAACTTTGTCTATCTTCAAAATACTCGTTTAACATCTGTTTGGCATGATTTTGTGGTGAAACGGTGGATTGATATCTAGAGTTTCCATTAACTTCGTTTTCCTTTTACACACAAACTTGTGTATAAATTTTTTTTTTTTTTTTATAAATTGTAATCACATGTAACAAACACTACCTTTTTTTTTCCCTTAAAACTTAAAAGAGTATTACATATAAAATGTTTTATACAGTTTTACGTACACTTTAACTTAAAAGTGTTCATTTTCCTCCTTTAAAAGAAAGAGTATTTCTTTTAATAGTTTAGAAATGAAAATAGTGAAAAAAGTATCAAAAAAAAAAAAAAATAGTGAAAAAAAAAACATTTTCTTTCAATAGTTTTTATTTTTGAAGTCTAGCAATCAAAAGTATTACATTTTTTTTTTCAATATTTTAGGGAGGAAAAATGAAATTTTTAACGTTTTGGGATGAAAAATGAATTCATACAAATTTTAGGGACAACAATTTTTAGCTTTTTTTTTAATAAAAAAATATTTAAAAAAAAAAAAAAACAATGGTTTCTTTTAGAAGGTAAGAAATTATTAAATACATTTGAAATACTACACATTTTCTTTATATAAATGTAAATCTCAGGTATAAAATTTATACGTGGGTCCACCTTTATATAAGAAGAATTTGTTGTCCACCTCAAGGGGTTTCATGACATTGTCTATTGTGCGTGAATTGAATAAACATGAAAACCCTTGAGGTTTTGAGTCTAGCACTTAACTCACTATGCGCACCCAAAACGTGCTTGGCGGGCGGGCTAGCTCGCTCTTGGGCTCACAATATATTTCTACTATGGGTTTTGAGTTTCCTATTTTGGGTGATTCCAGCCTATAGACTCAACAATACCTCTTAAACTCCTCTATTGACTCCTTCTCCTTCTTATAGCTTTTGCTCTCAACTCCCCCAATAATGACCAACCCCTTCCCTTCCTCAGCTCCTCCTATTTATAGCCAAAAATTAGTGGAGGGATTATGATTGCTTTCCAAGTTAGTACAACAGAAGGTCCAATGTCGTTGATTGTAAGTGGGCATTTTAGGTGGGAGTGAGGTGTGGTGAATGTGGCCTTGGAACTAGTTCCCACTCCATCAGATATACTCGACAGCGATATTCCCCAAGGCACTACCGCGCATGCGAGGGGTGTTGTATCCGAACGCCTTTCTTCTTGCTCGGGAAAGGTTCACTGAGCAAGGATCAGATGGTGGTATAAAGTGCGTGTCCATGCTGATTACCTACTTAGGTTTTTAAGCAATACGAAGCTTGGGCCCGTGACTTTTGTGGGCCAGGGATGGGGTCATGGGTAGGAAGAGGTCAAGCCCATGGGCCACACCGTCGGACCAAAATCTAAGGCCCAAAGGGGTTTAGGTATCACCGTGCCATACATTAGCCCCCCCTTGATTCGTGCACGGCTTTCGGGAAGAATCAAAGAATCCAAAAAGGCACTTACTGTCTGAGCAATTCAATGAGGGGACATTCGGGGGATTCCAAAAACCCATCAATGCGTTCTCAAAAGGCGCGTCAGATCTGACCGTTCGACTCAGTCATCATCATTACCTAACGGTTTGTGAATCAAGGCAGCGCGCGCGTCAGTTGGCATTGGTATCTGTAAGGTTTGTCCCATTATTGCTAATTAATCCTCATTATAGCTGATTAATCGTTGCTTACTTCCCTTTGGCCCCCTATAAATAGCCCATCCTAGATCATTCTTTCACTTTTTCACTCTCCACTCTCTGAGTTTTCTCTCTGTAGTGCATTCATTTGCGCACTTTCTTCTCGGCCTAGAATCTCTTTCTTTCCTAGAGCCCAAAGTAAGTTTTCTACCTCTTCCCTTTATTTCAATCTCTTCCTTTATTTTGTAGAACTTAAGATGGGGTATGCTTTCCTTCTAAACACTGAGGCATCCTTAGCCACATTTAGGCAGAGTTTTAACATCCCTGATGATGTGGATGTGGCGTATTGCCACGAGAGTGAAATCGCTCTCCATAGAGGGGACAATACAGCATTTTTCCCTTTAATGGCAATTCTGGAGGGTGGGGTTAGGTTTCCTATGGACCCTTCTTTACTTAGCACCCTTAGGTATTATGGGCTGAGTCCCGACCAACTTCCCCCAAACTTTTACCGGGTAGTTAGTTGTGTCAGTAGGCTAAATCATTCGTTTGGTCTGCAACTAGACTATGACGAAATAAATCACATGTACAGCTTGTGTGGGAACAAGAAAACCAACTATTACTTGAAAGTTAGAGATATGAGGGTACGGATGATCTCCTGCCTACCTGATTCCAATAGGAATTCTGCCGGGGAGTTCGTTCGGGTGCGCGGCAATTGTTTTTCTAGTGAAATCCCTTGTCCCCTTACATGGTGCGAAGTGGGTTTGTACTGTTTACTAGATTACTTTTCCTTTTCGGCCACGATTGCTTCGCTTACTTGGATACTAACTCGCTGTATTTTTTTTTTGTGTAGACGGTAGAATGTTTGCCCCAGATCTTAGGGTAGTGCATGTGCGAGACTTGAATTTCGTGCTTATGTCCGAAATTTTGTTCACAAGGACAGACAACTCCAAGAGTCCCATTTGATCCTTAACGTCAAACCCGTGTATTCTACTTGGCAGGAGTTCAGCAAAGCTTTACTAGTTGATAGTCCTCTCCTATCTTACATTGACGTACGGCATTCGAACTTCCTTCCTCCAAAGTTCACTGCAGGTGAGGCTCGTGACATTGGTTCGTGGTACACTTATTCTGACAAACTTGCACCGGTGCCAGACAAGTCGGCCAAGCAAGTGTCTCGACGCCGCCGGGAGCTAGCACACAAGCCCGTTCTGTCGGAAGCCCTTGCTCAAACTGAAAACCTTGTAGACCCCGAGGCTCCTGTCCAGGAAGCCGAGGAAGTAGCTGTCGAACCTACCAACCCCTTTGACACCGAACCCGATCTAAGCGAAGACATGGTGATGCGTAAGACAATGACGATTAGCCATTTCGTGCCCGACGCCAGGCCAACCATGCAGCAACAACCGTCCCAGGGCCGTGGTCAAACTCCCCCTCCTCCACCTCCTGCCCCCAATCGGCAGCGAAAGAGGCCACGTACTACCGAACAAACTCCCTTCGGCTTGGGTGATGTGCCTACAAGGACCCCCCTAGCCATCAAGTGGCGTTGTTATCCGTGAGCCTACGGCTCAGACTGGGAAGCACGTGGTGTCTTCCTCCCGAGCTGCGCTGGAGTGGCAGCTCGCATTCTAGTTGGACGGCAAGCCTCTTCCCTCTGACGCGAGTGTACGGTTATGGGAGAAAGGAGAAGGGGGTCGCGTTGCCCAAGCTTTGGCGCATGGCCTCCTTCTACTCAAGGACGTGCACACTTTTGAGGAGGGAACGAACGAGTCCATGGGAAGGAGGTTACAATGGCATACTATTGCGGTAAACTTTTGTTATTGTTGTTTTTTTCTTCTTCTTCTCCTTTTTTTTTTTTTTTTTTTTTTGTTACTTTACCATTGATGTCTCATCTTTCCCATTTTTATACTTATCATTGTTACTTCATCAGGCCGCTCAACTGGCATATATCCTCGACGAAAGGTTGAAGGATCTGGCCGAGGATGCTGGTCGGGAAAAGGCCCTCAAGGATGTGGTCGAGGTGAATGTGAAGGAGAAAGATGTGGCTACTACAACTACGGAGAAGAAAGCTGCTACGGCCGAGAAGGCCAAGGCGGCTGTGGAAAAGAAGTATTCAGAGCTGCAGGCTAAGCTGGGGGAGACTGAACTAAAATTGGTGGAGGCTACGAGCGTGAACACTACGAGGGCCGAGGAATTGGCCGACTTAAGGGTAGCCCTGGAGGCATGCAAGAATAAATGGTATAATGAGGGATTTGCTGATGCGGAGAACTTGGCCGAGCCCGTCATAAGGAATGCCCGAAAGTTGGGCTTTGAGGAAGGTTGGTTGGCTGCTTTGCAGGTTTTTGGAGTCCCCGAGGACTCCCCCTTGAGAGATACCAGCCAGATCCCCTTCTCGAACCCTGCTCCAGCAACACAAAATCCTCTGGGGCCCGCCAATGAAGAAGAGACGACCAGTATAAGGGAACTGGTGGAACAGATCGACTCTCATGTGGAGTTAGATGAAATGGAAGCCATTAGTAACCCCCGTCTTGGATATCCACTTGGCCAGGACTTCCTACAGCCCCCAGCAAACCCGCAGCCTATTGAGATCGCCGCCCGGGAGCAGCGTGCAGATCCTATGCCCTAAGTGCCGAACCGAATTCCCACCGTTTAAGTTTTATCTTTCTTCTATTGAAGTGTTTTTTTTATTTTTTTATTTTTATTTTATGGTTGATTTGCCTATGTCACCGGGTTGTGGTGATTGAATAATTATTTCTTTGCTGGGTTTGATGTTTATATGGCCACCGAGTTTTGTGGTCAAAACATTGGTTTAGTTTCTAATATGATGGCTTTAATTTCATTTATCAATGTTTGATACTATTTTCCTTATTGTGCTTTTTGATTGTTTCGTGTATGTGCCGTAGATGGCGGGTAATCCAACCTTTGTTCATCATAGAACGGAGATTGGATTACTTCGGGCGGAGTTACCTATATCTAGAAGGGATTGGCCCCTTGGTGATAATAATGAAACTTGATGTGCGAATCTTCCCACACTCAGATGAACTTTGAAAATGGGTTTCTTCCTGTCTGGTGTTGAGAATCGAACCTAGGGTGGCTCTTGTTTTTGAAGAGTTTAACGTCCCTCCCTACTCAGAGATAAGGATTAAGCTAGTAGCACGTTTCAATCCTTAGAAAAAATTTGTAGCGTCAGGTTTCCACCTGCTTGGTGATAGCGATTGAACTGAGAAGCAGGTTTCTGTCCTTAGGAAAAATTTGTAGCGTAAGGTTTCCACCTGCTCGGTGATAGCAATCGAACCGAGAAGTAGGTTTCTGTCCTTAGGAAAAATTTGTAGCGTAAGGTTTCCACTTGCTTGGTGATAGCAATCGAATCGAGAAGCAGGTTTCTGTTCTTAGGAAAATTTGTAGCATAAGGTTTCCACCTGCTCGGTGGTAGCAATTGAACCGAGAAGCAGGTTTCTGTTATTAGGAAAAATTTGTAGCATAAAGTTTCCACTTGCTCGGTGATAGCAATCAAACTGAAAAGCAGGTTTCTATCCTTAGAAAAATTTGTAGGGTAAGGTTTCCACCTGCTCGATGATAGCAATTGAACCGAGAAGTAGGTTTACGTCCTTAGGAAAAATTAATATAGGTGCGCCTCTTTTGGTTTTTTTTTTTTTTTTGTGTCCTGTCCGGCATTACCGAATATGTGATAACTAAATCGAATGAATCTGAATTGATAAGCTACATCATTGTATTAGCGAATGAAAAGTACATGTTTGGAATTACGCTTCCTTGTTCAGACGATTAGTGATAAAACTTCTTAAGATTATGGACATTCCATGGTCGAGGAAGTGGTCTCTCGTCTAGGTCCTCCAAATAGAATGCTCCCGCCCCTGCTATGGCAGTAACTCTATAAGACCCTTCCCAAGTCTGAGCTAACTTCCCGGCATTTGCATTTCGCATATTCCCCACGGCCATCTTCAGTACCAAATCTCCAGCGCCAAATTCTCTCGTTTTTACATCTTGGCTATAGAGCTGGGCAAGTTTTTGTTGATACTCTGCCAGCCATATAGTCGCCGCTTCTCGACATTCTTCCAAGCTATCCAAACGCTCCATCATCATCTCATCGTTTTGGGCGGGGTTGAATCCTACGACTCGTGCGCTGCATAGATTCACCTCGACTAGTATCACAGCTTCCGCCCTGTATGTTAAAGAAAACGGGCTTTTCCCGCGGATCTTCTGGGGGTCGTTCGGTATGCCCACAAAACGTTTGGTAGCTCTTCGTCCCATCTACCCTTTGCACCGTCCAACCTTTTCTTCAGCTCATTCAAGATTACCTTGTTGGTGGCTTCAGCTTAACCATTGCTCTGTAGATACGCTGGAGTGGAGTACCTGTTTTTGATACCGAGATTACCACAAAAAGTGCGAAAAGCTTTATTGTCAAATTGCAGCCCATTATCGGATATCAGTGAGTCCAACACCCCAAATCTCGTGACTATGTTCTTCCACACAAACTTCTTCACGTCTACATCCCGGATATTAGCCAAGGCCTCGGCTTCCGCCCATTTAGTGAAATAATCAATAGTCACAAGCACGAACTTGCAACTACTAGTTACCCGGGGAAATGGACCGAGAATATCTGGCCCCCATTGAGCAAAGGGCCACGGACTGCTGGCCGGGTTCAGCTAACCGACTGGTTGATGAATTAATGGGGCGTGCTTTTGGCATTGTTCACATTTAAGCGCATACTCGACGGCATCCTTCTGCATCTGCGACCACCAAAACCCCTGGGTCATCACTCGGTGTGCCAATGAGCGTCCCCCCACATGACTTCCACACACCTCGTCATGCAGTTCAGCCAAAAGTTCCCTCACTTTCTTGGGGTGTAAGCACAAAAGGTACAGCCCACCGAAAGACCTCCAGTACAGCCTGCCATTCGTTGATAACCAATACCAAGCAACTGCTTGGTGGATTTTGCTAGCCTCCTTTTTGTCACCTGGAACTTGATCCTCAGCTAAAAAGTCAATGATTGAGTCCATCCAACATGGTCTGGTCGCTGAAATCATGGCGACACCATCCCCTGCAATTCCGACGCTATCTGCCACATGAATGCTTGGCTCTGATATAAGCTCTACTTTGATTAACCGAGGCACATTCTCGGTCATTGATGATGCTAACGTGGCCAAAGAGTCAGCATGTCTGTTCTGCATCTGGCCCACTTAGGACACTTTTGCCGTACTGAACTTGTTCATGATTTGCTTTGCTGCCTGCAAGTATGCTTTCATCCAGGGATCCCTAGCATCAAAGTTACCCTGGACTTGGTTAACAACCAACCAAGAATCTGAATATATCTCCACATCCCGGGCTCCCATTTCCAAATCAGCTTTTAACCCAGCAAGTAAGGCCTTGTACTCGGCTTCATTATTAGAGGCCCTAAACCCCAGCCTAAAAGAATGCTCCAATCGTATTCCTTTAGAAGTGATAATGACAATCCCTACTCCAGCTCCCAGGGCACTTGACACTTCGTCCACAAATACCTTCCACGGGCAGCTCTCCACACGGCAAACCATCTCCCCGCTGTTCTTGGGTAAGAATTCTGCAACAAAATCAGCAAGGACTTGGCCCTTCACCGAACTTCGCGGTCTGTACCGTATGTTGAAAGACCCAAGTCTAGTTCCCCACTTAGCTATTCGGCCCGTGAAGTTTGATCTCTTCAACAATGACTATAAGGGATACTCGGTCAGGACATATACCGTATGAGCCAGAAAATAATGCGGCAACTTTCTTGTGACATGTATTAAGGCTAACACCAACTTCTCCAAAGGCAAGTACCTTGTCTCGGCATCAACCAAAGTCTTACTGATGTAATACATGGGTTGCTGCACTCTTTGGTCCTTCAGCAATACGGTACTCACAACATGATCGGACACCGACAGGTACATGAATAAATCCTCCCTAGGCCCCAGGGCCATGAGCATGGGTGCTTGCACCAAACAATCATTCAGATCCCAAAAAGCTTTGTCACATTCTTCATTCCATTGAAATCCTTTCCACTTCTTTAGAAGTTGATAGAATGGTCGGCGACGATCTATGAATTTGGAGATGAAATGATTAAGGGTAGCTAGCATCCCGATTAGTACTTGTACTTCTTTTGAATTACTCGGTGGCTTGAAACGCTTCACGGCTTTGATTTGGTCGGGGCTAACCTCTATTCCCCGATTAGTGATTAGATATCCTAGAAATTTATTAGCTTCCACACCAAAAGCGCACTTTTCAACATTGAGGCGCAACTTATGTTGCCAAAGCACCTTAAACAACCCCTAGAGATCCTCTATATGCTGCACTTCCTGTTTACTTTTCACCACCATGTCATCAATGTACATTTCGACCGTGCATCCTATTTTGTCCCGGAACATCCTCGTCATCATCCGTTGGTACATGACCCTAGCGTTCTTTAACCCAAAAGGCATCACAGTGTAATGGTAATTGGCATCCGGAGAGATGAATGCCTTCTTTTCTTGGCCCTCGGCGCCAGGGCGATCTAATGATACCCCTGAAAGGCGTCTAAAAAGCTCATCTTTAGATGTTCGTATGTGGCGTCTACTAACTGGTCGATCTTGGGCATGGGAAATGGGTCTTTTGGACATGCTCAGTTTAAATCTGTGAAATCCATGCAAACCCTTCACTTGCCGTTCTTCTTCTTCACTATCACGGTATTTGCTAACCACTCCGAGTAGTAGATTTCCCTTATCGCCCCAACCTCCTTCAGCTTTTGACCTCTGCCTTTACGGCCTCGACATGCTCCTTAGCTAATCTCCTCTGCTTTTGTTTCTTAGGAGGGAATGAGGGGTCAACTTTAAGTCTATGGACGATGAATTCAAAATCTACTTCGAGCACCTCATATGGACTCCATGCAAACACATCCACGTTCTGTATCAGAAATAACAACATTTCTACCTTATCCAAGTCGTTCATACTTTTTCCTATCCAGAAGCACTTATCAACATTTGGCAATATCCTCACTCTCATCATTTCCTCGGCACAGCCACCCCTTTTCTCTCCTCGGGGATCTTGTAATTGCTATAAAGGGACCCCTTGTGGTAGATCCTTTTGCTCGGCCTACTTCTTCTGGTCAGCTCGCTCCTTCTTCCAATTGACTATGGTAACCAAACATTGTCTAGCTGTCTGCTGGCTCCCCCTTACTACTGCAATACCCTGCTCGGTAGGAAACTTGACTTTTACATGTAAGGTGGATGGAACAGCCCCCATTGCGTGGATCCATGGCCTACCTAGTATCACACTATATAGGGAGAATGAAGCAACCACTATAAACGTTACTACCACTTCCTTACCCTCCATATTCACAGGTAGAGAAATTTGCCCCTCGGAGACTACGACTTTGCCATCAAACCCGACCAAAGGTGTACTATACTTCGAAAGGTCCCCATTCCTCAACCTGAGCCCCCGAAACAGGTCCGGATACATCACGTCGGCCCTGCTTCCCTGGTCTACCATCACCCTTTTCACTAAGAAGCCACTTATCTGGGCCGTAACCACTAACGCATTGTCGTGCGGTTGAACGTTCCTTCAAAATCATTGTAATCGAAAGCGTTACGCTTCCAGGCAAGCTTCATTTTCTTTCCAAACGGTTGTATTCCGAAGCTGCCTTCCACTGGTACTACCATCAATACTCTTTTCCTCCCTACCGCAGTGAAGTCCCCCAGGTCAGCATGGATGACCTCAATAATCCCTATAAAGGGTAGGAGGAGGTTACCCCTTGCCAGGGCGCCTTGCCCCATTCCTCTGTCCTTTGCGTCCATCACGAATTCTTTTAGGTAACCAGCCTTCGCTAGGTGCCCGAGAAGATCCCTCAATACCCGACACTGCTCGGTAGTATGACCTTTGTCTTTGTGGTAAGTACAGTACAAGTTTTGATTCCTCTCAGATGGGTCGCCTCCCATCTTGTTCGACTACCTGAAGTAAGGTTTGTGCTTAATCTTGTCTACAATTCTATGTACCGACTCCTTAAATGTTACATTTACCTCCCCTACTTGTGCTTCTGGCTCCTGAATCCTCAACCCCCCCTGGGGTTCTGGATGGAAAGCTACCCTGCCGAGAATGATTTATCATTGGTGCTTTACCTTTGCTTTGCAATTGATCATCCTTCAGTCATTTGTACTCTTCAATACGCCTCATCAGTTGCCTCATGTCCTTGGGAGGCTTTTTAGTCAATAAATCCCATCCTAAAAGTGCTTGCTGCGATCTTCTCATTGCCCCCGCCAATTTCGTTGTACAATTTCCAGTACCGGCTAGCATAACTGCGAAGGGTTTCTCCCACCCTCATTTTCATGGATAGCAACGCGTCTACTGGTGGTGGTACCTAGTTGCAGGTTACGAATCGAACATCGAACTCCTGTATCAGCTTGGAGAAATTATGGATGGAGCCCTTCCGCAACCCATTAAACCATCTTAAAGAAATGGAAGCGAGGCTTAAGAGAAACACCTTGCACATTACCGCATCATTATGAGTGTGTAGAGACATCATCTGGATATAGTGGCTGACGTGCTCTACCAGGTCCATTTTCCATCATAGGAATTGAATGGAGGGCGTGTAAATCTGTCCGGCATTGAGGCCCGCTCAATGTTGTCTGAGAACGGCAATCGGGCGGCTCTTCATAGTGCATGGCTCATTGCATCCATGGCGGCATTATAGGGTCGCCGTTCTTCTAGGGAATCTGAAATGTGAACGGTCCCGGCGTTAACGAGATCCCTGTGAATGCGAATGGTCTCGGTGTCGACGGGACTCCAGTGAATGTGAATGTTTTCGGCACCGACGGGAACCAGATTGATCGGACCCCGTCCCATAACAATCATCCCCCATACCAAACCCCCCTTCTCGGTCCCTTCTTTAGTGCCTACCCCCAGCCTCCAACTCTAGATCTCTCACCAACCTGCGTAACCGCTCTAACTCTTCATCCTTTTTGTCAAATTACCTGTGCCCCGAAGCATCCAATATCATTCGTTGTGTTTGGTACGACCCCTCTCTAAGGCCAGACCGCTCCTCCTCTCGCTCATGATCCCTATCTTCAAGTCTTTTCTGTCTCTGTTCTCACCAGGTTGATCCCCAAGAAGATCCCACTGAATTGCTTTCAATATCACTCCCTGAACGTCTTCCGGACATTTTCCCGTGAATGAGCCTTAGTTGAACCACAGCTTTGTAGGAGATCCCCACAGATGGCACGAATTGTACGCACCCAAAACGTGCTTGGTGGGCTAGCTCGCTCTTGGGCTCACAATATATTTCTACTATGGGTTTTGAGTTTCCTACTTTGGGTGATTCTAGCCTATAAACTCAACAATACCTCTCAGACTCCTCTATTGACTCCTTCTCCTTCTCATAGCTTTTGCTTTCAACTCTCCCAATAATAACCAACCCTTTCCCTTCCTCAGCTCCTCCTATTTATAGCCAAAAATTAGTGGAGGGATTATGATTGCTTTTCAAGTTAGTGCAACAGGAGGTCCAATGTCGTTGATTGTAAGTGAGCATTTTAGGTGAGAGTGGGGTGTGGTGAATGTGGCCTTGGAACTAGTTCCCACTCCATCAGATATGCTAGGCAGCGATATTCCCCAATGCACTACTGGGCATGTGAGGGGTGTTGTATTCGAACACCTTTCTCCTTGCTTGGGAAAGGTTCACCGAGCAGGGATTAGATGGTGGGATAAAGTGCGTGTCCATGCTGATTACCTACTTAGGTTTTTGAGCAATACGAAGCTTGGGCCCGTGACTTTTGTGGGCCGGGGATGGGGTCTTGGGTAGAAAGAGGTCAGGCCCATGGGCCACACCGTCAGACTAGAATCTAAGGCCCAAAGGGGTTTGGGTATCACCGTGCCGTACACTCACTATAGTATTGTTCTACATATTAACTTTTAACTAGGTAACACATACCCCTTGAACTGTTTGAGTGTAACACAAAATCATCATAAGGTCTTTTATGTGAACAACGTAGCTTTAAATTGGGACATGTGTTACTAAATGAACAACTCACTATTTTAATAGTTTACACAAAACAATACTAAAGAGAGATTAAGTATTACATTCAAAACTTAAAAAGACATTTTTGTGTTCTTAGATGAAACCATAGGAGATTTCATATATTTTTCCTTTAAAAAAAAAAAATATCCACGGGTTGAATGAGACCACGTGACTTCTCCTAGTATTTGAAGACGTGGACGTGGGTGTGTATTGTCTCAACTCAAGAAAATTGTAACCAAAGTTTCTCCTTTAAAATTTGAAATCAATATTAATTTAAAGTTACGTTTTCAGTTGTTTTGGGCTATGTAACATTTGCATACAACTTGTGCAACATGTTTTCCCTTTTGGGCAGAAGCTTACAAAATTGGGCAGCCCATTATTTTTGGTTCGATTCAATTTTTCTAATGCCGAATTACAGTGTCAAGTCCGTCCCATGTTGTATTTGACAATAGGAATGCCGAATTACTGAATTCGGTGTTTATTTTGCTGAATTAACCCTCGCCTCATTTTCCACAATAACTTCCCACACATCATATTCTACCCACAAACTCATATTTTAATAATATTTAGTTTAAACACTTGAAAATCAATTAATATATAAGTATAAATCTAAAAGTAAAAACCTCATGTGAGAGTACATAAAATCCTGCCATGTAGCGCTTTAATTATTTTGCATTTAGCCTTTTTTTTTACCTCTTTTCATTAAGTATTTTTCACAGTTACCCAAAAGTTTACATTAAACTTATTTTTACTGTTATTGCATTAATCTCTTTTTAATTGTGTGAACTTACACCACACATTTCTCTATTCTTTGTGTCTTTTAGCATACCCACCGTTTTAGTATTAAAAACAAAAAAAAAAAAAACAAAATAATTGAGTTAGACATACTTGAAGGGAAAAAAAAAAAAACCAAATAAGGCATTGGGGAGAAATAGAGAGGCACGAAAATGATATAAACAGTTAAATGAAACATACTGTTTCACTATTACCAAAATAAAAAATATGAGATTCACAAAGCATTTGTAAGAGAAAGAAAGAAGAATTTGAGGAGCCGCTATCTCTATTATACTAGCCTCCCACCACCACCAAGCCACCAAAACCCCTATGAATAATTTTTTTTCTACAACAGTTTTAAATCATCTATAAGACATGTTCACACCATGTCTTAATGTTGCACTATTGATGAGTGGAAAGCAGTGAGAGAGTAAGATATACTTTCATTTCATGGTATGCAATCTATGAACACAACACAGATTATTTGATTTTCATGGTCTATTACTCTTTTGCATTTATTTTTGGTTTCATGATTTAAAAATAATAATAATAATAATAATCTTTTCTTCCCTGGAGAGCTGACTCATGCACTTTTAATTTGGGTGATTAATGCACGTAACTGGAATACTGGTTTAATTAAGCCTCTGAAATTTCGAAAGAACATAAATCCAACTAATAAACTGGTGCAAGAGAGAGACAGAGCAGTTCACTCTCCAATGAGAGTTCATGCACTTAAACTGGTTACAAATACACTATACAGAGTGTGCTGACTGAAGAATTACTCAACCCTAAATATTTGGGTTGCACTAGGAAAAGAGAACAAAATACCATATACAAAACATTATCTATTTCTTTCATAGCTAGGCCACCACGTACATAACATGCTGGGGAGAGAGAACATTACCCAAGACGCAGGTTATGCAGATCTATGACTCTCCGGTCAGTGTCTCATGCAAGATCTCCCCAAGCTTTACGTATAGAGAATGCTGCTCCTCGAATGTAAGGTTCATCAATATCTAAAAAGCAGTCACGCCATCAGCTAATGAATCTTCACATATTCACTCATTTAATTAAATGGATATCCAAATTTTATGCACAAGCATGTGAAGACAGTACCTGGTCCAAGATCCTTTCAACTGAGAGGCTTTGTGGCACAACAAATGACTGATGATAGATGTAAGCAAAGACGGCCATCACCATCTACATTTGACAACCGCATTAGTGATTAGTGCATGACAGCATCATTTGTAAACAACCAGGTTTATTACATCTTTCAGTATGATTCATTTTGGTAAATACATCTTTCTCTTTTCAATAAAAGTTGCAAACAGTAAAAAAATAATATATGGTTACAAACAGAAATAAAACTAGCATGATATCATAATTTCAAGCCAACAATGACAATATAACTAACCACACATGCATTAGGCATGGTAATCAAGTTTATTTGAAGAATAAGACAATATACTACAAACCAGGATAAGGGGAAGCCATGGTGAAAACACTTTCAATTAGTAAGTTCATAGAAATCTGGTGGATTCATTTTTTATCAAAGCTTACCTGGCAGTCCATTCTATCTGTAATTCCACCATGTCCAGGAATACTATCACCAAAATCCTGCAGCAGAAGATGAAAATTATAGCAAATACTATGAACATGTTGGAAGCTAGCATCTATGTTTGAATCACTTGATTAGAAAGTATCAAAAGCAAACCTTGATTTTAAAAGCTCTTTTAAAACCACTAGCAAAGAAGCCTCCAAAAGGTGCTATTATAGATGCAAACAAGCCAAGACATAGAGCATGCCATTGAACTGGCAAAATTGAGATCTCTTTCCAAGGAAACTGTGAAAGACAATAATAACAAGATAAATTAGAATTTGAGTTTCTTAACCATTCAGAGACTCAAGATCCACATCTCATTTGCTATAACTGGAATTCCATAATCAGTAAGCTTTATATTAACTCGAGTTAAATAATTCCACATAGCTCAAACAGTGGATCGATAACCATGTTTTTTACCTTTAATAATTGGATAAAGCTAGTGGATTTACCAACAGTAAGGGAGTTAGAAGTTATAAGAAAAACACTTGCTATAATTTTATGAGTAAATTCACCACAAACAAACCAAAAGGTGAAGTAAGGCAACCATCAACTTTTTAAAACTAACACGGTTATACATGAAAGCATATGTATTTTACTCCCAAAATTCATGGCAAAAAATGCCTGTCAGATGAGAAGAAGATGATATTCTTGTGGGAAGGCTGAGGGATATCTATTGAAATAATAAAAATACAAATAGTTCACAACAGAAAAAATCTGAAAAAGATTGCATGAAAGACGAGAAAGAAACAACCTTGGGTTGATAAACAGTAATCTAACCACTGCTACAACTCAAGCACTACATGCCAACTTGTTTAGTTTAGGAATATCAAAACCAACTTGAACCAGCATCTAGATGTGGTATCGGTGGTCAAATTCAAGGATGCAACCATTATATATAATATATGCCTAGGATGTGTTCGTTTGCCATCAGCTTATTTGGCCTTTAGCTGATTAATTTTTTCTGAAAGTGGGCTAACCATAAAAATTTGGAGACATATGAGTACATGCAATGTAGTTTGGTATGCTATAAAAAAACAGATTTAATTGCATTCCAATTTACTCACCCATTGAGAAACCCATCCAGGTAAAGTATATTGCTCAGACTTAAACAACGGACCTGGATCACAGTGAAGCCAACCATTTGATAAATCCTACATGTAATAAAAACTGAGAGATATAAGTTTCTTCAGAACTGATCTATTATGCCTTTCAAACATCAATAACTTACTTCCATGAAGTTACCTTTCTTGGGCATGTAAACCACTGAAAACGACCCATGATGTTTGCAAGCTGCATGAAAAAGTACAAATATCAGATTTTATCGATATCCATTTGCATACAATTTTGATGTTGAACAAACAAACATTGGTAAAAAGCAAGGTTTCACCCCAATTACTGTCACAGTAAACAAACATGAATGCAAGAAACATAAAGTCTAAAAGGTTTTAAAGCATGAAAAAGAACAATTTTGGCGTGAACTAGTGTTCTATAAGTGGATTTGAGGTGAGATTTTTGTTTGAAGCACTAAAAAAGTAACTTCAGCCTATCTAGAAGAAAGAAAAAAGGATTTTAGATGCATGTTTTGGGAAGGCATGAAGACGGGTCTGTTTAATGAAGAGAAAACAGAATGTACATCAATATTTAGGGCCAAGGAGTAAGTTGCACCTTTATGAGTATTTGAAAAATAAAAACAGCTGAGTTGTGACAAAAATGACATTTTCAGATCAAACTCTGTAGAATTTAATAAAACGAATTTAAATAAACAGAGGTAAAAAAAAGCATTAGGCATAGTGGAGATCCAAAAATAAGGAAAGACATAAGCACGAACAAAACTAAGCAGTAATGATGTGTCTCCTGACCATGTCCCATAACATTGTCAGTGAGAAGTAAGCACAGACAAATATTATTCTTGTCATAAATATGATAAAGTTATATAATCATAGTTAGACAGGTTAATCATGCTGCTTAACACTAATCGGAGTAATAAATATGCTTTTATTTATATGATATTTGGAAAATACATATTAGGAACTTTCAGATGCAATGAGATCATCGAGTTAAAGTAGCCTCTGAGCACGCACTCACACAAGTGCTTAGAGGCTCTTCAAATTTTTTAATTTCTAAAGGTTAATAATTTTCATTCGACATAATTTGGGGTTGCTGCATTTTTCAATCATTTTTCAGATGCAATGAGACCATCAAGTTAAATTCAAGGCCAAATATAATGATTAATTAAAGCCACAAAAAGACAAGATCAATGCAAGCCGTATTGTGAAAACTGATGCATGGCACCATGTTTGGTGGGTTATAGGTCTGCAACCATAAATGGCCACATCTGACTGATATACTAGGTTTACTCATAGGATTACACTTTCTCAAACTTAGTCAGCAAGCAAATAAACATAATAAAACAGGCGTGATTACCATGACCAAGGAAAAAACCTATGCTTACCACAAATGCAGAGATTATAGTTGTAACAGATGCTCCAATAAATCCCTCCCAAGTTTTCTTTGGAGATAACTTGATTAAAGGGGTTCTCCCAAAAAAGAAACCAAAGATATAAGCGGCAATGTCATTGATAACTATAAGAGTTGCTGGAAGAAGAAACCTGCATCAATAGCCCATGTGTCATAACAAACAATATCAGAATCTAAAAACTTGTTTATGAACCAGATGAAACATGATAGAGAGAAAAGAAGTCTTGACTTGACACAATTTGTAATACAAGATAAAAATAATATACAAATGTTCAAATGTGTCAAGTTCTAAAGGGGACACAAATGGACTGTACTGATACTCCCTTGATGCATCTCATGAAAGTAAGGAACTTTTTAAACATAGTATTGTTACCATTCATATCAAAATCTATGCTTTTACAGAGGAGGTGGACATCATAGTATTTGCTGTTCTGGGAGGTCCTAACTTTAATTGATAGGAATGGTAAAACACATTAGGAAAATATATTACCCCCAAGGAAGCAAAAAATAAAAAATAAATAAACAAAAAAATTCATGTTGTTCAATAAGCTTCTCTATTGGGCTGTTAATTATCCGCTAGCTGGAGGGTAAGCCATTTTAGTCAAGCATAAATGATATGGGAAGCAGTTAGGATTCTCAGAAGATCCAACAACCCATGCATGTGGAACAGGGAGCCATTTGTCTTGCTAGATCAGTTTTGGATGGATTTATCATTAAAATTCATAAGAAAATCAACTAATATCACCTGTATGCCTTGGCATTGGCTTATTAAAGACATCCGTGAAGAAAACTTACATTACACAGTGCCAATTATGGAAATTGTAAGTACTCAAATGCAAGTTTTAGAAAAGAGGCTACAAAAGACAAGGCCCTCAAAACAGACTACCATGGGAAGTAAACAGAAGTTGAGGAATGGCATAATTGGTCTGCAAGTTAGAAACCAGACTTCATCATCAATATCCAAAATTAATTATTATTTCCTAAGAAGGTTGAGTTACCAGAAAATTCCTTCAAAAATGTTGGCAACAGTGAACGAAGACTGTGTAAACACAACAATTAGAATCATGTGTGTCCATGCATACTGGCCAAACTGATACTTGTACATCTTCTTCTTTAATGAAAGAATGAACCACATAAAACCTGAGCCCCATTAAAAATATATTGTTATCAGCAGCTAAACATTAAAAAATAATAGTATGAATAAGAGCGACAATAACCCAAAAAGAAAAGCATCATGGATATACAAGTTCATTAAATGCTAATTACATTATAAGTATGAGAAAATTGCATACAAAGAGGGTGTTTGATATCAAGAGTCCTCAAAGCCATTATATGAAAGGAAAAAGAGAACACATCTACCAACCTGTAATATATAAGAAATAACAGATGGCCATATGATACTTGAAAAGGCTGCTCACAAGCTGATATAAAAATCTATCTGTAGTCACAGTATTGACAAGCCGTTGACTCAGAAGGCGGCCATATACAAATAGCATTGCAGTGAAGAAGAAGTGCCTGTGCACAGAAATTGAAAATGAAGAACAATATATAAGACATAACAAACAAAATCTAATTTTCAAATCATGTTAGTTGACTACCAAAAATAAATAAATAAATAAATAAATAAATAAAACAAAACAAAAACAAAAAAACAAAAACAAATTACAATAGAAAATAAATGACATTCTTACCAATTTAATAGCCTAAATCCTGGGAGATGACTATCTTCATGAGATTTCCTAAGTAGATTGAACAGCTCTTTGGCCATATAGATTTGAATAACAACAACCATAGCAGTAATATAGAGATGACCCATGTACACAATAAACACAAAGCCCCCAATCATCCAAATAGATGAATGTGCACGGATCCACATTGATCTGTATTTATTACGATCATTAACAAGCAAATGGCTTCCATTTGGTTTGCTGTCCTCCGGAATAACCTGACAAAAAAGAGAAATTGTTTTTTTTTTTTTTTAAATTTTATATTGAATCCCATGCCTTCAAAGAAGACAAAATACCACTTCAAAATTGTTTACATTAAATTTCCCAAGAAGCTAGGTAGTGATGGTATCCAAAAGGGATGAACTTCATATTAAAATTCATCTTCTTTTTTCTTTTTTTGATGGGAGATGCAGATTACAGAAATTAGCATCACTAAGCCCCTACCTATAAAATGAGGGATGATTCAAGCAAAAAAAAAAAAAGACCTTACAAGATGAGATGTAACAAAATTAAACATTGGGATAGCTTCATCAGACGTACTAGATGAATTTCCTTGTCTGCCAACTTTTTCAGGGCAAATATATACATTAATACATACATACATACATATAACCATACCCAATGAAGATCAGATGTATTACAATGCAGAAAAGGGGTACAAGTAGACATTGATGTTGACCAACCTCATTTGAGCGTTTACGATTTCGAACACGACCAGTAGGAGTTGACGGAATGCTAGTGCTATGATCCTTTTGCATGGTTCTCCTGATTAATTTTTATTCTACAAGGAAAACAACAAAACAAACTTCAAACACAATTTCAGGGAACACAACAGCAAAATAAATTTACAGAGTAGAAAGGAAGCAAACCTTCAAAAAAAAAGTTATTACAGATAATTTTGATAAAATGGAATTAACTAACAGCAGAACTTAAGTATGGCATAGAATCAGAAAATATATATATATATATATATATTCTATTTAGCATGAACTAGGTCACACTGAAAATTTCAGCACAAAGGCTGCCCCAGCGTCAATGAAAAATAAGTAATCCTCAAAGCAACCAACTCACATGGAAAAATCCAAAGGCAAATCCGCTATATTGACTTGAGCATGGTTCATAACACTACATATAATATACTTCCATTCAAATTAATGAGTGAATCATTGTAACCACTTAAACATTGCATGACCGCACCAAACTAAACGACGGAAACCTGATTTTGCGTTTCATTCAACAAATATAATATTTTTCTCCCTCTTGATTGCATCTATAACCCTAAAACACAGTCAGTAAAGCCTAGATACTGGTCTAATTGAACATGAACAAACCATCTTAGCCAACATTCTCTAATGTTTTCTTCAATGATTACAACCTCAGTCTTAGAGATCATATGATGAACGGTAAAGTTCTTTTCTCATAATCAAACTCTAAAGGCATTCCAAAACACACATTTGGCCAGGAATACTCTTCAAATATGTTTCTGACAAACCATCCACGTTTTGATTAAAAAAGTCCAAATTTGTGTTACTTCACAAAGCCAATGACTCTGGGTCAAACAACACTTTCTATTCCCACAAGAGTGGTAGGAGGTTGAGATTGCAAGTTCAAAACCTATTGGATGTGTGTGTAACTTAACAACATAACAACAACAAAGCCTTAATCCCAAAACTATGAGATTGGCTATGGATCTCAATAGAATAATTGGGATCATTCACTCATATTCTTCTCCGTCATTCTATCTTATCCAAAATCATTTCTATCATTAACATTTCATTTTTTAGTCCTAGTATTATTTTTGGTTCCGTTACATCTTTCCGTTCCCTCAACTTGGATCAAAATCACTCTTCCTCACTGGCACATTAATCATTCTCCTTGGCACATCTACCAAACCATCTCAAACAACCCTCCTAATCATTTCATTAATGGGTGTCAGCACGGTCTTTAATTGAATTTCTACATTTCATTATCCTATCTTTCCTTCTAACCCAAGGAGTTGCCCCTAATGATTCCCAAGGCCTCATGCGTACCACGAGATATTGGGTTCAAAACCCCTAACCAGCATTGTGGGGCCACACCAAGGGATTCCTCCCTGTAATTGCCTATTGTGTGTGGGATGGTGGGATTAATAATCCCAGAATACACACCCAAAACGCTCTCATTTTAACTACACTCATTTTATGAACATACTGTTTCATAATAGCCCAAAAATTCAGTTACCTCATAAACCCATCAAGCATTTGCCTATCACATATTCACATCCTAATTTAGTATACAGTATCATTCCAAGGGAAAATAATGCCAAAGTAACCAAACCATAAGTTCAAACAACAAAAAACACTATTCTCTCATAAACCCATTTCCCATTTGAACCAACAACTTCTTTTCACTATACTACTTCCACTTCCACTACATTACCCCCACACTTTCAGCTCTAAACATACAATAAAGTACCAAACTTCACCATATTTTCCACTGATACAACATTCCAGGAATTTTTTTTTTTTTTTTTAAAAACCCCAAAATACTTAATCAAACCAACAAAACAAAACCAAACAAGCATACCCAGAAAAACTACAAATTCAACGGAAACCAAAAAAAAAAAAATCTGAATCACACAAACCTTGTTGACACCAAAAATTCAATCTAGAACAACAGCTACCAAACCAAACCACAAACACATGTATGTGAGAGAGAGAGATTAGATTGAAAAACCTGGTGGGTTAGGCTGAGAGTAAGAGAGTTAAAGAGAGAAAGAGAGAGAGAGAGGTGGAGAAGAGAAATGAAGCAAAGGAAGGCGAATAGAATACGAATAGAATAATAGAGGAACCAAAGCAAAGCCAGACAGACAGCCAGAGAGATAGAGAGAGAGAAAGAGAGAGATATCAGATTACTAATTTTGTTTTTGTGAAAAAATTATAAAATCATTGAAGTAATTTTTGGTTCCGGTGTGATAATAATTAAATTTCACCCAATAAAATAACGCCACATCAGCTTTTTTGTTTTTCACATATTTAATAAAAAATGAATCTTTATTAAAAAGAAAAAAGAATCTGTAAAAAATCTGGAAGTGGAAGGGGTTTTAACAAATTTAGCAAACATTTTCATTTTATTTTTACTTTATTCCTCTCTCAACTTCTTCTTCCTCCTCATTGCAAAACACTGTCATTTAACAGGTTATTATTATTATTATTATTTAAATAAACAGTGAATTTGGACTTAGATAGATTTTTAATGGGTTGTTATTGTGTGTGCTAATCCTTATTCTTTTGGGTTTCTTTAGTTCATTATTGAATTTAAACTCTTTGACATAATGATGGGATTTGCTCCTATGATTCCTATCTTTACACTTTAATATTTAAATAAATGCTAATTGATTATTTTTAATTTAGAGTTTACTTGGTAGTGTGTATTATTTAAATAAATATTAAGTACTATTATTTTAGAATTTATTTAAATCATTAGTAATAATGAGTAATGCTACAGTTACAAATTATTTTACAATATTTTTACAAATTATTAATGTGCCAAATTCTTATTAGTTTTAATATGGGTCCACCACTAATATCATATTTATGTTTATTAATGATTATTTGAAAATTACTAAAACCACATCAGCAATTTGTAAAAATATTGTAAAATAATTTGTGTTTGTAACATTACTCTAGTAATAATATGATAAAATTCAATATCATTCACTTCATATTCATAAGAAATTATTACAATTTTAAGTGTTCTATAATATAACGTGGAGATGTACACTCAACTCCATCACTTGTCAAGAGTCTTGTAACTAAATTGACATTTTCTCATGCACAAAAAAGGGTTCAAGCTGTAAGATTAATAGCATATTGTAATTATCTCTTAAAAATACTCCATTATCTAATAAATATTATTTAGAGGTTAAGTTTACTTGAGGAGTTTTTTCAACTTAATCCACTATGGTGGGTTTAAAAAAATCCAACTCAACACAACCTATCACAAAGGTCCAACTCAACCCACATGGATCGGGTTTGACCCATGGGTTGGACAGTTTTTTTTTTTTTTTTTTAAATTCTATTATTATTATTAAATTGAGCATTAGAACAACACCATCACAAATAAGAACAAATTTATAACCAAATAATTATGAGCATAACACCAAATAAACACAAACTATATGAGAAGAACTTAGGGTTTGGGTTTTATTTAGGAAGAGGGGCAAAAAAGTAAATAACAAAATTATATAATATATTTTTCTAATACATTTTTTAAAATTTAAAAATATATTAAATATAAGTAGGTTTGGTTAGGTTAGGCAGATTTGTAAATTTCATGACCTAAATCCAACCCAACCCATTATAAAAAAATAATTTCATGACCCAACCCAACCCATCAACCCTTAAAAACTGACCCAACCCGGTGGGTTGGGTTGGGTCGGGTCGG
This sequence comes from Quercus gilva, assembly GCA_023621385.1. NCBI lineage: Eukaryota > Viridiplantae > Streptophyta > Magnoliopsida > Fagales > Fagaceae > Quercus > Quercus gilva. Next base: position 79,954,248 of record CM042477.1, on the reverse strand, counting down.
GTTTGTTGCACACCCCTAATATAACTTAACCTAACCAAACACAATAGTTTCGGTTCTTTTAAAAAAAAATTAAGTCGGGTTAATATTGACAAATTTTCAACATGGTAATTTTTAGTGACATGATGTTATTTGTTAGTTTGGTTTAGTTGGGACTTTATTTAACATAGTTAATTTGATTTATTTTGGTACTTTCAAAGTTCCAAACTTTTTTTTTATTATTAAAATTGAAATATTATTTCCAATTATATAAATTGTAATTAAGCCACACAAAATGATTTTAACTCAACAGCTCTTATGAGTTAATTTTTATTGAAATAAGTAGATTATAGGGATGGGGGTGGGGGTTGGCATATCACAACTAGTAGAGAATTACTACTAATTATCATTTGAGATTTTTCAATTCTAGGAACTCACGTTAGAGTGAAAATTTTTTCAAATCCCAACTCGATGCATGCACCTCAAGACTGCTTAATCTTTAGTTTTTTACCGTGTGACTTAGGGTCCGTTTGTTTCGGGTGAAAACGTTTTCAGGAAATGGTTTTACGGAAAATTGTGTGTTTGGTTGTTACTTCAAATTTGGTCAAACTGAAAATAATTTCCGGTTGACCGAAAATGATGCCAAAAACGGGTGAAAATGATTTCCGGTTTCATTTTCACTTCAAATGAAATTTTCCGGAAAAGAAACAGAGAGCACGAAGAGAGAGAGACAGAGAGAAACCCATTGCCTTCACCCAGACCCAGACCCACGAGCACGACGAACCCAGACCCACGAGCAACAGCACGAGCAACCCATCGCCTTCACCCAGCCCCAGACCCATGAGCACGACGAACCCAAACCCACGAGCAACAGCACTAGCAACCCAGGCCCATTGCCTCCTCGAGCTCGCCGATCCACGAACCAGACCCTTCGCCTTCGACCGCCGACCCATCGCCTCCACGCTCTCTCTTCCTCGATCTCTCAGTTTTTTTTTTTTTTTTTTTTAATTTGATTGTTGTTGTTTTTTTTTTTTTGATGAACTGATTGTTGTTGTTGTTGTTGTTGTTGTTGTTGTTGTTGTGTTGTTGTTGTTGTTGTTGCTAGAATTTGTTGTTGAATTGACTGCGATGTTGAAATTTTTTGTAAAAAAATTTGTTTGGATGCTGAGAAAATGTGAAAATTTTTTCGGAAAATAGCATTTTCAGAATACAACCAAACACATAAAAATATTTTCTACAACAATTTTCATAATACAACCAAACACTTGAAAATATTTTCCTTTTTCAGAAAATAGCATTTCCGGAAAATATATATTTTCCGGAAAACGTTTTACGGCAACCAAACACAGTCTTAGTAGCAAGAAACTTTTGTGAGTTGTGACTTATCACACCTTTGAATTTAAAGAATTATAGGTTCAATTAGTAACAAATCTCATTATTGCTCAAGCACCACCGTACATGACTAGGGTTTAGGTGAGTGGGAAATAATGGTCACACATGCGAACCCTTTTTTTTTTTTTTGTTATAAAATAAAAAATTTAATAATCTTTAGTTTTCCGTATGAATACTTTTTCTATCATAGGGGTAGAGATATAGACTACCGTACCATGGCGATGGGAAGATTGCTAATTGAGGTTGAACATTACACGTGATATAAAACTGGCACGTATGGATTCTTTTTCGTTTGGATTGGCTAATAAGCTGTTGATATGTCAATTTTGAATTTTCAGGATAAGTTTGTTTTCAGTTTCTTTTTTAGGGCCATTGAACTTTGTAAAATACAACTAATTTCCCATAAAGTTTGGATATATTTAGTCTGAGTTATCATCAACGAAAAAAGAAGATATATTTAGTCTGAGTGAAGCATGGTCTAAGGCAAAAAGGTAGCTATTTATCAAAAAATAAAAAATAAAAAAAGCAAATGGTAACAAATAACAATGGCTTTTTAAAAAAATAAAAGGTAGAATGTTTGATTCTATAAAGAAAATTGAATACAAACAAGTATTTGTTTGTCACCTAATAACTAACATATAATCATCATAATTTTTTAGAGTAGAATTTGTGATGTGTTTTTGTATCACAATTTCATTGCCTCTTTTAGTGCATATTTTTTTTTTATTATTAAAAAAAAAAAAACATATAATTACATACATTTGACATTTGAGCATTTTACTTTGCGTGTGTATATATATATATATTGACATACGTTTGTACTTAATAATAAATTAAGTGGTTGAACAAATATAAATATAAAAAATAGCAGCAAGTACAATTATGGTTAGATTCCATGTCAAGCTGTGACAAGCATTTTATAACTCTTACATCTTGTTGAAATTTTTTCATATTATTAATTAAAAAAATAAAATAAAGAGAGAGAATATATAACATTGGGCACTAATTGACATGATACATTGATACACATATGGCGAATTGTATTTAAATGAAAAAAAAAAAAGGGTCCCTTCATATTGCATATCTTACAATTTCGATTTATAGAAATGTGGTGACTAGACACTCACCGAACTTGTGTCAATTAAATCCCTCAGCAAAAAAGAGAGAAGCATCTATTCTCAAAATTTGACATGACAAGGGCATGTGAGGAGGAACCTGCATTGACAGCATTGTTGCTACTTCATAAAATGTCTTTAACTTTGTTATTAATGGTTCCTTTTCCACAACATTGGAGGTCCACACAATTTACCCAGATTCCTCAAGTCTATTTGAGCACCAGGGGTGTTACCTAGATAGCCTTTTGTTATTACATAATGTTAATGATATACTTTTATATATCTAACTAATTATTATTATTATTATTACGAAAGAGAACTTTATTTGAAAAACTAAACTAAACCATATACAAACTAAACCCCATCCTCCAAGAAAATAACTTTAGCAAAACTCATAGGACTAACAGCCAAACCAGAGAGTATTTATACATACAAATTTCCTTAAAGCCATACTAGCTGCTCTATTAACCTATCTAAACCAATCTTCATAGTGATGGGTTCAAATCTTAAGAGATGCTAGTAATTCTTATTTATTTTTTATTCAAAATATGTAATTCCTGTTTTTTTTTTTTTTTTTTGATTGACATGAATAACATCTACTTTCGTAATGATGAACATTAATTCTTATTGCAATAATGCAATTCTTGGTACACATATAATGTATGTCATCAAGCCAAGTTATACAACTTAATAAATAAGTCTGCGATGAGGGACAAAGTACAAGCCACACCCTTCGGCCATTAATATTGCATTAAAAAGCTTGGAGATTAGTGGCCCACCTTTAGGTGAAATGCTTCACAAGTGGGTTTGCACAATGGTCCGGGTTCAAAATTATAGTGTGCTTCGAGTAGTTCTTATATGGGTTTGAGGGTGCAAGGAGAGGTGGTACTGTGGTAGACATTACCAAACTTTTGTGGGTGTGGTCTAGACTCTAGAGTGCAGAGTGTCTTAAAAGATGTACTGGCATGCATAAAGATTAATAATGGATTGTCCCACCAAAAAAAAAAAAAAAAACTAATGGATTGTTCGGATGACTTTTATAGGTGGTTTAATTACAAATTTTGTCCAAATTTTTTGCCCAATGTTTCAAAATGGCTCTTATTTTTTGAAATGTTTCATTTTAGTTTTTATACTTTAAACTTTGTGTAAAAAATGTTCATGTCGTGAGCTCTTGATTCGATTTTTTCTCTCCAAACATATAATTAATCCTTTTCCCTCTTTGCTGCAATCAAATTCCTTGGCAATTAGCTAAATAATGTCAAACTCAAAATTAGATGGACCTTTTTGATACGTAAAAGTATAAAGACTAAAATAAAACATTTTAAAGAATAAGGTGGTTTTAAAATATAAACCAAAAATTATTAAGGACTAAATATGTAATTAAACCTTTCATGTAATTTCCAAAGGCTACATATCAAATCATGGCCGTAACATTTGATAATTTTTCGTATGTGTAAGTGTGATAGACTGTGACCTCCAGTTGGTCTTGTTTTAAAGCCATGCCAAAGCATATAATACCGACATCGATCATCTCTAATATGTGGCTCCAATTGGTCTTGTTTTAAAGCCACGCCAACTAGCATATATACCGACATCATCTCTATTCTTTGGCTCCAATATTCTTCGTGACTTGCAAGGCATTTGATCTTGAAGGAGCTTAGTAGTAGCTAACCCGTTATGAAACCGGGCATGGCCTTTTTTTTATGGATTTTAATTTTTTAAATATTAAAATTATGCAACATCACTCAAAATGTCAAGTCATTAGTCCTCTAGATGGGCAGTTAACAAAATGACAAATAGAGCTCATTTAAAAAAAAAAAAAAAAAAAAAAAAACTTTAGAGACAAATAACACTTACCAAAATTCATGTAATTGAATTGACACATTTTCATATATAAAGTGCTTGGGGTATTAATAACGCTTACTTGAAACTAGAAGGACCGAAATCACTCACTTGTCGAATTTCAAGAACTAACCATGTATTTTGGTTTTTTATTTTTTATTTTTATTTTTATTTTTTACATATATATTTAAATAAATAAATAAAAAAGAATGAGGATTAGTCGCTTCAGTTTAGTCCACAAAAATCCTTGAATCTTAGTTTTAGTTTTCTAAAGGCATAAATATCACTCTCAAACATTCCCAGTGCAAGCAAAGAGCTTTCAAGATGCTCCTATGGGCATGGGAATCTACGATAAATAACATCTCAATTGTGTCATTTTCCTTCGAAATTTCTGCCATATTTTTCATGTCCTGTTGAATCGGCTAATGGGTCAATTTTTTTTTTTTAATTTTTAATTTTTACAAGATAGAAATTTTACTCTAGTCTAATTTAAGTATATATATGTAAAACTTCCTATTATAGAGACTTAAATATTGCATTTACTTTCCACACAACATAATTACTTATACTTGTAGAGTGACCATCAATCACGCCAAGAATGCGCAATAGTTTTTACGAGTCAATTGCTGATATGACCACATTATTATATTCGTTTCTTTCATAATGTGACAGTACTAGGCCACTGCAGGAACTGTATATGCACTAAACCTTTCGTAGTTCATACCAATCAATTTATTCTTTATAGACCAATCCAAAAATGAGAGATGAAATGTTCTTGTCTCAGTGGATGTCTTAAGCACAAGGTCCTTTACTTAACTATTTGACAAAGAAAGATCCCCCCACACAGACACGGTCAAATACTCAAAACAAAACAAAGAAAGATTATATTCTGAACTATATATGCTCTTTCTTCAGCGGTGAAAAAGGAAACTCCAAACTGTACAGATTATATTCTGAACTACATATGCTCTTTCTTCAGTGGTGAAAAAGGAAACTCCAAACTGTACAGAGAACATGGATACCCTTACTAGTTCCATGAATATGGAATTTGCATGCATTATTACGTTACGTGTTTTTGTGTACTACGTATGTTGACATGACCCCCTTGGTTTTGTCATCAATTATTGCCCAACTTCTGATTGAGCAATGCCTTGTCCTAGTATAAGATGATGAATAAGCCAATAAAATATTGTGTGGATTCATTTGTGTTTTATCATTAAATCCATATGACAAAATAATAGAGATCAATGGCTATGTTAAAAAAATAATAATTCAATAGGGCAAATTCATTTGTCTTCGGTGACACTTCAATTAAGCTAGTTTTATATTCCAAATTTGCTCTAATATCTAACAATGAGGATGGAGGAGGAAAATCACTAAAGGCCCATTGGGTAAGGGCTAGATCCCGATTTAGATGTGTCCGGCCCAGGAACACTCGAAGAAGGTCACTTTTTCCATCATGTCAACATTAATTACCCTACCCCATTACCACACCAGTAACATTGTGGGTAGTACCGTATGCCACGTCCCCTTTTAGTTTCTCACTTTATGGTAAAAAACTAAAAATGGTCACCAACCCCACTAACGAAATCCAATAAACACTCACTTAAACAATCATTAAAAGAAATTTACTCTGGTTTATTACCACTTATTGTTTTTTCTTAAGATTTTTAAGAATTCTTGCCCTGACTTGACTTTTGGAGTGCCTCTTGTTTTGCATGCTCTTATCTGATGTATCTCTAATCATCATACATTCCTATTCAATTATGTGATTTATATTCTCATTATCTACAAATAGAATTTTACTTTTTGTGTTATACTTTATGCTCCATTAATTATGATATGTTATGTGCTTTGTGTTTTCCATTTTAAAATCTAGTTATTTTATTGAAAAAGTCAACTAAATACATGCTAAATTGCGTTTAATAAAATATAAAAATAGAACATAAAAAATGAGACAGAGAATTTATATTTATATTTAACCCTAAAGTGGATAATTTACCACTTTTAATAACAAACACAATGTGTAGGGATAATTTACTATTAATAACAAATACAATGGATAATGTACACCTAATAACAAAGTGTACGATAATAACTAAGCTATTATTGTCCTCATGATCATTGCTCCTCTAGGATCCGAGAAATTATTTGCTCCTCTGGGTGGACTACTGATGTGGTCCTCACTGCTGATATGGACCAATAAAAAAATGCCATGTATTAAAAGAAAAACTAAGTCAGCAACACACCTATGCAATGCTCCTTCAGCCTTTTAAAATAATAAAACTTTGAAATACGCTTTTCACTTCTCTAATCCTACTTCACCGCCCAACTTGCCGCTTCACCAAAAATTCTAAAACCCAAATTATTTGCTCACCGCTTAGCTCTCTTCTCTCTACCTCCCTGCATTGAAGAACAAGCTCTATGAGATTAAAATAGCAAAACTTGAAATACACTTTCACTTCTCTAATCCTGCTTCACCGCCTAACTTATTTGCTGCTTCACCAAAAATTCTAAAACCCAAATTATTTGCTCACCGCCTAGCTCTCTACTCTCCACCTCCTTGCATCATTGAAGAACAAGCTCTATGAGATTTTGAACTATCTTTGTTCTTGGTCTAACTTTTTCCAGCTTGTTTCCCTCTTTTCCCCTATGACTGAAGTGGTTGCTGGAATCCAATGCTCACCATCGCAACTAACCACGGCTGATCAAGGTATGTTACAATGTCTCATTTTACTCTTCAAAGTCTTATTTTCTTGCTCTGTTCTATCTCTATGTAGTTTATAATACAGTGCCTTCAACATGTTTGATAAAAAGCCTAAGACAGGGATGGAGCTACTCTTTGATCGGGGAGGCCATTGCCCCCCCTGGATTTTGGGGAAACTTTTTTTATAGGTATATCTAATGTTCAATTAGCCTAAAAAAAAAAATTAAACTTGGTCATTATTAGTCTCTTCTTACTCAGAGATGAAGATGAGAGAAAGAAATTTCTCATTGAATGAATAGGAAAAGTACAGCTCTGCTTTTATATATAAGGAACAGAGCAATGGAATGAAACAAAACAAAAGGAATTAAAAAACAAGCTTTTTAATTTTAACCCAAATCAATTTCTCGTACTGCATTTTTTGGATTCTCAATATCAAAATTAGCCTAAATTCTATTTCTTAATGACCAAAATATTAGACAAAAATCCTCCCATTTCCACATGTAGGCTACTCCTGTACTCTGCACAAAGGCTACTCCTGTACTCTGCACAAAGGCTACTCCTACATTGGATGTTTATTCTTTGACTATCTTGATATTCGTTGAATCCATTGATGACCATAGTGGAAGAATGTTAGTTGTTTGTAACATTATCAGTGATGTTTATTGTCTTTATGAGTTACGAAAGTCAATTAATGATATTAGGGAGATTGTAAAGTGGATAGAATTTGTCAAACCAAGTGTCAATAGCATTCCAAAAAAAAAAAAAAAAAGTGTCAATTGGGCTTTAAAATGCCTTGCTAATATGGCAAGAGAAGAGACTATGATAGAACATGAGGCTAGATAATGTGGTCTTAAAAACATACCCAATCTCAACAATTCAATTTGAATTGTTGACCCAAATAGATGATAAAATACATTGTTATGGATTCCGTTCCGTTTCGGCCGAAACGGCCAGAATTTCTCATACCAGTGTGTAAAACGGAATGGTAATACCCTCCATTCCACCTCGGATTAAATTCCGCCCCATTTCGGTCCGTTTCGGGCGTTCCAGTCAATTCTGGCCAATTTCAGCTGAAATTCATTTTCCGGCCAATATGAATTTTTTCTTCTTATTTTCCCTTTCTGAACTTGATCGGCATCTTTTTTGCTAGATCACCAAAAATCCTTCTCATTTTCTCATCTATATCTCATTTTCACACTTGTAGCTCCTTGTCTCTCTATCATCTCCCACTATTTGACCCTCTCAACCATGACAGAGAAGTTGAAAAGAAAATTGAAGAGCAAGATGAAGCAAAAAAAAGTGTGACTTGCAAAACAAAAAGGGAGAAGAAGAAGATGAGAAGAGGAGAAAATAGCTCAGAAGGTGAAATGATGAAGAAAAAGTAGCAATAATGAAAGAAGTAGCATTTAAGCAGCTAATAGTGTGTTGTCACTAATCACATGGGTGGGTTGGGAAATGGGAAAAACTGAAAAAGTCGTCAGCAAGAAGCAACACTAGTCACGTGGGTGGGTTGGGAAATGGAAGAAACTGAAAAAATAGTCAATAGGAAGCTTCTTGGAAGCTCACTTGTGTACAATTACACAAAATGTGAGTTTTATTTTAAAAAAAAAACCATAAATAAATGTTTTTTTTTATAATAATAATCTCACTTCTTTTAATAGAAAACTATATTAAATTTATTATTTTATTTTATATTATAATAATAATATATAAATATATATTTTAGCAGAAATTTCGAAACGGTTTCCAAAACGGTACCCGAAGTTGACCGGAACCGAAATATTCCATTCCATTCCAATGAACAAACCGAAACGGTATTCATAACAATGATAAAATATTAAATTGACCAGATAAATTTTTTATTCTTGAAGTTGCAATTTTTTTTTAAAGTCCAAAATTTGCCCCCCCAAACCTTTGGTTCTGGCTCCGTCCCTGGCCTAAGATAAAAAAGTTTTAAAAGAATGAAATTTTTATTTTTATTTTCTTTCTATTTAGTTTTCCTGACTATGAGCCCTTGTTTTTAACTCTAGATTGCAGGTCTTTTATTTTAGAATGAGTTTTTAATTGAGACCTTAAGTTCAGTATTATAACGTTGTTGCGTTCCTCTGTTTTTTTTTTTTTTTTTTTTTTTTTTTTTTTTTGCATTTGATTGTTGCTGTTGCTGTTGTTGATGTTGATGCATTTGAATGTTGTGGTGTTTTTAATCATAGATATTAGAGTCAATGAGGAAGGTGTTGAAGATATTGAAACTTTGCTTGGAATGGTGGTGCATAGTGAGGATGAAGCATATAAATTGTACAATGACTATGCCATTCGAATTGGGTTCAGTGTTCGGAAAGAAAAAATCAGATATGCAAAAAATGTTGTAAGACAATGAGATTATGTGTGTTCAAAAGAAGGATTCCCACGAGATAGTGACAATTTGGATGATAAGAAGTTCAAAAAATTACAAAGTAGGACCGGTTGTGAAGCTAGTATTTGGTTTACAGTGACAAATAGTGAGTGGAAGGTTACTCACTTCAATCCTACTCATAATCATGAGTTTGCAAATCCAGAAGAAATACCATTTCTAAGGTCGAATCGAAAAATAATTGATGCTCAGTTAGGTGTTATAAAAACTTTCAAGGAAGCGGGTATAAGAACAATAAGCGCATATTCCTATTTAGTTGAGGAAGCTGGAGGGTTTGAAAATGTTGGATTTATAAAACGAGATTGCTATAATGTGGTGAACAAGCAGAAGTTAATCAATGTTGATGTTGGAGATGCTCAAATTTTAGTCAACCACTTTAAACAGAAGCAAGCAAAAGATCCTATGTTTTTTTATGCAATTCAAGTTGATCAAGAAAATTGAATGACAAATATTTTTTGGAGAGATGGTAGATCAAGGATTGATTATAACTCTTTTGGGGATGTTATATGTTTTGACACTACATATCGAACTAACAAGTATAATATGATATGTGCCCCATTTGTAGGTGTCAACCATCATTGGAAGAATGTACTTTTTGGCTGTGCATTTTTATTGGATGAAACAACTGTTTCTTTTACTTGGTTGTTTGAAACATTCTTAGAATCAATGGGAAATCAAAAACCAAAAACAATTTTTATTGACCAATGTCAAGCAATGAAGAATGCTATAAGAGTTGTGTTTCCTGATACATCTCATCGCTTGTGCTTATGGCATATCTCAAAAAATGCTGTAGAAAATTTACCAAGGCATTATGGGATTCCTGAATTCAAGAGTAGATTCAATAAGATTCTTTATAATTGTGAGACTGAATTAGAGTTTGAGTCTTCTTGGGATGCCTGACTTAAAGATTACAATTTGCGGTGGGCAATAAGTGGCTTAATACTTTGTATGAAAATCAGGAAAGGTGGTGTTTAGTTTTTAGTCATAACATTTTCTCTGCAAGAATGAAAGCTTCATCAAGGAGTAAGAGTGTAAATAATGTTTTTCAACATATGGCATGCAAAACAATGAGGCTAACAAAATTTGTACACGAGTATGAGAAAGCTTCAAAAAATATGCGGGTAGAAGAGTTAGAAGAAGATTTTCATTGCAAACAAGGTACATCTTCTCAAATAGTCAAGAATTGTGGACTTTTGGAACATGCATTATCTGTTTATACCCGTACATTTTTCAAAATATTTGAGTTAGAAATTGCTACCTTGGGGGTTACACACCAACATGTATATTCTGATGGAGAGTCTTTTACCTATGAAGTTATCGAAGGAGGTGGTCATAGGGTTCGTGTTGTCCAATTTAACTCCTCGAATAATGTTGTAAAATGTTTGAAACATTGGGATTACTTTGTCGACATGCTTTGCGAATACTTATTGTGAAAAATGTCACAGAGCTGCCTATTCAGTATATTTTGAAAAGATGGACAAAAGATGCAAAGAAAGATACTGTTTTATGTGATCATGTACAACTAGCAAGTGTAAATGATGAGTTGTCGGTGACTTCACGCTGTAATGAATTAATGCGCTCAGTTTATGAAATTTTCACAAAAAGTGCAACTACAACTCGACATACTGAAATGTGCCAAAGAAAAGTAAGAGAGATGATAGAATTAGTTGAAAATGATATGGAGCAGTTAAATGCGGCTAGAGATGGTGATAAAAAAGAAAACATGATTGTTGTTGATGATGTTGAGAAGGCAAATTGCTCTCTCAATAGTTTGCCAATATTAGATCCCCCTTGTGTGTGACTGAAAGGAGTCACAAATGCAAGACTCAAAAGCAACTTGGAGAAGCGTAAAAGGAAGCCATTAAAAGATGTTACAAGATCAAGTAAGTCTTTGTTCTTTTATTTAAATTTTATATTGAAATAAAAAAAATGTTAGTAGTGTGGTTCAAATATTGGTTTGTTGTGAATAATGCCCATGATTTCCTCTCCTTTTTTTAGAACAATTGTCAACAAGAGGACTTTCAACAAGCTCTAGCCATGCCCATAAAGGTATTGATTCTTTTCTAAACAATTTTATATGGAGGACTTTTAATTGACACATTTGGAGGATGTTAGAAATCGAGTAAGGGAAGGAATGTACTTAAGTAGGGTGTTTTTTTTTTTAATCCACTTTGATGAAATTGTTGAAGACAATAACTTGTGGGACACCTGCCATTTCATTTTTATTAGGGTGATTGTTTGCCAAAAACCAGTTTGTTTGGTTAGTCGAGTAAATTTATTAGAAACTTAATATTTTTTTAAAGCTACTTGCTTGGAAGGGTATACATGGTTAATGTGCCTATGCGTGAGAAAATTAGAGTTGGACTGTTTATAGAGAATAAATCATCTCTAAAACTTACCCAAACAGAAAAAGTTATAAGGGGGTAGTTTGGTGAAATATATTTCGGTTACTTAGGCTTGTTATCATTGGTTTCTAGGGAGGGTTATCTTGTAGTTAGTCTATTCAAGAAGAGGTCTTGTAGCAGTGACATCAAAGTTCTCACTATAACTTGGACCAGAAAGACTCAAGACAATGCTACGTTTGTAGGAACATGAATCAAGGTGGGTTGCTGATGAGAATAATGAATTGAAGATAGATAGTTACTTTACAGATATCTCATCCAATGAAAATAACAATATTACTAGCTTTATCAATAATAATTGTCCTATGAAACTATATGCCTTTAGAACAGTTGTCATTAATTCACAAAACTCAACCTATGCTCCACAATGTGCAGGTCTTTGCCAGCCAAAGCACCCATCTAGTGTACCCATGGATGAGAGTTATAATAATCAAGTATGATCTCAGCCCCTTGCATCATCTTCTTTATTTATTTATTTATTTTAATGATGCCATATTAATCTCTTATAATATTTGATAGGTATTCCTTCCTCCAGCCATGCCAACAACCATTAGTCCAAGTCATTTTCAACATCCAAATCAAGTAAAAGTAATTACTTTTACCTGATTTGTGTGATTGAATGTTTGTTTAAAAAAATATCTAACATTTAAGCTTGAGTTAATTTGAATGTAGAACCCCTTTTCCTATTGGAGCAGTGCTTCTCCAAATTTCAGCTTCAAGAGTATGCTTCAAAGTAATGATTTCTTGAATCATCTAAATCAGGTAAAATACTTGCTGTTTCTATTTTTTATTCTTCATTAGTTATGTTTATTTATTTGTATCAATAGTTATTACTTTGTTACTAACAACTGAAAATTTTCCATCTCTATTTGTGCAGAATTCTTTCTCAAATGGTTTTACACAACTAAATCCTAGACAAAAATGATTTGACTTAGAAGTTATCATATGAGTATTACTTGGAAGATTTTTGACAAGTTCTCAAGTTGGAAGATTAATCAAGTAACTAATGATTAGAGGAGTGAAAGCTGTAGTAGTTATTTTTGTATTTCGAAGGCAATGAAAATAGGCCTATTCATAGGAAATGTTAGATTACATTCCTTTTTGTATATTTTCTTTTGTTATGCCTTCTCATCCTCTAGTAAAAAATTGTAGTGTTAGGATACTGATTGTATGGTGCTTAGTGTGTGCTTAGTTGTAACTGATTGTATGGTGCTTAATGTGTGCTTAGTTGTAATGTAACCTGAGGTGTTGTGTGGTTAAGTCAGTTAGTAAATAGTGTTGATGACGTGGAGTTAGTTAAGGGAGGAGGTAGTTGGTTACTGACAGCTCATGAGGACTGATTGTAATTGTATATATCTAATTTGATGAATGAGAAAGGGGTAAGAAGTTGTGGTGTGGACCTGTCTAATATCTATGCCTTTGTAAGAAGTTTTCAATTGTTTGTTCAATTATCTTTCTTGATTCTGATGTGTTGTTTTGGTTGGCATTGTAAAGTATTCCTTCTTTCTGTTTTCCTTCTTCTAGAGTAGACATATAACCATAGTCTTGTGCCACTTTCTTGTAACAGATATAATAGTGAATGTTGTTGTATTTGAGTGTATTGAATGTGCTGTTTTGGTTGGGATTATAAGGTTCGCTTCACGACATAAGAAAAAATATGCTGGTACAACCCAGCATTTGTATAACTTTTGTGTATATCTCCCTTTGAATGGTATCAAAAAAAGATGAATCAGCACCTTATTTTTTTGAAGGGTTCATCCATCAAAACAAAATTGAGAAATTGCCCTTTTAACAACATTACCAATAATTTGCCCTAATACTCAATGAGAGAGGCATTATTCGAACAAGCTTAAACTCAACAACAAGCTGCCTAACAATTGAGAAATTTTATTGCCAAAATGAACAAAATTTACAATGAGATCCAAACACCAAAAACAAAGATCAACCTCATTTGTAAACAAAAATTATTTGCAAGTACAATAACTAAAAACTAACATAGCTAATATAGCCTAACATACAAACTAATGCCAGGACAATTGAGCTTCTAAAGAGCAATTACAACTCCAAATTTAAACAACCATACCAAAACACAACAGCCTAACTAACTAACTACCCCTGACCATCCCAACCAATTGCTCAACTCCTTGGTACAACACAGCAGCAGGCCACACATCTCACAGCAGCACCCTACGCATAACACAGTAGCAGCCCACGCACCCTAGTGCACACCTCAATGCACACAGCTGTGCATCACCCAACACACTTTAATGCACACCATTGCCTTAGCACGTGCTTTGGCCTTGTATCACAAAATCTTGTATTTTGGCTTAAGCCTCAACCCAACACCTTCGTTTTCAACCTGGCTACCCACGAGTCTGCCTGAATACCCGATGCCCCGACTCTTTATGGGTTCGATCACGCTATTTTGGCATATGGGTTCAGTTACGCTTCCTCTATCGACGATTACAAGCTCGTCAAGGCCATCAACGCACCTCTCGTGGTCGTGTTTTCGCTAAAAACTAGCGCGTGGAAATTGGTTGAGGGCTTTCACTATGAGAAGCCAACTGAGGTAAGAGAGGGCCCACTCCCATGTGGGACTCATCTCAACGGCGCTCTCCACTGGGTATTCAAGCTTTGCGGCGGAGGTGAGTGCGTCATCGCCGCCTTTGATTTAGAAACCGATACGTTTCGAGAAATGCCGGTACCGGAAATTTCTGTGTCGGGTTTCAGCACTGGGTTTTTGAAAGGGTGCCTTTGTTTGATGGATCGTGTCTTTGGTCTAAGGCGTCGAGATATTGGGGAAATAGAGTAGGGAGAGAGAAAGAAAGAGGCAGATGTGTTTCAGTGTTTGAGAGAAATTTTGATTTTGGGTTTCCGGTTGGGTAAGTGGAGATGCTTGTTAACCTTGGTTTGATTTTTTAATTATAGTTAAGTTAATGGGTAAGGGTGATGTGGAGCTGAGTAAGAAAAGATGGTTATGTGGCTTCTTTTTATTGGTCCATATCAACAGGAGGACCACGTCAGTGGTCCACCCGGGAGAAGCAAATAATTTCTCCTAGGATCCTCCGTCTCTAATCACTTCATAATCCCTTCAAAAATACTCATTCAATCCCATTAATCCCATTTCTCATCTTGGCATTTTATTTATGATTTCATTTTTGGTTCGCTAATTAAGTTGCTTCAATTAGAGAATTCAATGGGAGCCAAATTGAGCAGGTTCAGCCGTTCTAGTTCAGGAAGACAGCCTAATTCAGTCAACTCCAGTTATGGTAACATGACTCCGGATAGGCAAATGAAGAGACCAATGTTTCACTCACCAGAAAAGAAGAGTCCCAAGGTGGAGTTAACTCTAGAGGAATGGCTCATGGCTTCTCCAGATAGACCAGATTACTGCAGCAAAAGTGAATTGTATGTATTCAGACCCTGTTCAAAAATGGTGCACCCATCTTTACCTAGAGCTAGAGGCCGTACTGCTTTATCCTCTAAAGCAATAGATAGCTTCTGCTTTGAGAGAAGAGTACGTGTTGAAGAAAAAGCTGAAGTAAACTCAGAGGTTTCTTCAATACTCGGAACCAAAAGTGGGAAGTAGAAAAAGAAGGTGCGGTTTAGATTGCCTGAAGAGGCTGACATTATCATATTTTTCTCACCAGAGCAGTGATCAGTATTATTGTTCATGATGTCTGTTATTTCAACTATTAAGGACTTCTATTTCTATATGTTGTTGTTGGGTTTCTATAAAAGATACATACATGGAGAGAAATTAAGCTAGCTGAAGCAGGAAGGATGGTTTGAGAGGAAAAATAATGTTGCATGCATGTGGAGTTCCGTAATGGAAATCTCAGGAGGGAAATGGTTGGTGATCCTATCGGGTAAAGAAGTTTTCAGGAATTAAATAATTTGTTTGTAATGTAATTGATCGTTTCAGCATGCACCAAGTGATGACAAAAATATTTAAGTCAAATAAGTCTCTACATCTTCACACACAAAAAATAAAAAATAAAAAAATAAAAAAAGTAAGTCTTAACAGTTTTCAAATATACAAGTAAATATAATAAAAATAAAATATATAATTAAATTATGTACCGTATACATTAAATATAATTTAATTTAATGAGGTATATATGAGTATATGACATAAATATATTACATGTTTTTAGAAATAATTTAAGAGGATCATTATTGAAATTTATGTCCAAAATTATTATTTTTATTACAAATATAAAATGGAAAAAGAATTTTTGAAAAGTTAAGGAGGCCATGACCCCCTAACCCCTCCACCCTCCCTCCCTCGTGTCATTGGTTTATGTGCACAAGTTGAAACCCAAAGATCCAGTGTAGTACTTGGCATCACCTTAGGGTGTATATTTTATTTTGTTTAGTTTCTGATGATGCCGAAAAAATCACCAGTGAGCCACGGTACTCGCACACTCTGAACAACACCTGCACAACAAACAAGAAGAAGACTTAACGAAGAGCACCGGTGTGGTGCCGGCCAAATACCCTCCAAAGGTCAAGTTAGAACTTTTTCAACTCTAGATTGCTAGAGAGGGGTTAATTATGCATACCTCGATTTGTGAGGGCATTGGGGTGTGAGAGACCGCGCCCCCGGCCCCTTTTTTTATAGGAATGTTGGGCCAAACCCACATGAATGGGTGGAGTCGTGTTATTGCCTCTCAAAATGGAGGTTCGACTAGTTATATTTTTCCCTTTAGATTAAGGGTTTTACATGGATAAGCACTTGATCTACTAACCCTTGATCTAAGTTCGGAGGCTATGTTACAAAGTGGGAAGGTGTTAGGCACCCACCTTGCCCGGTGAAACCGGTCTTCTAGACTATGGTGGCCAACATTCATATCATATCATCCAATATGTCAATTAATTTACATGTTAAATTCAATGTGTGTGCATGTGATAAACCCTAATTCAATTTATTAAGCATTGCATTTGGATTGGAAAATAAATTCTAGTAAATGTGTGTGTATGGTGATATCCTAGATTCAAAGACTTGAAAAAATTATGAAACGAACATGTTTTTCATTTTTTTTGATGTGGATTTAAGATCAAAACTAGTGTTTATGCATGAACATGTGATGAGCAACCAAGAACATGTGAAGAACACATAAGAACATATAAGAACATTCAAATATATTCAAGGGAATTTAAATAATTACTATCATGCTTTAATCCTAAATTCTCATCATGGCAACATAGAAAACTAGTTAGGGAAAGAGATTCTACCTTCATGCAAGATCTATATGGTGGAGGAGGAGACTCTTGGTAGAGGTCCTAAGGGATGAGGAAAAAAGAAGAACTAGGAGAGGGAGAGTGAGTCTCACTCAATACCTTGAGTCTTAGGAAGACCAAGATATGACAAGACTACTCTACTTCACTAGAACTCAAGAGAGGAGAAGAGAGGGGGTTTTTTGGTGCTTTGGAATGAATGAAAAGGAGGGTTTATATAGTAGTAGTGGGGGGAATATGAATGGAAGGCTATTTAATGAGGGTTGACAAGGATTATGAACCTAGACCTC
This sequence comes from Quercus gilva, assembly GCA_023621385.1. Taxonomy (NCBI): domain Eukaryota; kingdom Viridiplantae; phylum Streptophyta; class Magnoliopsida; order Fagales; family Fagaceae; genus Quercus; species Quercus gilva. Next base: position 79,936,873 of record CM042477.1, on the reverse strand, counting down.
ATTTTAGCCTTGGGGAAAATCTGGTGCATTAAATGGAAAGATTGGTAGGAGTGAGGAACAAGCCAAAATTCGGTTTTCCCGTAGCTGCTGTAACAGCTTGTAGAGCCAACTTCGAAAAATCATATCTGACTCGATTTTGATCGGAATTGTCTCATTCTTGTGCTCAAATTGAAGCCCCGGATGTCTAGTTTTTGGGAAAATTAACCTCATTCACAGATTCAAAATATTCTGAGAGATATTAATGAAAAGGTGAGCAAAGGTCATTTTTTAGAAAATGGTTTCAGCACAATTAATATTAATAGGTCCCAAATTAGCTCCCAATTAACATTAAATAGCTCCAATCACTCCATTTCAGACTTAATTGGTTCCAAATTTACTCTAATTAAAAGATAATTACACAAATTACTCATTGAATAATTAATGTTTAATTATCTAATTAATTAGGTGTATGAAATCTCACTATAAAATGTAGTCCTAACCAATCAAATTCTGACACATCATTAATCTCAAATTGATTATAATTATAACCAATTGGAATCAATTGTTCATAATTACGTATAGTCGGACTTAATTTGTGATAGTGCATCTCAGCCATTAAAAATTGATTTGATGATAACTTTCAATCTGGTGGTCCGATTAGGGCTCATGACCAGTCAATTTGATCGTTACAACATCAAGATCATTTTGGTGAAATGAGATTAAGGATCTAATGGCCAGAATCAAGATGCATATTTTCAAGGCAAAATTACCCTTTTACCCTCCATGCGTAGTTAAATACGAGTTGCAAAATGGGGTGTCAACATGGGGCTTTTATAGTAGTAGAGGGTTGACCTCTTTGCCTTGGAGTAGAAGTCCTTTCCTTATAGTAGTCTTTATGAGTGTAGATTGCAGAATCCTTTCCTTATAGGACTCTAACACTGAGCGAGGAATACAATTAATTTCCTTATTACTAATATGTGATGGCCAAGTCATGGTTTTATGTAGAACCGTCAGCCTCAGGGCCGTCAGCTTTCCTTATCCCCTTCAGCCACATTGGCGTCAATTCCACACTTCGTTCTATGGAATGCCCAAGAGCTACCGAATTACTGTCCATCAGTCTTGAAACCTTCAGCTTCTTTCAATTGCTTAACCCCGTTAGCTTAGACTACAGGCCCTTTCGCACAAGAAAAGCTGACGGGTTAAAGTGTTTATTTTTACGTATCAGTTGCCCCCTACTCTATATCTCTGTCATTTTAAACTGACGGGTTATGGAGTTATAGACTTACTTTAGTTAGGAGAGAATAATTTTATGCTCATCTCCTTAAACAGCCATTAATTTAATGCTTCGGACACGTGGCACGCCCTGATTGGCTCCGCTTCTGGACGAGGGCGTCGCTTTGTCTTCCGTGCCACTCCCCCATATAAATAATCCGCTTCCCCTCCTCATTTTTACTATTTTCATCTTTACTGATTTCAGAGAGAAGATCCGTCGCCTTTCTTCCGTCAATATTTTCGTACCGTCAACTACTTTCCTGCCGTCGCTCTTCGACCGTCAACCATTTTGAGAAACTGGTAAGTTCTCCATCTTTTCTTTTTATGTGCATTATTTCAATTGATTCCTCTAAAGTGAGGCTGTCATCTTAGGTACTTAGAATAAATCTGTCACTTGTAGGTAGTCAGATGTCAAGTGACGCATCGAGTGGTCAGTTGTCGGTCCGCGATGGAGCGGGCTACGATGAGCTATTTGGTTTAGGGTCTTAGTCCGAGAGCTTTTCCTATTCGTCAGAGAGGGAAACATCTGCCCAAACTCCTGACGAGGAAATAAAGAGTCATGGAGATGAAGGTCAAGAGGAGGTAGTAGATGATGAGGGCAAAGTTGAGGGGGACGGAGAAAGGGATAGCGACGAAGATGAGGGTGACGAGGAATCCTGTGAAGGAACCTCAGGAAGTCCTGGAGAGAGTCGTCCCTTCATCCTTCCCGAAGATTGGGCCGTCAATAAGTTTTTACCAACAATGAGTGATAAAGTTTTTAAAGAGTTGCGTGTCCGTTTCCAAATCCCAGATCATATTCCTATTCGTCTCCCCTGAGAAGATGAAAAGTGCTACACGGGGAGAACTGCGGACGTAGGCATGTATGATGCTATGTTTGCCGTAGGGCTGAGGTTACCCCTAACGGCTTTGCACCATTAGCTTGCTGACTTCCTTGGTTTATCTATTAGTCAGATTGCCTCCAACTCATGGAGAGTCTTTATTGGTGCTGAGGTTTTATGGGGTCGTCTGAGTGGAGAATACCGTTAGCTTTCCCTTGACGAATTCTTTTACTGTTATAGACCCCAGCACCTAGCTTCCTCTAAAGGGATATACCACTTCACCGTCAGGGAGAAGGAGTTAAGATTAGTATCGGAGATGCCTGATTCAAATAGAAATTGGAAGGGCAGATACTTTTTTGTTAAGGGGACGGACTGGGTATGCCGTCAAGAAGAATGGGCGACCATGCCTCGAGGTTACTTTGATAATACTTGGGGATATGTCAAGGATTCAGGTTCTAGCCGTCAGCTTTTGTACTCGTCAGTTATTATTTGTATTTGCTTACCTGCATTAACATTGTTTACTTGTTTGTCTTCCTCAGCTAACACTCGCCCTCTTATAATCGACGAGCAAAGAGATTTCATCCGTCGGGTTCTTAAAATCCCTTTCGAAGAGTGGTTGTGTCGAGACTTGATTACACTTGACACTCTTCACGCTTACTGTAGGGGGCCAGAACCGATGCCTGAAGCTCTTAAGTTGGAAGAGTTTTCTCATCGTCGTGAGTAATCTGTTTATATAATTCCATCACTTTACTTTTTGCCGTCAGTTTTTTATCTTACTTATCTGGTACCTTCGCAGAAATGGAGTTAGCTAAGCAACGAATTAAGACTGTCACAGCTCGCCAAAAGGAGGAGCAAAAGTCAAAGGGGAGTTGGCATCCTCTTCAGCTCCCAAGACCGTCACCAAAGGCACGACAAAAAGAAAAACTGACGGGAAGGACAGCCGTCTGTCAAAAAATATGGCCGTCACTCCGGAGAAAGAGCCCCGAGAGAAGTCAACTCCTGCCTCAGGCCATGGGGCAGGGAAGGGGGTGATAACTTCTTTTGGTCCCGTCCTGGAGGGGCCCCATTGCCTTTTGACGCACAAGGACTTTGCTGTTGAAGCGGTGGAATCGCTTATAAAGCTGACGGATATCGATCATTGTGAGCTGTTGGAGACGGAGGAATTGGGGTCATCAACTGTGTTTGACCTCACGCGGGTAAGCTGTCTCCCCTAGTTGGTTTTTTTTTTTTTTTTTTCTTCCTGTTTAATGACTGACGGCTGTATCCTTTACTAGGCCCTGGTTCGTGTAAAGGCGCTCTAGGACTGGTGCGTGGCCAAGGAAGGCGTCGTCGCACGTGTTAGTAAACACAATAAGAACATGCTAAATCAGTAGGCTCAATATAAGGAGGCCATGCGTTTACTGAACGTTGAGCTGAAAGGGACGAAGCAGAAGTTGGAGGAGGCCGTCAGTCAGAAGGGGAAATTAGGACAAGAGTTGACGGCCCTTCGTAATCAGGTGGAGCAGGCTGGGGCTGACGCAGTCCAGAAGTTCAAGGAGTCAGATTCCTTTGTTAATTCTTGTGGCGCCTACTACGGAATAGGGTTTGATGACTGCCTTAAGCAGGTTGTGTCAGCCTTCCCTGAGTTGGACCTTTCAGGAATCACCTTGGATGATGCCGTGTCAATGACGCCTGCTAACAACGCCATCAATATTGAAGGTGACGGACTCGAAGATGCACCTTCTAATAGTGGTGACGGGGTTGTTTTGGCTCAGCCTGCTGTGAACCCTGCAGTACCTTCTTCTAACCCTTTTGTGGAGATCTTGGATGCAGACGACCCTCCTATTCAGAAGAAGTAGATAAAGCTCTAAGTGACGCTTCTCTTTCCAGCAATAGTTTTATATATTTTTTCTTTTTGTAATAGATGTACTTTATTCCGTCTGTAAACAATGTCTTTAAGTGCCCCCTTGGTTTTTGGGGGCTTCTATTTGTACTTAGTTTATTTCTGCTTATGATATTCATCGTTTTTTGATCACATATGTATGGCTATTTTGATTTTGCGCCTCCTTTTTATTGCTATGGCCATCTCCCAGTCGTAGGTTGAACTCGTTAACCTATTTATAGGTTATGTTAGCAACGCCGTCTAATTTAGCGACGTCGTCAGCCAAAGTGGAACCATTGGCTTAATTAAGCCGACAGTTTTAATTTTTTGAACAGACGGTCGTTCTGGGGAGCCCGTCACTTTTAAGGACTTAAGTTTATTTTATTAAGTGTCCACTTGTCTTTTTCCCATACTTTTTAATCTGTTGTTCCTAGGAGTTTTAACAACATATTCCCTTGGGTTAAGGTCGTCCACCCTATGGACTTGATAATTTTATTTCCTTTTTCAAGATGAGGGTAAGACCGTCAGCTAATAGGCTTTGGTCAATTTGTTAGTCTTTTAGATCGTCAGCTTGTAGCTTAGGTCGTTCATTAGGCCGTCAATTGTACGGCTTTGTCCATCTCGTGGACTTAGTCAATTTCAGACTTTTAGACCGTTAGCTTTTTAGCTGAGTTTTAGTTTAGGTCTTTTATTAGACCGTCAGCTTTATAGGTCTTTTATTAGACCGTCAGCTTTATAGCCAAGTTTTAGCTTTAGGTCTTTTATTAGACCGTCCGCTTTATAGCCGAGTTTTAGCTTTAGGTCTTTTATTAGACCGTCAGCTTTATAGGTCTTTTATTAGACCGTCAGCTGTATGGCTTTGTTTGTCTTGTGGACTTTTGCCAATTTTCTTGTGGATTCACTTTTTGTGAATGCGAATTTGAAAGTAGAAATAGTAGTTCTGAATAAACTCCTCTTATTGCCATGCATCTATATAAAAAATAGTCTAAAAACAAAACCTGCTCATTTGGGCTTATTGTAGCAAAAACCAAAGTAAAAAACCTGCCCTTTGGGCTTATTGTAGCAAAAACATAACTAATAAATTTGAGGAGTAGGCTATGAATAAAAAGGGGGGTGTTGTTCTTTATGTCACCGTCTCTACTGGTAGTATCTTCGAAGGTGTTCAACATTCCAAGGATGTGGCAACTTCTATCCGTCTAGCGTCTCCAGACGGTAGGTGCCTTTCCTCTGCCACGCCATGACTCAGTAAGATCTTTCCCAGTTCGGGCCGAGCTTTCCTTGGGTTGGGTCTCTTGCTGCGCCCATGACTTTTCTTAAAACGAGGTCTCCAATCTGGAAGTCTCTGTGTCTGACCCGGGAGTTGTAGTGCTTGGCCATGCGGTCTTGATACCGCACGAGCCTTTGCTCTGCTGCTGCCCTGACTTCGTCCATTAAATCGAGCTACAGACGTATGGCCTCGTCGTTCTTCTGCTAGTCATGGTTGTGCACCTTGTAGCTTGTAAGACCGACTTCGGCTGGGAAGACTGCTTTGATTCCATATGTTAATCGGAATTGCATTTCTCCTGTTGGTGTCCTTGCTGTAGTCCTGTAGGCCCAAAGTATGCTTGGTAACTCTTCTGCCCATATGCCCTTTGCTCCATCGAGCCGATTCTTGATGATCTTTAGCAAGGATTGGTTCGTGACTTCGACCTATCCGTTGGCTTGAGGGTGGGCGGGGGAGGAGTAGTGGTTTCGTATCCCCAATTATGAGCAGAAGTCTCGGAAGGAGTCGTTGTCAAATTGCTTCCCATTGTCCGAGACTAAGACTCTCGGGATGCCAAATCTGCATATGATACATCGCCAAACGAAACTTCGTACATTCCTCTCCGTAATGGTGGCCAAGGCTTCAGCTTCCACCCACTTTGTAAAGTAGTTGATGCCTACTACCAGAAACTTCAGCTATCGTATTGCTGTAGGGAATGGCCCCATGATGTCCAATCCCCATTGAGCGAACGGCCACAGTGCTGCCATTGGGGTAAGTTCTTCGGGCGGTTGTCTGATGACATTGTTGAACTTTTGGCATTTGTCGCAGGCTTTTACATAAGCCTCGGCATCCTTCTGCATGGTTGGCCAGAAGTACCCCGTTCGCACTAGCTTGTGCACTAATGATCTCAACCCTAAATGGTTTCCACAGATTCCCTCGTGTACTTCTCTCATAACGTAGTCTGCTTCTTCTGGACCTAAGCATCTTAGGTAGGGGCGGGAGAAGCCTCTTTTATACAAGACGTCCTTTATCAGAACGAACCTTGCCGCTTGGACCTTCAGCTTTCTTGCAGCTTCCTTTCCGTCTGGCAATACGTCGTTCTTCAAATAAGAGACTAACGGCGTGGTCCAATTGTTTTTGGAACCAAGCTCCTGTATATCAACAGAATTTATAAGTGGAGAGAGTTGGACGAAGGAAAGTGCATTACTAAGGGTGGCCATATGTTCGGCTGAAGCGGCTTTGGCTAGGCGGTCAGCTTGCTCGTTTCTCCTCGAGGGATCTATATAATTTCGGCCTTCAGCTCGTTTACCCTCTTCTTTGCTTGGTTCAAATACTTCTTCATTCTTTCGCCTTTACACTCGTAATCCCCGTTCATCTGGTTGGTCACGATTTGAGAGTCGCAGTAAACGATCACGTTCTTAGCTCTTGCAGCCCTGGCGAGATCAAGCCCTGCTATTAAAGTTTCGTACTCTGCCTCATTGTTAGTGGTGGGGAACTCAAGGCGAACCATACATTCGATCGTATCTCCTTCGGGCGACCATAGTACGATGCCAGCTCCCCCAGTCTGCCTGTTGGAGGATCCGTCTACATGTATGCTCCATCGAAGAGATTCTTCTACCACGCCGTCCTTGCCATTTGTGAATTCAACTATGAAATCAGCGATGACCTGTCCTTTAATGGTGGTCAGTGGGCGGTATTGGACGTTAAACTCGCTCAATTCTATGGCCCATAATGCCAGTCTTCCAGTGGCTTCAGGGTTACTCATTGCCTGTCGCAAAGGCTTGTTAGTCAGGACGACCACTGTGCGGGCCTGAAAATATGGCTTGAGTTTGCGTGCTGCCGTAACTAATGTGAAGGCGAGTTTCTCCATCGGCGGATATCTTTCTTCGGCCTCGCGAAGCGCCCGGCTGGTGTAGTACATAGGCCTCTGTACTTTCTCTTCTTTTCTGATTAGGGCGGAGCTAACGGCTGCTGGGGAGACGGCAAGATAAAGAAAAAGTTCTTCACCTGGCTACAAGGGACTCAGCAATGGTGGGGAGGAGAGATAAGTTTTCAGTTCCTTCAATGCTTGCTGGCACTAGGCAGTCCACTCGAAAGATCTCTTTAATGTGCGAAAGAAGGGTAGGCATTTGTCTGTTGCCCTTGAGACGAACCTATTCAGGGCTGCTATCTTGCCATTGAGGCTTTGCACCTCTTTCACATTCCTTGGTGATGCCATTTCCATTATAGCTCGGATTTTGTCCGGGTTAGCCTCGATGCCCCTCTGTGACACCATGAACCCCAGGAACTTTCCTGCCGTCACTCCGAAGGTGCATTTTCCTAGATTAAGCTTCATGTTGTAAGATCGAAGAGTGTCAAATGTCTCCCTGAGGTCTTCCAAGTGATCTTCCTCCCTTCGACTTTTTACTAGCATGTCATCTACGTTGACTTGGACATTTCTCCCTATCTGCTATGCGAACATCTTGTTCATAAGCCTTTGATATGTCGTGCCCGCATTTTTTAAACTAAATGGCATTACCTTGTAACAGAAGAGGCTTTGGCTGGTTACGAACGAAGTTTTCTCTTGGTCGGCTTCATGCATTTTGATTTGGTTGTAACCGAAGAAAGCGTCCATAAGAATTAGCAACTGGTGTTGAGCTATAGAGTCTACTAGGGTGTTGACTCTCGGGAGGGGATAGCTGTCATTGGGGCACGCTTTGTTTAGGTCAATGAAGTCTACGCACATCCTCCACTTCCCGCTAGCTTTCTTTACCATTACTACATTCACCAGCCAGTCGGGGTAGTAGACTTCCCTAATAAAGTTTTCCTCCTCTAACTTACGGACTTCCTCGGCTATGGCCTGATCTCGTTCTGGAGCAAACACCCGCTTCTTCTGCCGGACGGGTGGAAAGGAAGGCTACACATTCAGCCTATGCACCATGACTGAAGGGTCTATACCTGACATGTCTTCGTGACTCCAGGCGAACACATCTCGATTCTCTTTGAGGAAGGTCGTAAGGGTTTGTCGAATCGTGGAACTTGCGATGGTTCCGATCTTTGTTGTTCGGTCAGGTCTGGAGTCATCAAGGGGTATTTCTTCAAGGTTTTCAATGGGCTCCGTCGTGCTCCGATGCTCTTCTATGCTCATGGTCTGGAGGTGCTCGTCCATTTCTATCATAGCCATGTAGCATTCTCGTGCGGCCATCTAATTTCCGCATAGCTCTCCCACCCCGTATTCGGTAGGGAATTTAATTATTAAATGATAAGTTAAGGTTGTTGCCTTCCATGAATTGAGGGTGGGCCACCCTAAGATAGCATTGTAGGCCGACGAACAGTCGACCACAAGGAACGTTACATCCTTCGTGATCTGTTGGGGATAGTCGCCTGCTGTTACAGAAAACGTGATCTCGCCTAGGGGAAACACTCTTGTTCCTCCAAAACCGACGAGCGGGGAGGCCGTTGGGATCAATCGTTCTATGTCAATTCTCATCTGCTGGAATGTTGGGTAGTACAGGATGTCTGCCGAGCTCCCATTGTCGACCAGTACCCGGTGCAAGTTGTAGTCCCCTACTCTTAGGCTGACAACGAGCGCATCGTCGTGTGGATGGTGAAGACGTCGCGCATCCTCTTCTGAGAACCCGATGGTAGGGCCTTCTCTTCGTGCTATTTTCGATACTGAGCCCATCAGTTGGACGTTCTGGACCATCCTGAGGTATGTCTTCCGAGGCTTTTTGGATGACCTGGTAGTCATTCCTCCTATAATCATCCTTATGTCGCCGATAGGAGGCTTCTGACGATCATTGTCTCATCGGGGGGGCTGTTCTTGAGGCTGTGGATCCGTTCTTTCTTTGCTCACAAACTTCTGCAATTTTTCTTGTCTTATGAGGGCCTCTATTTGTTGTTTTAAGTCATAACAATCTGCCGTGTCATGACCATGGTCATGGTGAAAGCGGCAATTCTTGTCTCTGGAGCGCTTGCTAGGATCCCCCTTCAGTTTTTCAGGAAAAGTAAGGGTTCCTTCGTCCTTGATTTGCATTAGGACTTGGTCTATTGGGGTGGTTAGCAGGGTGAAGCTTGTGAATCTTCCCCCTGGGGGTTTAGGCCGCCTTTCATCCCTTCTATCTCCTGTCCTAGGCTTCTTCCGCCCTTGGTCCTGTCGTGTGTCTTCCTATCTCTCCCTTTTCCTTAGCTTTTCCTCCTGAGCCTGCAGCGCGTCTTCAGCATTCATGTACTTTGTGGCCCTGTGGAGTACTTCCGACATGGTCTTTGGGTTGTTTTTGTATAGGAAGAACAAAAATTTTCCCTTCCGCAGCTCGTTTGTGAAGGCCGCTACTAAGATCTTGTCGTCGACTTCATCGATCAAGAGCGCTTCTTTATTAAAGCGCGTTATGTAGGACCTTAGTGTCTCGTCCTCCCATTGCCTGATACTCATTAAGCACGCCGTGGACTTTTTATACCTGTGTCCCCCGATAAAGTGTGTAGTGAATTGAGTGCTTAGCTCCCTGAAAGTGCTTATGGAATTCAGCGTCAGCTGGCTGAACCATATCCTCGCGGGGCCTTTTAGTGTTGTAGGGAAGGCCCTACACATGATTTCGTCCGCCACGCCTTGAAGATGCATTAAAGTCTTGAAGGTCTCTAGATGATCCAGAGGGTCCTTCACTCTATCGTAACTCTCTATATGAGGCATGCGAAACTTATGTGGTAGGGGGAAGGAATTGACGACTGCAGTGAATGGCGAGTCGGTACGATTTACCAGATCGTCGAGGTCGCTAGATACCCTTCCTTTGATGGCGTTCATCATGATCTCCATCTGCTCCTTTATTGTCTGTATCTCTATGGCAATGTGTGGTTGAGTCGCATCTGTGAGGGAGGGCATGCTCAAGTTCTGTCGCTCCTGTCTACTCGGAGCGTTACTACCTTCTGGCCCTTCTCGTTCTCTTCTCTCAGCACTAGTTCCCTCTTGGTCCTGCTCCTGAGTGCTGTGACCTACGTTTTTCTAGCGCAACTGTTCCTCTAGATCGAGGTTCTGCCTAGTAAGGCGCTCTACGGCGGCGGCCAAGGTCTGAACCTGCCTTTCAAGGGCAGTTGTACGGGTTTTGTCTCCCTGAACGTTGTTCGTTGTTGCCATCGAGCGAGTCAGCACCATGCAACTCTTTTTGTCCGGGAAGTGTTAGCTATGGCTTACAAACCAAAACTCGGTTTTTCTTTCCCACAGACGGCCCCAACTGATGATGCCGAAAAAATCACCAGTGAGCCACACGGTACTCACACACTCTAAACAACACCTGCACAACAAACAAGGAGAAGACCTAACGAAGAGCACCGGTGTGGTGCCGGCCAAATACCCTCCGAAGGTCAAGTTAGAACTTTTTCAACTCTAGAATGCTAGAGAGGGGTTAATTATGCGTACCTCGATTTGTGAGGGCATTAAGGCTTTTATAGTAGTAGAGGGTTGACCTTTTTGCCTTGGAGTAGAAGTCTTTTCCTTATAAGAGTCTTTATGAGCGTAGATTGCGGAATCATTTCCTTATAGGACTCTAACACTGAGCGTGGAATACAAGTAATTTCCTTATTACTAATACGTGATGGCCAAGTCATGGTTTTATGTAGAACCGTTGGCCTCAGGGCCGTCAGCTTTCCTTATCCCCTTCAGCCACGTTGGCGTCAGTTCCACGCTTCATTCTATGGAATGCCCAGTGTAAAGTTGTAATTTACAACTGTGTTTTTGTTGGCTTTTATTCCGTGCCAAATTTGATTGTAATTATGTTCAATCGTTTAAACCCTGTATTTGTTGTGGGATTTGTTGTAAGGGTTGTGTGATAGAGAGAGTGTTTGAAGACTCAAGCATTTGAAGATTGAAGGATTTTCGCGGGTGTCTCGTGACCTAGCATCCTACAAAGTAAATCATGTGCCAGGCACATGCTGGAATGCGAAAAGTCAGGCCAGGTGGAGACAGCTATGTCTCGCGAGTATCTCGCGGGTAAGGCCTTCCCGCGAGACACCCGCGAGGCAATCTGTTTTGCCAGCCTGTACTTTTTGAGTCACACCTTTTGCACCTATCCTATATATACCATCATTACCCACAATTGTTGAGGAATGCTTCAGAGAGAAAACCCTAGCCAAACACATTGGTAATTAGAGATTGTCTTCCCCATCTTTCTCTATACAATTGCTTGTGGTATTTCCTCAACCCTTCCCTCTCCATTATCCATATCTGTGAGAGGTTGATAGCCCAAACACTTACCACACCTTGAGAGTGCTGTGTGACGTTTTGGTGTTGCTGGGAAGCATTGGAAGAAGCCTGGAATGGCAGATGCAACATGGAGCTTGTTGCGGGATCCGGATAACTAGGACAAGACACGGTTCCGAGAAGCCTTGTTGGAGTAGGAGCTTGGAGGGTTTAGGTACAGAGGGTAGACTAGGCTTGGAGGGTCTTTTGCTAACTCATGTATCCCAACTGATTGTCTAGTGGATTGATTTCCGCTTGGAGGGCGGCGGAGAGGTTTTACGCCGAGGTCTTCGGTTTCCTCTTCGATAACACGTCTCGGTGTTATCTGTGTTTGCATTCTTCTTCCCTACTCTTGTTTATTTCATTTTTACTGCTGTGTTGCTTTAAATATGGATTAGAGTAGTTGTCTTGCTTATACGCTTGTGTTTACACTATTCCGCACTCATCGTTAAGTTAGTGTAAAATCAACCAAGCCGTAATTTTAATTTGGGAGTCTAAACCGCTCGTGTGTTTTCAACACATTTTCGAGCTTTCAATTGGTATCAGAGCGGGTACACTTGTTGTGGTTTAAATACCTAAGTGTGTTCCTTGACCCTTGTTGAGATGGACTGGTCTCAATCGCTCAATGTTCCACCATTTTTTGATGGGAATAATTATGCATTCTGGAAAGTTAGAATGAGAGCATTTTTATGCTCTATCGATGATACCGTTTAGGATGCGGTTGAGATAGGTTGGACTAAGCCGGAGGCTCCTAAGTCCACTTGGGATAAGGCAGCTCTAGCAGCAGCCAACGCAAATAGTAAGGCTTTAAATGCTATTTTTTGTGGTGTGTCCCCTGATGAATTCCACAGGATTTCTCATATGACAATAGCCAAGGAAGCTTGGGAGATTTTGGAGACTACCTATGAGGGCACAAAGAAAGTTAAGGACACGAAGCTTCAGATGCTTACCACCAAATTTGAAGAACTCAAGATGGGTGATGATGAACCATTTGATTCATTCTATGGGAAGCTCAATGAAATTGTCATTGCTAAACTCAATCTTAGGGAGAAGATTGAAGACACTAAGGTGGTGAGAAAAATTTTGAGATCCTTACCTGAAAGTTTTAGAGCAAAGGTTACAGCCATAGAAGAAAGCAAAGACTTGGATGAGATTAAAATCCAAGAGTTGATCGGGTCTCTCCAAACGTATGAGCTGGGACTGCCTTCCCATAAGACGAGCAAATCGCTTGCTCTTAAAACCATCACCGAAAGAATAAATGATTCCTTCGAAGAAGATGGAGTGGAGAAGGAAGTAGCATATCTTGCAAAGAACTTCCGCAAATTTCTGAAAATGAAGAAGAGTGGGAAACCATTCAATAGTGGAAAGTTCTCCCCTTCAAGAGGTGATAAGAAAGAGTTTAAGAGAAAAGAAGGGAAGGATTATCAACCCTCTCCAGACATTGTATGCTATGAGTGCAATGGCCATGGACATTTAAAGAAGGAGTGTCCGAATTTTCTGAGGGGAAAAGGGAAGGCTTATGCTACAACGCTCAGTGATTCTGACTCTTCTGATTCTGACTCGGAAGAGAGCCGTGACGGTGAGGGAAACTACTCCGCATTCATGACCATTGATCATGTAGACTCCTCAAATGACTTGGGTGCACTTGTGAAGGAACTTGGTGAGCATTCTGATTCAGAGTCCATTGAAACTGTAGAAGAATTAGATGAGGAAAAGGATGAGAGTGCAGCTAATCTTCAAGAAAACTACTCACTACTCCTTGAGAAGTCGGGAGAATATGCAAGGGTAGCCAAGGCGGCGGTCAGAAAAATGAAGAAGGCTGAGGAAGATTACCGGAGCCTCATGGTCAGACATAGGGAGGCAAAATGCGAGATAGAAAAGATGAATGGTGAGCTGTCAGAAGCTTACTTAAAGATTAGATTTCTTGAACAAGAGGTGGTTCAAGCGCAAGCCAAGATAGATAGAGTCTCCTCCAGAAAGTTGGATGACGTTATCTCTTCTCAAAAACATGTCTCAGATAAGTCCGGAGTGGGATATGCCGGAGGGAGTAGCTCATCGGTCAAAGCTACTAAAGAAGTAAAATTTGTGAAGGCCATAGAGCCAATTATACAAGAGACCATCCCTGAGAATGTTAAGGTTGAAAAGAAGAATGTAATTGAGCAACGGATGATGAATAAGCCCCGAAATCAATCTGTAGGAAGACATGAAACCAGAGCAAGATCTCTTTCAAGACCTCAACGGGGTCCTAGAACAGATTATGTGTATCACTATTGCGGACTGCAAGGCCATACTAGACCAAACTGTCAAAAGCTGAGAGTAGACAACAATACAAGTGCACCGCGGTCACGAGGAAGAAGGAATGACAATAGAGCTTGGGGTGGTGAAAACTCAAGAAGCCAAAATCGTGATCCCGGAGTGACAGACGTGATGAAGATGATTGGTGCCTTCACCACGTGCTTGGAGAGTGTTACAAGGAGGTTTGAAAGTTCCAACTCTCGTACCCAATCTGTCAAGGATATCACCCCAAACGCACGTGACGTGTGGGTGAAGAGGGGTACTCATGCATAAGCATTATAATATGTCCATGCATCAATTCTTTCCATGTGTAGGGACATTTATAGTTGCATCATTTCATGCATTAATTTCATTTTAATTCTCTTTTGTATGGTTTGAACCTGTTTTTGTTGATCTTACTTTTCTTGTTTTGTTTTGGGTGTGTTTCAAAAAATTCAAAAACCCATAAAAATGAAAAATCTCAAAAAGTTTGATCACTTGTTGTGTGCATATCTCATGTGAGTTTGGCCTAGTACCTTCGTACTTATGGCATAGTGCATTTACGATCTTCGCTTGTTCGTATGCACTTTTTTCTATGTGGAAGAAACCCTGAAAACTATGTCTGACTGTTGTAAATAGATCTTCAAGCCTGTCATGAATGATTGGTCAATAGTCTTGTTGGTCTTGATACTTGCATAGACTTGTGTCTATATCTCTTCCCACTTTATTTTTATGTTTTTGTAAAAAGAGCTCACCAATTGTAAATCTCCAAATGAAAAGAGATATTGAGCTGCAAAAGCCTGTTGCACATACTAGTATTTGACTAGGAAAAAGGGAAAGCGACTCTTTTAAAAGTAAATGTTATGGTGCTAAAAAAGCCAAAGGCGTCTCATCAAAATTGAAATATCACAAATTTCAAGCACCAATCTCAAAAAGAGATGTATTTGTCCAATCAAAATGAAAATGGACCAATTCTTATGAGTTATGTGAAGCCAAATGAAAAGCTTTTTTTTACTATGTTTTCATTGTGTGGGAGGTCATATATACTCGTTTCTATAATAGAGATAGTCCACATGATTTCGTATCAGTTGTGTATGACTCGTGTGAATTGATCATTGAAGCGTCGCTCTGGTCTAAGGACTATTTCACATTTGATACTCACACACAACACACAAGTTTTTGATTCAATCAATGCCTATCTCATTTGTGTGATTGTATATGTCCAAATGTGATGTGTATGCCCATGAACTTGTTGATCAAATCCAAAAAGATTTTTGTGAGTTTTATTAGTTTTTGAAAGTGATTTTATACTTTCTTGTGTTTCTTTTTGGTCAAAATGCCTTTTGTGTGTTTTTCATCAAAAAAAAAAAAAAAAAACTGGTTCAGGGGTTGTTTCGCGAGAAGCTCGCGACTAAGATGCTTCCCGCGAAAAGGTTTGAGGGAAATATTTTTTTATCCTGTCACACAGAGACTTTCACGACTGTCTCGCGACTAAAAGCTTCTAGCGAAATGCTGTTTGACAAAAACTGGAATTTTCTCAAAATCAGATAGAGAATATCGCGACTGTCTCGCGACTGTGTCGCGACTTAGCGCTTCCCGTGAAAAGTTTGTTCCTCAGTTTCCTCTTTCGCGGTTGTCTCGCGACTGTGTCGCTACTCCCTAACCCGCGAAAAACGCTTGTTTTCAGTTTTTATATAACTGATGTGACAGTTTTTTCAAAACTATCAACCTTCCCTCGCTCAACCTCTCTCAAACTCTCTCAACCCAAAAACACTATTTCATTCATATCACTTCATTCCAAGCAATTTTTCTGCATTTTCTTCTTCAAGGTATGTTTGTTAATCGTATTTTTTTTCAAGTTTTTACTTAGATTATGCAGAATTTTTGTTAGGGCTTTGAAATATTGGGTTTTTCGAAATTTGGGGTGGGTTTCTTAGTTTTTGATAATTCCTTCATTTCTTTTGTTTGGGCTGTGTTCATTTCACTTATTGTGCATCTGTGTTGGCCCCTTGTGGCATTTTATCATGTATTTAGGCATAATTTTACCATGTTCATGCATTGCCCATACATAAAGTGTTCTTATGCATATTAGGTGTTTGATTGAATGTCTAAGTGATAGTATTGTGCATAATTGGTCTCAAGTGAGTCCCAATTTCAATGTTTCCATATGTCTTACCATGGCTTGATCTTGAATTGATTTTTGCTCTTGTGTAGATTGCATTTTGAATATGTTGCATTTACTTGGCAAACACCTAGGCACACCCTCATGCATCACATGTTGCACACACATGCATACACACAGACACACACACTTGCACAGTTATTTAATTTCATGTAAAATGTCTTATTTTTCATGTACTCTTGTTTTGGTTTAGTGCTGTATGTGTTGAAGCATGCTTGTGTGAATTGGTCATGCCCTGTTTTGCACTCTACTCTGTTTTGGGAATATCTCAATAGGTGCAAACTAACTTGAATCGAATCAAGTCTTTGCTCTTATGGTTTGTGCACTTGTGCTATGTGTGTTGTGTCCACTTATGCAGATGTCTCCCACCAAGCATGCTACCTCAAAGAAGAAGGCTCCTAAGCGTGCTCGTACTGAATCTGATCACTTTAAATCCGCGGAAGCAGATATGAAGTACAATGATTGTTACAAGAAAGCGACCATTGTTATGGAAAGGGTGGTTCAATTGGAGGAGCTTGAGCACACATGCATTCCAAATGCATTCAAAGAAAGAACGTGGACCAAGTTGTTGAATCCAATTGGGACTGTGTACTCAGAAATAATCAGAGAGTTCTTCTCCAATGCTACGGTTGAAGATGACAAGATAATCTGTTGGGTGAGGCACAAAGAATTTGAGATCACAAGGGATAGTATTCAAGACCTTCTGGAGATACGTCCTACCTCACAGCCAATGTCAGTCCAATATGATGAGAGATTGGGGTCTATCACGGAGATGGTATCAACTCTTGGTGAGGTTCCAAAGAAATCCTCAATGGATACTCTTAAGTTTTCTCCAGAAATGAGGACTCTGAGCTACGTCATGATCCATAACTTGTATTCGGTCACCAACCTCACCACTCTATCTGCTCCAAGGACGAGATTTCTCTACGACCTCTTCACTCACAAGGAAATTGATATCTGCAGCCACATCTTCCTTATCCTGAAAAATAGCATTACAAAGCAAAATTCACGAACCATAATGCCTTTTTCCCTCACTGATCATGGGGTTCATTGCCAAGACGAAGCTGAAATTCCCTAGTGGCCTTACGGTTGTTCAGAAGGATTACCCCATTGGTGCAAATACTTTGACTCGGAGTACGGCACACATTAAAGGCCCCAAGACTGGTCCTCATCTCATTCCATCGCCTCGAGTTGTGCCAGATGAAGGTGGAGATACAGAGGAGGAGATTGACAGGTTCACTTCTGCCCTAGAGACTGCACATCCAGAGACTGCACAGCCATCGTCTTCTGCTCCAGCACAAACACAAGGTCTCAGCAAGCTTGATCAGATCCTAGCTAAGATGGATCACATGTCTACAGTGCTTGACACTCACGTACAGCACACAGCGGATCAGTTTGCATACCTCCAGGAGCAGATCACCACATTATCAGCTCAGATTCAGAGCTTATCTCCTACACATGGATCAGACTCCGAATCCGACCAATTCTAGCCCTTTGGCCATTCCGGTAAAAAAGGGGGAGAACATTTTTGAGGAGGAGCTGATAAAGAAGAGCTTGCACAGCCTTAGGGGGAGCGTAGCCTAGACACATAGTTACATTAACTATTGGTTATTGGTTTCACAGACGGGTTTACTAAGTTTTTTTGGTTTTATAATTGGTTTATAGTTATTGTTTCACTGTTTTAGGTTTATAGTTCTGACACTTATGCTTCAACTTCAGTATTAATTTCAGTATATTTTCAGAATTTTGTGTTTATTTTCTATGCTTTGTGGCTTATGTGCTTTATGACATTTTATTTTGTACCCATGATTGCTTATGTAAGCTTTAGGGTTTGTTTCATACATATTTTGTAGGTCTTTGTGGTTTGTGCCATGCTTTTGCAATACCTTGCCTATGCAACCTTCATGCATGTTTGCTTGTTGTTCAATGTCATGCATTTTTCCTCAAGTACAACACTCTTGTGCCCGTGTAGGATTGTTCCTAGATGCAAATACTTCGTGTATTTCGCATTGGTTGAGTGTTGGAGTTGCAAGTGAATCTCTTCAAATGAGCTTATCATATTGCAAATCCGGATGTTCATTCCCTGTGTGAATGAGCATAGTAATTGCTTCTGTATAGTGATTACTTGTTTGATCTTGCCATGATCTAGTGTTTCTATTTCATTGCTTGATCTTGCTATTATTGCTCCATATGCATTTCAAGTTTTTCTGCATACAATGATGTTATTGTGTTGTTGTGTTTCAGGAGTTACTTGTTCATATGTTTCAAGAGCACTTCAGAATCTAGAACTAGGTGTGAGTGAGTTTTGCCTTTGTTCCCAAACTCACGTTTAAGTCTAGAGTCTGTCTTTAGGGTTTTGTCACGGAATAGCCAAAGGGGGAGATTGTAAAGTTGTAATTTACAACTGTGTTTTTGTTGGCTTTTATTCCGTGCCAAATTTGATTGTAATTATGTTCAATCGTTTAAACCCTGTATTTGTTGTGGGATTTGTTGTAAGGGTTGTGTGATAGAGAGAGTGTTTGAAGACTCAAGCATTTGAAGATTGAAGGATTTTCGCGGGTGTCTTGCGACCTAGCATCCCGCGAAGTAAATCATGTGCCAGGCACATGCTGGAATGCGAAAAGTCAGGCCAGGTGGAGACAGCTATGTCTCGCGAGTATCTCGCGAGTAAGGCCTTCCCGCAAGACACCCGCGAGGCAATCTGTTCTGCCAGCCTGTACTTTTTGAGTCACACCTTTTGCACCTATCCTATATATACCATCATTACCCACAATTGTTGAGGAATGCTTCAGAGAGAAAACCCTAGCCAAACACATTGGTAATTAGAGATTGTCTTTCCCATCTTTCTCTATATAATTGCTTGTGGTATTTCCTCAACCCTTCCCTCTCCATTATCCATATCTGTAAGAGGTTGATAGCCCAAACACTTACCACACCTTGAGAGTGCTATGTGACGTTTTGGTGTTGCTGGGAAGCATTGGAAGAAGCCTTGAATGGCAGATGCAACATGGAGCTTGTTACGGGATCCGGATAACTAGGACAAGACACGGTTCCGAGAAGTCTTGTTGGAGTAGGAGCTTGGAGGGCTTAGGTACAGAGGGTAGACTAGGCTTGGAGGGTCTTTTGCTAACCCATGTATCCCAACTGATTGTCTAGTGGATCGATTTCCGCTTGGAGGGCGGCGGAGAGGTTTTACGCCGAGGTCTTCGGTTTCCTCTTCGATAACACGTCTTGGTGTTATCTGTGTTTGCATCCTTCTTCCCTACTCTTATTTATTTCATTTTTACTGCTGTGTTGCTTTAAATATGGATTAGAGTAGTTGTCTTGCTTATACGCTTGTGTTTACACTATTCCGCACTCATCGTTAAGTTAGTGTAAAATCAACCAAGCCGTAATTTTAATTTGGGGGTCTAAACCGCTCGTGTGTTTTCAACACATTTTCGAGCTTTCACCCAGGAGCTACCGAATTACTGTCCGTCAGTCTTGAAACCTTTAGCTTCTTTCAGTTGCTTAACCCTGTCAGCTTAGACTACAAGCGCTTTCACACAAGAAAAGCTGACGGGTTAAAGTGTTTATTTTTACGTATCAGTTTCCTAACATAAAATACGTATTCGATCATATTCTGCATAGAAAGGGTATGATTTAAAACCGTCTCTCCATGACCATCACTGTTAGGTTGAGATATTAATTTCTTTTATAGGTAGACAAGATTCAAAATCCCCTTTTTATGACAAAAAACTATCAGTACCAATTAAATTAACCCAACTTATTCATGTAAAAAAAAAAAAAAAAAAAAACCTAACTTATTCTTACACATCTTTCTTTTAAAGTTTCTGGTATATACTTAAATTAACCCAACTTATTCATGGATTTTTCCAAGAAAAAAATGTTTTCACTTAAATTTTGTGTTATTGCATATGATTGATCGATTATTTTCTCGTTGACTTTATAATTTTAGTGATAATATAGTTTGAGAATTGAATAAAATTCTTTTATATTTTGAAAATTGAATAAAATTCTTCGTTAAAATTCTTAATTTACTTTATACTAGATTGTAAGCCAACAACGTAAGACTAAGATATTGTAGCCCAAAACAAACAATAACTAATAATGTATTATCAGCGGCCAACTAATATTTTTTCCTCAGTAATTTTCCATCGTATCTTAGATTGTTGGCATGGCTGGTGTCTAACATCTATATATTTTTGAGTTTTCTCCCAAAAGCTATAAAATTGCATCACAACGATGCCTCAGTTGCAACAAAAACTCAATCAAAAAATTAACCTCAAATGCCAGGTCGCGTAAATCAAGTCGGTTGCCTTGAAATTAAATTACTATCAACATTAGGACTCTCCTGGCTTTGAATTCAACATCAAATAGGATTTGTTGCCGACTTTGACTTGCATTCATGTGCAAGCAATTTTGTTTCAGCCCTAGCCGACATAAACACCTATATAATAGAGAGGTGCTGCTGTTTATGTGTGTGAGCCGAGTGTACCAAATAATAGATTGAGAGAGATCAGAGAGAGAGAGAGTTTTTGGCAAGTCTCTAGCAGATTATGTGAAGTTTTTCTTGGTCCGCCATTGAAATCAATTAATCAATGACGACTAGTTCTATTAATTATTCAAAGGAACTAAACCTCCGCAGAACGAGAGTGATTGAACTGGAAGCCGAACCCACGGGCACACTGGTAGTTTCTTGTAAACGTCTATATCAAAAGAAGGAGCGAAGGTTGGATGGTCGTGTACTCATGGTTGAAGATTTCAATAACCCTCCTACAAATTTGTTAACCCTCAAAGTTCCTACCCAAATACTCCAATGCCCACCTTGTCACCAACACTATCTTTTGGAGAAAATCTCAGCCCTTAACCTCCTCGATGCTTCGAAAGTTCAGCGAATTGTTTCGACAGCACAAGACTTAGCGGCAACGGGCACAGGATATTTCATCGTGGCCGAGTTGGAAATCCTCCGAGTTGAAGTTGTTAACGTATTTGATTTGTCTAATTTTATTGAGTCTACCATTGAGTCTCTGATTTCAAAAGCTAGCATTGATAAATTGGTGAGAAGGGGGAGCTTTGTTGCGAGTAGTAAAAGTCAAGAATTGGATTTGGGTACGTGTACTATTTGCTTAGAGGAGTTTTCATCATCACCAGAGGCAAAGCTGGTTCGAATGGACTGCTCTCATGTATATCACCAAGCTTGCATATATCCATGGTTGGAGAACCGGAGTACTACTTGTCCTTGTTGCCGTTGCAATATCAATTGATTATCTTGTTTCATATTTTTTTTTTCTCTTTGGGATATAATTTTGTTTTATGATATTAATTGATTATTGATGATATGGTTATTTTTTAATTTATATTTTTCTCTCCATTTTTATGAATTTTATATTTCATGGTGTTGTAATTCGTAAATAACAAAAAAAGGGTATACTACCAAAAAAGAAAAAAAAAAGAACCTTGAAATTTGGGTACGTTGTTTTTAAACCAGCCCACCTCTTACATTATCAATTTAAATTTTAAATCATGAGATATTACTGTAGGGACTCAATTTGTAATGAACTCTTAACAATAAAATTTGTAGAGATGTGGGTATAAGGATTTGGCGTCACCGAAGTAAACAACGGTTAATTTGGTGTTTATGACAAATGATAGGTGATATGGAGTTTTACAGAATCCCCTTGACGAAATTCGACTAAGGGTTTTTATTGGGGACGACCATCACTTTGGTTGTATGTGTATCTGTCCTCGGATTATGCCGAGGATCTCTTTTTCTTAGAGTTCATCGATTCCCCCTTTTTGTTGGGAATTCTCTTTGTTATATAGCATTGTTCTAATTAATCTTGGCCGTCCATCTGTCAGTTATTCGGTCACTGTGGATAAGAGTTTGTCCCATCATCTGATTTTATAGGCTTTATGTTAGTTCTTAGCTGTCTTTGCAGGTTTCTTATTAGTTGGAGTAACCAAGACGATTGGGTTCGTCGGTCAGATCACCATTAAAGTAGTCAGAATGTTGGTGAGATATTTTCAACGAATGAGTGATATTTTCCCTTTAGTAGAGTCGGTGTGCCGAGGGTAGGTCGTCCTCGGCGCGGGCCTTGGATGTCCTGGGCTATTTCCCATTGTCCTCGTCTTTTGTATTAACCTCGGCGCGGGCCTTGAGCCGTATGTAGTGGGCCAGCGTGGTTAGTGCAATAGGGCCCCACAATAGCCCCTCAAAATTCTGCTGCACGTCCCCTTGGGCGAGGAGGAGGATTTTGATTACCTAAGCGCGTTTTCTCAACCTGATGGGTTCTATCTTATCGTCAGTGTTTATCGTTACTTCGGCTGTTCTTGTAGCTTTCTTTTTGCACAAAGTGTCGCCCGAGGATGGTTAGGCTTGGGTTGTTTGAGCTATAGCACTCAATTTCTCACGGTTTTTGTCCCTGATGGGGCTTGTTTATTTGGTGCCTGAAAGGGAGTTGGCTTCGCCTTAGTTTTGAGCTCCTGATCCGTACAAGAGCCCTGGTTCCGTTCAGCATTTGTACTATCTCATAGTGACTGATTCCCATGTTGGTTTGAGTTCGAGGACCACACAATACCTTGGTTTTTCTTAACATTTAGTTTTTATGATGAAATGTTCTTCCTGCTGGCCTAAGGTTTCAGACCATAGAATGTTTAAATTTCGATCATCGGAAGTATCTGGTTTCCCCTTGAGGCTTGGGTCCGAGGACCATGCAAGGCTTTGGTTCTGTCCAGTACCTAGTTTTCTCGTTTTATTCATCTGAAGTATCTGGTTTCCCCTTGAGGCTTGGGTCCGAGGACCATGCAAGGCCTTGGTTCTGTCCAGTACCTAGTTTTCTCGTTTTATTCATCTGAAGTATCTAGTTTCCCCTTGAGGCTTGGGTCCGAGGACCATGCAAGGCCTTGGTTCTGTCCAATACCTAGTTTTCTCATTTTATCATCTGAAGTATCTAGTTTCCCCTTGAGGCTTGGGTCCGAGGACCATGCAAGGCCTTGGTTCTGTCCAGTACCTAGTTTTCTCGGTTTATTCATCTGAAGTATCTGGTTTCCCCTTGAGGCTTGGGTCCGAGGACCATGCAAGGCCTTGGTTCTGTCCAGTACCTAGTTTTCTCGTTTTATTCATCTGAAGTATCTGGTTTCCCCTTGAGGCTTGGGTCCGAGGACCATGCAAGGTCTTGGTTCTGTCCAGTACCTAGTTTTCTCGTTTTATTCATCTGAAGTATCTGGTTTCCCCTTGAGGCTTGGGTCCGAGGACCATGCAAGGCCTTGGTTCTGTCCAGTACCTAGTTTTCTCGTTTTATTCATCTGAAGTATCTGGTTTCCCCTTGAGGCTTGGGTCCGAGAACCATGCAAGGCCTTGGTTCTGTCCAGTACCTAGTTTTCTCGTTTTATTCATCTGAAGTATCTGGTTTCCCCTTGAGGCTTGGGTCCGAGGACCATGCAAGGCCTTGGTTCTGTCCAGTACCTAGTTTTCTCGTTTTATTCATCTGAAGTATCTGGTTTCCCCTTGAGGCTTGGGTCTAAGGACCATGCAAGGCCTTGGTTCTGTCCAGTACCTAGTTTTCTCGTTTTATTCATCTGAAGTATCTGGTTTCCCCTTGAGGCTTGGGTCCGAGGACCATGCAAGGCCTTGGTTCTGTCCAGTACCTAGTTTTCTCGTTTTGTTCATTTATTTTATCTATTTATCCGTGGCCGTTTAATTTTACATTGCTACAATTTACAATGAGTCTTAAATAATTACATTTTTTAAGCAGAATTATAACAATAAATGCGAGTTGGAGTTGGTGGAGGATAAGACCTTGCCGTGTTTTGCCTCTTCGTTTGATGGGACTCTTCTGATCACGAGGTGTCTCTTGGGTTGTCCGGGTAACGTGTTCTGACGCTTCGGTGCCTTTTCGTTTAATGAGGCGCCTCCTCATTAATGCTGGCCGTGGATCTGTGAGGATCTAACGGCTGTTAGGCCTCTAGGAATTTGGAGCGGATTTATTTGCTCCGAAAATCTCTCCCTGGGAATTATTGTGGATTGGCCCTCATCAATGTCCCACCGTCTATATAAGACGTTTCTAGGGCAACGCTCTCCCTCACACTTTTGAAAAACATCCATCTTATACTTCTCCCAGAAATATTACCCAAAAAGACTTTCCCAAACACCGCCGCTTGAGCCCCCTCGAATGAGTTGGCCCTTGGAGAGGGCGACCTCGGGGGTGCACAGCCCCTATCAGGAGCCGAGGATGACACTCCGACCCTGGACGTCGCATCGGGGTTGGAGTAGGGGAGATCCGAAAGTCCTCATTCTTTTCAACCTAACCAAAGGAGGAAGCCCCCTCTCCGCCAGGAGGAGGGTCCAAGAAGAACGTAACCACCTACTCTTGGGTATGGGTCCTTGACCCTCCAAGCTGGCTGCACTGGGGGTGGGAGGGAAACCAGGCGGAACCCAGAAGCGGAGCCCTCTTGTGCCTCTACCTCTCCCACCTCCTACGTGGCCCTTCTTCCCTCTAATCCTTCTTCTCTCTTCTTCTGTTGCTCCTCGACCAGCCTTCCTTTCTTTCTTTTTCCTTTTTATCTCTTCTATTTCCATCTCTCAACCAGTCTCCCCCTCTTCATTTCCTCCTCTCTTACTTCACTCCTTTTCTATCTTTTGTTCCTCAGTCAGCTTCGCTTTCTGCTATTTGTTCTTCATCTCTTCTTTCGCTTCTTTTCTATCTTCTGTTCCTCAGTCAGCTTCGCTTTCTGCTATTTGTTCTTCTGCTGGCTTCGTCAAGCGTCCGCCTTTGTAGTTAGCTTTAGAACAAGCCCCCTGGGCATTACTTGTAAAAGATGTAATTTTTCTTCATATATGAATAAAAGAAGTAGACCTATTTTGTATGATCTATTTATTTGTTTCTTTTTTTATACTTTTGTTTCTGGTGATTATATACCTCTGAACGAATGTTGTTACTACAAATTGTGTTGGTCTTGACTGATGATTTTTCATTTACACTAACCGTTGTCCCTGTTAGCGCACAACACCCTTCCCACAGACGGCGCCAATTGTAGGGACTCAATTTGTAATGAACCCTTAACAATAAAATTTGTAGAGATGTGGGTATAAGGATTTAGCGTCACCGAAGTAAACAACGGTTAATTTGGTGTTTATGACAAATGATAGGTGATATGGAGTTTTACAGAATCCCCTTGACGAAATTCGACTAAGGGTTTTTATTGGGGACGACCATCACTTTGGTTGTATGTGTATCTGTCCTCGGATTATGCCGAGGATCTCTTTTTCTTAGAGTTCATCGATTCCCCCTTTTTGTTGGGAATTCTCTTTGTTATATAGCATTGTTCTAATTAATCTTGGCCGTCCATCTGTCAGTTATTCGGTCACTGTGGATAAGAGTTTGTCCCATCATCTGATTTTATAGGCTTTATGTTAGTTCTTAGCTGTCTTTGCAGGTTTCTTATTAGTTGGAGTAACCAAGATGACTGGGTTCGTCGGTCACATCACCATTAAAGTGGTCAGAATGTTGGTGAGATATTTTCAATGAATGAGTGATATTTTCCCTTTAGTAGAGTCGGTGTGCCGAGGGCAGGTCGTCCTTGGCGCGGGCCTTGGATGTCCTGGGCTATTTCCCACTATCCTCGTCTTTTGTATTAACCTCGGCGCGGGCCTTGAGCCGTATGTAGTGGGCCAGCGTGGTTAGTGCAATAGGGCCCCACAATTACAATTGATCAAAAAAATTAGGTAAAACTTGTATTCAATGCATTTTTAAACACATGTTCGCATCGTAACATGTCTACTACAA
The DNA here is from genome assembly GCA_023621385.1 of Quercus gilva. NCBI lineage: Eukaryota > Viridiplantae > Streptophyta > Magnoliopsida > Fagales > Fagaceae > Quercus > Quercus gilva. The sequence goes on along the minus strand of CM042477.1, from coordinate 79,911,248 downwards.
AAAGGTTCTGGACACAAATTGTATCCAATCAAATTGACCCTTTGGTCCTACTTGCATGGTAAGGTGCAAAGTCCCAAACACATGCTTGAATCTTTTCTAATTTTTTTTTTTAAACTATTAAAATTCATTTTAATACTATTTTTTCTAAAATAATATTTAATTTAAAAAAAGAACTTTTTTTTTTGGGTTCTACTTCACAATCCATTCTCTGTTTCTCTCTCCCTTCATGAAGCTGGTATAGTTGCTTTGATAGCAGTTTCCTCTCACTTTCTGAGTCCATAATTCAATCTTTCTTCTACATGGGTGTCATTTTGCAAATCATCCTTGGTTTTTGAATCTATAGGGACAAAAGATGAATGTTAATTCACTTTTTTTTTTGGGGGGGGGGGGGGGGGTGGGGGGTGGAAGTATATTAAAAACATAATTTTTTTTTTTTTTTTTACTTGGGATATATTAAACTTGAAACTTATAAATGTGACACTTTTAATCTTAAAATTTCAAAAACGCCCAAACTCCTTTCGTCAACTATAACTGACAAAATGTGGCTACGTGCAAGTGACCACTTTATAATAAAAATAATAATTAATTTTTCTAGAATTAAATTTGGAAAGAAAAAGGTGCATTTCAGTATGAATAATATATATATATATATATATTTGAGAAACAAACACATATATACACAAGGGAGAGAGAAAGAAGTTCTAATATAAAAGTACACCATAACTTTATTCAAAATGCATGGTAAATTTTAAGCGATGATAGGACAAGTTATACTACTCATTCCGTATGAATAATATCAACCTTCATATATGAGTTTTTATTTTTTGATGGAATCTTTTTTGAAAGGTAATGGTCCATTTAGGTTGAACTCATTGGGCCTTGATGGGTACGAGAAAGTGTCGGCCTGTTATCCTTCCAATGCCCTCCTCTCTGTTAACCACGAGGCCCAGAGCCTTCAATTTCTCAAAATCACTAGAACATACAATTTGCTGTCATCTACTAGAACATACCAAATTATCAACCTTCAATTCACTTAATCACTCAAACTCCACAACAAACACTAAGTATAACTTTACATGCAATTCCCACAAAATCGAAAACCTCAACTATTAAAAAAAAAAAAAAAAACCCTTTAAAAAATCAAAATTTTCAACCATTTTTTTTTTAATATACAAGATAGAAATTCTACTATAGCTTAACTATATATGCGTGTGAAGTTCTCTTTTAAAGACTTGAACCTCAGCCCTTACTTCTCACACCTCACAGACACTTATACTTGTAGAGTAACCATTGTACTAAGGGTATGTAGTGGTCCCACAATTTTAATTAACTATGATTTTACAATAGTCAAAGAATCTGCAAAATCCAATTCTAGAGCTTTAAAATGTGAAAAGTAGCGAAATATTAGAAGTGGAATAGAGATCGATGTTGAGTAAACCAAAAATTGGTTACTCTAATTCTACAACCCATGTTTCAATTATATGTTAAAAAACCTCCTCGTACTCTCCTCTGTGACTCTATCCCTTCCTTTCTTCTTAACCTCTACCACCACCAATGAAGGAAAGAACTCAAAAATCTTAACAGCAACAGTTAAGTGTCGCTTCACACCTTCCTGTGACCCTTCCAAGCTCAATTGGCAATCCTTCTTCATTACTGTGAAACTCGATCACCAGCCCCATTAATTATACCATATAGTTTTTATATGATCTTTAGAGTAAACCAAAAATTGGTTACTCTAGTTCTGCAACCCATGTTTCAATTATATGTTAAAAAACCTCCTCGTACTCTCCTCTGTGACTCTATCCCTTCCTTTCTTCTTAACCTCTACCACCACCAATGAAGGAAAGAACTCAAAAATCCTACCAGCAACAGTTAAGTGTCGCTTCACACCTTCCTGTGACCCTTCCAAGCTCAACTGGCAATCCTTCTTCATTACTATGAAACTCGATCACCAGCCCCATTAATTATACCATACATTTTTGATATAATCTTTAGAGTAATACTACAGGCACAAACTATTTTACAACATTTTTACAAACTGCTGATGTGGCCAACCTTTTATTAGTTTTCATCTAGACCCATCATTAATATCATTTTTTCATTTACCAATAATCACTTATCACATCACCAGTTTGTAAATTTTTTTGTAAAATAGTTTGTATCTCTAGCATTATTCTAATCTTTGCTACTAGAGCACATGACATATTATGAATATTGCCTCATCTTTGAACTAGAAGTTGTTACAACAATTTGAAAGAAGGATTTCTAGTTCATAGATTGATAATTAAGCTAGGGTTGGAAAGTCAACAACTTACCTACCAAAAAAACAAAGGAAGAGAAGGTTAACAAGGTGCACTAGAAAACTTACTTGTTGGGAGATCAAGGATAAACTTTTTTGACTTTATTGTTTATCGGTGTAGTGAGAATGTGAAGTCGTGGACCACTTTGATATTCTAGTTCAACAAGTCATGTGGTTGCTTTCGAGAAGCTATGGATTTCCAGTGGCTACTCAAGCATAACGTCATAGTTAGAGATGAAGTCGTGTAGTCGTGTTATGCGTTCTGAACGTATCAGCTGCATGCATCCAAGTGCTTAACTGCTTATGTTTGGATATTTGGATGTATTTTGTCATCATTAGAATCATAATCAAACTACATAATGGTGTTGGAGCTACCTGAATGGGCATGTATTTCAATTGTTTCTATTGGAAAATATGCACAAGCTATTTTACCAAGCTTGTCAAGATAGTGATTTAGTAATTTAGACAATAGTCACTTCAAGTAATGATCATAATGTGTTAGCAAATGTAGCTCTAAAGTACATTTTCTAAATGAAAAATGAAAGCATGAAACTAAATGCACTTGCATAGTTGCATGCATGATGGTTTTTATAGGATGCATTAATTGGTATTTGGAAGAATATTTTGATTTTATCCAATACAATTAATAAGGTATTGGGCTTGGCTTATCTCTAGTAATTTTTTAATTGGAATCTTTATTTATTTTAATGAGAAATTGCTACATCACCTACTAACTAAATAAAAGATGGAGATTAAAACTCACTGACACTTGTTATTGTATATTTAAAATAACATGAGATGTCCAATTAAAAAAGTACTGAAAGTAAGCCAAACTCTAAAGTTGTATTGGATAATGTAGGCATGGAACTAAAGTTGTAGAAGAAAAAGTATTGGTTTTGTCTAATGCAGGCATGCAACAAAAGTTGTAGAAGAGAAAAAAAGTTAGCAACCATGCAATCAGACTTACAAACATCTAAGATTACTTTTAGGGGCATCATGCTTATTATAACATAATTGACTTTTTATCCTAACAGCAAGTTTAGCAGTAGTGCAGGCTAAGAAAGAAGATTTCTCCTAACCCAGCTAAATTTTCTAAGTTCAAGGAAACTACATATAATAGTACTAATAGACCAGTCCACTTAACAATCCTTCTTTACATTGAGGCTGTCACCACATGCTTTAACATAACCTCCTAAGATAACCTACATCCAATTCTTCCTAGTAACAGCTTGTAAGGCCCAGAGAAAGGCAGATGCTTCAACCTGCAAAGCAGAGCACCTCTCATATAGAGAGATAAAGTGTGCACATAAGGTACTTTAATTTGGTTAAGTTTTTAAAAAACAATGGTTAAGTTTCCCTTCACACCTTCCCTCGACCCTTCCAAGCTCACATGGCAATCCTTCTTCATTATTATGAAGCTCGATCACCAGCCTCATTAATATCTACAGCTTTGATATAATCTTTGATACCAGAGCACCTAATGTGAATATTGCCTGATCTCTGAACTCGAAGTTGATACAAGAATTTGAAAGAAGGATTTCTAGTTCATAGATTGATAATTAAGCAAGGGTTGGAAAGTTTACAACTTATCAACCAAAAAAAAAAAGGAAGAGAAGGTTGACAAGGTGCACTAGAAAACTCACTTGTTGGGAGATAAAGGATAAAGTTTTTGACTCTATTGTTTATCTGTGTAATGAAAATGTGAAGTCATGGACCACTTATTGATATTCTGGTTCAACAGTCATATGGTTACTGAAAGGGTGAAAATCTACAAGCATATATGACGGACTATATTCACGACGGTCCGGAGCCTTGATGGGCCATATGTTGTGGGCTGAATTTATGTGGGCCAATTGAGTCGCAGGGCCCATGGCTGGAACCCTAGCGCTAGTAAAATTCTATTAGATGCGATCATTAAAGAGTTCTCCCTACAAGGAAAGACCTTGTCCATCAAGTCTAAGATTTTATAAAGAAGAGTCCTATATGGAAAAGACTTCTCCCCCAAGGAAGAAAGGTCGACTCTTTGCTACTATAAAAACCCCAACATCTTCATAAATCGAGGTACGCATAATAAACCCCTCTCTAGCACTCTAGAGTTGTGAGAATCTTTCTGACTTAACCTTCGGAGGGTATTCGGCCGGCACCACACCGGTGCTCTTCGCAAGGTTCTCTCTTCTTTTTGTTGTGCAGGTCTATTTTTGAGCGTACAAGCATCGTGCAACTCACTGGTGAGATTTTCGGCATCATCAGTTGGCGCCGTCTGTGGGAACGACTAGTTGAAAGCCATACTATCTCTTCCCGGACTAAAAGGTTGCATGGTACTCACCCGCTCGATGGCAACCACTAACAACGTTCAAGAAGAGGAGTCGCCTACGACTGCCCTCGAGAGGCAAGTTCGGACCCTCAGTGCCGCCGTGGAACGTCTCACCAAGCAAAACCACGACTTAGAAGAACAGCTGCGCCGGAAGGACGCAACACCGAATGACCAACCAGAAGACCAGGAAGGGACCAGCGCTGCAATAAAAAACCAGGAGAGAGTTGAAGCCAGCCACGCCCCAACTGGGACGGAGAGACAGAACGTAAGCATGCCATCCCTCACGAATGCAACCCCTCCACACATCATTGCAGAGATGCAAGCGATGAAAGAACAGATGGAGGTTATGATGAACGCGCTCAAAGGGCGAGTTTCTAGTGACCTTGACGATCTAGTCAATCGCACTGACTCACCCTTCACCGCAGCCGTGAATTCTTTCCCCCTGCCGCACAAATTTCGCATGCCACATATCGACAGCTATGACGGATTAAAAGACCCCCTGGACCATCTAGAAACCTTCAAGACCCTAATGCACCTGCAGGGGGTCGCAGATGAGATCATGTGCAGGGCCTTCCCTACAACACTCAAGGGATCCGCAAGGGTATGGTTCAGCCGACTGGCACCCAACTCCATCAGCAACTTCAAGGATCTGAGCGCCCAGTTCACAACACACTTCATTGGGGGCCATAGGTATAAGAAGTCCACGGCATGCTTGATGAGCATCAAACAACGGGAGGACGAGACCCTGAGATCCTATATAGCGCGTTTCAATAAGGAAGCGCTTTCGATTGACGAAGCCGACGACAAAATACTGGTAGCAGCCTTCACGAACGGGTTACGGAAGGGCAAATTTTTGTTCTCCCTATACAAGAATGACCCGAAGACCATGTCGGAAGTACTTTACAGGGCTACTAAGTATATGAATGCTGAAGACGCGTTGCAGGCCCGAGAGAAGGGACCAAGAAAAAGGGAAAGGCAGGAAGATAAGCGACAAGATCAAGGGCGGAAGAGACCGAGAACAGGAGATCGAAGGGACGAGAGGCGTCCTAGGCCTCAGGGCGGAAGGTTCTCAAGCTTCACCCCGCTGACCACCCCGGTAGATCAAGTCCTAATGCAAATCAAAGATGAAGGGGATCTGACCTTCCCTGGAAAGCTGAAGGGAGATCCTAGCAGGCTTTCCAGAGACAAGTACTGCCGCTTCCATCGAGATCACGGCCACGACACAGCCGATTGTTACGACTTAAAGCAGCAGATTGAGGCCCTCATTAGACAAGGGAAACTGCAGAGGTTTGTACGCAAGGAAAGAACGGATCCACCACATCAGGAACAGCCCCCCCGACGGGACAATGACCGCCCTAGACCGCCCATTGGCAACATCAAAATGATTGTAGGAGGGACGCCCGCCGGATCATCCAAAAAGGCTCGAAAGACATACCTCAGGATGGTCCAGAATGTCCAGCTGACGGGCTCAGTACCAAAAGTAGCGCGAAGAGAAAGCCCCGTCATTGGGTTCTCCGAAGAAGATGCACGGCGACTTCACCACCCGTACGACGATGCACTCGTTATCAGTTTGCCAGTGGGAGACTACAACTTGCACCGGGTGTTGGTCGACAATGGGAGCTCGGCGGACATCCTGTATTACCCGGCATTCCAGCAAATGGGAATCAGCAAGGAGCGATTGATTCCGACGGATTCCCCACTTGTCGGTTTTGGAGGAATAAGGGTATTTCCCCTCGGCGCGGTCACATTGTCTGTAACGGCTGGCGACTATCCTCAGCAGATAACAAGGGACGTGACGTTCCTCGTAGTCGACTGTTCGTCGACCTACAATGCTATCCTGGGGCGACCAACCCTCAATTCATGGAAGGCGGGAACATCGACCTACCACTTGATGGTTAGGTTTCCTACGGAATACGAGACAGGGGAACTGCGTGGAAACCAGATAGCCGCACGCGAGTGCTATGTAGCTATGATGGAAATGGACGATCAACTCCAAGCCATGAGCATAGAAGAACATCGGAGTACGACAGAACCGGTAGAGAAGCTCGAAGAAGTATCCCTTGACGACTCCAAACCTGAGCAAACAACAAAAATCGGGACTCTCGCGAGCCCCGTGACCCGACAAGCACTTGCAGCCTTCCTCAGACAAAATCGGGACGTATTCGCCTGGAGTCACGAAGACATGCCAGGGATAGACCCTTCAGTAATGGTGCATAAGCTGAATGTATCACCCTCCTTTCTGCCAGTCAGACAGAAGAAGCGTGTGTTCGCCCCTGAACGGGATCAAGCCATAGCTGAAGAAGTCCGCAAGCTGCAGGAGGCAAATTTCATTAGGGAGGTTTATTACCCCGACTGGCTAGCCAACGTAGTGATGGTCAAGAAAGCCAGCGGGAAGTGGAGGATGTGTGTAGACTTCACCGATCTGAACAAAGCGTGCCCAAAGGACAGCTACCCTCTCCCGAGGGTCGACACTTTAGTAGACTCTACCGCTCAACACCAGCTTTTAAGTTTTATGGACGCTTTCTCCGGTTACAACCAAATCAAGATGCACGAAGCCGATCAAGAGAAGACGTCGTTCGTGACCAGCCAGGGCCTATTCTGTTACAAAGTAATGCCGTTTGGTTTAAAAAACGCCGGCGCAACATACCAGAGGCTCATGAACAAAATGTTCACACCACAAATCGGGAGGAATGTCCAAGTCTACGTAGATGACATGCTAGTGAAAAGCCGAAGGGAAGAAGATCACTTGAACGACCTCAGGGAGACATTCGACACCCTTCGCTCATACAACATGAAGCTGAATCCAGGAAAGTGCGCTTTTGGGGTAACGGCTGGAAAATTCCTAAGGTTCATGGTCTCCCAGAGGGGCATTGAAGCCAATCCGGATAAGATTCGAGTTATAATGGATATGGCGCCCCCGAAAAATGTGAAGTAGGTGCAAAGCCTTAACGGCAAGATAGCAGCATTAAATAGGTTCGTCTCAAGAGCGACGGACAAGTGTTTACCATTCTTTCGCACGTTGAAGATGTCTTTCGAGTGGACTGACGAGTGCCAAAAAGCACTCGAGGAAATGAAAAATTATCTCTCTTCCCCCCCATTGCTCAGTCCCTCGCAACCAGGTGAACAACTGTTTCTTTATCTTGCCGTTTCACCAGCAGCCGTCAGCGCTGCCCTAATCAGAGAAGAAGAAAGAGTGCAGAAGCCAGTATATTACACCAGTCGGGCGCTACGAGGGGCCGAAGAGAGATATCCACCAATGGAAAAGCTTGCATTTGCACTGGTTACAGCAGCACGGAAGCTGAAGCCATACTTTCAGGCCCATACTATCATCGTCCTTACCGATAAACCTTTACGACGGGCCATGAGCAACCTTGAAGCTGCTGGGAGATTGGCACTCTGGGCAATAGAGCTAAGCGAGTTCGACATCCAATACCGCCCTCGAACTGCCATTAAAGGACAGGTCGTTGCTGATTTCATAGCTGAGTTCACAAATGGAGACGACGGGGGGGCAAAAGAGTCTCCCCCATGGAGCGTACATGTCGACGGATCTTCCAATAGGCAGGCTGGGGGGGCAGGTGTTGTGCTATACTCACCCGAGGGAGACATGGTCGAATGTATGATCCGCTTTGAATTCCCTACTACCAACAACGAGGCGGAATACGAAGCTCTCATAGCTGGACTTGACCTCGCCAAAGCAGCAGGAGCTGAAAGAGTAATCATTCACTGCGACTCTCAAGTTGTGGTCAATCAGATAAACGGAGATTATGAATGCAAAGGCGAAAGAATGAAGAAATACTTGGACCAGGCCAGGCGGAGGGTAAACGAACTGAAGGCCGTGATTACACAAGTCCCACGAGGAGAAAACGAGCAGGCTGACCGCCTAGCCAAAGCAGCTTCAGCCAAGCATATGGCCACCCTTGGTAACGTACTCTCTTTCATTCAGTTCTCTCCACTTATAAATTCTGTCAATATACAGGAGCTTGAGTCCGAAAGTAATTGGACTACGCCATTAGTGGCCTACCTGAAGAACGGCGTACTACCGGATGGAAAGGAGGCTGCACGAAGGCTGAAGGTCCGAGCAGCGAGGTTCGTCCTGATAAAAGACACCTTGTACAAGAGAGGCTTCTCCCGCCCCTTCCTACGATGCTTAGGTCCTGAAGAAGCAGACTACATCATGAGGGAAGTGCACGAAGGAATTTGCGGAAACCACTCAGGGTCTAGATCATTAACACACAAGTTGGTACGAACGGGGTACTTTTGGCCAACTATGCAGAAGGATGCCGAGGCCTATGTAAAGAAATACGACAAGTGCCAAAGGTTCAGCAATATCGTCAGACAACCACCTGAAGAACTTACCCCGATGACGGCGCCCTGGCCGTTCGCCCAATGGGGCCTGGACATCATGGGACCATTTCCAACAGCAATACGACAACTGAAGTTTCTAATAGTAGGCATCGACTACTTCACAAAGTGGGTAGAAGCTGAAGCCTTGGCCACCATTACAGAGAAGAATGTACGCAATTTCGTCTAGAGATGCATCATATGCAGATTTGGCATCCCTAGGGTCTTGATCTCTGACAATGGGAGACAATTCGACAACGATGCCTTCCGGGACTTCTGCTCGCAATTAGGGATACGGAACCACTACTCCTCACCCGTTCACCCACAAGCCAACGGACAGGTCGAAGTCACGAACCGATCCTTGCTGAAGATTATCAAGACTCGGCTCGAGGGGGCAAAGTGCATATGGGTGGAAGAATTGCCGAGCATACTCTGGGCCTACAGGACAACGGTTAGAACACCAACACAGGAGACTCCCTTCCGGCTAACATACGGATGCGAGGCTGTCATCCCAGCCGAAGTCGGCCTCACCAGCTACAGAGTGCACAACCATGACGAAGAGAAAAATGACGAAGCTATACGTCTACAGCTTGATCTAGTGGACGAAGTTAGGTCGGTAGCAGAACAAAGGCTCGCACGGTACCAGGACCGCATGGCCAAGCACTACAACTCTCGGGTAAGGCGTAGAGACTTTCTGGTTGGAGACCTCGTTCTAAGGAAAGTCATGGGAGCAGCACGAGACCCCACCCAAGGGAAACTCGGCCCAAATTGGGAAGGACCTTACCGAGTCACCGCATGGAGGAGGAAGGGTACCTACCATCTGGAAACACTAGACGGGCGGAAGCTACCGCATCCTTGGAATGCTGAGCACCTGCGAAAATACTACCAGTAGAGGCGATGTCTTGAAGAACAACACCTATCTTTTTATTCTTAGATTTTTACTTCTTATTTTTAAAAAAATAGCAACTACAATAACCCCGACGGGCGTATTTGTTACTTTGGTTTTGCTACAGTATGTTTTTTAAGCCTAAGGGGGCACATACTCTCTACGAATGCATGATGTTTTTATTCAGATTCAACTATGTTTTCCCTACAGGATAAAAGGTCTAAGTCCGCAATATAGACGGACAACCCCAAGAGGGTTAAAATTTTACCAAGTCCATAAAATGGACGGGCAAAAGTCCACAAAGTGGACGGATCTCCCCAAGAAGGATAAGATCTTAAGTCCGCAATATAGACGGACGACCCCAAGAGGCTTAAAAGCTACAGAACAGGGTTAAATTTTTACAAGTCCACAAAGTGGACGGACAAAAGTCCGCAAAGTGGACGGACAAAAGTCCGCAAAGTGGACGGTCAAAAGTCCGCAAAGTGGACGGACCTCCACAGGAGGGACATGATTCAGTCCGCAACTAAGACGGACAGCCCCAAGAGGATTAAATTTTTGTAAGTCCACAAAGTGGACGGACAAAAGTCCGCAAATTGGACGGACCTCCACAGGAGGGACATGATTCAGTCTGAAACAAAGACGGACAGCCCAAGAGGGTTAAAATTTTTATTAAGTCCACAAAATGGACGAACAAAAGTCCGTGAAGTGGACGGACAATGTCCACAATGTGGACGAACGAATCTTAAAGCTATGAATTAGACGGATTACCCCAAAAAGGGAATCAAATTTTATCAAGTCCAAAGATTGGACGGATATTCTCAAAATCTTGAATACGCAACCACAGAGTCAAAAGTTTGCCCAAACATAGAGGAAAATAAAAATCCTATGACGGACGGGTCATCCCAAAAAGATGAAAAGCCAAAATGCCGCAGAGGACGGGTAAAAACTACAATCCATAATATGGACGGACCTCCTAACTGGAAATTAACAGAAAACCTTTGCGTTGACGAATGACTTTTTAAACAAGTAAAGTATTTACTTTTTATGACGGGCGTCAAATGCGTATTGAAAGAATATAACTCAACCACATAAAATAAACAGAATATACGATGAGTGAATAATAAGCATTGACGAACAAAATGTCAACAAAAGAAATGTTTATACAATAGAAAAGGACGGAGTCTTAAGATGTTCTCCAAAAATTTTTACATATCAAAAATTAAAAGTCTAAAACTAAGACGGACATTTTCTTTTCAATACACTGGGATTAGCCTTGTTTCGGATCAGTTTCAACGACTGGCTGACCGTCAGGAGGGTTTCCGCCGTCCTTAGGATCGCTGGCAACCATTTGTTGATCCTTAGGGGTGCCGACGGAGGGATTATCTCCGAAAAGCTCGTCGGTGTCCTCCGAACGGGCTGGACGGGCGGATGTAAGCTCTTGGGCATTGACGTTGACGGATGATAGGTCGAAGTCAGGATTTAACGCTTTCACTTGACGGATAGCCTCATCAAAACCGTCATTGAAAGAATCTCCAAGTTCTGACAGCAAGGCATCGGAATCTCGGTATTCTTGAACAGCAGTTTCCTTTGCCAGACGGAGTTCTTCCTCTTTGTCTTGGAGCACCTTCCGCAGCTCTTCCGTCAGTTTATGGAGTTCGTCCCTGTCTGCCTCAAGCAACTTGAATTTCTTCTCCTGGACGACCCTCCAAGTCTTTAGCTCTGAAAGCTCTTCCTCCGTCACCTTGGCCTTGTCCCGAAGACGGCCTAGGGTCGTCTCATGATTGAGACACCGTCCCATTAAGCCTTTCACCATTACCATTGTCTGAAAAATGGAAAAATTCTAGTCAAAATAAGACGGGCGTAAAGTCAACACACCTAACTTGGATGGGACTTACCTGAGCAATGCTGAACAAACTAGTTTCGCCCATGGCCTCCGTCGAGTGATTACCTAGGTCTTCGTAATCCTCGGAGGTAAGAAGGGAAGACAGCTTCTCTAAGGCGTAGCCAGCGTCGTCCCGAAGAAGGGGAGGTGGCTTCTTGAGGCCGGAAGACGGGTCCTTCATCAGCCCCTTGCCCGCACCGTGCTTGGGGGGAGTGGCCGTCTTGGCACCTTCGGCCATAAGTCCCACGACGGGCTCCAGGGGAACCTTGGGCTTCTTTGGAGGACGGTCAGACTTGGACGGCTGCTTACGCTTTGAGACCGTCACATCTTTTTGTTCAACTTTAGCCGTCCTATTTTTTGCAACATTGTTCCGTATAAGTGCCCTCCTCTTGGCAATATCCATTTCTGAAAAAAAAAAAAAAAAAAAAAAAAAAAAAAAAAAAAAAAAAAAAAAAAAAAAAAAAAAAAAAAAAAAAAAAAAAAAGTTAGCTCCGTGGAACAAAGCCCGTTGTAAAGCAAAAATAAGTGACGGACTTACGTTGACGGATCCTTTTTTCGTACTTAAGGGCTTCTGGTGAAGGTACAGGCCCGTCACAATACCAACAGATGGTGTCCGGATTGACCAACTTCGCCCAAGTTCTCTCCTCCGACGTGGTCTTTTTGAAAACTCTTTCAAGAAAGCTGAATTCCTCTATACTAATTTGGGGGCGCCGTCGTACTGCAAATAAGATGGACGGTTAGAAAAATTTTCAAAATAAGCTAAACAGTTAAAGAAAAAAAAGGGCATCCTAACTAAGGACGAACACATACCATTCTCAGATATTATGCCCTAAGTAGTATCGACAGGCATATGGTCCGTCTCTCCTGGACGGCACATCCATCCGTCACCTTCTAAGAAAAAGTACCTACTCTTCCAGTCTCTATTGGAGTCTGGGATTTCGAATATAACCTTTAGTAGCGAACTCCTAGGTACAAAACTGTATATACCCCTAGACTTGTCAATCTCGTCCGGACGGTAGCAATGTAAGAATTCCCGTACCGTCAACCTCCTAGTTCCGTCCGACATAGCCCCGTACAGAATCTCCATCGCAATGAAGATCCTCAAGGCGTTTGGAGATATTTGGTTGACGGACAAACCCAAATACCTGAGCAGCTCACGATGAAGGGAGCTCAGTGGGAATCTGAGTCCAGCCTTCAGCATTTGCTCATATATACCGACACCGTCCACCCCCTCGTAATAGCATTTCTCTGATTTATATGGTAGACGGAGTGGGATATGGTCTGGAATCTGGTAGTTATCCCTAAGTGTTCTGAAGTGGTTTGCCTTTATGGTTGATATGAAGTCATTAAACGTCCACTCTGGGAGCATGATGAACTCTCTTGGTCCATCAGCCCCCATGACAGGTCCTACTTGCTGGTCGTCATCAAACTCTACATTTTCGACAAACTCTACATCCTCACTTGTTGAGGACGGAGAAGATGAAGACGGACTCCTATCATCGCTAGGACTGTCTATATCCCTATGACCTGACGGATATACATCATCATAGTCCGCACCATCGCGGACAAATGATTGGTTACTCGACGCACTAGACATTTCCTAGCTGTTGACTACTATAGAAATGATGACGGATGTATAATGAGGAATTAAATCTGACGGAGGAATGAAATAACGAAAATTACTTACCGGTTAGTAGAATGTGAACGGGGGAAATTTGATGTAGACAGATGCGGTTTACTAGCCTGACAATTATGACGGTTTGAGTTCTGACAAAGTGTTTTTAAAACGAAAGTAGTGAATGGGGGGCAAGGGCTTGATATTTATAAAGAAACTGCACGGGAGACGAGGCGACGCATCGATTTACTACAACCCCCAATAGCGCAGTGACGCGTGTCACGGTATGTGATTGAAATTAATCCTGTACGCAAAAACCGACGGAGCGCGAATAGCTTACCCATCATATGCCTCACCCGTCATAATTATTGACCGTCATATATCTGCCATCTGTGTCACCCCGTGCACCCTATAAATTCTGACGGATTCACGGTGTGAGGGGGCAACTGAAAGGGTGAAAATCTGCAAGCATATATGACGGACTATATTCACGACGGTCCGGAGCCTTGATGGGCCATATGTTGTGGGCTGAATTTATGTGGGCCAATTGAGTCGCAGGGCCCATGGCTGGAACCCTAGCGCCAGTAAAATTCTATTAGATGCGATCATTAAAGAGTTCTCCCTACAAGGAAAGACCTTGTCCATCAAGTCTAAGATTTTATAAAGAAGAGTCCTATATGGAAAAGACTTCTCCCCCAAGGAAGAAAGGTCGACTCTTTGCTACTATAAAAACCCCAACATCTTCACAAATCGAGGTACGCATAATAAACCCCTCTCTAGCACTCTAGAGTTGTGAGAATCTTTCTGACTTAACCTTCGGAGGGTATTCGGCCGGCACCACACCGGTGCTCTTCGCAAGGTTCTCTCTTCTTTTTGTTGTGCAGGTCTATTTTCGAGCGTACAAGCATCGTGCAACTCACTAGTGAGATTTTCGGCATCATCAGTTACTTTCGAGAAGCCATGGATGTTTTCCTGTGGCTACTTAAGGATAACGTCATAGCTATAGATGAAGTCATGTTATGCGTTCTAAACGTATCAGCTGCGCATGCATCTAAGTACTTAATTGCTTATGTTTGGATATTTAGATGTATTTTTTCATCATTAGAATCATAATCAAACTACATAATGGTGTTGGAGCTGCCTGAATGGGCATGTATTCCAATTTTTTCTATTAGAAGATATGCACAAGTTATTTTAACAAGCTTATCAATATAGTGATTTAGTAATTTAGACACTAGTTACTTCAAGTAATTGATGTTCATGAAATATATACAAATCCTCATATTTGCATATTTTACCTCATTTTTTTTTATGAATTTGTGACTAATTATAATCTATCTTTGTTTTATAGGTAATAAAGGCTTTGAATTCTTACAAGAATTAGTGGAAGACAAGAAAAATGAAGAAGAAGCAGAGCAAGGTGTAATTGACTATGCTGAAACTACAAGGTGGGGCCAATTGATTCAAGAAGCCAACTTGTAGAAAATTGTAATTTGCAAGGCTGGAAGGCGTGAAGTGTCAGATAAGGAAAAGAAAAGACAAGAATTTTGCATGTTTGTGGGCTTTCTCAAGTCCAATAATTCCCTATAACTTCACCAACATAAAAGAATTAAACAAGGAATTTCTATTGGGCCATTTCGGTTTTGGCCTTTGTAAAGAAAGGCCTTAGGTCAGCCGCATGAGTTATGGGCCAAAATGGCCTAATACCATTTTTTTTTGAAATATTTAGCAAAAAAACACTGTTTCGGAAATAAATAAAAGAGTACCACTTTTTTTAGAACTCGAGTTTCAGAAACTCGAGTTCCTCATCAATTTTGCCACTGCTGAGCTGGAATTTGTGCGATTAAAAAAAATTATGTGGTACTCGAGCCTGGCAAACTCGAGTTCCATGCAACACAAAGTATACTAGGCTCGAGTACGTTTTATAAATAAAATGCAAAAAAAAAAAAAAAAAAAAAAAATTTACACGGTACTCGAGTTTACCAAACTCGAGTACTATGTAAATTTTTTTTTTGTTTTTTTGTTTTTGAGATAATCTACAAATAAACATAAAGATAAAAATAAGTGGCTTTTTTATGTTTTTATTTATTTAAATAGAAGTATTGTAAAATATAGAGATTTTAATTTCAAAATATGAATTTAATTTCTACATTAATTAAAATTGTTCATTGTTTTCTCATAAAAATTGTTCACTGTTTTCTGTATAAACTATTTCTACGATTTTGCATAAAATTATTTTCTGTTCAGCATTATTTAAGAAATTGTTTACTCTCTTTTCTGCATAAATTATTTTCTGTTTACTGTTTAAAAAATTGTTCACTGTTTTCTCATAAAACACCTAGTGAAATCGTGTTTTCTAAATTTAAACGCCAAATCTGAATGCTTTTTCATTTTTGAATTTCACAATAGTCGAATATATTTTTCTGCATTGATAAAATCTGTTTCTACATTAATAAAATTTGCTCTCTGCACATCATATTTACTGTATATTCAAATCTACTTACTGCATTCATAAAATCTATTTTTTGCATTAATTAAAACTGTTCATTGTTTTCTCATAAAAATTGTTCAATGTTTTCTGCATAAACTATTTCTAGCATTCTACATAAAATTATTTTCTGTTCAGCATTATTTAAAAAATTGTTCACTCTCTTTTATGTGTATATTATTTTCTGTTCACTATTTAAAAAATTGTTCACTGTTTTCTCATAAAACACCTAGTGAAATCGTGTTTTCTAAATTTAAAAGCTAAATCTGAATGCTTTTTCATGTTTAAATTTCACAATAATCGAATTTGTTTTTCTGCATTAATAAAATCTATTTCTACGTTAATAAAATTTTCTCTCTACACATCATGTTTACTATATATTCGAAACTACTTACCGCATTCATAAAATCTGTTTTTTGCATTAATTAGAACTGTTCATTGTTTTCTCATAAAAATTGTTCACTGTTTTCTACATAAACTGTTTTTAGCATTGGCGCAGTTATTTCACTTAAATGGTTTTTGTGTTTTTTTAAATATGTAACCATATGAATAATGGACAAACTCCATGAAAGAAAAATGAATGATTCGTATAAATCACCTAACGGTAAATGCCTCAAAAAATTTGAATTTGTAAAAAAGTTCGAATTAGTTGAATGTAGAACTGTTCATTAAGTAAAATTGTTTTCTGCATTAAGTAAAACTGTTAACTGTTTTCTCATGAAAATTGTTCACTATTTTCTATATAAACTATTTCTAGTATTCTGCATAAAATTATTTTCTGTTCAGCATTATTTAAAAAAATGTTCACTCTCTTTTCTGTGTAAATTATTCTCTGTTCACTATTTAAAAAAGTGTTTATTGTTTTCTCATAAAACACCTAGTGAAATCGTGTTTTCTAAATTTAAAAGCCAAATCTGAATACTTTTTCATGTCTAAATTTCACAATAATCGAATTTGTTTTTCATGTTTAAATTTCATGTTTAAATGAACTCTATTGCGGTGGTATCTGTACTTAGTTTTGTAGGTTTGCCGACCATGATGTGCCCGATGCTTACAAGACTCTCATACGTGTATATTGGTATATTAAGGAAACTAGCTTTTAAACCCATGCAAATGCACGGGAATTACATAACTACATGTATTTTCGGGTTCTTGGAAAAAAAAATACATCTATTTTCAACAAAATAGAAATAAAAATAATGTAAATTTTGTAAGAGTCCACAAATAAATTTTTGTACATAGAAATAATTAGAATCCGAGAAAGCAAATATATTCAAATAATTTTAGGTAAATATTTGGAGAAACATTTTGTTTCAAAAGTTGTACTTAAATTATTTAATTAAATAAATATGTAGCTAATGCAATTGAATTTATAAATTTTAAAAAATAACACTTGGTATGAATTTCAAATTTAAAATGTATATAACACTCAGTATGCTATCCATAAAAATGTGTTGTCTTACAAATAGATTTTCTTTTGAGCCTATTCTAAACAACTAAAACTGTAACATCCACTGTGATGGAGAGAAAAATATTTCTAGCAATTGGAAAAACAAAATCCAGCTAAAGGGAATGGTGTGATCATCCTTCCTTGGAAGCAAATTTGTGGAGAGTAACCCAATCCAATTCCTTTTAATTTTGTTTTAGAATAACCCAAACATAACCTTTACTATCCCAATAAACTATAACTTGTAAAGGAAGCATTATCTTGGACTTATAGATTCAAAAAAGAAGAAGACAAAGAAGTAAAGAAGAAGAGGAAAGAAGAAGGAAAATAAGACCAAACTAATTATTATCTTGGTAAGTAAGTTCACACAAGTAACCTGAAAAGCATTTTTCTAAGACTATTTGGAGATTCTCGCCTTGATGCAGTTCCATTAAAAATGAAAATATCACAGGGTAAGACCCAACCTAAATACTTAAACCAACCTCCATTTTAAGACCAACCTGGTTTTATTTATTTATTTATTTTTTTTTTTTTAATATTCTCCCTCTGTTTTTGCTTTTAACTTCCCTCTGCTTTTACTCTCACACTTTGTGTTAAAAGCTTCCATTGCCTATTTTAGCACTGCCTTGAATTTTCACTTACATGCTCTATATGCCTTTTTTTTTTCTTTTTCTTTTTTTTTTTTCCTTCTTTTACAGCTCAAATTTTATGAACCCAAGAAAGACAATTTGAGGAACCTTATCTTTTGCACTATTTTATTCCCCTTAACTTTTATTCTCTCCGAAGCTGTCCATTTCACTGAGCAATGACATATATTCAACCTTATAGAAATATGTGAATAATCAGAGAATAATATACACAAAAGAGAATAAATGAAACACATTTACCTTGCACTTTGCCAAACACTTTAAGGATATGGGATTGCCTCTAGTCTCTTCTCATGCAATGAAGAACTATTACAGCCTACTGGTTTTTGTTATTCGTTTCAAGCATTCCACCATAAAAAATATATCTTGTAAAAAAAAAACTAAAGACATTCAGGGGTTTGACGCTGGCAGGAGGTTGGACAAAAATTTGGCTATGCAAAGGCTTGAATCGACCATGAAGCGAATTAGTGAAAGGCTAAAGGGAGTTCTGCGTTCAATGAGACTAAGGAGAAAGAAGAGGATTTGTCAAACAATAGTCGGTGAGATTGAGTAATGAGCCCTAAACGTGGTTATGTTATGTATTGTGCAGCAATTCTGCAATCCAATGAAAGAATAAAGGAAATTACAATGAGGTGTAAAAATCACATGCCCAAATTGTTTACTGCATTCATAAAATTTGTTTTCTGCATTAATTAAAACTGTTTTCTGCATGTGGTTCATATGACTATAGTTGGTGTCTGCATAAATTATTTTCTGTTCACTATTTAAAAAATTGTTCGTGTTTTCTCATAAAACACCTAGTGAAATCGTCTTTTCTAAATTTAAAAGCCAAATCTGAATGCTTTTTCATGTTTAAATTTCACAATAATCAAATTGGTTTTTCTGCATTAATAAAATTTGCTCTCTTTCAATATCCTCCACACATTCCAGTCCATACCTCTAGATTATTATTTCTTATCGTTTGATGATTAATTTGTGGTCTGGTGACGTGAAAATAACTGATATCTAACAAATTGAATGTTGTGTCGTGAGGAAAATTCATGTGACAATATCATACCCAATGTATAGTGGTTTCAAAGCTACTAATTAGTCAAGATGGAGATAAGAGACTAGGATGGAGCTAGGATTTAAATGTGGGGGCGGGGCCAAATTTAATGTAAGCTCATCGAATTTCATCTCGTTCAATAAAACTATAATCTCATATTTGTGGACACAATCTTGTATCATGATACAATGAACAAATACTAATTGTAGGAGCATGGTAGGTATGTATTGTTTAGAGAGATTCCACAGGGAATGGTGGTTGGTGTTTCCAATTTGATGGAGGTTGCCAATGATGGGAAGCTTTGGAGGGTCTGGGGGAAGGTTGGTTGCTGTCTTGACTTTCCTTTGTTTCAAAATCAATGACAAAGAGAGGATGAGAATGAGTACAAGAAAGATAGTCGGAATCCAAAGTAATGTGAGAAATAATAGATTCATGTTTTTTGTTTGGTGATGTAGGAAAAATAGATGTGTTTAAAAAAAAAAACACAAGAATGTGAGTTCATTAGCTCGAGCTTTAGGTAGCTAGATCGAGTGGGGACTATTTAAATGGAGACAGCGTTAGATTTGAGTATGATATACATGTGGATTTGGGTACTAGTTACACTTTGTGTAACTCTAAGTTATTTTACATCACGCAATATTTCTTTGTTGGATGTGAATTTTAACAAATCTTTCATTGGGTTAAATTCGCTTCTAATACTCTATGTGCTAGCAAAATATACATACACACACTATAGCTGAGGAGTTGTTGGATTCTAATAAAAATATGGTATTATTGCATAGTTATTGCTTATTATTTAATTCTAGAACATTTTTTTCTCTCTTTTATTTATTACAACTATCTAAGAAAGAAGAAAAAAATTATGCAAAAAAATAAAACCTTTAGAGAGATAAGAGTTTGTTTAGCATCAATTTCAGCTTTTAGCTTTTAGTTTTTGTGTACAGCTTTTTAAAACCTCATTTTTTCTTGCATTATTTTTCACCTTTTCAAATTTTTTCAAAGTACAAATATAATTTAGCACACTTTCAGCAAAAAGTTTAGCAAACAGCTAAATAAGCTGTAAACGGACACTAAGCTTAAAAATAGTAGAACCTTAGAAATAACTATTATATTACCATTTTGTCGCTGACATGGGTTACGAGTTCCTAAGGCACGCTCAGCCGAGTTACTTAGAGATGAACCTGCCAACATACTTGCTCGTCTTGAACAAGAGAACAATCAAATGCAAAGGCGATTAGACCGTTTTCATGCAATCCAAAAAGCTAAGAAGCATCTAAAGGGGAAGGCGCAAGAATGAGCCATCAAGTCTATTAATGAAGTTACTGCGTTTGATGATGAAAGAGATATTTTAGACTTCTTAGATTCAAGTAATGATGATTTCCAAAAATTTCTACCTACGAACATTAGACGTTGTTGTTAATGTCTACACGTTCTATGCAATACAAAATGTTGTTGTTAATGTCTGACAACTGATGATTATGTACATTCAACTTTTGCAAATCTAAAGATTAACTGTTCATTAACTGTTGAGTTTACACGATTTTGTTCATTCAACGATTTCAAATTTTTCAACAAATTTGGATGATCAATACATTAGTACACAGTTTTCCATTTAATTTTCACGATTTTGTACATTTAACAAATTCAAACTTTTCAAAAAATTCAGACTATTTATACATCTAATTTACACAATTTTATTTTGTACTTTCAAGATTTTATACAATCAACAAATTCGAACGATCTGTACATCTAAATTTTGTTTTTTACAAATTTGAATGATTTGTACATCTAATGTACACAATTTCTCTTGAATTTTCACAATTTTGTACTTTCAACGAAATCAAATTTCTCAACAAGTCCAGAATATTGGTACATCTAATGTACATAACTTTCCATTGAATTTTCACGATTTGGTATGTTCAACAATTTCGATTTTCCATTAAGATTTCACGATTTTGTATGTTCAACAATTTTGAAATTTTCATCAAATCAGGATGATTAGTACATTAGTACATAGTTTTAAATTGAATTTTCACAATTTTGTACATTTGACGACTTCAAATTTGGAAACAAATTTGGATGATCTGTACATCTAATGTAATTAATTTTCCATTAAGTTTACTCAATTTGGTACGTTCTTCAATTTTCATTTGAATTTTCACAATTTTACACACTCAACAAATTTGAATTTTTCAACAAATTTGTACTATCTGTACATCTAATGTACACAAATTTTCCTTGAGTTTTCACAGTTTTGTACATTCAACGAATTCAAATTTTTTAAAAAATTCATACGATCTATACATTTAACATACATACTTTTTCATTGAATTTTCATTATTTTGTACTTTCAATGAAATCAAATTTCTCAACAAGTCTAGACTATCTGTACATCTTATGTACACCTTCACGATTTGGTACGTTTATTGATTTTCCATCAATTTTTCTCAAATTTGTACATTCAACTAATTCGAACTTTTTTACAAATTTGAATTTTTCGAGGCATTTACCATTAGGTGATTTATACGAATATTTCATTTTTCTTTCATGGAGTTTGTCCATTATTCATATGGTTACATATTTAAAAATACACAAAAACCATTTAAGTGCAATAACTGCGCCAAAGCTAAAAACAGTTTATGTAGAAAACAGTGAACATTTTTAATTAATGCAAAAAATAGATTTTATGAATGCGGTAAGCAGCTTCGAATATACAGTAAACATGATATGTAGAGAGCAAATTTTATTAATGTAGAAACATGTTTTATCAATACAGAAAAACAAATTTGATTATTGTGAAATTTAAACATGAAAAAGTATTCAGATTTGGCTTTTAAATTTATAAAACACGATTTCACTAGGTGTTTTATGAGAAAATAGTGAACAATTTTTTAAATAGTGAACAGAGAATAATTTACACAAAAAAGAGAGTGAACAATTTTTTAAATAATGCTGAACAGAAAATAATTTTATGCAGAATACTTGAAATTGTTTATGTAGAAAATAGTGAACAGTTTTCATGAGAAAACACGTTAACAGTTTTACTTAATGTAGAAAACAGTTTTACTTAATGAATAGTTCTATGTTCAACTAAGTTGAACTTTTTTACAAAATCGAATTTTTCGAGGCATTTACCATTAGGTGATTTGTACGAATCATTCATTTTTCTTTCATAGAGTTTGTCCATTATTAATATGGTTACATATTTTAAAAAAACACAAAAACCATTTAACTGCAATAACTATGCCAATGCTAAAAACAGTTTATGCAGAAAGTAGTGAACAATTTTTATGAGAAAACAGTGAACAGTTTTAATTAATGCAAAAAACAGATTTTATGAATGCGATAAGTAGCTTCGAATATATAGTAAACATGATGTGTAGAGAACAAATTTTATTAACGTAGAAACAGATTTTATTAATGCAGAAAAACAAATTTGATTATTGTGAAATTTAAACATAAAAAAGCATTCAGATTTGGCTTTTAAATTTAGAAAACATGATTTAACTAGGTGTTTTATAAGAAAACAGCGAACAATTTTTTAAATAGTGAACAGAAAATAATATACGCATAAAAGAGAGTAAACAAATTTTTAAATAATGCTGAACAGAATATAATTTTATGCAGAATGCTAGAAATAGTTTATGTAGAAAACATTGAACAATTTTTATAAGAAAATAGTGAACAATTTTAATTAATGCGATTTTATAAATGCAGTAAGTAGATTTGAATATACAGTAAATATGATGTACAGAGAGCAAATTTTATTAATATAGAAACAGATTTTATCAATGCAGAAAAATATATTCGATTATTGTGAAATTCAAACATGAAAAAGCATTCAGATTTACTCCCCATTTTTGTCATAAATGACAAAGGGTAAGTCACTAAGAGGTCGTCATCTCCTCATCACTAGAAGAGCTAGCATCTTCATCCTTATCATCATCATCAGCACCATCATCGCTACCCTTATCTACCGAAGCATTCGGAGAAGGAGAGGGAGAAGTGGTGAAACCACAGAGGCGAGCCTGTAGTTGTGCAATACAACCGACATGGGTGTTCACCTATCACAACTCATCATTGAGAGTGTCAAGGCGAGCATCCATGTGCTGAAGCTGCATTATGATGGCCTCGAGAGTCACACCACCATTAGAAGAAGAAGGAGCGGAGGTGGAAGGAATGGTGGAGGCTGGAGGATTAGTCATCTTCATCCCTGGCCACTTTGGTCGAAGTTCGACCTCGCTATCCCGAACAGAAGTTGCGCTACTGGCACCCATGATAGTGTAGTAGGGAGAATCAGGAATAGAGATGGAAAAATGGCAAAGGATCCATGTGATAGCCGAAGGAAAAATGAGCTTATCATGGGTTGGCATATCCCTATAGACATTTATGATAGAGATAATGAAATGAAAGGGAAAATCTATGGAAAGATCCTTTAAGAATGACAACGAAAATTGAGTACGAGGCTCTGTGATGGAGTTATAGTGAGACAGTGGAGTAAGAATAAATGTCATCACCATATTAAGGAATATAGGACCTTTTGCAAAGCTCGAGCATGGGGTGTTTTGAAGCTCACCCCATATAGCGGGTGTCTCACAGAAGTGATACAGAAGCTTGTCTTTGGACACAGTCCTCAGATGTTGACAGCCGGGGTAGTTAGGATGCGCTACCTACGGGACTTGTAGTATCTCGGATACAAGATCCAGAGTGACTATGATACGTGTACCTCAAAGTACCGTAATAAACTGAGGTACAAAGGTATCAATACCATGCATATCGGAGTAAAACTCTTGTATGAACACAATGGGACACCTCAAGGGTATCTTACAAAGAGATTCTTATCCCTGAATGTGAATAACATCGGGTAGAGGAGTGTTGGCAAAGTCCGACAGAATCACATGGCGCTCCGGATGAACGACATGTTTAGAACAGTTCTCAGAGAAATCTTGATGGGCCTTCTCATTACAGAATCGAACGTGAAGAGGGGGAAGGGGAAGATCAGAAGACAAGGAAGACCCGAAACGAAAAGGGTTCCGAGTCAGATTAGATTTGCGCTTAGGTGCCATGCACAATCTATCCGAGAAAGATAGAGAGAGAGAGAGAGACAAAGACAGAACACAGTCGCTATCCTCATCTTGCTGACGTCATCACCTATAACCGTTAACTGAATGGACAGTTGACTTTGACCAAACCATTGACAGTTGGCCGTTATCTTTTCTCCAGAGTTGACTTTTTGCAGTCCAGGTTCTCCTTATCCAGTTTTTTGCTTAGATTTCATTTTTGTAGTCTGTTTTTACATATTGTGTCTCTAAATGGATAAAAAGGATATTTTTCTTCCTCTGAAAATATTGTACTGGTGCAATCACTATTCCCATCAAGGGGGCAAGTAAAGAAGATGCTACCTTCTTCAGTCGCATGATTGAATGGGATAATCATAACCACATGATCCTCACATGGATTCGGAACACTTCCATTTCCTCCATCTCTAATCTGTTAGGCAGCTTTGATGATGCAAAATTGGCATGGGATATGTTGGCTAAAAGATACTCCACTACTCACAGATTCATGAAATATCATTTAGTGGTTGAATTGCATCAACTCAGGCAAAAACTAGGGCAATCCATCAATGACTACTGACGGGACTGACGAACTCTCCTTCTTGGGATAGGCTCATCAAATGTACCCGTCCACCTTGACGCGTCACAGATGAACACAAGGGAGCCATTAATGAGAGCATCGAATAGCTTGGACAATTACTAAACAGTTGGCAGACCGTTGGAGCCTCATCAAGACCCATATTCATGAGCCCTAAGGCATTACAAAAAGGGCACTAAAACCACAATTAAGGCCCCAACAGCTAGGAACCATGAAGTTGTATATATACACATTGATAAGAGACAAACCAGGTACATAGACTCACCCTAAAGTATTCATAAGTGCTCTGATATTCAGTACTCTCTTATTACTCTCAAAAACTTCTATATACTAACTTTGGCATCGGAGACGTTGTAGCAAGCACCACACCGATGACCACTTTGGAGAAACCTTTGTTCTATATTTGCAGGACATAGATTTAGCTCCACTTGGACGAAGCTAATGATCTACGCTTCATTAGTTTGGTGCGGTCTGTGGGGACGACATTTTCGCACTTAGGTTTGAAAGCGTAGTTCCTAATCAATTCCTAAATCCAGATGGAGTCTAACCAGGATCCTGCAGCGTTAGCCCTGCAAATCCAAGCATTTATAGCTAGTGTGGAAGAGCTTACCAGACAGAACCAAGAGATGAAGTTGTGACTTCAACAGGAGGAAGACCGGTACAGGGCCAATCAGGTGTAAAATGTACTCCCCCCTAGAACGAGGGTTTTACATGGAGTCGCCACTTATTTAATTTAAATGGAAAAATAAGAAAACCTTCAATAAAAAATACTTCTGTTGTATTAATGTATATGAAAATTTACATCAATTTGTAACAAAAATTTACAATGCTTTTTTTTCCTAGATAAAAGCTAAGAAAAGTAAATTACATTGCTTTATTTCCTAGTTACATTCTAAAAAATGTAAAATTGCATATACAAGAGTATCGTCTAGAATCCTTGATCTTAATTCGCTAGCTAATTTACGAGATAGGAAGAGATTAAGCACTCATCTCGCTTGGTAAAATCAGTCTCCTAGGTTAAGGTGGCCAATATCATGTCATGTCAAACAAATACAAACAATATGTCATATAAACATGTTAATTTGCAGGAATTGTAAACAAATATGTGTTAGGGGAATTTGACATACAGAGAAACAAAAAGTGAAACTTGTTAGATAACAATTTTAATGTAAAGAAAGCATGAAGGTAATGGCATGTTCATCCAAGAAATCAATGTAAACAAATAATTTCTAACCTAGACATGTTCATCTAAGCATGTGAAGAAAAAACAAAGTTGTCATGTTATTTGTCATCAACATAATTGCAGAGAGAACAAAATAAAATAAAACATTTAAGCATATTTGATCATCTAAGCATTTATGAAAAAAATAAAGGAAAAATCCCTTAGACATGTTCATCTAGAGAAAATCAAAATACTTAGACATGTTCATTCAAGCATTTGAAAAAAGTAGAACAACTACCTAGACATGTTCATCTAAGCATTCAAGGGAAAGTTGTGCTTTAGCCTAGAAGTGTTCATCTAAGCATGTAAAAGGAAAATCAATGAGACATATAGGCATGTTCATCCAAGCATATCATGAAAGAAAAAAATAACGACTTGTTAAGCATTTATTCAAGCATGTGCAGAGTGTTAAGAACATAATTAACTACTTGCCAGCATATAGCATAAATTAAAAGGGGGAAGTGATCATTTAAAGGGGTAGGGAGAAAGCAAGGAAGTACTAAACTACAACCAAAGTAAGAACAATGGTTGCACAACAGCTTTTCTTTTCTGCTTTCTCATTAGCTCTCTAGAGGGAATTCGAGGTCCAGAAAATGGAAGAGGTCTTCTCTATTTATAGGGGAAGGGATGGCTTAGCTTTAAAGCTAAGCTATTAGCTTTCTTCTGAAGCTAAGGGGAGAGATAACTTGTTTAAATGAGCTGGAACGTATTTGGTGTCGATCCCCATTTGAAATTTTGAAAGAAAATTGAAGATGATGCTGAATTTGTGTTATCTTCTGCACCTGTTTCGTATTTTGGCCATAACTTTCTGCTCAGAATTCCAATTGATTTGGGATTGAATTTTTTTGAAAGAAAATTCAATTCTCTACAACTTTTATAGAAATAGAGAAAACCAAATTTCAACTTTTTCCAGGCCAAAAACGCGATTCAAATTGTTGCTGAAGATAATGACGTTTTTTGAGCATTTTTATGTTTTTTTTTTTTGAATTTTTGCATGGATCATATCTTTTTTTATCTCCAAATATTTTTTCAAAATAGTAGATAAGATGCCATAAAGGAAAACATTTTTTGTTATTTCTTAACAAATAATGAAATTAAATAAAAAATCACACTTAATTAAGTTTAAATTAATTCTTGTGAGAATCAATCAAAATTAAGTGTTTAAAATAGGACGTAATCGGGCCCATCGTGTAGGTGAGCCATGATCATTGAAAATTGTTTATATGATAACTTTTGATCAGGTAGTCCGATCAAAACCTATGACATACCATTTTGATTGCTAGAGCATCAATATTTGTTTTGTATCACAAATTTGAAGATCTACTGGTAGGTTAAATGCAAGTTGTAAAATGGGGTGTCTACATCAGGAAGGCAAGGGAGATAGTCAGAGAAGGAGTGATCGTCGAGGGCCAGCCACTCCAGACGAACCTAGCTCTGATCTTTTTCGAGTGATAAAGAAGGAGATGGACAAGCTTAGGAACGCTATTAAAGGGAAAACAAATTGAAACCTGGATAGAATGGTCAGGGCGATGGATTCACCCTTTATAGCAGGGGTTCTGGAATGCCCCATACCGTCAAAGTTTCGCCTGCCACAGCTTTAGCCATTTGACGGACTTAAGGACCCCCTAGACCACCTCAACACTTTCAAGACGACACTAGGCCTCCAACAACCCCCTAACGAGATATTGTGTCGCTCGTTCCCCACCACTCTTAAAGGAGCTGCGAAGGAATGGTTCACGAAGTTACCAACATCGTCCATTGACAAATTCAAGCAGTTGAGCAGTTCTTTTTTATGTCACTTTGTTGGAGGACAGCACCCGAGGAGGCCAGCAAACCACTTACTCACTATCAAGTAGGGAGAGAAGGAGACCTTGAGGTCGTACGTAAAGCGTTTCACTCGGGAAAATTTAGAGGTAGACGAAGCTTATGACAAGGTGCAACTAACAACCTTTAAAGCTGGATTGAAATCCAGGGAGTTCGTGGTTTCATTTGCAAAAAAATCTTCCAAAAACGATGGCGAAAATGCTCTTGAAGGCACAGGAGTGCATGAATGTCGAGGACGCCTCGGCTGCGATAAAAGGCAAAGAGAAAACCAATGAGAAGGGAAGGAAAGAAGATGACTGCAGAGGACGAAAAAGGGAGTGCTCAGATTGTCAGACTAATGAAAGGGGTAAAAAATAGACGAAAAAGCCCCTCGAACGGTAAAATTCATTCCCTTAGTTATGCCTGTTGAAAAAATTTTGGAGCAGATAAAAGATGAGCACTATCTCAAATGGCCTAGGCCATTACATTTGTCACCCAACGTGCGTGATAAGAAGAAGTATTACCGTTTCTACAAAGATCACGGCTATTTCATAGAGGATTGCAGAGACCTGAAGGAGCAAATAGAAGAGCTCATACAAAAAGGGAAATTGTAGAGATTTGTGAAGAAGGGGAAGCACAATAGGTCCAGGGACGATGACAAGGACAAGCATGAAGCCTCACCAAGGGACGAGGACCGTATGCCCCAACGTCTGCCAAGCGTGATCAGGGAGATAAAGATGATCATAGGCGGGCCATCCATAGGAGGGTTGTTTAAGTCCCTCAAGAAGTCGTATCAAAGGCAAGTGGACGGCGTCCACAGGATGTCCCTGATGAAACAGAGGTGAACGGATAGGGACATGTTTTTCTCTAAAGAAGATGCCAGAGGGGTGAAGCAACCTCATGATGACCCCTTGGTCATAATGCTCACAATAGAAGGATTCAATACCAGGAGAATCCTCATGGACAATGGCAGCTCTGCGGACATCATCTACCTTTCCGCTTTTCAACAGCTAAAGCTAGATCCAAGAAGGCTGTGCCTATTTGACTCCTCCCTCGTCAGCTTTAGTGGAGACAGGGTATATCCTAAAGGCATAGTGACACTAACGGTCGCAGTGGGGACTCACCTGAAGCAACTAACTCGTCAATTGGACTTCTTGGTGGTAGACTGTCCCTCATCTTACAATGTGATCATCGGGAGGCCTACACTTAACCTTTGGAAAGCAGCCACATCCACCTATTGCTTGAAGGTAAAGTTTCTAACAGAATATGGCGTGGGCGAGGTAAAAGGAGATCAAGTACTGGCCAGGGAATATTACCAGACCGTATTAGCTGCAAAAGAAAACCATACGTGGATAACCAAGGAGAAGGAAGAAGATAAAGTAGAAGCCCTAGAAATAGTGGAGTTGGTCAAAGGAGAAACAACAAAGACGACCAAAATAGGGACGACATTGAGTCCCGAGAAAAGGACGAGGCTCATCCAGTTCCTTAAAGAGAACCTGGATGTCTTCGTATGGAGTCACAAGGATATGCCAGGTATATCCCCAAAAGTCATCCAACACAAGCTAAATGTGGACCTCGAGAAGATGCCTATCTAGTAGAGACGATGAGTCTTCACTCCTGAACGAAATCAAGAAATTACAGACGAGGTAAACAAGCCGTTGTTAGCAGGCTTTATTCAGGAATTCTACTACCCAGACTCACCAATGTGGTCCTAGTGAAAAAAGCGAATGGAAAATGGAGAATGTACGTGGACTTTACGGACCTGAACAAAGCTTACCCAAAAAACAGTTTTCCTCTGCCAAGGATAGACCAGCTAGTGGATTTTACAGCGGGGCATAGACTACTGACGTTCATGGATGCATTCTCGGGATACAATCAGATAAAGATGGCTAAAGAAGACCAAGAGAAAACTACTTTCATCACGAGCCAAGGGCTCTATTGTTATAAGGTGATGCCCTTCTGACTAAAGAATGCAGAAGCAACCTACCAGAGGTTAGTGAATAAAATGTTCAGCAAGCAGATCAGGAGGAATATGGAGGTATATGTGGATGACATGCTCGTCAAGAGTAAAGAAGAGCTTACTCATCTGGACGACCTCAAAGATACATTCGCCACACTCAGACAGTACCAGATGAAGTTGAACCCTAGTAAGTGTGCCTTTGGAGTAGCCTCGGGGAAATTCTTGGGGTTCATGGTGTCCCAAAGAGGGATAGAAGCAAACCTAGAGAAGGTGCGAGCCATACTAGACATGACGTCTTTAAAGACTGTCAAGGAAGTCCAAAAGCTCATAGGAAGGATAGCGGCACTCAATAGGTTCGTCTTTAGAGCGATAGACAAATGCTTACCCTTCTTCAAGATACTGAAGCAAGCTTTGCCTGGACTGACGAGTGTGAGATTGCTTTTCAAGAACTCAAGCGCTACCTAAGCAATCCACCCTTCCTAAATTCGTCCAAGAAGGGGGAAAACTTATATTTTTATCTGGCAGTATCAGCCACAACCGTGAATGCAGCCCTAGTTCGAGAAGAGGATAGGAAACAGCTCCCAGTCTATTATGTTAGTCAAGCTTTCCAAGGGCAGAAGCCAAGTACTTGAGGATTGAGAAGATCGAATTCGCGTTAATAATCTCTTCGTGTAAGCTACGACCTTATTTTCAGGCAAACCCTATCCTGGTAATGACAGACCAACCCATTAAGAAGTCTAAGAACAAGCTCAAGGCAGTAGGGAGAATGTTCTAGTGGGCGATCGAGCTTAGCCAATTCGACATTGAGTACCACCCCAGGACAGCTATTAAAGCACAGGCATTGGCAGACTTCATCGTCGAGTTCACCATCTCAGAAAGAGAGATGTTCAAGTTCAGCTAAAGTTCCTGGCCATTAATAATGAAGCTGAGTATGAAGGAATACTAACGGGGCTAAGGATCAGGAAGGCATTAGGAGCTAAAAACATTTTCCTTTAGAG
Source organism: Quercus gilva (assembly GCA_023621385.1). Lineage (NCBI taxonomy): Eukaryota > Viridiplantae > Streptophyta > Magnoliopsida > Fagales > Fagaceae > Quercus > Quercus gilva. The sequence continues at coordinate 79,880,646 of CM042477.1, read as the reverse complement.
TGATTCTAAGCTGGTAGTAGGGCAGATAAAAGAGAAATATGAAGCAAATGAGGAAAGAATGCAAAGATATCTTAGGCTGATGAAGCACTCAACATAGGAGTTTGACAGGGTGAAATTCATGCAAATCCCCATAAGCCAGAACATGATAGCAGACGAGATTGCGAAGCAAGCATCGTCAGAAGAAAGACCAACAAGCATAGGCTTAGAGATGGAAGTTTAGAAGCACCCCTAGTATTGAAGAAGTCTCTACCTTTACAATCTAGAGCACGAGCAGCTAGACGACCCTGATCATATCCTTCCTCCAAGACAGGCGCCTTCCGTAGGACGTAGATGAGGCCAGGAAGGTTAGGAAGAGAGCAGCCAGATTCACAATTTTGAATGACACCTTGTACAAGAGAGGCTTCTCCATGCCCTACTTGAAGTGCATCGACGAAGAGGAAGCCAAGTACATTCTAGAAGAGATCCATGAAGGAGTTTGTGGAGACCATGCAGGCCCTAAATCCTTGGTAAGCGAAGTTATCAGAACAAGTTACTTTTGGCCTATTATACAGAAAGACACGAGGGAGCTTGTCAAGAAATGCGACAAATGCCAAAGGTTTGGGAATGTCCAACGCCTTCCAGTTGAGAGACTAACGACAATAGCCTCCCCATGGCCATTTGCACAATGGGAAATTGACATCGTCAACCCACTACCCCGAGGTAAGGGACAGGTAAAGTTTCTACTAGTTGCTATTGACTACTTCACAAAATTGGTTGAAGCAGAGGCATTGTTGACTATCACCGAAGTAAAAAACTAGAGGCTTCGTATGGAAGAATATAATTTGCAGGTTCGAGATTCCATGGACGATCATATCCGATAATGGGTGGCAGTTCGACAGTCAAGGCTTCAAGGATTTTTGTTCAAGCTGAGGGATCAAGAACCACGTCTCATCCCCAGGACATCCACAAGAAAACGGACAGACAAAGGTAACTAATCGAACACTACTCAAGATCATGAAAGCCAGGTTAGACAACGTTAAGGGTGCATGGCCCAAGGAATTGCCCAATGTCTTATGTGCTTACAAGACTATAGCAAAAACCCCAACAGGAGAAACCCCCTTCAAGCTCACTTACAACACTGAAGCAGTAATCTCAGTCGAGGTGGGAATAACCAGCATTAGACGAGAGATGTTCCACAAGGAGAGCAACGACGATCAACTAAAGGTCAACCTGGACTGCTTGGACGAGGTCAGAGATGGAGCTTCTAACAGAATGACAAAGTACCAGCAAAAGATGGCCAAGTACTATAACAAGAGATTAAAACTTAGACGACTTGACATAGGGGACCTTGTCCTGCTTAAAGTCACCCCGGCAACCAAAGACCCTGCCCAAGGGAAACTCAGCCTAACCTAGGAATGTCCCTACCAAGTCGTCCATTACTCTAGACAAGGCAGCTATCACCTGGAGACCTTAGACGGGCAGAGACTGTCACGACCATGGAACATTGAGCACTTGAAGAAATACCACCAATAGATGTAATAAAAAATTGTATTCATTTTTTGAATCAATAAAAGAACTATTCAACCAATGACTTAATGCAAGCAAACCCAGCAGTTTAAAAGCCAAATAAGACAAGATCCCTTAAATGGGTGTAAGTCACAAAAATTGGCTAAGTAACAAGATTTCGCCTAGATGGATGTAAGTTACTGAAGAAGCCACAAATATGACAAGATCCCTTAAATGGTTGTAAGTCACAAAAATTGGCTAAGTAACAAGATTTCGCCTAGATGAATGTAAGTTACTGAAGAAGCCACAAATATGACAAGATCCCTTAAATGGGTGTAAGTCACAAAAATTGGCTAAGTAACAAGATTTCGCCTAAACGTATGTAAGTTACTGACGAAGCCACGAAAGATGACAAGATCCCTTAAATGGGTGTAAGTCACAAAAATTGGCCAAGTAACAAGATTCCGCCTAGATGGATGTAAGTTGCTGACAAAGCCACAAAAATGACAAGATCCTTTAAAGGGGTGTAAGTCACTAAAATTAGCTAAGTAACAAGATTCCGCCTAGATAGATGTAAGTTACTGACGAAGCCATAAAAATGACAAAATCCCTTAATCGGGTGCAAGTCACAAAAAAAGAAATTTTGGCTAACAAAGACTCCGCCAACACAATTATAAGTTACTGACGGGTAAATACCCCTTCAAAAGTGCAAGTCACAACAGAAAATTTAACTAAGTACAAGATACCAACGTAGATGAAGCAACTAAGTGGACGAAGCTGGCATGGATCATGCAAAGACAATAATACAAACAAGTAATTATGTAATTACGAATACGATTAAAGGCCCAAAAACAATGGGCAGCCATCATTGTTTCAACATTAAAATTTAAAGCCCATAAATGCTGGAACATTGTTCTCAAATTAAAATAAAACATTGTTCTGGAATTAGAATTAGAAAGGCCCAAAATACACCGGGCACCCAAAACAAAAAAAAAAAAAAAACAAAAACAAAAAAAAAACAAAAAAAAAAAAGGACAAGTAGCAAGTTCAGGCATCAACAGCCACATCGTCAGCAGCAGGGGGGCGCAAGAGCACTCTCGAGGGCATCACCTTCAGGAGCAGCAGATTGGGAGGCCTCGTTAGCAGCCATCTCTTTATCTACGTCCTCCAAATAAAGGTTCTCTAGATCTGCTACAATAGGGTGCTTGACGAGGTATCGCCCCAGGAGCTTAAATCCTTTGAAGTACTAACTGAAGAGCACAGTATTGTATTCTTTAGTCTGCTGAAAAGCCTCAACGGCCTTAGCAGCAATGGTCTTGATCTTTTCCTTGGTTGCCTGGAGCTGCTCGTCTTTTTCCACCGTCAGTTGTCGCTCAGCCCTGAGGTCGTCCCCCATGACCTTGATCTTCTCCTTCAGAGTGTTGGCCACATCCATGGCGATAATTAAGTCCTTTTTCAACTTTGAGTTCTCCGCCTCCAAGGCCTCCACCCTGGACACTACAGATACGACCTTGGCCTCTTAAGTAAGGTACTCTGAGGTGATGTGAAGGCTCTCCCCAAGCACCTGAAAGAAGGAACCAAATCTCATAAAAAAAAAAAAAAAAAAAAGTGGGGGAAGATGAATGTGCACAAGTACACTACCTGGACGAGCTTGTGGAGATAAGGACCCACAACCTCGTTGGGAGACGTGCCAGAGAACACCTTCTTCTCCTCGGCAGTAAAGGCCTCTTGTGCCCTTGCCCGCGTGACCCCAGTATCGTCCCAGATGTTGGACGATTGAGAATCTGCTTTATCCTTCAGTTTATCCAAGGTACATTGCCTCTTATTCCGGATAGGAATAATTTCCTCAATCGAGGTAGCCGAGGAGGCTGTCCTTGTCGTCTCAGTGCCAGGAGTAGCTGGGGTAGCCAGAGTGACGGAGGCCCCCTTATCCATCACTCGCACATTTCTGGCCCCAAGATTGGAAAAAGGCTCATTCTTCTTGGTCCTCATTCGAGTGTACATTCCTTGATTAAATTTTGTCGCCATCCCTGCAAGAGGAAAACACTTGTTAAAAAAAGGAAAAGAAAAGAAAGGAAGACGAAAGGAGCAGCATGGACGGACTCAACACTTACTCTTTTTTTCCTCGATGTCAATGTTTCGTATGACAAAGGCAGAAGGCTCTGGACCTAGGCAATAGAAAGCTAGAGTCTGCGGGTCAACCAGGTCGTCGAAATCTTCGATTGTCCTCGCGTACTCGATGGCCTTCTCAACGCGTTCCTTATACCTGCTCTTAAGCTTTGGCTGTCTCTTAACTGCACAAAGTCAATGGACAGAAGAGTTAATGACGATACAATGAACACAAAAAGAATGAAGGTTAAAAGACTAGAAGAGGTAACAACGCACCTAAGGTCAAGGTTCCCTACCGACGGAGCAACCTAGGGAGATCACCCTAAACCTCGTCAGAGGGAGTCTCCCAGTCATCCTTGGACACAAATAAGAACTGGGACTTCCAGTATCTGAATGACGAAGGTAAATCCCAGACGATCCTAGTCGTCCTCTCCCAAGGTACCAGTTCGTAATACCCATGCTCCTTAGACTCCTTTAAACGATACAAATAAACGAGCTCGTCCACCTTAATCATGTCTCCATCCGTAGCAGCCAACCATATTCCCATACAGCTGACCACTATTCTCCACGAATTGGGCATAAGTTGCCCAGGAGCAATACCAAAACGGCCTAGAAGCTCCATAATAAATGGGTGGATGGGGAACCTAAACCCACTTAGGAAAGCAGTTTCATAGTAGCATACCTCCCCAGGCGAGAAGGGGCAAGCTCGTTCCTCCTCACGAGGAAGACGAACCCTAACCCTATCAGGAAATTGGAATCTTCCCCTAAATCTAGAAATTGTCTTACCGTCCATACCACATACCTCCTCAAGAGCATGGAAAGCCCTAATCTCTCGAGGGATGGAGACAGTGGTTTCCCCCCACCCCCCCCCCCCCCCCACGGGTTCGTCGCTAGACGACAACCCAGTCTCTAACTCACTTGATCTCACCTCAAACATTATTCCTCGTTCCCTCACTAACCCTCAAACCAATCAATTGACTGACAGAGCAGGGGTAGCAAGCCAACGCAACGCTCAAACTACTACCCTCAAAGACAAAATTCTCAAGGTACGGGAAAACACCTAAAGATCCCCCCAAACGCGCAAAAAGAAATGAGATTGAGGGGCAAGCTATCCTAACCTCAAAGCTACTAACAATGGAAAGCCAGAAAACGGAAGAAAAGAGATGAATCCTAAAAACCCCAAAAACCAAAACAAACAAAAAAGAAAGAAATAAAAATCAGAAACTAAGTGTAATCTATATATATGCCATAAAAATAGGGAGATGAGAAAGGCATACCTCAAAAAGAAGCACGGAGAGCTCAACCACAGAATGCACCGGTTCGAAGAAAAATTATTGAAAAAAGGTTAGAGAAGAAGAAGCTCAAAGCAATGATTGGAAGTTGGAAAAAGTGAAGGGGAAAGTGAAAAGAAGGGAAGTTTAAAAACCAAGGCACAAAAACTGAAATTCAATGGGAAATCCAAGAGTCACACAATTGGAGCATTAACTCCACTAGTCAGAACACACCACGTGGCCACAATGTGTGTGGCACCACCACTGCGCATTAAATGTGGGGCCAAATCCCAAGAGATGTGTTTGGTCAGGAAACCCTTCGTATTCTGATGGTCGTTATGACACACCACGACGACCACAGAACCTGGGGGGCAGCTGATGGGACTGACGAACTCTCCTTCTTAGGATAGGCTCATCAAATGTACTCATCCACCTTGACACGTCACAGACGAACACAAAGGAGCCATTAATGAGAGCATCAAATAGCTCGGACAGTTACTATACAGTTGGCAGACCGTTGGAGCCTCATCAAGACCCATATTCATGAGCCCTAAGGCGTTACAAAAAGGGCACAAAAGCCACAATTAAGGCCCTAACGGCTAGGAACCATGAAGTTGTATATATACACGTTGATCAGAGACAAACCAGGTACATAGACTCACCCAAAAGTATTCATAGGTGCTCTAATATTCAATACTCTCTTATTACTCTTAAAAACTTCTATATACTGACTTTGGCATTGGAGATGTTGTGGCAAGCACCACACCAGTGATCACTTTGGAGGAATCTTTGTTCTATATTTGCAGGACACAGATTTAGCTCCACTTGGACGAAGTTAACAAATCTACGCTTCATCAACTACTATGATCAGCTTCACTTCATTTGGGACCAAATTGACCTTTCTGATCCAACTTGGGCATGCTCAAAGGAAACTCAGTAATATGCTATCGTTAGAGATGAATTTCATCTCTATGAATTCCTGATATCACTTCACAAGGACTATGAGCCCATCCGAGGTCAGCTTCTTAATCGTAGTCCTCCTCCTTCTCTTGATACTGCTGTAAACGAGTTGGTTAGAGAAGAAGCTCATCTTGCAACCTTTCAAGCTCAGAATAAGCTTAATGTTCTGGCCATTGCTCCTTCTGCTCCACCCATAGAGCAACCTCTGCAATCAAGGTTTGATTCCTTTGGCTCTAGCAATCATCGCAAGCAAACCAATAAAAAGTTCTTCAACTATTGCAAGCGTCCTGGCCACACTATTGAGACTTGTTACCGTCACAACAAATCTACTGCTGCTGTTGCTAATACTGAGTCTACTCCGCCGATGCCTTCCATTTCAGCTGAGTCCCAGTCTTCTGGATCTACTATCAACCTCTCCCCTACTAAACTACAGGACATCATAGATTAGGCTATTTATATGGCTGGTAATGCTTCTCTTTCCACTGCTCTCTCAATTTTACCCGATAAGTCTCACACTTGGCTTTTTTATTATGCTTGTTGCAATCACATGACACCTCTCTCGTCCTTATTCTGCAAACTTGACCCTGCACCACATCCTCTTAATATTCATATAGCCGATGGTTCCACCATGCATGGAAATAGTCTAGGTTTTGTTTCGACCTCCAACTTCTTTTTTCCTAGGGCCTTCCATGTACCTGACCTATCCTATAATTTATGCTCTGTGGGACAATTAGTTGAACTAGGATATCGCCTTATTTTTTACAATTTTGGGTGTACTATGCAAGATCCAAGGACGGGGCAGGAGCTTGGGACCAATCTTAGAATTGGGTGTATGTTTCCCATGGACAATCTTCATCTTCCACCTAAAACTTGATTAATAATAATAACAAGTTATTATAAGGTTTAAGTTTAATATGCATGAAATTTTTCCTTTAGAAGAATCCAGGTTACTTGGATTTGAGTACATGTAGTATTTGTTTAGAGGAGTTGTCATCATCAGTATTTGTTTAGAGGAGTTGTCATCATCAGCAGAGGCAAAGCTAGTTTGAATGGACTGCTCTCATGTGTTAGAGCATTTTAATATTAAATAATTAAAATAAATAAATGTTATAACATAAATAAAAAGATATGGAAGTGAATATGGAAGATGAAGAGTTAGTGAAAATGCTTAATCCCACATTGAAAAGGAAAGAGAGTTTTTTATTCTTTTTAATTGTGGTGATTAATGGGCTAAAATGAATTGTCTCAGATATTGGGCTAGATACGTGCGCAAGGGGGAGGTGAAGAGTGGAGGTATCAAAATTGGAAATGAATCAGCCTCTTGGATCCACCTACTTGACAGCCCATTCAGAGTAATTACCATATCCGTTGGTGAGTAAATGGCCCTTTTACTATGGAAAATAAAGAGCCATTAACCCACTTAATGGACTATCCGTTTGGGCCTTTTCATTCTTCAGAAACTCCTTATCTCACCATTAATTGTATAACTCCAGCCCATCAGATTAATGTCTAACAATTAATCTTGTAACACCCACTAAATCAGAATAATGGACCTAATTAATCTGAATAAATTAGGTAGTAATTTCATGAGGCCCATTGAGCCTATAAATAGACTCATTCAGACTCAATCCAAGTTACCACAATATTCACACAAAAAAAAAATACACTAAAAGATAGAGAGGTTCTTGGCAAGGAAGGGTGTTCTTTCTGGTGGAGCTTTGGGCTTAAACACTTTGTGCAGAGGTTGTTCTAGCCATACGACACTTGTTGGGCTGTTGTATCCTGGGGGAGACAAGTTAGAGAAGGTCTGCACCGGTTACAAAGTTTAGCCAACCAAGGGCTTGAATCTCCTTAAAGAGAGCGAGTGCCGCGCCTCAGTCCAAATAGTGTTGTGTAATTTCTCTCTTTAAAGTAATAAAATTAAGAAGTATTATTCCGTTTCTCTTTGTGTTATTTCTATTATTATTGTATTTGCACCAACATCATGTATATCACCATGCTTGCAGACTTCCATAGTCGAAGAAGCTAGCGGAATACTTGTCCTTATTGTTGTCATAACGTCAATTGATTTTCTTGTTTCTATCTTCTCCATTTTTCTTATAATTTCTTTCTGGGATATAAATTAATTGATGGTATAGTTTTTTTTTTTTTTTTTTCTCTCCATTTTTATAAATTTTATATTTCATGTAATTGAAAATAAATAAATAAAAAGGCAAGTCACAAAAACCCACCTCTTATATTATCAATAACATTTCAAACTAATATAACAACAATTGATCAAACTAACCCTCAGGTTCCACTTCTAAAAAGTTTATATACATATTGGCTAGAAATCTTAATGCTACCACCTGAACCCTCCATAAGATTGGTGGTAGGAGGGCATTGATGGTCATTTTCATGGCACATTTTTCACAAATTTGATAGAACTAATCTTGACTTCTATGTGGGCTGAATTAATATATTATATTATATTATATTATATTATATTATATTCTTTTAAGTATACTCATGTGATATATGAGAAAATTGAGAAAGTGTGGTTTAAAGAGTATGAATGGTTTATTTTGAATCTTTTGCATAAATCTAGTCCGTGTGTGCTGCTTAGTGGGTAAGGGACACTACCAGCCAGCACCTCAAACTCGCAGCGGAGGTCTTGCACCCGAAATTTCTACCCCAAAAGAGGTCTTATACTCCTACTGTTTGTGGCCAAAGTTTTCTGCACTAACATTTTTTGCCTCTAAAACATAGTTGGCTCTTATTGGCTAGCTCTAGCTATTAGCCCTCACTTAGGTGAGAATTCCAAGAGTCTGAAATAACTAAGAATAGACAATCAATAAGAGAAAACCAATTGTTTCCTAAACCATACTAAAAGCATGCCAACATTTTCCCTAAACAAAAGCAACCCAAGTCAAAACACCAAATCAGTGCCATGGGGAATAAAAGCCATTTCTATCGACCAAAAACCAGTTACTAAAACTTAATATAAAAGGCCTCCTTCAATTCAAAAATGGCTAGCCATGTTTTACCCTTAAAGCTGAAACTTTAGAGCTAAAGCCCATTCAACTAGTAGAGATTCTCACTATTATGATGCTTGGGGGTGGAAATACTAGTAAAAAAGAACCTTTCTTCTCTCCCTTACAACCTCTCTCAATTTTCTTTTTTTGTTGTTTGTGGGTCAAAATTTCAAACTTGAAGTTCTAAGTGTATTTAATTTTGGCATTTTTGTCATTGTAATATTTTCAATTTATCTCTTGTTAAAGCATCATTAGCCATTGTTCATCACACATTTGGAATTTTGAACTTAACTCTCCACAAATAGTCATTTCTAAAGAACCCAAGGGAAATTTTGGGCTTGTTCTACCATTTTGGCCCTTCTTGCGAAATGTCCTCGACAGAGAGTTTCAAAGATTGGATCAAGAATCATAAGATTCAATTTTTCGTAGAAAAAATTATGAAAATTTTTAATTAATGATAATATATGTTAAAAAAATCATGAGGGGGGAAAAAGGAAAAAGGTAATTGTGACAAATTACTCATTAATGGTACTAACTACTTAGTACCAAATTACTAATACATATGAATAAATGAAAAACTTCAAATTTCAAACTCACAACTTCCATGTTCCAACACAAAAAAAACATACATAAAGTTCCAAATTAAAAAATATGCCATTTGCTACAAAAAGAAAATCATCCCAATTCCAAAGTTACAAATATTTTTCAAATGTTTCAATTGTATTAAGATAATGAAAAATGCCAAAACCCTTAAAGTTCATTACAATTTGATCACTAGGGTTGGACAATCCTAATCTCATCATAGAGAGACATAGTTAAGAATAGTTATAATAATTCTAATGGATGTTAGTTTTGTTACAACAATCTTACACCGATCTAATTTTATTAATTCCTTTTGTTTAAACTAAATTATATGGCTCGCTGTAAATATTATTATTTTTATTATTATAATTTATGTTTCATTATTATTATTATTATTATTATTATTATTATATTATATATATTTCACAAAGTATATGTTTATATATGTTTATAAGGACATGTTTATACATATTAACCTAACATGTTTAAATACATATAAATATTTACTTGCTTCGTTCTTTTCCTTTCCCACCTATTAGCATAATTAGTGAACTAGGACACTGATCATCAATTAATGAGTCAATGTGGAGATTTATATCAAACATATTTAACAAGTTTGGTTCTGTTATGAAGTCTTAAATATTTAAAATACTTCTTTATGAATCATCGTTTTTATTGATTGAGTAGTAAAGAGTATTACTTAACGTCTTGAGATGCTTGGAATGTTTGTTTGTCAACTTCCAAAGCCTAAGCAAAAGTTGTCATTTATTCTGCTTTCCTTGTTCATGTACTTTTAAAATATTCTACTCTCATAATGTCTACTTTAAATTCAAGGGACAAAATCATGAATAAGGTATAGTTAGCTACTAATTACTTAGAACAATAGAAAGAAGATGATGTTATATATTCTTAATGAAGAGAACATGAATGCTCTAGAACTTTTGTGAAATACAAAATACATTTGGTTTTTTAAATTAAAGTCAAATTGGGCTCACATCTTATCAGTTCAATATGGGGTCTAAATGATAGTTTGGTTAATTCAGGTGGCTAGTCTAGTTGGGAATTATAAATGGAGAATAAAATATTGGAAAGTTCTTAATTGATGGTGGTGTAGACCAGGTGATGTTGGCCATGATCAATAACATTGATGGTGTCAACAAAGTTTGGTGATAGTGGGATATTTTGAGATTTCTATTATTATTTATTTTAGGTAATAGAAATAAGAAAAGATTCAATGGTAGGATTTAATTAAACAAGTGGACGTGTGACAAGTTTTTATTTGTAGAGCAGAAAGAGTGGTATAGAAAAATATTTGAATTTTACTTATGGTGGCAAGATGGCTATTTGTAAATATCATTTATTTCAACATTTTCATATATATCCCATCATTAATGAAATAAAACATATTTAAAAAGACATGTTTATAAATATTGAAAAGGATATGTTTATACATATAAATTAGATATGTTTATATACATAAAATTAGTATTTTAAGATCATCAAATTTTTTTAACAAAATAATGGTGGATGTTTTAATTTTTTATATCGAGTTTTACATTTTTATTTAATTTGTTAACATTTAAGCTTGAGTTAATTAGAAATACAGGGGGTGAAAGCATGGAAAATGGAAATTGTTTGGGATGTGATTCTTAACATTAGCATGTATATATACATGTCACATAAGCTTTGAAACTCTCATAATTTTTTACATCAAGCCTTTTTTTAAAAACAAAAATTTAAAATGTTTTTTATTTTTTGCTGACATTATTCACGAAAGGTTCTTCCCCTCTGGCTTTTGACTTAATAAAACCCTAGACCCTTATTTTTCAAGCAAAATTTTGTACACTTCTGTTTAGGGAAAAGAAGGAGAAAAAGATATGATCATGAATATTTGTGTAACTCAAAAGAATTCTTCCTTAAAACACTTTATTTGCCACTGTTTAATATTAAAATTGTTGTTCTGTTTCAGATTCCCACCGTTTGCCTTACTTTTAAATTAATCGTTTATTATCACGTTCATATATGGAAATAAACACATGTAGCGATTCTTGCAAGAAATAAACCATTGCATCCGTTAATAAAAAAAATAAATAAATAAATCTTATAGCCCAATTATAGCTCTCTCGTGTGAGTTTGAACTCCAAATATTTACATTTTTCGACAAAACTTCAACACAACCTCCAAAATAAATGTCCCCAAAATTTTTACCCTCAAAATAAAGACCTAAAGCCCAGAATCAAAGCATGAAAATGAGTTTTCGTTTAGTGAGAAAAATCATATTTGTTGATTTCTCCCTCTCTCTCTCTCTGAAAACTCAAAGAGCTGAGTTGAGGTGCAATGGTTGACGATCAGCTTCGACGACGATTTGAGGCACAATGGTCGGCGGTCTCATCTCCAACTTTATGGAGAAGTGGTCACCAATCCCACTAATTATGTCCAATAAGTACCCCCCTCAAATAGTCTTAAACAGTCACAAAAGGTATTCACTCTTTTTTACTATCATTTTAACCTTTTCTTTTATGATTTCTAAGAATTCTTATATTGACGTAAACTACCTCTAGCTAACCCCGTTGATTTGTCTGAATTCTAACAAATGAGTTCTTTCCTTCTTACAGGCTCTCATTTGGTGAACCTCTACTCATCCGATTGCCTCATTCGTTCACAATCCTTGGTGGATAATGTATACTTTTTTTGAGAATAAGAGAATAATGTAATAATGTATACTTAATAATGTACTATAGTAACTAAGCTATTATTGTCCTTATGAACATTGGACCGAGACCGAATTCAACCCCTACAATGGAACACTGTTGGGCTTGGGAATTCATCAATTGTCTGTGACTATTATAAATATACATACATGGAAAGAAATTAAGTTAAACCATGAAAAATGGTTTAAGAAGAAAATAATGTTGCATATAGAGTCTTATAATGAAAATCTCTAGAGGGTTGTGGTTGGTATCCAATAGGCTACAGAACATTTCAGGGGTTTAATAATCTATGTGTAATGAAAATCATTTCAACATGCATACATGCATCAATCATGTGATACGAAAGGATTAATGTGCTGATGAGCTACAAGCAACAAACAAGAGCAGAATTATTGTTGGGTTAAGATAGCTTGACCCCAGTTAATTAATTCAATTACCCAAGTTGATTAATTAGTTTCAATTGCATGCAAATCATAGAGGAACCAACAAATCACCAAAAATACTAATGTAGCAGAAGATAAATTGAACACGGTGATTTGTTGACAAATGGGGAAAACCTCGCAAGGCAAAAAACTCCACCGGGTGATTTTAAGGTCACCATTCTCAAGAATCCATTAATCAATAATCAAGCGGTTACAAGTATAAAGAATCTTACCAACTACTCTTGGTCTATCCCAAAATACCAACCTACAGTTGAATGTTTACTCCAATACCCAATTGGACTTAATCTTATAATAGCCTTCTTTCCTTTGATGCACAAACCTCCAATTTGTAACTAACCCTTTGCACGGATCCCAAGTACGTAACAAACTTCAGCAACTTGAACAGTTGTTGTTGGCTGCAAAGTTCTTCACTTCATCGACAATGAAGATTTGGAAGCACTCAGTTATAAAATCCTATGGCGTACTAACGCAGTAGCTTCATACAGAGAATATAAGTCTCTTGGTCTTTGTGTTCGTGTGTGACGGCCTTTAAAATAAATCTTATATATGTCTAAGGTAGTGAGAATAGAAACCCCAAACAAATATACAAGACCAGATCGAATTTCAAATCTGGAAATTCTAAAATCTTAATTCTCGATAGATCAAGCTACTGTCAAGTTATCTATCAAGCTTCACATTAAGTTATCTATTTGTCGAGCTATTTGTCGAGACTTAATGAACAGCTTTTCTTCACTTGTTTCTTGGACCAATCTTCAATTCTTTAATACTTGACTTGAATAACATGTTTCTTGAAGTACTAAACCCATCTTAAATTTACTCAATTACAAGTGCATTTTGTCAAAAAATTAGCCAATTGCAACAAAATATGACCCTAACAATTACAAACTTATTTGGTATTACTATTTTGACTTTATATATTTATAGGCAACAATTGGCTTGTACACTAGTTGAACTTGAAACCAGAAGCTCCATTGTGGTACCCTAGTACCTATCTAGCATCACCTCAATGTGTCTTTGATATTTTAATTTGTTTCGTTTCCTAATATAAAAATATGCATGTATCCCATAATTGTTACTAATTGTTATTGATAGTTAGGCTGAAAAATATTATTAGATTTCTTTTTCACATATAGGTGGAATTCAATTCAATTAAGATCCATATTATTTGGAAATCAAAAACTTTAATTACTAGCTGAGCTATTTGTAACCCAATTGTAAGTGTTTCTTTCAAAATTCCTAGTATGATTTCAATCTTTCATTCCCATTATATATCCAAAAAAATCTCGCACAAGCTTTTCTATTGAGTAATTATATAATTATTCGGGCGTATAATAAAGTTATACTCATGCACCAAAGTTTTTTTTATTTTTTATTTTATTTTTTGAGAATATGCACCAAAGTTTTTTAGAAAAATGCTATACTCATCATAATAATGAATTTTATTAATTAAAATTTATAGTAGAATCCATTATTCATGTGAAAGAATAAAATACGACACTATTGAACTTTTGGAGTATTATACAAATGTTCCCTTCTTATTTAGGTAATTTCTTTTCTAAAGAGATAGAGTCCTAATTTAATGTTATATATCATTCAATCCATAAATTCATTTTTTATGCATTATCTTAAACTACAAAAATTTGAATTTAAACAATTGATTAATGACATGACTATTAATTTTTTATTGCCTTAAAATTTTGCAAGTACAAAGAATATGCAAAAATAATGTAATCCAACAATGAATTTATGCAAATTAGCATCCAATTAAAAAATATCAAGTAATGTAATTTTGCTTAAAATCACAACTACTTGAACCCAACCCATAATTTTAAATAATTTACCCCATATATAATAAGTATATAACCTTACCGTCACTAAAATGAAGTTGTTAAAGCGATATTTGCATGCGAAGTCGTCTAAAAAAAATAAAAATAAAATAAAATAAAAACCTCTCAGTAGTGTTAGTTCAAGAAAGTCGTTATCAATAATAATGCTTATGAGACGATTTTTGTCTGATCTGATGGCAATTATTCACATCCCAAAAGTGGACCATAACCTCAATCAAATTTTTGGTGACACCCCCAGCAAGTGCAGCGTTGTGAAATCGGTGGTTTTTTTTTTTTTTTTTTTTTTTTTTTTTTTTTTTTTTTTTTGCGGCGGTGGCAGAGGACACTGTGTATTGTCACACAAATCTTTATGGCCTATTTGGAAGTTTAGAGAGGGAGGAGAGTAGAGAGGAATGGTTCCCCTCCACCTTATTTGGATGTTTTTAAAATTAGTAACGGAGAAGAGAGTAATTAGCCTTTCCCCTTATTTGGATGTTTTAAAAATTAGGATGGAGATGAGAGGAAATGATTAAAATAGACAAATTTACCCTTATTTGAAAATGGACTTACAACATTAGTCTATGATTAATTTGTTAGAAATGGTAAATTAGGGAATTTACTTGGACAATAATTTATTTAATCTACTCTTCCTCCAAATCTCTCCAATTTGGGGGACTTAAAAATGAGGGGTTAGAGGTAATTGAAACCCCTCCAAACCCCTCCATACCCCTCTCCCTCCTTCTTTAAAAAACTTCCAAACAAAGTAATTAGATTACTCTCCATCCTTTTTTAAACATCCAAACATGCCATTAGGCATTAGTGGGCTAATCAGCTAGCCAGGAAGCGTTTAAGCCTTTTTGTTAAATCAACAGTGATCCTTAGGAAGACATGGGAGCTTTTCCGAGCAATTGGGTTTATATCCTTTGCAAGTCTATGGAAGATTATTGATAAAATTTTCGGTTTAAACAATATATCTTCCCGACAAATTATGGTTACCCACTTCTGCGAGACAAAATTGGCCTTTGCCCATTTCTATCAAAATATCCAGCATTTTGCCCCTCTTTTGAAACTAATTAGGAAAATGTCTCTCTTTCGAAACTCAATTTTCTCAAATCAAATTTAAAAAAAAAAAAAAAAAATCTAAAGCCCTATAGTGGCATTTTAAGGAGCCTATAGTGACGTTTTAAGGACCTATAATGGTATTTTGTAACTTGAGCTTCATGAACTCGAGCTATAGGAATTTTTTTTTTTTTACCTATAACTCGATTTCTTTGAGCTTAAGTTACAAAACGCCATTATAGGTCCTTAAAACGTCACTATAAACTCCTTAAAAATGCTACTATAAGGCTTAACTCAATTTTAAGAAAATCGATTTTTCAAAGAGGGGCATTTCCCTAATTAGTTTCAAAAAATGGGCAAAATGGTAGATACTTTAATAGAAAGGGGTAAAGGCCAATTTTGTCCCACTTCTGCGTACATATGCATCACAACAATTAGTTAATTTAATTTTGACATATGGTGGGTTAACAAATAACACCTTATTTGTTGTGAAATTTTGTTATATTCCTAAACTTTCTCCATTACTATCCCAAGATTTACATATCTCTATTTCAGAGTAACAAACATGTAACTGGCACATCAAATGACCTCCAAGTCGATACAACAAATTGAAAGAAGGATTTCTAGTTCATAGTTTAATAATTAAACTAGGGTTTAGAAGGTAAACAACTCATCCACAAAAAATAAATAAATAAATAAAGCAGAAGGTTAACAAGGTGATCTGGAAAACTCACTTGTTAGGAGAGCATGGATAAAGTTATTGAATTTAATGTTTAGTGAGGGGACTACTTTAATATCCTAGTTCAGCAATCATGGATGTTTCCGGTACGTGGCTAATCAAAGATATGTCCTACCTAGAGATGAAGTCATGTTAGTATGCGTTCTGAAAGCATCAGCTGTATCTAAGTTCTTATGTTTGGATAATTAAATATATTCTAACATAATTTTTAATCTAAATCAAACTACATCAAGGTGTTCTTCTAAAAAAAACCTACATCAGATTGTTGGAGCTGCCTTAATGGACATTTATTCCTAATGTTTCCATTTAGAAGATATGCCACCGCACGTTGTTTTACCAAGTTAATCAAGAATGGACATTTATTCCTAATGTTTCTATTTAGAAGATATGCAACTGCACGTTGTTTTATCAAGTTAATCAAAAGTGAGTTACAGTTTACTCAATTGGTAAAGTTTCTTTTCTTCAAATTGTAAATTTAGAATTCAATCTCCACATACCAAAAACAAATTGGTATCTTGACTTGATGATAAAGCATTATCTTGGAGTAAACATTATAAGTTTGAAATATTATTAAAACAAATAAAGTTGGTCAAAATAGTAATTTACTACTTTAGAAGAGAGTTATTGGAGAGAGAAAAATTTTCAACCAATAATAATTCACCATGCCATACCACTATGTTCATGAGTCAATCACATGTTGATAAATATTTATTTTAAATGATGTAGTCTAATTAAATATTGTCATGTGTTATTTTAAACTAGTGTGTAACCCCGTGCTACGGCATGGGACTGGTTAATTGTAATGATGCTATTGGCCAATTTTTCTATTTTTGTTTTGTTTTTGTTTTTTTGGGTTTATCACACGAATGATATAATTAAATCAAACAATGAAAAATATATATTGCATTTTATTATTTAAGTAATGCTATTGGTCTTTTTTTTTTTTGGTTTATCATACATAGGATAGCATCAGATAAAACAATGAATAAAAAAAAAAAAGAATATTGCATTTTATTATTTTAAATATATAAAGGGACATTAAAAAATAAAAATTGATCATTGAGCTTGGAATCTTCTTGGAGGCGCCAATGAAGTGCTAATGTATGAGAGTGTGAAGCAAGGAAGAGTGGGATTGAACATTGTGTTTGAACCCGGCCTTGCTCTGAGAAATCCGTAAGGAAGAGGAGAGGGTAGTGTGTGGATCTAGTTGGTAGAGGTTGAGAGAGGAGGAGACATGGGATGACGATATGGAATTAGGAGAAGATGATGTTTTACTTTTATAGTCTCTCTCGTTGGACTCCTTGGTTCTGGTTGTGAGATTAGAAGAGCTCCAGACTTTATTGAGATCACCCATAAAAGTGTGCAGGTGAGATATTCTTACTTAGGCCAATGAGTATTATCATTGTAGTTTTCTTGGCTTCCGTGTTAAATGTTAATGCATCATTTATTTGGGCACAAAAATTAGAAAATTTAGATAAGATACATGACACAAAATTGGAGTTCAATTTATAATCTCCATAAAAGTGTGCAGGTAAGATGTTCTTGCTTAGGCTAATGAGCATTATCATTATGGTTTTCTTGGCTTCCGTGTTAAATGTTAATGCATCATTTATTTGGGCACAAAAATTAGAAAATTTAGATAAAATACATGACACAAAATTGGAGTCAAATTTTTAATCTAATTAGATTTTTTTTTGAGTTTTGGTTAGGATAAGTGGCGCAAAATTGAGAATCCAATTGAAATCTAGTTGGATTTTCTCTCTACTTCACCTATTATTATATATATATATATATATATATATATAGATTAAAACACTTGAGCTAATCAAATGATACCATAAGTCCTTTGGAGAACAAGACAAAATCTCTTCATTTAAATTATGACACATGTCACCAATAAGAGTCAATCATGTGTCATTAAAATTCTTCAAGACTCCTATAAATTGCCAAATAGGGGCTTTCCTCAGTCTCATAAAAGGACATTTAACAGTTTCCAAGTTTTGCCAGAATCAAACTTCAAAGCCTTCAAGAACTTCTATCTTTGAATACCAAGAATATTAAAGGACATTCATCCAAATCATTCTTAAATCTCAAAGTTCTCCTGGAATCAAGTTCCAAAGCCCCCATAAGCTCTAAGAACCCTAATTCATTGAAATTTCATTAGATTCAAGTCTTTGAAACCCTGAAGATTTTCAACCACAATCTTCAATAAAGACAAAGAACATTCAAAGAACACAAAGAATTCGAAGAACGAAGAATTTCTAACAAGCGTAGAGCTTGAGATTTATTGTAATTACATTTCAAAGATTTCTCAATCCTTTTTCCAATCAAATTGAAGGTCACCTAGTGTTCAAATCAAAATTGTATTTAAATCAAAGACTTTTTTTAGGATATCAAATCAGAAGATTATTCTATTGTAATGTAATTTACTCACAAAGAATTGTATCCCTCGTTCATTAATACAAATTTACATTTTTGAAAACTGTTTCAATTGTTTGATTTCCAAACATGCAACTTTGTTTTTACAATTTCTTCAAGTAATGTTCATAATGTGTTACCAAATGAAGCTCTAAGTATATTTTCTAATAAATACATGAAACTAAATGCACTTGCATTATGCATGATGGTTTTTACGAGATAAAGTAGTACGTAGAAGAATCTTTTGATTCCATCTAACATGACTAAAAAAAAAAAAAAACAATTGGAGAGATAAAGGGACCATGAGAGGTTCCCCGAATCAGGTATCTCCATTAGTTGCCAAATTGAGTTGGAGCTCAAATGAATTATTAATTGATGTGACAATCTCTGATTCGATCATGTAAGTAATATTACAAAGAGATTGCAGGGGATAAATGCTCCCTACTTTTATTTGGTTAGATCAACAAGGAATATATATGGAGAAAAAAGTTAACGCATTTGGTTTGAGATGTGAAATGACTTCATTTTATTTAAAAATATTTTAAAAAGCACATAGGTTTTTCATGGTTGATAAAGCACATAATGCCTAGACATCTTGCTTACTTTTTTGCTAAAGTGGAAAAGGCACATCAATCTATTAATCATGACTAGAACCTCAAAATGACTCATTCTAAATATTTCTTTTTACTATTCTAATATATATTTCTTATTATCATTAACAAAAAGAAACATATTACAAAGCATATGTTTATACATATTAACGTAACATGTATATACATATATAATTATTCACTTGCTTCGCTCTTTTCCTTTCCTACCACTTGGTCGATCACAATTAGCGAACTATGATACTAATCATTAATTGACAAGTTATTGTGGAGGTTTATCTCATACATATTTAACAAGTTTGGTTCCATTACGAAGTCATAAATGCTTGAAATACTACTCTATGAATTACCAACTATATTGATAAAGTCCTCAAGAGTTATCCCTCAAAAAATAAAAAATAAAAGTCCTCAAGAGTTTTACTTAACGTTTTGAGGTTCTTGGAATGTGGGTTTGAAAACATCCAAAACCTAAGCAAAATTCGTATTTGAACTGCTTTCATTGTTATATCGCTTAATATATATAACGTATCATGTGTTATATTGCTTACCCTCTATAATGTGGCTTTCCTTGTTACATCCCTTAATGTATATTTCATTTATATAATGTAACAGCTGAGTGTAAACAGTTTACTCTATATAACGTAGCATGTGAGACATTCTACTTGCAATGGCTGCTTTAAAGTAAAGTACCTTTAGGCATCCTACATATTGTTGTTTACCTTTTCAAAAAGCTCTATAGAGACCAAATAATTACCACCGATATATCCTCATTCATTGGTTTGTTTCTTTAATTCTGCATTAATTGTCTTTCTTCATATTAGAGTAATTTAAAAACAGTTTAATTGATAGTTCAATCAAGAGAACCTATAATGTAAGATACTCTAAAACTACTGGAAAATTCATAATTGTATCATTTAGATAATATAAAATTCATAATTGTAGCATTTAATTAAATAGATGAACATATGATCGCCTTTTATTTGTGTAATATAGGCAAAGCAAAGAGAGTAGTATGGGGAAAAAAATTAGATTCTATTAATCGTAGCAGGACAGCTATTTCTTTCATTATTTTCATATACATTTCATCGTTAATGAAAAAAAAAATTAAAAAGGACATGTTTATACATATAAATTAGATATGTTAATATACATAAAATTATTTTTTTTGGACCATAAAATGATCAATTTCAAACTCAAATGAAATGACTAAAATAATTTGTGGACAAACTTAGTAGATCTAAATTACATTTTTACCCCCTTTTTTTAGATAAGTAGATAATGCGGGGAAGGTAGGTAGGGTTCAAACAGCATATATAGATACCCAAAAAAATTTGACTCAAGTTTTTATCTTTTTCTTTAAGAAGAGAATTAGATAATAATATTAGAGACTCACAAAATTTTTAACTCACTAAAATAAAGTGGAAGACAATAACTTTGAAAATCATATGACAGGGACAGTTGCAATTCAAATGGACTAGGGTGTGAGCGGACCATTTTCAATAGCTAAGTTGCAATGCTAAATTGTTTTCATGTAAAAAAAACAGTGTCTTGGGGAATTCCCCCCTCCATATTTTTTCAACACAGAGATTTTCAGCTTTCCTTGCAAAGTCATGAAGTTGTAGTTAGAGAAGTTAAACTCTGATTTGTATGATAGTCCCCATGTGGACATCTTAGAGATTTTTAACTCTGATTTCAATGGTTTGTACTCTAATAAGATCTATCATAAACCTCTGTTATCTCTTTAGTTCTCTTAATGCATCTCCAGTTTATCAACAACAAAAAATTAGAGAAGTTAAATGGAGGGATTACTTTGCCACAAATGATGAAAGTATAACATCCAGGAGAGAGAGGGAAAAAAAAAAAAACAATGTGAGAGAGAGATGATAACATTCTTTCTTTGGTAATGAAATTAAGAAGTAATTAACATTCAAAATTATGATTTTCTTATCTCCTTTTCTCAAGCTATTTGACATTTATACGGCCTAAACTAAAAATTATCTCAATTCTACTTTAATCGATCCAGACTGGTACCTAGTACCTAATGCGTACTCACAAGTGGCCAAGAAATTAAATTGCGACTTGGGTACAAACAAACCTCCCAACAAATATGCTAGTAATTTCTTAGCAACTGAACTTGTCAAATCAAGGAGAAACAAACAAAATCCTAGAAATTGATCACAAATAGTAATTAGAGAAAATGGATAGAGTAAGAAAAGGATGACAACAAGTTCTTATTGTCAAAAAAAAAAAAAATTTTTAATTTTTTGGTTTTTTGTCTTGGTTTTCTTTTATTATATAAATTTAAGAAAATTAGTTTTTTATATAAGTAAATCAGCCTTTAACTTTTGTCACACATTTAGCATAAATACTATTAGGATAAACATTATTCAAATAAGTTACTAAAAAATGGATAAAATTTGCATAATATGCATATATCTGATAAGTGTGATGCAAATGCATATAACTTGATTTTTAATTTTCCCCCGTCATATCCTGGGGCGGCGCTACATCGAACTGTCAAAGGCGGGGTTCAAATGAACCTCCTGACCTAGTATACGTGCAAGTTAGATTTGATCTTATATAGGGAAATAAAATAAGTTATCTACTAGTATATCTACATGAAAAAGTCCGAGAGTGACAAAAGTACAAGCTTTGACATGACAAAGGTTAGAGAAGAAGAAAGTGATAGCAAGAATGTAAAAATGACACAAGATATACGTGGAAAACCCTAAGAAAGGGACGAAAAACCACAGCTTGAGCAAGAATGTTCTTGCTCTATTCAGCTTTGTATTATGTGGGAAGAAGAGGTAACTCTTGTACAATAAGGGTGTTCTTCCTTAAAAGAGAGACCTTGTTTTCTACCTTCCTATCTTATCAACTTTCTACTTGTGAGAGGACCCTTTTTTTTAGCACAGTGGCCCACAGATGTTGGGCCAAATAGTTGTTTTTGGTAGACTGGGCTTGGTTCACCGCAGCTAAAATGCTATTTAAAAACCAAGTGGTGCACAAAACAAGCTTCCTACAACACAATTAAACTAACAAGCAAAAATGTCTATATTGAATGACAATTTAAACGGTCAAGGAAATGCACAGCAATAAAGATACAGTAAAACAAAAGTTAGGGATCCTTTTATCAATGAGAGACATTTTATTAATTTTCTTTAGTTGTGATTACAACGCTCACTAAGACGCGATACAAGGTTCAACTAAGTTCAAAAATTACAAACTTTGATAGCTATTTAAGCTTCCAAGACTTGCAAAGTTTGAATTTGTTGAATTCGAGCATGTGCTATAGTGGCTGTTTCTAGGATACCGGGAGTAGTTCCTCTATTTTTCCTTGAACTGTATAGAGTTCTTTTCTACGGCTCTATGTCTTTTTGAAACAATGGCGATGAATGCCTAAATCAAAGATCAATGAGTCCAAAATCTGTCCCTTTAACAAGGATTTCCTCTTTCTTTTATAGTGCAGCTCTAGGGTTCCAGGGTACTAGTGATTTCTCCCTTTTGCCCCTCAGAGTTCGTGCTGTGTCAGTTTGCTTAGGGGCTGGTCGTTTCCTCTTTTTTCATAACTTTTTTCTTTTGGTGCGACCAAGTTGAAAGCCTCATAGCTGTTTTTCTATTTCAGGCTCTCCTCAGGTTGCTGATCTTCAGCCATTTGGCCTTTTCTTTCACCCTTCCAGCTTTTGGTTGCACTCTATTCTTGTCATTTTCTCTAATAGTTGGAGTCCATATACTGCTGGGTTGAAAGCTTCCTTCCAGTTGCCTCTTTTATGGTTTTCCCATTCTAGGGACCTTGGGGCACAGCCCCTTCATTCATGCATGTTTTGCTTTTGTACTTTCTGATCCCACTACATGTCTAGCACATAAGACCCGCATGCTCTTTGTCTTTTATCCCTCTTTTGAATCTGCTTTATATCGTGTTGTGCATCCCATGGATCCCCGGACTCTGGTGACTTTTGGGATCCCAGCCTAGCTCTTTGGGCTCTTTTTGATTTATTGATCCTGGCCGGTTGGGCTCTGTCCTTCCATGGGTCTTTGGATCTCCCTTCCTTTTCTTCTTTTTTTTTTTTTTTTTCTTTTCTTCATTACGTGAGCCCAACCCCTTTTTTTACTTTCTCTAGGCTCATTTCCATGAAATTGGCCCAATGTGTTATTTCTTTAGGCCTTAGACTGTGAGCAAATTTGAACCTCAACATTTAGCCCCCCGAGCTCATGGGTTACTTGTAGCCCATGCGTGAGTAGTTGAGTTTCTGTAAGATTCTTCCGTCCTGATCCTTTTACGGGGATCTTGATTTTTTATTTTCGGTCTTTTGGTATCCTGACCCCCCCCCCTCTCTTTTTTTGGCTTCCTTCTCTTATAACTCCTCCTTTTTACATGAGACGTGGCAGTTGAGTTATAGAACTTCCACCACCTACTTTACGTTTCCCATAACTTTCATTAATAACTGTTGATAACTTCTTCCTTTTCAAATTAAATTTTTGGCAACTGGCGAGTCTTTCCATATATTGTCTTTTCCAACTACTCTTTCTGTCTCTTTTTTTTTTTTTTTAGGCATTTCACATTATCTCCTTTTTTTATCTCTCTGAATCTTCCATCCCAATCTTCTTCTCGATCAGTCTAGTTGCTTCCAGCTTTCCTCTTAATTCCCTTTGCTTTCAAGATACTCATTGTCTCAATGGCTTCTTCTTCTTCTCGAAAAAGAAAGGAGCGTACTCCTAGCCTCTTTGAAGGTGAAGGTTCCTCTAGTTCCGCACAAGATGAGTCTCATGAGGTCATTGGGCGCCCTGCTCTTCCCTTGCAAGACCCCTGGTATACACCTAGCTTATTCTTTCCTCAGGTGTCCCATGGTGAGGCCCCTCCATCTACTCACGCCTGGGTATTTTCTGGTCAGGCGGGTTTCGTTGGTTCTACTCAAGTCCCATACCCTAGGGAGATTTTTGATCTCCAGATCAGGTGAGGGCTCCAAGAGGCAGTCCCTATCTTTTTCAATTTTGTTACTGGAAAGATCCAAGGCTGGCCCATCTAGGTGGATAAGGAACTCTCTGACGAGGAGTTTGTGGGTTGCCTGGAGCGTGCTAGTATCCTGAAGGCAGTGGTGATTTCCAGGAATCTCGAGGGTTTTAGAGACGCCAAAGGTCTTAGGCATTTGGTACGCCATTGGTGTCCTACTTTGCACACCTTTCCTTTTTCTGTTGGCAAACTGACTATCACCCTGGAAGATGTGGTCAATAATTTTCTCCTTCCGGTACTTGAGGATGAAAACCCCTTTGATATTAATCTTTCTGACGAGGATCTCAAGGTGGAAGAAAAGTTGTTTGCTCACTTTGATGGGCGTACTGCTTCTCCTGGTGGGAAACCGGCTAGGATGGGTAGGTGGGTCATGAATCTTTCGCGTGAGAAAGATAAGGAAGTTAAGCGGGCTGGGTTCCTCGCATTCTGGCTTAGCAAGTTTCTATTTAGTGAGTTCCCGAGGTACGGGATCAAGTCTACTCTCTTTCCATTGGTGATTAGGTTGGCTCAGGGAGCTCAATATCCTCTAGCCCCCATGTTTTTGGGCCATGTTTATTCTCAAATGGATCAGCTTCATGGAGATGAAGTCGAGGGTGACTGTTGTTATGTAATCACTTTTTCTCTTCACTATGCCATCCTTCAGGTATTTATGTGGGATCGGTCTTTGGTCACTTTAGCAAAATGCAGGAATTTAAAGTTTGTAAAAGATAAGTTTCAGAGAT
The DNA here is from genome assembly GCA_023621385.1 of Quercus gilva. NCBI lineage: Eukaryota > Viridiplantae > Streptophyta > Magnoliopsida > Fagales > Fagaceae > Quercus > Quercus gilva. The sequence continues at coordinate 79,855,688 of CM042477.1, read as the reverse complement.
CCCCTGATGTGGTTAAAGGGCTTTGTGGCAATTGAACTGACAGTCATCCTATTATTTTCCGTTGGCTCAGCCTAAAAGGTGGCAATCTTAACCTTGTTGAGTTATTTAATCATGCAGTTCATTTGTGTTGGCATTCTTCCCGGGAGTTTGGCCCCGGTTTTGTTTGTGATTCTGTATTATCTCTTTTTCTGACTTCTACAGGAAGTAATTTTGATTTGCGTCACGGTGACGATGGTAGCCTAACCTACTTAGCTTGCATTAGCCCTTCTTGGCTTCCCATGCCTTCCTCAAGCGGTCCCCGGTACACTCATTACTCGGCGCACCGAGTACTTCAGTAGTTCGGTTTCGACCAAGATATTCCCCTGGTGTTTAATGACATAGTACCATCCCTTCCTTCTTTGGATCCTTTTATGAGACTCCAGGCCTTCTCTTACTGGTCACGAAGGAGTCCTCAATTCGTAGTGCCCAACTTTCAGGGAGGAGTTTTTGCCTCCAGTGGTTATGCTAACTATTGGAGAAGAGTGCAGAAATCCTTTGTTGACTATGCTGGTTTTGACATAATTGGAAGAGTCCTTAACCTTGACATCTCTTCTGCCCCAACATCCAACAAGCGTCTGTCTCTACCTACTGCTGGTATTATTTCTACTGCCATGAGTAGTAAGACAGGTTTCGCAGAGTGGCATGCTTTCAGGGGAGCTTGGGTGACTGATGCGCAGGATTTTCCAGAAACCTGGTCAGGATGTGATCTTATTATTGGCGCTTCTGTAGGGGTACCAATTAAGAAAAGGGCAGTAGAGACTATAAGTGCTATGACTCCCGTTGGCATGAGTAAAAGGAGAGCAATCAAGCAGGAAAAATTGAAGGAAGCTGCAGTTAAGGAGAGTGTGGAGGGTGCTGGTCCTAAGACAAAAAAAAAGAAGACTGGGAAACCCCAAAAACAGTTGGTGCTTACTAAGGAAACAAAAGTTGAGCAACCTTTGGCCATAAGGAGCCGGGTGAAGACTAAGGTAGAATCTTCTTTTTCCTAGGTTCCTGTAAGTTCTTCAGTCCATAGTTCTCTGGGACCCTCTGGACGTACCCATAATAAACAACCGAGGCCTGGAGACCCCGTTGAGAGAGAGAGAGAGAGAGAGAGAGAAAGGGCAAGGCCTCTTTCCTTCTTTTCTCTTTTATGTTGCAGTTTGTTGTTGTTTTTTTTTTTTTTTTTGAATTGATGAGTGGTTGTCTTCTCTACAGTCTAAGCATAAGTTGGATCTTAAGAAAGGTAGAAGCCAATCATCTGGTGAAGATGTGGTATGGTTTTCCTTCATCCGTGCCTTCTGCCATTTGCTTTTATCCATTTTTCCAGTGTTGTGTATTCGTGATGCCCCGTTACTTATGCCCCTTTTTTTTGTTCATGTTGCCCTTCTCTCTTTTCTTCAGGTGGAAGTTTCTCCCCCCATGGTTGGTGAGACCTTGGAAGAAGGAATGGTTGCAGCTGCATCTCAGGGTACGGAAGAGGAGGCTCCTAGTGGTGGCATTGCTGGGGAGATTGGGCAGCCAATGCAGGATATCCAGGCTACCCAAGATCCTGAAGCTCCTGAACTTCTTGCGTTTCAAGGTCCTCAATCTGAGAAAACTCCTAGTCCTATTAGGACTGTGTCACCTCAGACGGGGTTAAGTACAAAAACTTTGGGAGGCGTATCTCCACCTAGAGAAACGAGTAAGCCTTATTCTTTTATAATAGTGCTTAATTCTATTTCTTTTGTATCCTTTTTCTCTATCTCCATTCTTTGAGTTCTCTTTTTCCTTTTCCTTGCCAGGCTAAGCCATTGTGAGATCTGGCTCTGGCGCTGCTTCTTCTTTGGAATCGGAGGATTCTGAAGGTGGGTGTTGATCACTCTTACTGCGCTTCCTTTTTTTGTGCCTTTCTCCTATCCCTTTTTTTTTTTGTTATGGCGAAGCCCCCTGCATTCTTGCCCTCTTTTAGTCACTTTGCTGAGGCTGCCTCGCCTTTTCTTCAACTTGCTATGTGTTCTTTCTCAAAGTCCTCCAAGGAGCCAGAGGAATAAAAGGAGAAGGCTTTGTCCCAAGAGGTTGATGCTGGTTTCTCCTCTGTCCCCTTTTACTTTCTTCTTTCTCCTTTCTCCCTTCTTTTTTTTTTTTTTTTTTTTTAAAAAACTAAGTTTGTTTCCCCTTCCTTTCTTTTGCAGAAGTTGATACTATTGTCGGAGATCCTAAGCTTGTGATTCCTAAGGGTGTCGTGAGATCTGCTCAGGTTGCTGATCTTCAAACTGCCCAAAGGGTTGAAGGTTCCTTAGCCCCTTCAGGTGGTGATGCAACGACGGGGGAGGCTCTTGGAGTGGCTGTTTTAGATCCTGTTTCAAGGCTCACCACCTTTCTGGCTCGCTTTGATCTCCTGGATTTCAATAGCCTCCCTGCTAGCCACTTTCATCGCTTTGGGCCTTCCTATGGCAGTTTTTTACGCTTCTCTGTGCCCATGGAAGGCCTGCCGTTGCTAGAAGGGCTGTTCAAGAGTTACGGGGATTTCACCATTGGTTTCAGAGGAGGTGTGTTTTTGGGGAACATTCTGATGGAGTTGCTGTGTACCGTGTTGATTTCCTTGAGAGATTCTTCGCTAGACTCTTTATCTGAAGAGAAGCTCTTGGAGTGGAGGGGAGTGGTGCAAGATCTTTTAGAAGCCAAGTTCAACTTGTCCTTCTTACTGGAGTACCTGCGACCGCTGGCCCATGTGCATTTCTAAAGGCAAGCTTCTAAGGGCATTGATGCCGAGATTGCTGCTGCTGAGGAAGTTTTAGCTCATGCTCACAAGACTTTGCAAGACTTGAAGATCAAAAGGCAAAGGGTTCTTTCTTCTTCGGCTGTCCCTACTCTTTCCCCAAATGGTTCTTTGTTGACTGGCCTTATCTCTTAGCTTGTTTTTTCCTTTTCTTTTTTCTTTTCTTTTTTTTTTTTTTTTTTTTTGTTGGTCTAGATGTGTATGGACAATTTGGGGTTGTATAAGTTTCTATCTTTTTGTTTGAACATTACTTCTGGCCCCCCTTTTTTTTTACATAGACCTGTATTTGTGTTTTAAGATTGCTTCTAAGTATTTGTGTTTCAAGATTGCTTCCAATCTTTCTTGATGGTATGTGGATCTTCTAAGTATTTGTACATATATATTTTTTTTTTACATTGTCTTTCTTTCTTTGGTACTGAGTCCTGGGCCATAATTCCCACAAATCTTGCTGTAAGTTCCAGACCAAGTACCCTTTTTTTGTTGCGCAAGAACTGAACTGGGTACACTGGGTGATTTCTCTTTTCCCTTTCCTTTTGTCCCAGTTCATGAGCTTGGCGAGTTTTTTTTTTTAGTAAAGTACTGGGCTAGGTATCCTTAGCATTTGCCCGAGATCCCAGATCATGTATTTGAAACTTAACTATTTGCAACTATTTGTGGGGGGATCTTGGGTCATGTATTCAAAAAGATTTTTTTTTTCTAGGTATCCTCCCCTGATTCCGTCCGTTGTAGGACTTTGCAATACTTAGGAAATAACTAAGAAGAAAATAAAGAGAGATTTCATTGAATTAAAACACAATCATCATTCAAGGAACACGGCAAATCCAACAAAGATAGCAAGAATCATAGAGTGTCCTTCTACCATGGGTTTCTAAACAAAATTACTTAAGTGATGATTCATAATATATAAAAAAAAGAAAGCTCTTTTTTTTTTTAACAAAAAGAAAATACTTAGCGGGTTGGAGAGTTGGCAAAAAGGATCTCGGCGTACTAAGACCTCTCCCCTCTTATGCATAGTACTATTTTAGCCACTTCCCGTTTATGGGCTCTGTCAGGATCGTCCTATCTTCCTTTGTAAGGTAGTAATACCCACTATCATGAGCCTCTCTGATGACGTAGGGTCCTTCCCACTTTAGGGAAAATTTGGAGGGTCCTGGTAGGTTCCTCCTCACATGCTTTGCTACCCTTAGTACCAACTGCCCTTTAGTGAAAGCTCTTGAGCATACTGCTTGTGCATATACTCTAGTCATTCTTTGTTGGTACCTCTAGCTTCCTCTCTTGGCTAGTTCTCTTTTTTCTTCTACCCCCTCAAAGTCTACTAGTCTTCTTTCATTGTTGGTGCCCTCGGTGTCCTCCTGACTTTCTTCAAGTACTACTCTTGGTGTGGGAACAATTAATTCCACTGGGCTGATGACTTCTATTCCATAGACCAGGGAGAATGGTGAGAATCCTGTGGCTGTCTTCATAGAGCTCCTGCTTGCCCAAAGTACATCTGCCAAGTGGTCACTCCATTTTCCTCCATACTCCTGCTTCATCTTCTTAAGGATCTTCAATATCACTCTGTTAGTGGCCTCTACCTAGCCATTTCCTTGTGGGTAGTATGGCGTAGATCTCCCATGCTTGATGTAATAAGCCTTAGTCAACCCCTTCATGTCTTTGTTTATGAATGGGGTCCTGTTGTCATTGATCAACTTCCTGGGGATCCCAAACCTTGTTATGATATGCCCTCGAATGAAGTTTGCCACAGCTGCTCCAGTGGCCTTTTTCAAGGGGATAGCCTCTACCCATTTTGTAAAATACTCGGTAGCTACCAAGATCCATATGTAACCACTGGATGGGGGATTTATAGGTCCTATGAGATCAAGCCCCCAAGTGTGGAAAGGCCATGGCGTTGTCATATCCTGTAACATATTCGGGTGAGTATGGATTGCATCTCCGAGGACATGACATACGTGGCAGGTCTTGACTAGCTCCTCAGAGTCCCTTTTCATTGTCGGCCAGTAATACCCCAACAGTAGTAACTGTTTATAAAGCCTATTTTTTCCTGGGTGACTCCCACAATCACCGGAATGGACTTCCTTGACTACTTCCCTAGCTTCCCTTGGCTCCAGGCATCTTAGGGGATCCCCATTGTATCCCTTTTTGAATAGGATCCCGTTCTACAAGAAGTATCTGACTGCGAGTTTGTTGAGCTAGTGGGCCAGTGTTCTGTCAGCTAGTAGGGTCCCTTGAGCTAAGTATTCCATGAAGGGAGTCCTCTAATCTTCTGTAATAAATACAGCGTAGCTCTCTCCCTTGTCCACTGAGAATTGACATTCTTGACATTTTTCCTGTATAGTTGCTGCTTCTTTGTTCATATTAGGCCAGTAGTATCCCATACGTTGCATTCTTCTATATAGGCTGATCTTTTTTGAGGTCCTACAGACTTGGACATGCAGCTCTTTCGATCTTACATTTCCTTCCTTCTCGTTAATACATCTGGATAAGATCCCTCCAAGTAGTCTCCTATATAGTTCTCCTTCTATTAAAGTGTAGTCCCTCAGTTCTTTAACACTCCCTCCGAATCCTGTTTCTTTCATTTTTTCTTTCACTTCGCTCCTCCAATCCCATTGTTTGGATTCTCCTGGAGATATCTTTTGGAGGATTTTTAGGATAGAATATTCCTGCCTTCCTATCCTGACCAACGTGTCTCTTCCTTTGAATGGCACTTGGGATCCTAGGGTGGCCAGCGCATCAACAAACCTGTTTTCGCTTCTCTGCGTGTACTCTATGCTAAAGGTCTGGAATTCCTACTCTAGCTTTTACGCCCAAGTCCTGTAGGGTGCTAGACTTTGTTCCCTTAGTGCAAAGTCACCTTTCACCTAGGGAACTACAAGATTGGAATCTCTCAGCACTCTCATATGTTTTACCCCTATACTGAGTGCCATAGTTAACCCAGTCAAGTATGCCTCATATTCGGCTGCATTATTAGAACAAGAGAACCCAAGCTTGAAAGATAAGGGTATGGTGTCCCTGTCTTCACAACTCAGTACAACTCCCATTCCATTCGAGGTCGTTGTGGCTGACCCATCGAATCTTATTGTCCATTTCTTTCCTGGGATCCCTGCCACTGCTACCTCACTTGGGATTTCTTCACTTGGTGAGTTTTCTTCCTTTCCTGGGAACTATGCTAGGAGGTCTGCTATGGCTTGAATTTTGACAGCCTTGGGGCTCCTGAGGCCTATGTCATATTCAGAGAGCAAAACCAGCTACTGTGCTATCCTCCCTATTAGGAGGGGCTGATGCAGGAATGCCTTTATGGGGGGTGACTTAGTTACCAAAAGGACCTGATGGGCTGAGAAATACCTCTTCAACCTCTGGGATGCGTAAATAACCACTAGGCAGGCTTTTTCTATCCTGGGATACCTGGTCTCGGCATCCTTGAGTGTCCTACTTACATAATAAATAAGCTGCTCATTCCCATCATCATCTTCTTGTGCCAGCAGGACTCCTATTGCTTGGGCATTTGATGCTAAATACAACAACAGAGGTCGCCTACATACTGGTGCCTGGAGAGTAGATAAATGATTCATAATCTGCTAAATCCTTTGGAAGGCTTCCTGCTGCACCATTCCCCAGGTGAACTTGATTCCTTTCTTTAACAGCTTGGATAAGCCACTTGTGACTGAAGCCAGTCCTGGCATAAATCTCCTAATATAGGAGACCCAAACTAGGAAACCTTTGAGCTCCCTCACTGTTATTGGTCTTTTCATTGTGGCAATGGCTGTAACTTTGGCTGGATCTACACTTATGCCTCTGTGATATACCAGGAACTCGAGGAACTTCCCCGCAGATACGCCAAAGGCGCATTTTATGGGGTTCATGCGTAGTTTGTATTCTCTGCATCTTTTGAAAACCTGTTCAAGTACCTGAAGGTGTCCTGTCCTAGTTTTTGATTCGACCACAATATCATCCACGTAGTCTTCCATTTCCTTATGCATCATGTCGTGGAAGATGGCTGTCATGGTTCACTGGTATGTAGCCCCTGCATTTTTGAGGCCAAAGGGCATCACAGTGTAATAAAAATTCCCAATTGAGGTCCTGAATGCTGTCTTTTCAACATCTTTGGCAGCCATGCGAATCTGGCTGTACCCACTATATCCATCCATGAACGAAAACATAGAACTTCCCGCGGCTGAATCCACAAGGAGGTCAATATTAGGCAGAGGGAACTCATCTTTGGAGCATGCCTTGTTCAAGTTGCAAAAGTCCACACAGCAACGAATCTAGCCGATCTTTTTCTTCACAGGCACTATGTTGGAGAGCCATTTGGGATGCTAAATGGGCTTGATAAAACCAGCTGCCAGTAGCTTCTTAACTTCTTGGGTTATCTGAGCTTCTACATTAGTGTGAAAAACCCTGGCTGGTTGGATTACTGGTTTGACTCCTGGGTCCACGTTGAGAGCATGGACCACCAGTCCAAGATCCAGACCAGGCATCTCGTCATAGGTCCATGCAAACACATCCAGGTATTCTTTGAGTAATGCCACCAGTGGCTCTTTTTCTTGTGCTACCAACTGTCCACTGATAAAAACAGGCTTCTAGGATCCTAGCTCAGCCCCCAAGTTTATTTCCTGCAATTCTTCCTCAGGCTGGATTTGTGTCTCTTTAACTGGTTTCTCTAGGACCTCCTCTTGAGCTACCATACATTCTGGTGGTCCGGGACCCTCCTGCACAATGCACTCAGGCCCCGCGCACCTTCATAAGCGGTAAATCAATCTTCCCCCGGGTTCCCATATTACTACACATTCCTAGGATCCTAAGGTGCTGGGCTCCCCCTTTTGCCTTTTTCTCTTTAGGAGATCTCTCAAGTCGTGGGTACCTCCTCCTTCTTCTTTTTCCAAGATAGGTGCTCCTGGTGTCCCTGGCATGAGACTCTCATTGTCCGGTTCTAACTCATCATAGAACATTGTTTCCACAAAGTTTACTTCTCCCTGACTAAAAAGGTTATGATTGGCAGGGATCCTTACAGGCCTCCCATTCAATCTCCCTTTAACACACTGATGGTACGTGGATGGTATAAGGCAGTGCTTATGGAGCCATGGTTGACCCAACAGCACATGGTAGGACACCTTTAAGTTGATTACATGAAATCTGGTCAAGGCTATTATTGGCCCCACTCTTAGGGCCAGTTGTACATATCCCTCGGTTGATTCTACTGATCCTCCAAATTCGGTTAGCTCCATGGGAGTTCCCAGGATCCTCCTTCCAGCTAGGCCCACGGCTTCCAGGGTGCTCAAGGCTATAAGATTGAGCGATGCCCCTGTGTCTACCAGTGCTTTTCTGATTTAGACACCATTTATGGTGGCCACTAGATAAAGGGGTCTGTAATGGTCTGGATGCTCAACCTCCATGTCCTCATCAGTGAAAGTTATGGCATTGGTTGTCTCTAAGAAAGCTCGGCTAGCATGTGATTCTGCTGTGAAACATTTCATTCCTGAATCTGCTGCTATAGTCATGAGAGACTTCGTGGCCACCCTTCTTGCTTCTGGTCCAAATCCCAGTTGGTTGAATAATGATTTGAACTTGGGATTCTTCTGGAAGGTTCTGACTATGCTCGGGTGGAAGGATCCTTCAGACTCTTCTGCTTCTGCCGGGTTCCCATGGATTAGCACGGCTACCACTCCTTTCCCTTTGTGGTTGGGCAAGGGGTTCCTTTGTACCTCTGACTCCTTCTGAGTGAGTTCCAGGGTCCCTTCTCTTAGTTTCTTGTGGAAGAGCCTGCGGAGGGTCCAACAATCCTTAGTGGAATGCTTGACATAATTATGAATTCTGCAAAACAGAAGATTTTTTCTTTCTTCCTTGATTAGTGGTCTGGACATAGTGAATGGCCGAACCACTCCATCCCCGATCCATTTGTCTAGGACATGGTTTAACTTTTCTGTGGTACATGGGATCGCCGGTGGTTCCTCGAACACTTTTCCGTCAGGCCTTTTTCTTTTTTCTCCCACTGATGCTGTCATGGCTTGGGGTGGCGGCATCCTTTTTGCCCTCATAGTTTGTGCTGTCCTTCTAGTTCTCTGTAGCAGATTAGCAAACTGTGTGATACATAGATTTTCGAGGTTGAGTCTGTAATCGAAAAGCATGTTAGATATGCAAGTCTCTACAAGTTCTTTTTCTTCGTGGTCCCCATAACAATCCAGGGACAAATCTTCAAATCTTTTGATGAACTGGATGGGATCCTCTCCAGGCCTCTGCCTTACCATCTAAAGGCTTTAGAAAGTGACCTTGTCCTCGCCTGGGTAATATTTTACACCAAATCTCTCCATCATCTCATCCCAGGTTTTAATGGACCCAGGTCTCAGTGTGGTGTACCAAGTGTATGCTCTGTCCACTAAAGACTTAGCAAACTCTCTTAGACATAGCTCTCAATCTTTTGCGTAAAGGCCCATGGTGTGGACAAACCTACTCACGTGTTCCACGGCACTGCCATTTCTTCCATTAAAAGGATGGAACTTTGGGGGTTCGTAGCCTTTAGGGTATGGCTTGCCAAGGAGTTCTGGTGGGAATGGGGGATCCCGAGAAAATTGTTTAGGGATCCTCGAAAGTTTTTCTCTTTCTTGATCCAGGAGGGCACTAACATCTGCCAGTGTCAGGTACTGAGGGTTGGTTCCTCCTCCCACTGCTGACCCTCCTTCTGGCTGGGTCCTATCTTGGTTGCTCACAAGGGGGCGTTGTCTCTGATTTCCTGAGTCTTTCCTTCTTTGAGAAGTCAGACTTCTTGCTGCAAATCTTTTAACATTGCAGTCATTCGAGCTATGGGGTCTGGCTCCTGCCCTGCATTCCTTTGTTCTGACACAGCCTCCTACTCTGTCAGGGGGACCTCGCCCCTTTGTTTGGAGGCCACTTCATTTTCTCCCACTGGTTCAGAGGCCGCAAGTGGCATATTAGCACCTTTGCTGTTCCTTGTTCTTGGAGGCATGTTCTGCGAAGGGACTATTTCTTCCCTCTTCTTTACCCAGTCCCCAATGGAGTCGCCAAAATGTGAGAGTGCCCTTTTTTTTAGCACAGTGGCCCAAAGATCTTAGGCCAAATAGTTGTTCTTGGTAGACTAGGCTTGGTTTACCGCAGCTAAAAGGCTGTTTAAGAACCAAGTGGTGCACAAAACAAGTTTCCTACAACACAATTAAACTAACAAGCAAAAATGTCTATATTGAATGACAGTTTAAACGGTCAAGGAAATGCACAGCAATAAAGATACAGTAAAACAAAAGTTAGGGATCCTCTAATCAATGAGAGAAATTTTATTAATTTTCTTTAGTTGTGATTACAACGCTCACTAAGACGCGATACGAGGTTCAACTAAGTTCAAAAATTACAAACTTTGATAGCTATTCAAGCTTCCAAGACTTGCAAAGTTTAAATTTGTTGAATTCGAGCATGTGCTATAGTGGTTGTTTCTGGAATACCGGGAGCAGTTCCTCTGTTTTTCCTTGAACTTTACAGAGTTCTTTTCTACAGCTCTATGTCTTTTTGAAACAATGGCTATGAATGCCTAAATCAAAGATCAATGAGTCCAGAATTCGTCCCTTTAACAAGGATTTCCTCCTTCTTTTATAGTGCAGCTCTAGGGTTCCGTGGTACCAGTGATTTCTCCCTTTTGCCCCTCAGAGTTCGTGCTGTGTCAGTTTGCTCAAGGGCTGGTCATTTTCTTTTTTTTCACAACTTCTTTCTTTTGGTGCAACCAAGTTGAAAGCCTCATAGCTGTTTTTCTATTTCAAGCTCTCCTCAGGTTGCTGATCTTCAGCCATTTAGCCTTTTCTTTCACCCTTCCAGCTTTTGGTTGCACTCTATTCTTGTCATTTTCTCTAATAGTTGGAGTCCATGTACTTCTGGGTTGAAAGCTCCCTTCCAGTTGCCTCTTTTATGGTTTTCCCATTCTAGGGACCTTGGGGCACAACCCTTTCATTCATGCATGTTTTGCTTTTGTACTTTCTGATCCCACTGCATGTCTGGCGCATGAGACTCGCATGCTCTTTGTCTTTTATCCCTCTTTTGAATATGCTTTATACCGTGTTGTGCATCCCATGGATCCTCGGACTCTGGTGACTTCTGGGATCCCAGCCCAACTCTTTAGGCTCCTTTTGGTTTATTGATCCTGGCCGGTTGGGCTCTGTCCTTCCATGGGTCTTTGGATCTCCCATCCTTTTCTTCTTTCTTCTTTTTTTTGTTCTTTTCTTCATTACGTGAGCTCAGCCCCTTTTTTAACTTTCTCTAGGCTCATTTCCATGAAATTGGCCCAATGTGTTATTTCTTTGGGCCTTAGACTGTGAGCAAATTTGAACCTCAACACAACCCTCTTCTCAAAAGATCTACGGTTTTTATCCTAAAAATCCAACTGCATTTCCTTATTTTGGACATTTTCACAACTATGGTCTTATCTAGTGACCAAAAGAGAGAGAAGGTGCCAACATGGCACTGTGGCCTGTGGGTAGATGACTTTGCCACTGCCTGGGAAACAACCCTTGAATAATGAGAGGGACATCAAGAGTACTGTGAATGATACGCGTGTCTTTGAAGTGGTCCAACTTTGACTACAACTTAGGACCACATAATTGGCCACAACTTTGGCTACAATTCGCTATATGACGAGTTGTTAATGGAAAAAATATGATTGTGAGTTCATGTGAGTCCACACATCTACCACTCACCACGTGGCGAGTTATGGCCCATTACGTAGTCCCAGCATTGCTCTTGTTTGTAGTGTCATTTTGGTAATTTTAATAATTTGGTAATTGGGTAGGTTGGGGTTTACCCATAATAATTGGGTTTGATTGGATTTAAGTTAGAAACAATTAGTTAAATGAGTTTTAATAGGTAAATAGGTTTTATATGCCCAACCTAATTATGCCCACCCCAAACCCACCCAAACCCGTCAATTTGACACCCCTAAATTTTTCAATAATTAGGTAGCAATGCTAGGTTGTTTTAACCAAAAAAATATAAAAAATTACAGTGAACTCCTGGGAGTTCCCTCTCCATATTTTTTCAAAACAAAGATTTGCAGCATTCCTAGTCACAGGAACCATTCGTACGACAGGTAAAGTCATGAAATTGTAATTAGTGAAGTTAAACTTTGATTTGTGTAATAGCTCAGATGTGGACATCTTATATATTTTTAACTCTGATTTTAATGGTTCCTATTATAATAGGATCTAAATGGAGGAACTATTTTGCCGCAAATGATGAAAGTATAACGAGTGAGAGAGAGAAAAGCCTAGAAATCTAATGATAATAAAAAAAGCCTAGATTTTTTTTTTTTTTTTTTTTTTTTGGAGAAAGAAAAGCCTAGAAATTGATTACTGTCTCAGTTTTTTTTTTTTTTTTTTCAATTTAACAAAAATTAAATTTTTTGAAAATAAAATAACTTTTAACTTTTATAACACATTAGCATAAAAATTATTAAAACAATTTTGATAAACATTATACAAAGGGTAAAATGTCATTTTCGTCCCTAAACTATCACAAAAGTTCGTTTTTTGTCTATAAATTTTTAAAAGTTCTATTTTCGTCCCTAAACTTTTCCAAACATATTAATTTTCGTCTCTCCGTCTATTTCCGTTAAGGCGTTAACTAAGTACTGACGTGGCCTGATGGAGTGCTAACGTGGCCTGGCAGAGTTAGATGCCACATCAGCACTCTGTCAGGCCAAACATACGGAGAAACGAAAATCAATACGTATGAAAAAGTTTAGGGACGAAAATAAAACTTTTAAAAATTTAGAGACGAAAAAATGAACTTTTGCGATAATTTAGAGACGAAAATAATATTTTACCCTTATACAAATAAGTTTCTGAAAAGTAAAAACTATCCAATTTAATAATGTGTGTTTGGGTAAAATTTGCCTTTTATAAATATGTCTGATACGTGTGATCACAACTTATATGATTTCATTCTTATTTTTCCCCCGTCATATCATAATCCAGCACGCAAAACAGTTCAATCCCATATTGAACAAACAAATTGCTAAATGAAACTATACAATTTTAAAAATGAAAAAAAAAAAATTTATTATTTTAATATTTAATGTTTCACCATTCGTCTTTACTTTTACATTGAATATTAAAAATTAATCACAAAACATATATAATTGTGAAAGTTTATAAAAGTTCGTTCTTTACTATTTTTTTTTAGGAAAATGTTAACGAGTGCCGTGAGGGTAGTGGTTAAGAATCTATTTTAAGAAAATTTTGATATTACTTTTATGGGAAATGAAAAAAACTGTCAAAATATTAATTATTTTTTTTCCTTTTCCCATAAAAATTTTCTTTAATTAGATTGTTAACTAATGCCTTACGGCACTCGTTAATATGACCCTTTTTTTTATCATGGACAACAATAAATATATTCTAGCCCACCGATAAGATAGCACGTGTAAGTGCATTAGAATTGCACTTGACCATTTCTCAACCACAAATGGGAGCTACTCGTCATTCGTTACTCACCATCGTGTTAGGTTTCACGAGTGTCTGTCATAGTTACAGGAACTTGTTAGATACAAAGCCGTGACAGGAAGCCACGTTTGAGTGAAAATTACAATGTGAGAGTACAAAAAGTTTCAACCTCATGCTTTTACCTAACATTTCTTAGGTAGATTGCCCAAAGCTTCTCTGTTTCTTTAATGGTCAGAGGCATTTTATTCTATCAATAAATAAACTAAGTGTAATTCTAAATCTAATACCACACACAAATTGTTATAATTTTCTTGAGAGATTGAGATTGACTGTTTATCATTTTTATATGCACCCACTATTTTTTTCATTACCGCTCACATTTTAACATATAAACAGTTATGGAAAAACAATTTGTGATTTAAGTTGTAATATTAGAATTTCACAATTTTTAACATAATTATCTTACATGTCAAATTGTAAATCAATAATTAGTTATCTACTACTTTCCGTATGATCCTATTATTTTTTTCTCCGCCCCTCACACAGTCACACTTTGGCACATAAAGAGTTCATTGTTCAATAATTTTTGATAAACTAATAAGGGTATGGTAGTCATTGTAAATACCTTTTGTGAAAATATATATAATAATTTGGCCTAGTAGCCTAGTACGAGAATAAATAGGCCAACAAAATCAGAAGGGTGAATTATCTATGTGTGTAGTTTAGCCCCCACACACAAGTCACTACAGTCCTTTGCTTCATGTAGGTTTAGGAAAGGAAGCTGCTTGGAAAGGTTATACTAGTGAGTAGTGAGCTACAAACTAAAAAGAGAAAGAGACCCTTTTGCTTTGCCTATACTCCACCTCTCTTTTTTTTTTTCCTTTGATTTGCCATTTTAAAAGCTATAGAGAGGGAAAAGCAAAAACTGTTTTGGGTTTTGTGGTCATAATAATGGCTGGGTTGAAGAATATTTTGGCTGTTGCTTTGGTTATGATCGTCTCTATGAGCCTTGAAGGCAAATGGGTTGGAGCCCAAGTGCACCATGTGGTCGGAGGTGTCCGTGGTTGGGACCCAGCTACCAATCTCTCTTCTTGGTGCTCCGGCAGAATCTTCAGGGTTGGAGACAAAATCTGTAAGACCCCTCTACTGTACTTTTAATTTCTCTGATTTTAATTAAAATACTATATTGTATGTTTTTGCTGTGGTAGGTCTGGAAAAAAATTAGTTGCACTTGTTTTCTCGTGCTTTTTTTGCTTTTGGCAGTGCTTCCCGTGTGAGTCCCATTAAAGAAAAATTAAATTTTCTTACCAACCAAACAAAGGGTTCCTCACAGATTTCAATTTAGCCAGCTGGTCTACTTTCAATTGTCAATCTTACACTAATTCCCAAGAAAAAACAATAATCCAACGGCAAATCGAGCACTCTCGTCTTGTCCACTCAACTGTAAGCCACTTGTTGAATGAATATCCTCCTCACAATGAAAATTTAGATGCTTTCCTTAACTTGTATTATTACTACTTAAAAATAAAAATAAAATAAAAAGAAAAAGTTTTAGTGTTATTTAGGCCGTTTGGATGGAGGAGTGAAAAAATGAAATAATAGAAAATTGTGGGAGAATAGAAAAATGGAAAAATGAAAAATATTTAGTTTTTTTTTTGTGTGTGTTTGGTTAGAAGAGTGAAAAAATGGGAGAGTGAAAATTTTTTTTATTTGGTTAGAAAAAAAAGTAAAATGATGGAAAATATAGTTTATATAAATTGACTATTATATTCTTGTTACATAATAGGTAAAAAATAGATTTATTTGTACTCATTAAATAATATAAAATTTATCAATAATTATATTTTTCAATGAGTAGTGTTATGTCCATAACATTTTTCGCAATACTTTCACAATAAAATTTATGTGAAAAATTGTTAGTAGTTCTAATTTAAGCCCACCACTTAAATTATTTTTTTACCTACCAGTATTAACTAATAACAATCTATTACTAAAATTTATTATGAAAATATTGTAAAAATATTATGGTAATATTTCTCAATTATGATTTTTTATTTTTTATATTATTTCTCCTTTCTCTCGTTTCATTTCATCCATATGTTTTTTTTTTTTTTCTTCTCCATACATGTTTGTCCTTATCTCTTTATCTCCCCTTCTTTTCTTTCTTTTGTCTCCCTCATTCAAGAAGTGCTCTCATTCTCTCAAGTCTTTCTCCAACTCTCGCTCTCTGTTTTTTTTTTATTATTATTATTACTTGATTTCAGAACCGCCGTTGTATTTGTGAAGAGAGTAGGTGAGAGAGAGCATTTGTCTACAAATATCATAAGTCCACTTTTTTGCCCACAATTTTCCTCCCGATTTGGTAGGAAGAAAATTGTGGGCCCAGGAGAGAATTTTCTCCCAGGTTTTCTTTCCTCAGTATTTTCCTTCGATTGCCAAACAATAAAAAATATTATTTTCTACCCTATTTTCCTCACTTACTGTATTTGTTAAATTATTAAAAGAAAGGGCAGAGGCCTTTGCTTAGTTCGAAAGGCAAAACAAAAGGTTAATAGCTACCATTCACTTATCAAAAAAAAAATAACTACCATTCAACGAGAAAAGGTGACATAGAGAAGTTAATTTAGCGAACCGATTGTGAATAACTGCTATTATTTATCCATGAACTCATTATTATTATTTTTTTTTTTTCTCACTACTTACACTTTTTCAAGTCATATAATTTTGGCAAAAAAAATTGTGAAATAGGCATTTAGCATAAAAGAAAGGGCAGAGGCCTTTGCTTAGTTCAAAAGGCAAAACAGACGGTCAATAGCTACCATTCACTTATCCCAAAAAAAAAAAAAAAAAAGAAGATAGCTACCATACAACGAGAAAAGGTGACAGTGAAGTTAATTTAGGGGACCGATTGTGAATAACTGCTATTATTTACGCATGAAATCACTATTTTTTTTATTTCACTACTTACACTTTTTCTCTTTTTCTTAAAACTACTTACACTTTTTCAAGTCATATAATTTTGGCAAAAAAAATTGTGAAATAAGCATTTAGCATAATCATAAACTAGATTATTTCCTTTTTAAAAGAAATTAAAATAATTGAAAAACATAAAGAGTTTCATTGGCTTTGATTTTATTTATTTATTTATTTATTATTATTATTATATCTTTAAATGAAATGGAAGTTGTGCTGTGCATGGGCAGGGTTCACATACTCCTCAGGACTAGAGAGCGTCGTTGAGGTGAAACAGCAGGATGAATATTTGTCGTGCGATATCAGCAATCCAATCAGAATGTACACGGACATGGATAGCATCTCATTGGACGGGGAAGGGATCCGCTACTTCGTGAGCAGCAAGCCAGACAGCTGCAAGAATGGCCTGAAGTTACACGTGGAGGTGCTGCCTCAGGGAACACCTGATGATTTCCAAAAAATGGCTCTAGCTTCTGGGCCCACAACTCCTTCTGGCTCGGCCCATCTTATTGGAAGCTCCATCCTCTTAGCATTTGGGTTCCTTTGCTATGCTATTGGTGCCTAGACACAATCTTTATCTTTTATCCACAGTAATTCTAGTTTTTGAGTCACAAGTTTAATGGGTATTGGTAAAAGAAAAAAAAAAAGACTTTTTTTGGATTTGTTATTATGTGGTAATTTTTAAATAGTACTGTTAGTGGTTGTGTTTGGATTGGGCTTATTATGAACTATGGTTGTGTTTGGATTGAGCTTATTATGAACTATGTAATATGATAAATATATTCAGCCCTTACAGCTTGCATTTGTTTACAATTTTTTTTTTTTTTTTTTTTTGAAGCCGCATTTGTTTACAATTTTATGCATGATAATATATAATATATTGTCTTAATTTTGTACGATGTTATGTGATTAATATTTTAGACATAATTTATTGTTAGAATGGTTTTTAGTGCTCCAACCGAAAGTCTTCATTCTTATTATAGATTACTTGGGAGATTTGAATATCCTCAAGTGCTAGTATTTTTACTTTTATAAAAAAAATTGGTAGTCCCACCGCTTAGGTCGGGTGTCACTGGTGGGCACGTAAAAATTATTGAATCCAATTGAAATCATATTAAATAAAAATGTTGAGTCATTCTCTATTGACTACTAAAGAATAAATACTGGAAATTGTCTATTTCTTTGAAGACAAAGGTAATCCTAAGGTGATATAATTTTCAAATAAAGGCACTATATTCCAAGGGCTATTATATTAGATTATGAGTTCAACGTAGCCCACAAAGAAAGATCCTTCTCCTTAATCTTTCTTTTGCCCCCCATTCCCTAGGGACAAAGTTCAGCTGAATTTAATGAGAAAATACACCACATGAATTTTATTTTATTTTATTAGTTATTACTGAAAGTAGCAATAGACACTAGACAGTGGCACATTGTCATTGTCACTCTTTTTGAGATTAAATTAAAGTTTTTTTTTTTTTTTTTTTTTTGGTTGGGTTAAAGAGATTAAATTAAAGTTCTAACAATTAACTTTATCTTCTCCTCAGCAAGAGAAAAGTGAAGTTTTCAATACTGCCATAGCCTGTGTTGAGTGAAGTTTTCAATTACCTGTTAGTATCCATTGTCAGCTACTGCCAATAGCCTGTGTTATGTGGATTGGGCTTTAGGCTGGTTTTTGAAGAAGCTGGGCTGAGGGAACTTACAATATATGCTTCTTTTTTATAAACATAAGAAAATACTGAAAACTAAAAACATATGCTATCCAAAGCTCATTAGGCTCCGCCTTTACAGTTTTGTAAATGCATACGGATCCGAGATATCATATATCAGTACAAAGTAACCCAATATTTATCCTCCATTACCTGACACAACTTTTGATTCTAAAATGGATCTTATACAAAACAAACTCCTTGCATGACTAGGATTTTTCTTTTTCTTTTTCTTTTTTCTTTTTTTTTTTTTTTTTTGGAGAAAGGGGGAGAGGCAGGTTGTGAAAGCCGGATAGGGTTTTGTTAGAAATGACATTGCTGGATTTGGGGAAATTGGCTGGCGGGAAGCAACGAAAAGCAAATGGACTCAATCATCTCTCGCTCAAAACAACAGTCAGATCCATTTCTCCAGTATATCTTAGAAATTTTCCTCAGAATATCTGAAAAAGTTTTTGTTTATCCCCCACCATATTTAGAAGAATTAAGAACACATTTAAGAGATTTTTGGGGGTAGTTGGGGTAGGAGGAAGGGGTGAATACCAGCTCACTGAAAAGCAGATGTACATGGATGGATCCAATCATTTCTCTCTCAAAACAACATAGTTAGACTTGGATCCATTTGACTTCTGTATCTTAGAAATTTTCCTCAGGATGGCGGCAAATGCGTTTTTGTCCTGCATCATACGCATAAGAAATCAGAATACATTTCATCCATTTTAAATTGTCAATTACTCCTTTGAGCAAACATGTTGTAACTCGTTACTCTTCTAACAAAAACAAGCCATGATTAAAATAAAGAGAAACAGGTCACCAAATTATATGTCTTTGTTCTGTATTATATGAGGTCATCTAGGCTCTAAAAGATCAGGTACAATGGTTTGTGCTGCAAGCACCACAAAATCATAAATTCTACATATATATATGCCACACAAATAATCCTCACATCAAGGACCAAAAATCATTCCCATGGATAAAGAAAATAAAAAACCATACCTAAACCCAAAAGAGCAACGTTTCAAAAACCACACTGTTTCAACACCCAAAATACATGAGAGATGAAGGAGTCAAACACGATCAAAGCATGATGTCATAATTTCCTGACTATTAATTAAAGAAAAGACAGTAAATACTGACAGAATAGATTGCCAAAAAAAAAAAAAAGTAATAACAAATGGGGAATAACAATATACAACCTCCTACCTACTTTATTTTTGGGTAAAAAAGAAGTGCTTATTCAATTAGATAATTGAAAATTAATCAAAACTATATGCCTTAATTGCTGAGGAATTTCGCCTAAACAAATCTTCACTCACACTTCATGAAAATTTAGCTAATTTACCTATCAAAAGAAAATTTAGCTAATTTAAATGCCCTTGACACAATGCATAGCTTCTAATTTCTAAATGAACCAAGAGTGCTTTCATGTCCTCAGTCCTCCACTAGCATGCCTTGCACAAAAGCTTCGTGTGTATCATAAGCTATCAATAGAAGATGAAGTATGTTATTCAATTACCAGCGACTTTGGCAAAGCTTGGACTATGGAGATTTAATCAACCAGGCATAGTGGAGTTAAAAAGGCCCAGGGATGATTTCTAATGGGTTTATTTTTGGTTGAGTGCTATAGAGTGTAGCCAATATAAAATTATTGGCTTGACATGCAAGCATAGTGTTGTAATAGCATGCATGTACCCATGTTGATGGGAATTTGAAGCTAACTATATAATAAATATTATATTATAGTTTCACACATTATAATTTGAGCATTTTATAAGTCTTCATTAACCAAAATAACATAAAATTGCACATCATCTCATTCATAACTCGATTTTTGACTTCGAATTTGATGCTCATGTTTTCTCCAAAAAAATGAGTAAAAGCTAAATAGATAAATACAACAAAATGAATATACTTTCTTTTCATGAAGGTTTTAAAAAAATAATAATAATAATAATAATAATAATAATTTCATTAAAATATTATTCATTATTTAATATTCAAATGAATAAATTTTAATTTTTCAAATTTGTGTCAAATACTTTATATTCACGATGTGCATAATTGTGAGTAATATATAAATTCCCCCCCCCCCCCCCCCCAACTTAAATCCTAGCTCTGCCATTGCTTGTGAGTCCATGCATTAGTCTCCAAACATGCAGGTTTGTGGGTAAAGCTTCCTCCACCGGCAACGACTAATATTTTTTAAAATAATAATAGTAATAATAAAGAGGCAACGAAGTTGGTTTGGGCTGATTAAAAGCTCTTAAGTCAACATTTCAACCAGTCACCATAGCCTGAGACAGACGGAACTAGGATTTTCCAAACTTATGTGACTGCTTAATAATGATAATTATACAGACATTCAAATATAAATCGATACATAAAAATAAAACGTACGTCTATTCAATGTTGACCATTAACAAAATATAAATGAAAAAAGTACACAAAAATTAGCCTACATTTTCTTTATTATTATTTTTTAATTTTTATTCTTAAAACTGAAATTAGTAAATTAACTAGGAAAATTACAGAATTGAAAAGAAACAATATATTTCTCAATTCTAAATTCAAAGTATTTTGTAATTAAGAAAACGAAATCAATAAAAAGATTTATCCAAAAATTTTTCCTTTTACGAAATTTTTTTTATTTTTTTTATAAGTAAAAGTTTATTGATCTCAAAAAAATGGAACACCCTAGTACACAGGGAGTGTACAAGGGGTCAAACAATCAATTTTCAGATGCACCAGGCATATGAGACTTCTCTCTTACTGAAATATGGGACCCACATGTCAATGAGAGAGATGTCTTATATGCCCAGGTCCAGCACACAAGATACCCTCCTGTGAGAGTGAGAAGGAGAGGAGGGAACAAGGGTGAAGCCCTTGATCCAACCAATAGCATTGAGAATATCGAGGTATAGGTGGTCCCTGGATGAGTTGGCAGCATTTCTTGAGGTGGTTAACAACTTCGATACGGTAGTACCACTTGAGTTTAGACATTTATTAATTAAAAAGTCATTTATGTTTTGCCAAAAATACACTGTTCATGCCTAAGGTTTACATGTTGAGCAATTTCAATCCCTAAAATTTAAAAATAAATAAATAAATAAAAAAGAGCCAAATAGCATTGCCCAGTCAAACAACCCCATCCAGTTAGAGTTTTAAGATGCTGTTAAAGAGCATACCTCTGGTGATCTTAGTCTTGCCTTAAAATTAGCAACAAGATCCTGAGTTGTCACTGGTGTCTTTTGCATTAAAACAGCCCTGATTTCGTCTTCAGTGACAGGCCCAGCAGACAATGTTGAAGCAGATTTTGATGATGATGATGTTGTTCCTTTTGAAGGCACAGTACTTTTAGAAGAAGGAACATTTTCTTCTTTTACAGAAGATTTTAGTTCCTGAATCCAGAAAAAATATATATATATATTAACACGATTTTATCAAAACATTACCACATTTAGGGAGCCCTTACTTATCATAGGGAATTAAATTCTTTGCATTGAACACAAACTTGATGTAAGCAAATCAAATTCAGGGAAAATAATGTCCTACATTTTCTGTCTTCACCTTCTTTGGAGGTGCACCACTAGTTGCTTTTGCATCATCCCCATTCAATTTTCTCTTAGACTTTGCAGACTTGGAGCTAGATGGGGTTCCCTTAGCAGGTCCAGAAGGCACCGTTTTTAAAGGACTGTTTTCAGCAGGTTCCTCTTTAGGTGCATCCTTCTGCTTTGGAGCCAGCACAGGGGAAAGGCCAATATCATCATCGATCTGGACAAACCAAAAGAAAACACTCCATCAATAGAGAGGAAAACAAGTGCAGTCAAATTTAGAACACATTGTTGGAAAGGAAAGGATTAATAATCATGAAAAAGGTGCTTTAAAGCTTGAATCACGGCCCTTTTCACTATTCATTACTTATATATAGGAAGCTTACAAGGTATATTCCAGATTGTAACAGCTGGTGGGGACAGCTGGCCTCTTAGGAATCTCCTAGAAAGGTACCGCCCATAACACTCAAGCGTACAACCCATAACAACATTTTCCTATTTCTTAACAGACATATAACGTTGGCATTCTTAATAAACATGGCAAGCCATTCTTTTAAAAGGGATTCAATCAATGTACATGCGAGTCTTATCAATGTCCAAGAACAAGAAACAAAGTCACTGACTTCACACTCCTAAAAAGAAAATAAAATGCCACATCACCATTCCAAAAATGAACTATATGGTATGAAATCAAATAAAAACATTGGTACAGTTAGACAACATCTATCATAATATCACAAAGAAGTGCGAATAATATACATAAGTTGTTAACATAGCAAGGTACTACAATTAAGAATCAAACTGAACTTACATCCTCATCATCATCATCATCCTCAGCATCTGAATCATTCAGCCCACCAGTTCGCCCAAGTAGCTTCTTCAACTCTTTTCCAGATTTACTCAGTCCACCCTCTTCTTCATTATCTTCATCCTCGTCATCTTCATCCTGCAAGAATATGTAAAAAGATTTTATCATTTTGACAATTTGTCTAGTGTTCAAATTGAAGAAGCCGCAACTTTGGATATCAACATGCACTGGGCAAAGCACGAGACATAAGTACTACTGCTAGTACCAGACACAAAATTGAAGAAGTTAAAACAGCTTATATAAAACATGAACAATAATTAGCTAAATCTCAAGAATAAATTAGGAACCATGAGTAAGTAAGCATGTGTAGCAGTAATGGAGGCACCAATTATGTGGGATGCTATAATAGGCCCAACACTATATGACTATGTATTATGGAACACTTGCCACAATTTTTGAACTTCAACAAAGTTCTAATTTCTGTGAGTATATCTCACAAATCAATTGCCAAACATACCACCAACCATCTTTTTAGCAAATAGTTATCAGAAGGCATAATGAGCCTACAATTTTTGGAAGATAATTCCCATGGGAATTAGTTTCTACTTATCTACAGATCAAATCAAGACATTGTAGTAGGAAACTGCATTCAAACAAAAAGATGAAAATATAATATAAGGCCTATTGTTGATGGAAGTGTATAATATTGCATATTTGGCAGGAGCGAAATAACTGCTAGAAGTTTTGAGGAATGTGAAAGTACTACTCTCAATCTTAGGTTGCTTCTCTTTGAATCTTTGTCTGATTGGACTCTAGCTTTGGGATCATTTTCTTTTATTTCTCTTTTAGATCTAATTGACCATTGTAACATCAGAGCTTGATTGTGCTGTTCCCATAGTATACTCCATGAGTACTTGGGCCTCTTCTTTCTTTAATAAAGTTTTGTTGCTTAAAAAAAAAAAAAAAAAACACACTCAAAAAATGTATCTTGCATGCTACAGACATTAATAGACAGGCAGCTTTAACAACAGAATGTATTTTAGAATGAGATGCACCGTTAATTGGTTAATATTTAGTCTTAGTTGAGTTAAGTTGCAATTCCATCCTTTAGTAGATAGTTTGCTTAATAGTCTACATGCTACCTGCCTTCTGGAAATTCTAGCTATTAAGAAACCTGTGCTTCCCCTACTATTGTAAGAATGCATGGTAACTCATATATATAGCTCAGCTCAGAAATTGAGAAGTATATTGGTTACATTAGTTACAATTTGGCTTCATGCAAAGTAAATGTTTACAAAGTACTATCTTCAATTCAAATAATTTCCAGTAGGGTAGATTTTTACTTCATGCCCTCCTGAACTTGTCAAAAAAATCTTTTCAGTAGGGTTTAACCCAAATTTTCCTGTTATAGAAGTACACACAGACAAACCTGCTTAATTTCTGGAGGAGCAGGAACTTCAGGGGCCAATTCTTCCCTTTCCTCAGGATCATTACCAACTGCTTCATCATCATCAGTGAAAATTTCTTCATGCTCCCAATCATCACCTGTTGATGCATACATTAGATTCAAAGAAAAGGCCAAGAGCCTTATAGCTCAACTAGCACTTCCTGGTGTTTCAAGCGGAAATGTCGAGGGTTCAAATCCCCCCTCCAACTATTGAATTATCCACACACACACACACACACACAAAAAAAAAAAAAAAAAAAGATTTACCATAAAAGCAGACATGATTATTAATTATAGAAGTCATCACATATTTTTCAATTCTTATCAGAACAAAGCATTCTTAACACGAGAAAGAATCACCTAACATTATGGAAATTCGTAGATGACTTTCCCCAAAACTTAAGACCCATCTTTTCATGCTTTTGCCTCATTCCACATTAAAGATGAATTTACAAGAAATACCATAAAATCAGTGCAGTACAAAAGGCAACCCAATGATGACATGCACTTTCTTCAAGGTTATGAGTACAATGCTATAGAAAATTAATAAATTACCAATTGTCCTAAAAGTTTAAGCTATTAGGAAAGGGTGAATTAATCACTTAACAATCCCCCTCTATTGTGGACCTAGAATCTTCCTTGATAAGTGGGGCCTAGCTCGTGGGATATTTAACTTTTTAAATAGGTGGTAGAGTGAATCAAACCACTCTTGTGAAAACCAAAATTTCCTTCCTAACATGCAAACATCTCCCCCACAGTCCCATGCATGCTCACAGCAACCAAATAATAATAAGGCTAATGAGCATAATTTCCTATACAATGCAGAACATAGTCCACAGTTCAACACTATCCTTGCACAGGCAGAACCTATCCACAATTATATCCCCTCCACCTAAGGTTGTTAGCTTCCAAGATTTTACCCAAAGCAGTTGGCTAACCAAAACAAGGCTACTTTCCAAGGTATCTTTACACCCTAAATGCCATCTAGAGTCATATCTTGAAACCATAGATGCCAATGGATACTAAGGAATCAAGTTCCTTTCCAAAAAGAATACTATTTAAAAAAATCTAAAAGGTATAGGTTGAATGTGGCCAGGGATCTCAGGAATGCTAGGTTGAAGGGCTTGACCAGACCGGTGCTAGGAAAGGAGGTTCAAAAGCTGAGTAGTTGGCCAGTTCATGGCTTGAATGGATTTGGGTTGCTTGTTTTGTGCACGCTGGCAGACTGGATTGTGATTGCATTGATTTGTTGTGGAGATTTATAGGTAGAATGTGGCCAGGGATCTCAGGAAAGCTAGGTTGAAGGGCTTGACCAGACTGGTGCTTGGAAAGTAGGTTCAAAATATGAAGGGTTGGATGGTTCATGGCTTGAATGGATTTGGGTAAGCTTTGGGTTGTTTTGTGCACACTGGCAGATTGGATTGTGATTGTGTTGATTTGTTGTGGATGTGTGAGCGCATGTGTGCGTTGAGTTTTGTGTGTCTGGAGGGTATTGCCTGTCAAAGGCTTGCAATTAAATAAATAAATAAACTGTTTTTGAGTTTTTCTTTAAAGCTTTCAGTTTTTATTTTCTATAACCTTTTTGAGTTACATATTTTGAAAAAAAAAATAGTTTTTTTTTTTTTTTTTAACATCGAAAACAGTTTCTTAGTGTTTTTAGAACACTTTTTAAAAACTGCTACCAAATAGGCCCCTAACATCTCTACTAGTTTTCTGTTATATTCCCCTGGAGAGAACCAGTCTCCAAAATCGTCTGAACAGTCTTCCAAGTCTCTTGACATGAATTAAATCAATTGGGTCCCATTAATACAAATTCACATGAAATGAAGAAAATAATCCATGGCAATGTCTTCTTCAATTGGAGAACAATGTACTGTAAAGAAAACTGCTTACCCTTTTCAATATCATCATCATCCAAATCAAGATCGCCACCCCTCGGACCTTCCTCATCATCGTCACCTTCTCTTTTGTTGAGTCCCAATCGATTCTTCCTTGCTGCCTCTTCTTCTTCATCCTCTTCCCCTTTATCTGAAACATTACCTTCTTCTTCATCACCAGTTGTTTTTTTACGTCCCCTCCCACCAGCCACACCACTCTCCTTGTCATCAAACCTCTCCACTTCACCAAATGCAGCAGCTCCGTTATTTGCAGCTTTCATCATCCATCTTTCATATCCATCTGCAGTCTTTTTCCTATTCCTCATCTTTTCTTCTGCTTCCTCCAGTGTAAGTTGCTTATACTGTGCAACCTTGTTAAAGTTGTACCTAAAGATTGGACAGACCAAACAACCATCACAAACACAAACAAAAGTTAACTCTACAATTTACAATTAAAATACCTACTTTCCCAAAGATATGGAACAAGCTAGTCTATAATGAATGATTTAAGCATACATTTTCAACTAATATTTTAACAAGACAAATCAAATAAAAATGAGAAGATCTTTAAACCACTACCCACCCCCCCCCCCCCCCCTTAAAAAAAAAAAAAAACAAAACAAAACAAAAAACAGTTATCATCACATAGACAAGAATTCTGGTATATATTTGGTCATACCAAGATCCAGCAGGGATAGCAACGAACTCCTTTCCTTGCATCATTAATAGGTAATACGTAGCAGATTGTGCACCTTCAAGATGACCTTGGAACTGGAATTGCCCTGTTTCGTCCTCCAACAGCCAGGGTTTATTCTTGTACTTCTCCTATGTGATGCAATAATAAATTTATATAAGAATACATGAAAAGAAGCCAATGAGAAGTGCAAAGGAACATTTTGATCTGACTTTTAAATAGGAAAATGAAACTTCATACAATATCTGCTCTACCATCAAGGTATGGGCATTCTTTTTTTTTTTCCACGTGGTGTTCCATCTTAGATTTTAACACAGCATGTGTACCACCACAGTGGGGAACTCGCAACTTGTGAATAACAGTTATTTCTTCAATTGTCAACATAATGTTTTGTTTCAGCTATTTTAGATGTAAGCTAGCATTTCTTTCAAGAAATAATGTGTTTTCTTTATCTATTTCACAATGCTGTCTCCCCAGACATTTCAGCACTGAATATAGCTGTTTATCGTACATTTTGCTATATTGTTTGCCCCCTGCCAATATTTAAGCTTGTCTAAAACCTATAACACAGGCTTCGTCTTAGAGAACATTCTCATTTTAATATAAATATTTTTAAGCATTAAAAAATAAGATAAATATGGTCCAACTCACTTTAAATGAACTCATATTCAAAAAAAATCAGTACCACTTAAAACTAAACAATAAAACCAAAACCAGCTTCATAATGGGGAGAAAATAATTTCTAAACTAAACCAGACCTGGCACTACCAGACTACCACAATAGCAAACATTGAATTACTATAGCAATCCCCATAATTCAGAGAAGTCCAATTCCCAAAACTTTAAATGAAGGGCAGAAACAAACAAACCATACGCAATAGGTAAGGACGTATTAAATACCCGCAAGGCATCAGTAACTTGGCGTCCTTGAAGCCCTTCTTTATGGAGAGACCATTTATTCTCAGCACTTTTCTTCTTCGAAAAATTTGGCAACCCAGTCACAAATCTACCAATAAAGTAATTCTTGTCGTTGCTAGAACTTGCACGAACATTATATTCCTACAATAAAAACAAGTAAAACGGCATATAAACTCTCTGCTTACAAAAAAATCAACCGCATAGTCTATAAAGTATTTCTTGAATCAATAAAGACGCAAGATTATAAACACCATGGATACACCAGTGAATACATATTTTCAAAGAAACCTAAGGACTTATCATGTTCACATTCTTTTTGATAACTGAAAAAGCCCTTCGCTTACTCTAAAAGCAAGAACTTGGACAAACTTGCACCGAGTAAAATTTCACTACGCATTTACACATAAACTCGAATCACTCACAAAGCGAAAATTTCTCACAAGAATCTCAACTACACATTATATTCCAACAATAAAAAAAAGTAAAACAGCAGATAAACTCTCAGCTTACAAAAAACATCAACCGCGCAGTCTATAAAGTATTTCTTGAATCAATAAAAATGCAAGATTATAAACACCATGGATACACCGGTCAAGACATATTTACAAAGAAACCTAAGGACTTATCATGTTCACTTTTTTGTTTTGATAACCAAAATTACTTTCACTTACTCTAAAAGCAAGAAATTGTACAAACTGGCACCGAGTAAAATTTCACTACGCATTTACTCATAAACTCGAATCACTCACAAAGCAAAAATTTCTCACAAGAATCTCAATTACACATTTAGCATCTCAATTCAGAATCAACAAAACCTAGTTATAGTTAAATCATCCACGAGCTTTCTTTAAACAATTAGCACATTAAAATTGAACAGTAAGATCATAATCAATAAGATAATCATAGCCTAGGGAAGAAGAAACACAAACACGCATTGAACAAGAAAACCATAGATGTATAGATACAAACATATACATAAATGAGAGAGAGAGACTGAACTCGAATCAAGCGAGTGACGGTGGCGCCGCACTCGAAGCACTTGCCACGGTTCTCGGCCATGGCTTTGCCACAGGTCAAGCACAGAGTCAAGTGCTTGCAGTTGCTTCCGTACAAGTCCGTGGTCGATCCGCAACCACTACACGACGGCTTCAACAGTAGATCGAACGACATGGTCCGCCGCCTTCAAAAATTATTTTTTTTTCCAGGGAAACAAACAGAAAATTAGTATTAATTGGTTCAAGTAAGAGCTAGGGTTTCATAAAGAATTACTAGTATTAATTAACAAAACTTATAATTATACCTTTCTGATCAGAGTATGAGAATTTTAGTTAGGAATTCAAAGAGATATTTAATTGGTTCCGTTTAGTTTGTAAGAGTCGCTTTTCACACGATCGGATTCGTATGAAGAGAGCTTGGGGAAGTCTTTGGGTGGAGATTATGGATCATATGCTAAAACAATGCGTGGTATTTATATTTATATACAAAAAAAAAAAGTTACGGTGTGCAGATTCGGATTTTTTTTTTTTTTTTTCATTAAAAATTCGAGCAACCCTAAGTTTTTGACCTTATGGTCCTTTTGAACTGCACGTCGTTTAATTCTAGACGGAACGTCGTTCACCATGTCTATATATATATATATATATATATATATATTTTTTTTTTTTCTTTTTAGGAAAATTTATTTTTAGTTTTTTAAAAAACAAAAATACAAGGATTTATGGGACATTTTGTGGAACAAAGTTTAACTCAAAACATATTTGGAGCCCAACTACCAATAAAAAGATGAATGCATATATGTATTGTATATGACAGAACATATATCATCTTTCTGTTAGTTGTTAGAGTTTAAAATTTCAAACATGTTTGGAGCTATATCTTTTTCTTTTTTTGCTCTAGAAAAAGAGGGGGGGGGGGGATGGGATTTTCAACTTTGATTAAAAATTGCCTCTTAAAATTTGGGCTATCTCAAGGACACCCCCCCCCCCCCTTTTTTTTTTTTTTTTTTTTTTTTTAAGTATTGACAATAATATATTAAAGAAAAAAAAGAAGATAATCTCTACCTATCTCTATCTTCCTAAGAGAAAACGCAAGATAGAGGAGTTGAGATGCTCATGGGCCCATCCCAATTACAACTAGTAGCCCAACAGACCAAATAAATGGGAAAAATAATTATCATCCCTTTGAACCAAAAAAAAAAAAAAAAAATCTAACAAGAAAGAGAACTCAAAGCAATCTTCAACTCTAGAAGAAAAGGGGCAATAAACCAACCCAACTTGTTTGGCTTGAGATATCTATAACCCAACTCACTTTTATCAAAGTTAAGTTTTAAAATATCAAAATAAATTAAACTAAAATATATAAATTAAGTTGTTGAGAGATTTTTAGTACAATGACATAGTTTGTTTTTCTTTATTAGGGAAACTAAGGTTCGAATCTCCCTTTTTTTAATGTTATAAGAATAATAGTTGAATTATTAAAAAAAATTCAAAATCCAAAATAAATCAAACTGATTATTAAAAGAAAGTTAAAAAAATCCATTAAAAAATCAAACCAATAAATTAGAAATAATATATATCACTTTATATTTGAAAAAAATTAATAGGTTTTAAATATATTAATAATTTGAGTTAGATCAGGTTAATCAAAGTTGAAATTTTAACAAACCTAAATTTGACCAATCACAAGCTTCTTAAAAAGATTTAGAACTCAATTCAATCCATCAAACCATTATAACAACAACAACAACAAAAAATCCAAGACTTCAAGTTGAGTTGGATTGGCATTTTTTTTAAAATGATAATTTGCTAGCTACAATGAGGGAATGAATATTTGAATCATGTACGTCTCTATTGTAAATAACAGAAAATATATGCTAGTTGAGCTATAAGGCTTTTACCATTAGATCATTCATTGAATTGACAGGTTGAAATGCATGCCCCTACAAAAGTGAAAGTAGAAAGAGGAAAGGTAAAAAACATGCATAAGCCAACTATAATCTCTAAACATTTAATCGTCACAACTCACAAACCAGCATTGATTAAGATTTCAAACAGCTCCGCACATAACAAATTAAACTTGGAAAACCATGGAACCCAAAAGTCAAGTTTATAAATAAGGACAAAGTTAACGGATGCTCTGAAAGCATTGGTTTAAACACTTTTTATAAGAAAAAAAAAAATTATAGGTTTTTATATTTCTCATAAAATTGGTATAAAAAATTTTCTAAAATGATTAATTAGTAAATGCTCTAAGGGCACCCAAACTAAGTGTGAAAATAATGAAAGAAGCGTCCATTATGAATTATCACGTGGTTATTAACAGTTGTGTTAAAATTAATCTTGATGATGTTAGGATGGGGAGAATTCCAAACTTTGAACTTTCACAAAGGAGAACTAATTGCTTCCAAGTACTCAATGCAATGCGTAGTGGGCCTAGTGGCTTTGTTTACGTCCCTAAATATGATAATTGGGAGATTCTTTCGACAATATTGAACACGCTTATCGCATTGAGCAAAAGATTGATCCATCCGCTTAATGATATAATAATTTTCATTATGAATTTTTTGGGAGACAGTAAGTTCAACTGTACAATTTAATAAATGTTACTTCTTAACATGGAAATTTTGTTTCTCAAAAAAAAAAACCAAAGCATGGGAATTTCAAAACTTAAGAGAGTGCTTTTCTCTTCTCAAAAATAAAAAGAGAGTGATCTTCCTTAAATAAATAAAAAAAGTATATATATATATATATATATATGGGTTAGGTTCATTACACCTGGTATAACTCTAAGCAATGTTACACCACCTAATAACTTATTATTAAATTAATATTTTGAAAATCCAACCGTTGAATTACATGTTCTATATGTTCTTAACATGCATGCCAATTTTCATATCAATCGGATGCTATTTACCATTTGATCTATAAACTCATATTTTATGCATTATTTTAAACTACAAAAATTTAAATTTTAACAATTGATTGATGACATGGTTATTAATCTTTAATCACCTTGAAATTTTGCAAGCAGGAAGAATATACGAAGATAATGTAATATAACGGTAGATTTATCAATATTCGTATCCAATTAAAAATTATTGAGTGGTATAACATTACTTAGAGTTACATCAGGTGTAACTTGAACCCAACCTTATATATATATATATATGAGCCAGCCATCATATTTAATGTTACTCAGCAACATTCCATTCACCTACAAATTTGGAGCTGTTGTCTTGACAAATGCAAGCGGATAAGTCTATCACCTGATTTTAGGACAATTTCATGCCAAAAACCTCTCCCTAATACTTCCTAAATACTGATTTGCTCACCAAAACAATGTTTGCTGATGATGCCGTGAAATCACCATAAGCCACATGGTCCTCACATGCTCGAAGCAATTCCTGCACAACAAAAGAGAGGAGACCTAACAAAGAGCACCGGTGTGGTGCTGGCCAAGTACCCTCTGAAGGTCAAGTTAGAACCTTTTTATACAACTCTAAAGTGCTAGAGCTGGGGTAAATTATGCGTACTTTTTTCCTGAGGGTTGTTGGGTTTTTATAGTAGTGCAAAACCAACTTCCGTTTCTGGCGTAGCAAGTTCTTTTCCTTATAGAGAAGATCTTCATTAGTGTGAGTATCTTCCAGAATCCCCCTCACATTATGACTCTATTCTTATTGGGATTATGTAGACCAAGGTTAATCATAATATGCAAGTTAATTCCATTTGGGGTTACTTAGAGATCACTTTAAAATCAAGTGGATGCCACGTGGCCATTTTATCTGTCTACCTTGTGTCCGTACATGTTGGGCCCGTCCACCATTAGCCCACAGACCCGGCACCGTCTAGTTTATTAAGATGGATTCGCCGTCTCTCATTTTTCCCTCTTCAGCTGCCCCCTCACTCCATGGGTCCATGACCTCTGAATGGATGGACCCGTGGAGTGACAGTTCAATTTTATCTCCTGAGGATCATCCCTAGCTTTGACAGGCTGGCCTAGGGCTATAAATGCTGAGTGACACGTGGCGTCTATTCATTGGTTCATTACTAGGAACGAAGCATCCCTTCATCTTTTGTGTCGTTCCCTTTATATAAACCTGTCTTTCCATACTTCATTCTTTACTTTCCAAAGAAATTTCATGATCAGAGCGATACCGTCATCATTGTCAGACAGATATACCGTCCAGTTTGGTGCATCCGTCATTCACACCTCTTTACTTTAGATCTTCAACTAGTAAGTATCCTTCTCTTTTTTCTTTAAAGAATTTTTATAATTTTTATACAACCGTCATCCTTTTATAGACCAATCAGTGTCTTAGGGTTTATCGTCACGTGTAGGTGACAAATGTCCAGTGCTCTAGTAACCAATCGTTTGTCCGCGACGGGCCAAGCTACGATAAAGTGTACCGTCAGGTCAAAAAGACCCTGACTCACCAAGTGAAGAAAGGAACCTGTCAGCCACTTCTCCTTCCTTAAGAGATGAGGGTTTAGAGATGGATAGGCTAAAGGGTGATTCTAGTGACAGTCTAGACGAAGCCGAGCCCCCAATTCAATCCATCGTGGGTGCTGATGGACTTAGGGAGTTCATCATGCTGCCCTTGTGGACGGTTAATGATTTTAATTCCTCAATCAAGGAATCATACTTCAAGACTCTTAGAGCTAAGTACCAAATACCGGATAACATTCCTTTTTGTCTACCATATATGTCGGAGATATGTTATTATAAAGGCATGGAGGGTGTAAAAGTCTATGAGCAGATGCTGAAGGCAGGGCTTAGGTTTCCTCTAAGTCCTTTCCACCGTCACTTTCTTCAACACTTAGGATTGGCCGTCACCCAAATATCCCCAAATGCCTAAAGGGTCTTCTAGGGTGTGGAGGTTCTTTATGGGGCCATGTCTGACGATGCTCGAAGGTTGACAGTGGAAGAATTTCTCCACTGCTACCTTCTTGCTAAGATCACTCAGTCAAGGGGCATGTACAGCTTCGTGCCCAGGAGCCCATTACTGAGGCTCGTGTGTGAGACCCCTGACTCTAATAGAAATTGGAAGAGTCGGTACTTTTTTATGGAAGGGGACGAGTGGATGTCCCATCCTGGTGATAATGAGTACATGCCCGTCAACACCACGTGGGGCATACCGCCTCCGTCTAGTATGCACCCGTTCTATTGCACACTAGTCCATACTTAGGCTTTAACTACATTAGTTTAACAAGTCATTTTAACTGTCTTCTTTTGCAGTTCGGGACTGTCCTCAGGTTACTCTTAAACAGTGGAGTTTTCTGGAGAAAATTTTCAACAAGACTAAGCTTGAGGAGAGGACTTAGGCCAAGCTAGTCACTCTAGACACCCTTCACTAGTACTTGATGGTCCAGAGCCCACCCCAGTTGCCTGCCGTTACGACGTTCAAGTACGCCAACGTAAGCCCATCCTCTAATACTTAACTATTATTTTGTTTTTATAAATCATGTAGGTAAGTCTATCCATCCACTTTTGCAGAGATGGAAGATGCCAAGAGAAGGGCTTTCATCAAGCAGTAAGCTGCTAAGCAAAAGCAGGGTGGTGGTGGTCAGCCTTTCAAGGGGATGGGTTCTTCCAACCCGTCTTCTAAGAGGAAGATATTGGAGAAATCCAACCGTCTTCTCAAGAAACCAAAAACTCTCCTTGAGCTCGTCGTGGGGTTGAAAGCTGATGTCAAGAAGACAGTAACCCCCGTCGAGCTAGGAC
This sequence comes from Quercus gilva, assembly GCA_023621385.1. NCBI lineage: Eukaryota > Viridiplantae > Streptophyta > Magnoliopsida > Fagales > Fagaceae > Quercus > Quercus gilva. The sequence continues at coordinate 79,821,788 of CM042477.1, read as the reverse complement.
GGGGTAAGGGTTTAATGAAGGGCCCGGACACCATCCCTAAGAAGCCTCATGTCCTCCTCCGCGAGGATTCAAAGTACGCATTGGAGAAGCTCTCGTCCATTATCACACCTAACGACTACGAGGACCTGAGCAACCATGCTACCAAAGCAATAGGGGAGACGGGACTTTTCAGTATTGCTTAGGTACTATATCTGTCCCTTTTGCCATCATTATCACATTCTACTTGCCTTAGTTCTAACTCCTTAGTTTTATCCAGGCAATGGTGATGATGAAGGGTTTAATGGGATGGTGTATGAACCATGAGACCGCCTTGGAACACATAAGGGCGAAGGCGAACCAGACGGAGGATGAGCTGAACGTCCTAAAGGCTTGGAGGACAAGTATGGAGAAAAAGTTGTCTCTCTTGAAGAAGGCCGGGAAAGAGCTTAAACAGCAGGTGAAGACACTGAGGATGGTCCTAGAGGATAAGGAGAAGGAGATAAAAGATGCCAAGGACTAGCTACATCAAGCGAAGGAGGCAGCGATCTGTGAGTATCGTGACTCCAACTCCCTTTTGGAGGAGCTTGGGACCTCCTATGCTAACGGCTTTGGTGATGCTCTCCGGCAGGTCAAGAAAGCTTGTCTTGACCTTAATGTTTCTCAATTTCATATTGATGCTCAAGCCCAAGCTATCGCTCCGCCCGTCGCCTCTAAGAGTACGGATGATCTGTTCGCTGATGATGCCCTTCTTGGCGACAGAAAGTCAACCATCGTTCAAGGCCAAGCCAAGCCCATCGGGGATGATGCCCGTGAACCTGAGAATGTTGAAGAGAAGATCGAAAACACCCCTCCCCAACAGCAGTAGGCTTTTTTTTTTTTTTTTTTTTTTAATGAAGAAATTGTAAGTTATTTGGAGAACAATTTTCTAATTCATCCATCATTTTGTAGACACCTTTCAGGCTTTTGAGTAATTTTAAACTGTTTACTTTTTTTGTTCGTCTACTTGTATGCTTGTGGATAATTTTGTTTAGTGCTTACAGCTGTTTAGAGTGGATCCATTCTTTAGGATCCATCCATTTTGGGGTCAATTTATTTCAACGAGCTTTTTAAGCCTATCCACTAAATGACCTTTCCTATCTTATGGACTGTCTGGCGAGTCGTCTGACCCGTCCACTTCATGGATTTTGTGGATTAACAACATATTAACAAATTCATCTATGTAATAATGGACTCGTCCACTTTTATGGACCTTGTAATAAATTCGTCTATTTTAATAATAGACCCGTCCTCTTTATGGATTTATAATAAATTCGTCTATTTTAATAATAGACCCGTCCACTTTTATGGACTTTATAATAAATTTGTCTATTTTAATAATAGACCTGTCCACTTTATGGACTTGATAAATCCACATATTCAATGATAGATCCGTCCACTTTATGAACTTGATAATATTTTCATCCTCCTGGGATGAATTCCACTTTGTGGATTTAAGCGTATCAATGTATTGTTGAAATTGTCCACTTTATGGACAATATTCTCATCCTCCTGGGATGAACTCTTCCACTTTATGGATTTAAAACTTTAAATGAACGCAGAGACACGTAGGATTACACATATTTCTGAATAACTCCTCTTATTGTGGTAAACATGTGTTTGAAATTATTCCTTAAAAAACCTGCCCTTTGGGCTTAAAAGAAATAAAAACTTTAGCCAGAAAGTAATAATAAATGAGTAAAAAAAATTAACTAGAATGCGATAAACTGGAATTGAGGAGTGTAATATTATTGTCGTCCCTGTCACCGCCTACTGGTAGTACTTCTTTAGGTGTTCTGTGTTTCATGGGTGATGCAACTTTCGTCTTTCCAGCATCTCCAGGTGGTACGTTCCCTTCCTATGCCATGATACAATTCTGTATGGCCCTTCCCAATTTGGTCCTAACTTTCTCTGGGTGGCGTCTCTCGTGACGTCGGTCACCTTCCTCAAGACAAGGTCTCCAACCTAGAAGTCTCTGTGCCTGACTTTTGAGTTATAGTGCTTTGCCATGGGGTTCTAGTATCGTGCTAACCTTTGTTCAACTATTGCCCTAACTTTGTCCACCAGATCAAGCTGCAGGCGCATTGCTTCCTCATTTTTGCCTTCATCATGGTTCCTCACCCGGTAGCTCGTGAGACCTAAATCTGCTGGGATGACTGCCTTACTTTCGTATGTCAGTCGGAATGGTGTTTCCCCTGTAGTTGTCCTTGCTGTTGTCCTGTATTCCCATAAAATACTTGGTAGTTCATCTGGCCATATTCCCTTTGCCCCCTCGAGTCGAGTCTTGATGATTTTAAGCAAGAATCGGTTCGTAACTTCAACTTGTCCATTGTTCTGTGGGTGAGCAAGAGATGAGTAATGGTTCCTGATCCCAAGCTCCGAGTAGAAGTTTCTGAATGCGTCGTTGTCGAACTATTTTCCATTATCTGAGATGAGTACTCTAGGTATGCCATACCTGCATATAATGTTCTTCCATACAAAACTCCGTATATTCTTTTTCTGTAATAGTGGCTAAAGTTTCTGCTTCTACCCACTTTATGAAGTAGTCGATGCCAACCACCAGGAATTTTAGCCGCCTAACTATTGTTGAGAATGGACCCATGATGTCTAATCCCCATTGAGTAAATGGTCACGGGGCCGTCATAGGGGTAAGCTCCTCTGTTGGTTGCCTTATGAGGTTGTCAAATTTTTGACACTTATCGTAAGCCTTGACATATGCATGGGCATCCTTCTGCATGGTCAGCCAATAGTATCCTACCCGAATTAGCTTATATACCAACAACCGCGATCCCGAGTGGTTCTTGCAAAATTCCCTCGTGAACTTCTTTCATAACATAGTCTGCTTCTTCGGGGCCGAGACACCTTAGGTAGTGTTGGGAGAAACCTCTTTTGTATAGAACGTCCTTAATCAGAGTGAAGCGTGACGCTTGTACCTTCAACTTCCTTGCAGCATCCTTATCATCCGGTAGCTCACCGTTCTTAGGTAAGAAGTTATTGGTGTCATCCAACAGTTTTTAGAACCTATCTCCTATACACTGGCATTGTCTATTAGTTATGAGATTTGGACAAAGGACAATACCTGCTCGGGGATGAGCATGTGTTTTGCTGAAGTAGCTTTAGCGAGCCTGTTGGCACGTTCGTTCTCTTCCCTTGGGATTTGAACAAATTTTATTTAGAGGTTGCCAATTCAATCCTTTACCACATCGAGGTATTTCTTCATCTGTTCATTCTTGCACTCATGGTGACCATTGATCTGACTTATTATAACTTGGGAATCACAGTATACAACCATATTTTCAACTCCTGCAGCTCTCGCGAGGTCTAGCCTTACTACCAAAGTTTCGTACTTTGCTTCGTTGTTTGTGGTAGGAAAATCCAAACGGACCATGCATTCGATCTTGTCTCCTTCTAGGGTGTGGAGTACCACGTCAGCTCCACTTGCTTGCTTATTGGAAGATCCGTCTGTGTGGATTCTCCACTGCGGGACCTCTTCTGGCCCCTGGTCCTCTATAAGAGTAAATTTGGCAATGAAGTCAGCCATTACCTATCCCTTTATAGCAGTGCGTGGCCGATACTGTATGTCGAATTCACTTAGCTTAACTGCCCATAATGTCATTCGTCCCGCAGCTTCAGGGCCACTCATAGCTCTTCGGAGGGGCTTATCCATCGGGACAACTATGGTATGTGCTTGGAAATATGGCTTGAGTTTTCGTGCCGCGGTCAATAACGTGAAGGCCAGTTTTTCCATCTAGGCGTATCTCTCTTCTACCCCCTGCAACGCTCTGCTTGTAAAGTATACGGGCCTATGCACTCCATCCTTTTCTCGAACTAAGGTAGCGCTTACGACGACTGGGGAGACGGCCAAGTATAGAAATAGCTCTTCCCTTGGCCTAGATGGGCTGAGTAATGGAAGGGATGAAAGATACGTCTTTAGATTTTCGAACGCCTGTTGGCACTCATTCATCCATTCAAACGATTTCCTTAACGTGCAGAAGAAAGGCAAGCATTTGTCTGTCGCTTTTGAAATGAATCTGTTTAGTGCCGCTATCTTGCAGTTTAGGCTCTATACTTCCTTGACCGTCTTTGGTGGGGCTAATTCCATTATAGCCCATATTTTCTCTAGATTGACCTTAATACCCCTTTAGGACACCATGAATTCCAAGAACTTCCCCGCAGTTACTCTGAACATACATTTGCTCGGATTTAATTTCATGTCGTATAATCGGAGGGTGTCGAAGGTCTCTTGGAGGTGGCTTAAGTGACTGTCTTCCCGTGTGCTTTTTACAAGCATGTCATACACATAAACTTGAACATTCCTCCCGATCTGATGCACAAACATCCTGTTTATCAACCTCTGGTACGTGGCCCCTGCGTTCTTGAGTCTGAATGGCATTACCTTGTAACAGAAGAGTCCATGGCTGGTAATAAACGAGGTTTTCTCCTAATTAGCCTCATCCAACTTGATCTGGTTGTAGCCCGAAAACACATCCATAAAGCTTAGGAGCTGGTGTCTCGCGGTTGAGTCTATTAATGTGTCAATTCATAAAAGAGGGTAACTGTCCTTAGGGCAGGCCCTATTGAGGTCTGTGAAATCTACGCACATCCTTCATTTTTTGTTGGCCTTCTTGACCATGACCACATTTGCCAACTAGTCGGGGTAGTATACTTCTCTTATGAAGTTAGCTTCCAACAACTTCTGAACTTCCTCAGCTATGGGCTTGTCTCGCTCTTTTGCGAACACTCGTTTTTTCTATCGAACAAGAGAGAATGAGGGCGACACATTCAACTTGTGGACCATTATTGACGGATCAATCCCTGACATGTCCTTATGACTCCAAGCAAATACATCCTGATCAAGAATGTTGTGAGTGCTCAATGCACCGGCCAGCTGGCTAGAGTACCTATCCTCGTCGTCCGCTTAGGTCTAGAATCATAAAGTGGTACTTCTTCCACCGGTTCTGTTGTCGTCCTTTGTTCCTCTATGCACATGGTTTGTAAATGATCATCCGTCTCTAGCATGGCGATATAGCATTCGCGTGCCGCCACTTGATCACCCCTCACTTCTCCCATTCCAAATTTGGTGGGAAATTTGACCATTAGATGATAGGTCAAGGTCACAGCTTTCCATGAATTCAGAGTAGGACGTCTAATATGGCGTTGTATGCAGACGAGCAATCAACAACTAGGAAGGTAACATCCTTGGTGATCTGTTGAGGGTAGTCTCCAACCATTACTAGCAATGTGATTGCTCTTAGGGGATACACCCTTGTCCCTACGAATCCTAAAAGTGGTGCATTGGTTGGAATCAGTCGATCTTTCTCTATTCTCATCTGTTGAAATGCTGGATAGTATAAGATATCCACAGAGTTTCTGTTGTCCACTAAGACTCGATGGGTGTTATAGTCTCTGACCCGAATGCTGACTACAGACGCGTCGTTATGTAGGTGGTGTAAGCGTCGGGCATCCTCTTCCATGAACCCAATCACAAGGTTGTCGATCTGTGCAATCTTAGGGACATGCCCTGTCAGCTGGACGTTCTGAACCGTCCATAGATATGTCTTTCGTGCCTTCTTGAAAGAGCTGGAAGTCGTAATGCCCTTTACAATTATCCTTATATCTCCTAATGGTGGCCTAGGGCACTCGTTCTCTCTCCGGGTTGGTGGTCCTTAGGGCTATTATGTTAATTCCTTGCTGACAAACTTTTGGAGATTGCCTTTTCGAATAAAAGCTTCTATTTGCTGTTTTAAGTCGTAGCATTCGGATGTGTCGTGATCGTGATCACGATGGAAGCGGCAGTACCTATCCCTAGGTCTCTTGCTGGGATTCCCCTTCAACTTTCCGAGGAATGTCAAAACTCTTTCATCTTTGATCTGCATCAGGACCTAATCGATTGAGGTATTCAATGGGGTGAAATTGGTGAATCTTCCTGTTGGGAGTTTGGAGCATCGATCATCCCTTTTATCTCCCGTTCTAGCCATCTTTCGCCCTCTATCCTATCGGGCTTCCCCTTATCACTCTCTCTTCTTAGGCTTGTCCTCCCGGGCTAGCAATGCATCTTCAGCATTCATGTACTTGGTAGTCTTGTAAAGTACTTCTAACATGGTCTTAGGGTCATTTTTGTACAAGGAAAATAGAAATTTACCCTTATGCAGCCTATTTGTGAATGTTGTCACGAGTATCTTGTCGTCAATTTCATCGATCGAAAGTGCTTCCTTGTTGAAGCGGGCTATGTAAGCTCTCAACATCTCATCCTCCCATTGCTTAATGTTCATTAAGCACGCGGTAGACTTTTTGTATCTATGACCCCCAATAAAGGGCGAGGCAAACTGGACACTCAACTCCTTGAAGGTTCAAATAGAATTATGAGTCAGGCTGTTGAACCAAATTCTTGCAAGACCCTTTAATATGGTTAGGAAAGCCCTATACATGATCTCGTTTGCCACTCCATGTAGGTGCATTAGTGTCTTGAAGGATTCTAGGTGATTTAGGGGGTCCTTAGATCCGTCATAGCTGTCTACCTAGGGCATCCGAAACTTTGGTGGTAAGGAGAATGACGAAATTGCAAGGGTAAACAGTGAATCGATTTGGTGGACTAAATCGTCGAGGTCACTAGACACCCATCCCCTGAAGGCGTTCATCATGAAATCTATATGTTCCTTCATCATCTGCATCTCCGCGACTATCTGAGGGGGAGCTGTATCTGTGCCTATCGGACGGCTGGTTTCCGGTCGCTTTTGCCTACTAAGGGCATGGCTGCCCTCGAGCCCCTCTTGGTTCCTTCTTTTTGCGTTGGTTGCTTCTTGGTCTTCCTCCTAGGTGTTCTGCGCTGCGTTCTTCTAGCGCAATCGTTCCTCTAGGTCGTGATTCTACTTGGTGAGGCGTTCCACTACTGCTGCCAGGGTTTGAACTTGCCTTTCCAGGGCCGTGGTGCGTTGTTCGTCACCTTGATTATTGGTGGTTATTGCCATCGATCGAGTAAGTACCATGCAACTTTTGTCCGGGAGTAGTGAGTATGGCTATCTCAACGTATTTTCCATAGATAATGACAACTAATGATGCTGTGAAATCACCAGTAAGCTACACAGTCCTTACATGCTCGAAGTAATTCCTGCACAACAAAATAGAGGAGACCTAACAAAGAGCACCGGTGTGGTACTAGCCAAGTATCCTCCAAAGGTCAAGTTAGAACCTTTTTACACAACTCTAAAGTGCTAGAGTTGGGGTAAATTATGTGTACCTTTTTCCTAAGGGTTGTTGGGTTTTTATAGTAGTGCTGAACCGACCTCTGTTTCTTGCGTAGCAAGTTCTTTTCCTTATAGAGAAGATCTTCATTAGTGTGAGTATCTTCCAGAATCCTCCTCACGTTGGGACTCTATTCTTATTGGGATTCTGTAGACCAGGGTTAATTGTGATACGCAAGTTGTTTCCATTTGGGGTTACTCGGAGATCACTTTAAAATCAAGTGGATGCCACGTGGCTATTCTATTCGTCTACCTTGTGTCCGTACATGTTGGGCCTATCCACCATCAACCCACAGACCCGGCACCGTCTAGTTTATTAAGATGGTTTCGTCGTCTCTCATTTTTCCCTCTTCATTTGCAAAGCAAGCTCTATGCATTGTAAATTTGTCATTTTCACTCCTCATATTCTTTACTAGTTTTTTATTTAAACATTGAAGCCTAACTGGCCACCCTCTTTAGGCTATCTTGGTTAGTATCAAATCTTCTTCCTGAGCAAGCGATAGCTTTGGTTGGGAGGGTTCAACTTGTTCAAAATGAAAATTTGTCTTATGAAACGGTTTCATGAAACTCGAAATTCTTGTTGTGGTTCTATCTTTCACTTATACAAAACTACTACAAAAGGAATTCTTTATGATTTGTTTGGTATAGACAATTGAAAACTCGGAGAATGGAGGATGGAGGATAGAAAAGTAAGAGGAAATAATGAATTTGTTTTTCCCTATTGCGTTTGTGTTAATGCATCCACTAATGGAGTACTCCAAAGAATCCAAACACACACCCCAATTAGCTACTTCACCAAACACCAAAACACTCTTTTAAGTTTTAAATAATATTAGAAGCATTCGTGGGTGGGAGTCGATTTAATAAAAAAAGTATTAGAGTTTAAATATGATTGAACATATAGTTCACATGAAGACTTATATTTTCTCAACCTCATGGTTGTACTTCTTGCTCATCTTTGTACTTAGAGGCTTGACAGACGAGTTTAAGAAAAGTATATATGGCTGAATTGTGAATTTTCTCATTGGCTTGAGGTTGAAGGTTCTACCTTTCATTGACTCATGGAGCTAGGGCACTAGCAAAACATGCTAATAGGAGTACCAGTAAGTATTGGGGTACCGGAAGGAAGTGGTGAAGACCTGTTTGAATTTGAGCTTTGGAGATTAACTTATGTGTTTGATTGAAAGAGTGGAAAAATGAATAATAAAAAATGAAAAAAAGTGCTACATCTAAACATTTTTACAACAGTTTCATAACAAATTATATATAGTTAGTTGTTATTAGTTCTAATTTGAACCCGCCACTTAAATTATATTTTTGCTCACCCCCCATAGCCCCAATTTTTCCCCTTTTCTACCCTTCACATCTTCACCCGGACAGAGCATAGGTCTTAGAGGTAATGATTGGTTTCAATTCATTGTGGAACTTTCCTGCCATCTTGATTTCCTATTTGACATAAGCACTAAATGCTAAAATTAAGTAAAGACTACTAAAAAGAGGGGAAGTTAATAAATGCCCTAGGAGCATTGGTTTATAAAAAATTTAAAAAAAAAAATTATAGGAAAAGATAAAAATAACTACCTATTTTGACAGTTTTTTTATTTTTTATTTATTTTTCATGAAAGTGATATTAAACTTTTCTAAAATTGTCCATTAACAAATTATGCCCTAAGGACATCCATTAACTAGAAGAAAAAAAAAAAATAAAATAAAGACATGAATTACAAATAAAATTAATTTCCAAGTCAATTTCTCTTACAATTTTGGAAGCTTTGTGGTTGTTTAGGTACATCTTCGAGTCTCCAACAAGGTTTCAGTTAGGGGTGGCAATTCATGTTCGCAGGTTGGGTTCGTATCGTGTCAAGCTAGCCATGAGTATTCGACTATATGGATTAACTTAAACCCGACCTATTTAGTAAACATGTTAGAAATCCTCAACTCGAACATGACTTGTTTATTAAACAGGTCGACCTGACCCAACACGTTTAGCTCGTTTAATTAACAAGTCATGTAAATGTCAATACAAATGACTCGTTTAATAATCTATTTAATTAATAGGTCATACCTAACCTATATAATTTTTATCAATTTCTATATATCTAAAATTAAAATACAATTACAACTATAGATATAGTAATAAGCATATAAAAACAACCATAAATTAAGCAATAATATCAATATAACTAATAACTTAATAAGCTATATAGGTCAAACGGATTAAACGGGTTCAAATGTTAAACACAAACACACCTGTTTATTAAAGGGGTTAGTTGTGTCAACCCGAATATAACCCAAACCCGTTGAGCCTCAACCCATGACCTGTTTATAAATGGATTAGTTGTGTCGAGTTCGCAGGTCGTGTCAAATTTTGCTACCTCTAGTTTTACTGGCTTTTTGAGTAAGAGGGATTTGGTTTAGGTCTAATACCTCAATGCATTGGATTCAATACTATCAAAAATGGTGTCTATTATGTAAGTAATTACATGTCATCATCACATGGAGAATAAAACCCAAGCTCTACTTGAGGAGAAATTATAATATCTTTTTGATAGGCTACGTCATTTGTCAATCATTTCACTAAAAAACTCCCACCTCATTTGAGTATAAATTTTTTTTAAGCAGAAACTAACTACTAACTTAATAATTTTAAACAAATAAGAGTCTTTTAGTGGAATGGTGGACAAATGATATGGTCCACCATGAAAACGGTATAATTTCTCTTACTTAAGCGAAGAGTGTGCACATTTTAGAGAACAAAAGACTTAAAAGGAAAAAATAAAATAAAAGATAAAAACTAGTAGAGTGAGAGAATATTTGAGAATTTTAGTTTGATTTGTTCAGTTGGAGGAGAGAGAGATATGACAAAATTTGATGGGTCAAATTGCAGAAATAATTACTTTTTTTTTAATGAACGATTACATATTACTCCTATAGTCCTATTTTATTTTTTAGAAGTATCCTAGAGTCCTATGTGATTACAAGAGATTAAAAAAAAAGGGCGTAAATGCTTTTTTAGTCCTTATATTTTACACTTTTTTCATTTTGGTCCCTACATTTTGTTTTTACCACTTTTAATCCCTAAACCAATTAACGCCTGACAATTAGGTCCTTTTCGTCACCCAACTAACAGTAAAAGCTGACGTGGCTGACGGTGGAATAAAAAATAATAATATAATCACACATTAATTAATTAAATTAAAAACAAATATTAAAAAAAAAAAAAAACTAATTAGTTTTTGGGAATAACATGAAGAAAACAAGAACTTGAACCTAGATCAAAGAACTCAAGAACACAAACCTAAACACAGAATTTTCTTTCCAACTGAACCCAAACCTAGAAATTTTCTCTCTATCCAAACACAGAAAAATCCAGCCACCACCTCCACCGATCAAACCCAGCCAACAAACATAAACACAAATCCAACCAACAAACTTAAACACAAACCCATAAATTTTCTTTCCACCTGAACCCACCACCTCCATCTATCAAACAACCACTATCCACCATCACAACCGCCACAACCCACCATCCCAACCACCACAACCAAACCCAACTCGGTCTCAACCCCAGCCACCCCGATATCTACCTACCCCAGTTGGCTCATAACCCACCCACCCCAACCCAACCTCAACCCCAGCCACCTCGACTCAAGCCACCCTAGCCAATCTCAACCCACCCACCCTAGCCTGACCTAAACCCAACCGACCTCTACCCACCCCAGCCAGCTCACAACCCACCCACCCCAACCCAACCTTAAACCCAGCCACCCCGAACTCAACCCTAGCCACCCCAACTCTAGCCACCCCAGTCAGTCTCAACCCACCCACCCCAGACCAACCTCAACCCACCCCACCCCGCTCTCAACCCATCCACCCCAACCACCACCAACCACAGCCACCACGAGCCACTACACCACCAGTTACCATGAGAGTGAGAAACACGAATGTGTGTGTGTGAGAGAGAGAGAGAGAGAGAGAGAGAGAGAGAGAGAGAGAGAAGAAAAACTAATTTAATAAAGTGAGAAGGAAGAGAAAATAATTTGAACTCATTTTGTGATCTCTTCCCAGAATTGATCATTGGTTTTAATTCTATTTTTTTTATTTAGTTAAAATTAATAAATTAATTTTTTAAATTTATATGCTGACGTGGCATTATATTCTGTATGATTATATTATTTTTTTATTCCACTGTCAACCACGTCAGTTTTTACTGTTAATTAGATGACGAAAATTACCTAAATGTCAGGCGCGTTAATTGATTTAAAGACTAAAAATGATAAAAACAAAATGTAGAAATTAAAATAAAAAAAATATAAAATGTATAGACTAAAAGTTTATTTACGCAAAAAAAAAAATTCACAAAAATATTGATGTATTTATTTAGCACAAAACAAAAGGCACTCCCAAATTCCCAATTCCCAAATCCCAATCCAGCCAAACTTTACCAAACGAGTTTTTTTCTTTTGGGTGAATATCATCAGCCATCAGTCATCGCTATCATTTGATACCTACCAGAGTAGGTCCGTCCTAAGATGACTTCACGTGGGGCATGGCATGGGGAAGCAGATAAGATGCGAGCAGCACGTACGTTTTGAATAACGGGTGGCCATCTACCTCATCCTCATGCTTTGTGCTGTTATTAATCGCTGGCCATCCACCTACCCCGCTAAAAAGACTCGGTCTCTAACCTCAAACTCAAACAAACCCAAGTCCTAAATTATTATTATTTTTTTTAACAAGATAAAATTTATTTTAGCTTAATTTATATATATAAGCGCATAAAACTTTTTCTTAAAAACTTGAATCTGGCCTTTGTTTTCTATATTTTATAAGCACTTATGCTTATAAAGTGACAACCACAACAAAATTAGACTGTAATAACTTTTAAATTATTCTAATCAATCGTATTCCAAATCTCATAATATAATTTAGTACAAAATTTAGGCATAGTAACTTACTTAGATTTCATTTAACTAAAAGATATCCTTCTATTTTGTGAGAAAAAACTTACGTAACAAAATTTCAAGGGAAGAAATTTTATACCTATGTCTTGGTAAATAATTTCACCCTTTAAAATTTCCATATAATACTCACAATCACAAGCAAAAGGACAATGACCCCATTCCTTGCCTGTAGCTTTGGCACACACTCTCCAAATACTAATATCTTCTCCAAATAATCCCACACTTCACTGTTTACTGAACTACTCTCAGTCATCGGAGGGAGGGACCTTCGTACGACGCCGTTTCGATTCCGATTTTTCCATAAAATGACTTTGAAATCTTTCATCGAAGTCCACCCGGACTCTCACTTCCCCATACAGAACTTGCCGTACGGCGTCTTCAAGCCCGAACCGGCTTCACCGGCTCGGCCGGGCGTCGCGATCGGCGACTACGTCTTGGACCTCTCTGCGGTCGCCTCCGCCGGTCTCTTCGACGGTCCAGTTCTCAAGATCAACTCCGATTCCTTCCTTCAGGTTCGTTTTGGTCACTTTTCGATCACAGTCATTCGTTCTCGTTCACGCACAATGCTCTGCAACTAAACGCTGTCGTTTCGATTCTCTGAATTTAGAGAAAATGAACAAATCAGCTTGTCTAAGTTTAATTAAGGTGGAGATGTTTTCAAGTAATTAAGATATTTTTTAGAACTCTCTGTTTTTGGATTGTTAATAATTATTGTAGAAATTGTTCTATTTGTGGAGCAATCCGTAGTGCGAGAACAACAGCAATGGCGATGATAACTCGCCGATAAGGAATTTTGGTTGCATTGTTTTGAATTTCATGTTTGGTGGAGAATAGATGATTATCATGCCCTCTTTTTTTGATAATTTGAATTGCAAGTTCAGGTCGAAAATGTTTTGCAATTTGTTATGTTTATTTTTTTGCCAGCCTAATTTAACTTGCTGATTACTATGAGTTTCTGCACATTTTGGTTGCATTATTATGAGTTTCAGATGTTTGGTAAAGAATACACGATCATCATGTCCTGTTTTGTTGCTAATTTAGGTCGAAAATGTTAACTAATTGTTTTGCAATTTGTAATGTATTTTTTTTTTGCTAGCCTAATTTAACTCGCTGATTGTTTCAAGTTTCTGCGCATTTCTGTCGCATTGTTGTGAATTTCTGATGTTTGGTGGAGAACACATGATAATTATGTCCTGTTTTGTCAACAATTTAACTTGCGAGTTTGGGTTGGTGGAAAATGTTAACTGATTGTTTTGCAATTTGATATGTTTTTTATGGCCAGCCTGATTTAAACAAATTCCTAGCTTTGGGACGTCCAGCTTGGAAAGAAGCTCGTGCTACTCTTCAAAAGCTGTTGTCAGGTATGCTAATTATCAGTTGAATTCTTCTCTTGGTTTGGCATCTATTTTTTGTATTAAACTATATGAGGCAAATTTGAAGGAAGTAACGGAAGTTTATTTATCCTCTGATGCAGCTACTGAGCCAGCATTACGTGACAATGCAGCTTTAAGGCAGAAAGCACTTGTGCCATTGGTAATACTCGTATACAGTTCCAAATATGTAATTTCTCTAAAGAGGCAGGTTTCTAATGTTAATTTTTTGTCTAATTGTTACTTGTTAGAGCAAGGTCGAAATGCTTGTTCCCATTTCAATAGGGGATTACACAGACTTCTTTTCATCTATGCATCATGCAAAGAATTGTGGAACCATATTTCGTGGACCAGAGAACCCAATTCCGGCAAACTGGTACCTTGGCTTTGATGTTTATGACTGAACCCCCCTCCCCTTCCACCCTTCTTTTTCAAGCTGACTAAGTGTCATTTGATTTCCAGGTTTCACCTTCCCATTGCGTATCATGGACGGGCTTCATCTATTGTTATCTCTGGAACAGACATAGTTCGACCAAGGTTTGACAATATAAATTTTTTTTATTTTTTATTTTTTTTTATAGGATTTAAATTTTATTTTGATCCTTGGTTTTGTTGCTAAAACATAAAGATAACAAAAATGTCATTTATCAAAAATACCCTGAAAAAAGAAATGCAAAGAATGCAGAAATGGGCAAAATCATACAAGATAATGCCATAGACATTTTTATCTTATTTGTTACTAACTTACTATAACATTTTTAATTACTAATAATATCTTACAAATAATAGCAAAATCTGATTTATCAGTATCCTTGGTTTTGTGTGCATGTGAAAGGTGCATTCGCGCGTGTTCAATATTATGTGTTGTTTCTCTAGCATCTATATACATGTTTTTCTCATGCTTAATGAGACAGGCTACCTGCCATTCAGGTGTCACACAGAACTTGTGCCTGAAGTGCATTACTTTGTTGGACATTGTGGTTCAACTTACCTATTTCATCTTTCTTGAATTATATGCAACTGAGCCAAGACCCGATTTAATAACATCTATTTCTTGTTAAAATGGTGGATATGGTTCCTACGTATGCTGATTTAAGCGCCTGTTTGGTATATAAATTATTTTTCAGCTTTTTTAAAAGTGGATTATGTAAAAAAAAAACTGTACCTTGAAAAAAGTTGGGTTAAAAAAGAAGTAATTTGAAAAAATACGGTTTTAAACTGCCCTTTCAAATGGGCACTCAAGAGTGACTTATTTCCCCCACACCGTATTGTGCTTATTTTATCTCATATAGTTTTAAATTTTGCTTCTCCCAGAGGTCAAGGCCAACCAGCTGGCAACTCTCCACCATATTTTGGACCTTCATTGAAGCTGGACTTTGAGCTTGAAATGGTAAGCCTTTTATCTAGACGCACCTCATCAATTTTTGCCCCCCACCCCCCAAATGAAGATGAAACTATGATTTGAAATTATATAATTCAAGTGGTATTAGCTCCCCTTCCACTTTAGCTTAAATTTTGGTTATGCTATTCTTTTGTTGTGGTCATGCTGTGTTCCTTCCATATGGTTTTGCTGATTGCTTCCTTGCGGTCATGCTGTATTCCTTCCATTATGGTCATGCTGTGTTCCTTCCATTGTGAGCTTGTGACTCATTACAGTTGTTCCTATATGGGATCTGGTGTTCTTGTAGGCTGCTGTTGTTGGTCCTGGAAATGAATTAGGAAAACCTGTGGATGTTAATGAGGCAGCAGATCATATTTTTGGCCTTGTATTGATGAATGACTGGAGCGGTACTACCAAAACTACTTATTGCTTCATTTCAGTGTTGTTTTGGAAGGTTTTTTATGTTATATTAATAAGAAGTTGGCTTTGACAGCTAGAGATATTCAGGCATGGGAATATGTACCTCTTGGTCCTTTTCTGGGAAAGAGTTTTGGTAAAATTTTGGAATTTGACTGCTTCATTTTTCAATTTCCATTTCTCAAAGTTGAAGTCAGGATGTGTGCACTTCACTCACTGATAATTACCCATACACTTTGCTTGCAAGTGATTCTTTATCCTACACAAAACTGAAGGCCTTTTTTTTTGGTTGTTGTTGTTTTGTGTTTTTTAGGTACTACAGTATCCCCATGGATTGTAACACTAGATGCTCTTGAACCTTTTGCTTGTGATGCTCCCAAACAGGTAGCTTATCATCTTAATCACACATAACATGACAGTTTTTTAGGTTCATTATGTCGTTCCCAAATTTCTTGCCTGGAACTATTTCTGACGTGGCAAGATGCTATACAATGTGTGGTTAAATTGCAGAACCCTCCTCCATTGCCATATCTTGCTGAAAAGATATCCAAGAACTATGACATTTCATTGGAGGTAGTGTCTAAATGCTGTATATATGTAAAGTTAAATTGTTTTTTATACTTTGTAAATTATTTTCCTTTTTATGTTTTGATATTCAATCTGCTGTAATCTTCTTTATATGTCTTCTAGAAATGTGTTTTTCTTAGACTTAATATAGTTGAATCTTATGGCTTTCTAAAGAGAATGATGAAATTGCATTCTTGCTGCTAGGTTCAAATTAAACCCGCTGGACAAGAAAATTCATCTGTGGTCACGAGGAGTAATTTCAACCATTTGTAAGGACTTCAATTACTTAATACATTCACATTGTTTCTGAAGCATCTTTGGATGAGATTGGTTGCTGCTTGTTGTGAGTTATAACATCCATTGTATCAGTCTCTTACTTGTTATGCAGTGGGCAATAGAATATCTTATGCGCAATGCTAAACATTTTTTATTTTCAGAAAAATACTCTCCTGGGCACATCATAAGCCCCTCATATTGTTAACAGAATGTTCACAACTCCAATTAAACGGAAGGCTTGAAAATACTTATATATCAATATGTTTTTCTTTTGGGTATTCTATTTCTATATATATGAAAACCTATATGAATCTAAATAAAGAAGATTTCTATTTTATTATTTTGTGTTTGTGTCATTGTGTGTATTATGAATTTGGTGCTTCTGTTGTATATCTTAAATTTTTGTGTTGCAGATATTGGACACTGACTCAGCAGCTTGCACACCACACCATTAATGGTTGCAACTTAAGGCCTGGTGATCTCCTTGGAACTGGGACCATCAGCGGACCTGTATGGTTTCATCTCACTTATTATAATTTATCTTATTTTGATTTCATATGGTTGTACTGCTGGAACTGTGCTCATTTTGTTTTTTGTATAATTGTGTAGTTTAAGTTAGAAATGTATAATTTCTGTGTTGTTCAACTGAAGTTCAGCCACCACTTGTATTTCTGAACAGGAGCCAGAATCTTATGGATGCTTGCTAGAGTTAACATGGAATGGACAAAAACCACTGTCCTTAAATGGGACTACTCGAAAATTCCTAGAAGATGGAGATGAAGTCATTTTTAGCGGTTATAGTAAGGTTCGTGAGCATACGAGTTTTCTTCAAATCTCCTAAGCATGTTGTTTTCATATTTTCTCTATCATGACCAGGGAACTCATGCATTTTATCCTCTTAACTTCAATTTTCAACGTATTTTTCAATTTTATATCCACCAAGTGAAATTGTAAGTTCAATTCATTGATTTGATTGCCAACACCCAACAGCATATAAAGAAATTTATAAAGAAAAGGTTTTTTCAAAATCCTTTTTGTTAAACTTTTTCTGCTGTTGGTTGTTGGTTCAAAGGTATAATTAATCTAACTTGGTTGTTAATTAACCTTTTCATTTTGTTCTGTTCCATTGGTGCTTGGTAGTCCTGATGAGTTGGATAATTGGTTATGGATCTAGAGTTGGTTTCCCTATCGAAGGGAGGCACTTAATTTTCAGTGATTTTCTTGCATCTTTTCATAAATATGTTGTTACATTGACTATCAATCTAGTCAAAAATGTAATGAGACTATCAAACTAGAAAACAAGGCTAGTTTATATGATGTCTTAGGAGAGTGCAATTTGACCAAGTTTAGACTGGAAAGGTGTATTGTCTAATAAGACAAAAAGGAGTTGAAAACCCAGTAATTCTCTAATTCCATGCAACAAGTGAAGATTTGTTGAAATGATGGACGAAGCCCCATTTAGCTGCCACCATCATTTGTTTTAATTCTGAACTTCTGATACCAGCATTTGTTTTATTTTTTTCTAGGTGAATCTAGAATGTTGGAATTGATATGTAACTAATATGCTACTTTTAAAAATAATAATAATAATATGCCTTATTGGATAGGGAGGCTGACTCCATGATGCGCCATTGTTTTCTTTAAGATTGACTTTGTCATCTAACCATTCTTATGAACTTAGATTTTAGACTTCAGCATTGTGTTTGATGTTTTCTTCCAGCATTTTAAATTCAAAACATGTAGAACTAAATGCTTTAAAACTTTAAATCATTGCAGGGAAACGGTTACAATGTTGGGTTTGGAACATGCTCTGGAAAGATTATTCCACCCCCTTGAGGAGGACGATGTTGTTTTTGGTGATGAAGCAAGTCCAGTAAAATCTAATCTCACCTCAATTTAAATTGGAATTGCTGGAGCTGGGCTAGTCAGTATTTGTTGTAAATTCTTGTCCATAGTTCTGTAATGTTTTTTCTTTAAATGGTGTGCATTAGCAAGACATTCTTCAGCTATGGGCATAACCTCTCTTGAATCTTGATGCGGCATTCTAAATAAATGGTACTCTCCTGTTCTAATTTGGTCTTCAGAGTAGAGCATTGGATATTTTTTCACCATTATAGTCCAGCTGGTGAGGAATTTGTTTAATGTGATATGTGTAAGAGCATTCACAGTAGAGCATGTAAAAAATATAGCTTTTAGTAACTCAAAAAGTCACTTTCTTCATTTTAATAACTCAATTTACAATACACCAAATATCAAATGTTTTATTTTAGCATTCAACACATTAAAATAATATAAACAACAAAATAAAATAATATATTCAATTAAGTAAAACAACCAACACAATCAACCCAAAACAACCGTCACAAGCACCTACAACCTCTACAAATCAAAACCCCCGCCATTGCTCCACCAGCCACGACCGCCTACCCATTCGATTATCAATACCCAACAATACCCATTCGATTATCACATTTGATTATCAATACCCATCAAAAATATTCTCTACAATATACCAAAAGCCCAAATCAAGTCCCGTCACCTCGCTGGGTCCCAACCCTTCGTCGACGAGACCCGCCAAATCAAGCCATTAAGACAAAACAAAATTAGACCCACATGAAACCCACCAAATCAAACCCACATCACACATGAAACCCTCAAACCAGATCACCAAATCACCAAATTATATCACACATGAAACCCACATCGCCAAAATCAGACCCACAAAATTAGATCCACATGAAACCCACCAAACCACCAGAGCACAACCACGAAACCACCGGAGCACAACCATAAGAGAGAACAAGAAATAGAGAAGTGAGAGAGGAGAGAGAAGAGAGAAGATAAAACAAACTTGAGGATAAAAAAGCCGTTGGGAGGGAATAAAAAAAGTGATTTTTATGTTTACCTTTCTGCTACAGTATAAATGTAAAATAAAAGAGCTATAGTATGAAGGTAAAATATAGCAAAATTTTTTAACTATAAACAACTTTGTTGTAGGAGTTTTTTGTGTAGTTGAGATACTAAAATAACTTTTGAGTGAATGCTCTAAATTAGTAAAATTCCAAGCACCCTTCTTTGCCTTATCCTCACAAAAACTTAGAAAAATTAAACTCCCAGACACCAATTTCATTTAGTTAGGAGATTTTAGAAGTGCAATTTTGCTTTTTTAGCTTTCCCATTAAAGGAGCAGGTGAATAGGGAAACGATTTTGAAACCCATTTGAGATTTCAAATGCTGCCATAATAACGTGTGATCGGCCTCTAATGCCTAATAATCCAAAAAATCGTAACGGGATTTTAGCCTTTTAGGCCAACAAAGGGTGGGCCCCGCCTGTGCCAAAAGCTAGTCCGATCATTCAAAATATGAGACGTTGGGTCCCCTATCGAAACGGACGGTTGTCACACTACAAAACTGCTCAAATGCCTCACAGGTCACACCACGCATGGTCATTCAATGGCGCCAAGAACATTCAAGAAGCATCCCTACAGTTACAAGTAGCAAATTAATAAAGTTTTTAATAGTTAAAAAAAGATTTGAAGTTCAATTTTTATTTAAATAAAAAATCGATTGGTTTTGGTACAATGATATAGATCGCATGAGTTGCAGACCCCGCAAGTTTAAAGCTCTATAAAAAGAAGAAAAAAAGAAAAGAAAAGAAAGCATATTAAAGCCAAAATAAAATAAGCTAAACTCCTAAACCCAAAACACACAATTTTTGCTCACTCACACAGTCACACTCTTTTTTCTCTCTCTCTCAAATGAAAACCTCTCGCAGAGCTAGCTTCTACTCTTCCTCTTCCACCACAGTCACATACACTTTCCATAATGACCGCTCTACCCCTCCACCCAAACCCAACTCCACCGAAATTCCCATCCAGTTCTCTCCCAAAACAGCCCAATTACGATCCCAATCCAACTCCGCCACTAAGATCCAGTCCGCATACCGGGCCCACGCGATCCGCACCCTATACAAAAAGATCTCCGCCGTCAGCTCCGAAGCCGATCACCTCCAGCGCTTAATCCAACGGCAGGAAACGGTGGACGCAATCCGCAGCAGCGAGCGGGAGAAGCTGAGGATGAACGAGGCGCTGATGGGTCTGCTACTGAAGCTGGACTCGGTGCCCGGAGTTAATCCGACGGTGAGGGAGGCGAGGAGGAAGGTGAGCCGTCGGATCGTGGCGTTGCAGGAAATACTCGACGCCGTTTCGGAGGCAAAGACGGTTTACGACGACGACTGTTACGAATACGGGTTTGTGAGGAACTGGGACGACGTCGTTGCGAAGATGGAGGAAGAGGTTTGCAGAGAAAGAGGAGGTGATGAGATGGAGAGGTTTTGCGCTGAGCATTTGGGGTTTCGTTGCTTGCAGAGATTTCTCAGTGGGCCCTGATCTTCTGTGCTCCGGTACAGACTTTACACCCCTATATATATATATATATATATATAATGTATGTATAGTTTAATAGTTGATTGTGTAAGTCTAATCTAATATTCGTTCTCTGATTTCGTTTGTAGAAGGACCCAGATGCACAAAAGTATGTACACACATCCACTCTCACTCTCACATATAATGCATGCTTTTACCGAACGGTTGATGATGAATGTATAATCGGGCTGTATCATGTTATAATTTTTCAAAAATTGCTTATTTTATATTGTATCAGTAACCGTGTCCCTGCATCGTTGACATGGAGAAGGACTCTTTTCCCTCCATTTCAGTTTCAGCGAGCTAAGAGAATTTAATTTACTGTTAAAATTTTTTATTTCTTTACAAGGGTATATATGTGATGTCACGTAATTTTTATTTTTATTTTATTATTTTTATGCAAGGACTCTATCCATCACTCCCGCATCTGTGGATGTCAATTGTCATGTAAGATTGCTGGGGATAGAGTTTAGACATCACCACCTAAAAACATGGATGTTGCAGCTTTGATAATTGTTTTTTTTTTTTTTTAATAGGAGCTTTGATAATTGTTGAATGAAATCTTTAATCAGTTATTGAAACCTTTAAGCTTTAATCAGTTATTGAAATCTATTTTCACTGTTACTACTTTAAGCTCCTTGATATTACTTTTATACTTGGCTGGTTTTACCGCCTTATTACTTTAATTGTTCTTTCCTCACACTTGAGAACACCTAGCTAGGACCATAAGACAACTCTCTCTAAGCAAGCTGAAGAAAAAATAGTCATAATTTCAGGAAAAGAACGTCCAGATCCAGATAATGAATGGGAAATGTTGTAAAGTTAGATGAATGAAACTACTTGAAAAAGAGTAGAAGTAACCTAATACAAATAACATGCAGTAAAGATATTAAGCATATAAGGATACTATATTCACTTTTAAATTTATGAGATACTAAAGTCTTCTTTTGGATTGATTGTCCTCTTATTGTTTTCTTGGAGGGAAAATGTAGACCATCTCCATTTCAAACAAGATGGAAAAGATCCTTTGGGCTGAAAAATCTTCTAAAATACACATAAGAAGATTTGTGTCAGCTTGTTCAGATGCTAGGATAATTGCATCTATTTGTCATTAGACTATGGGCAAGAGGATACATTGAAATTGAAATGCTACTACGAAAAAGATCTTTTCAACAAATAGGAGGATCATAGGATGGTCATACATCTAAAGTAGAGACTAGTGAAATCACAAACACTTCGACTGAAAGTTGAAACTCATCTAACCCATACAGCTGCACTTGCACTTTAACATGCATCTCTTGCAATCAGAGAGAGTAGGGTACCCAGTGTTGCAATCACACCTCTTTACACAATCGTACCTTGAGTTACCACCCCACAAGCACCGTGCCATGCAGCGCAGAATAGGAGCACAGGGTGGGCAACTGAACTTCAACTCGTTTCTAATGCAGCTTTTGCAATCTCTGCCGTATGTTGGACAAGCCACCACAGGCGAAATCACCAACCATATCATCAACAACACCATTGACACAAGAGCTAGCTGAGAGTGCTGCTGCTTCAACTCCATCTCTTCAAACTAAAATATTTCTTTTGCCTTGCTCTTCATTGCTTCTTAATTTATAAATCTCTCTCTCTCTCTCTCTCTCTCTCTCTCTCTATTAAAAATATAGTTTATAGACCCTCTTTGAGACATACACGTAAGAGATATCATGCAATGTTTAATAGCATCACCATACTCTAATCTTACTACCATACAGTGAAGATCCAACTAAGGGTCATTGAATGCGAGAGAAATTTGTCAACTTTGCAATTAAGTTGATTGTTCTAGGCCTCTGTTACCATTGAATCACCTCACCTCATTAACTTGTCTTTAAATGACTGTCAATGTCTTGGTTTGCACAATCTCATCGTATTGCAACCAATGCAATTAACCTAATTTCTCTCACAATTTTTTTTTTAATTACATTTTTTAACTTTTTTACTTCTCTTTAATATATTTAATTTAATTCAATGTCAGCCATTGATTACAATTGGATCGGGTGCAATACCTAAGGTCCAATAGCCTAGGTAGGTATTGCACCTGATCTCAATCTTCATTGTTTATATCTCTCTCTCTCTCTCTCTCACTCCACCCTCTAGTCTCTACCGAAATACTTGTTCAGTATTATATAGGCTATAGCCACCGCCTTTCAAGGGCCAAAATGGAATAACCTTAGCAATCCCTCATAAATACCCTGGTGCCAAAAACTGTAATAACTAAACCGGACAAAATGGGCTTTTGCCCTTTTAAACCAAATTAATTAGCTTTATGCCCTTCTTCCCAAACTAAATAGGAAAATGCCATTCTTTTAAAACTCGATTTTCTCAAAATCGAGTTATAAAAAAAAAAAAAATTTTGGAGCCCTATAGCAGCGTTTTTAAGGACCTATAATGACATTTTCAAGACCTATAGTGACGTTTTTTAACTCGACTTCCACTAAATCGAGTTATAGGCAATTTTTTTTTAATTTTTTTTACCTATGGGTCCTTAAAAACGCCGCTATAGGATCTAACTCGATTTATTAAAAATCGAGTTTTAAAAGAGGGGCATTTCCCTAATTAGTTTGAGAAGGAGGGCATAAGGCTAATTAATTTGATTGAAAAGAGCAAAAGCCCATTTTGTCCTAACTAAACCATAATCCAATTTTTTAAGCTGCATGCTCTTTCGGTCAAATGGTCAGTGTGGGGTGGTGAGTGAGGCAAGGGTTCAAGTTCCTTGGCTGTGAGTAAAATTTACCAAGAAAAACAATCCCATTTAAGGTCTACTAGTTGCCAGCTTTGTGATGCACGGAAAATGTTAATATACATTTATAAAAACTTAATAAATTAATATACACCATAACATTCTCAGCAAAAAAAAGAAAAATACACTTTTAACCTTTCGAAGGAAACTTCGTTAACTCGCAAACCCAACAACGGAAGATTTTTGGGGGTAGAAGAGCTGCCTTGCGTTGTTGGTAAGCATAAGCTCCTCAACATAGTTGTGCAAGAGCAGTAGAGGCTATGGAAATTTCAATGGATGTCAATGATATTATTTCAAATAGCAATAACTTTGTTAATTGAACAAACCTATAGAGCAATTGACACAATTCTTAAGTCTGACAAAGATGTGCAAGCACGAAACTCTAATAAAACCACTAATCACAAAACAAGCAAACTGATGCTTTGTATCGCTAAAGGATCTCTATGGGAATATATCTCTTTTAAATTACTCAAATCTCTGACAATAAAAATGACTTGAGGATAGGGAAGGCAACACAAGGAGTCTGATGCGATGTGGCATCGAAAACTCTCACAGCCTTCAAGCATTGAAAACTCTCTTTGTCTAACTCATACAGAATGTATTTTAAATCTTCTATTTATTTCAAATCTAAAATTTCAAATTTCTCTAACAATTAAAGAAGTATTCGACTCTCCAAGTCCACAATATCACCTGTGTTACTTGCAAATATTTGAAATTTTATCATTTTACTTCTAAAGAGCAAGCTCTTGGGCAAGATCTCAATATTTGGTATCTTAATTTTTAAGGCCATCAAATGGTGGGAGAAAGACATTAGTTCAGCAAGGCTTGCGTTTGCTTCCCCTTTGTGGTCTTCTATAGTTTCCCAAGTCACAAGATCTCCAAACATGTACAACAATTCTAGGTGAGATAAACTCAATAGGAGATCAGGTGAAATTCGTTGAAGTTTACGTAGTTACAAATTACTTATCAATGTTACATGCTAACGATAACTACCACTACAACTGTAGCTGCAGTAGTTATATATATATAGAGGCAAAGTTTAGAGAAAATCCTACTAAAATTATAATTGAAGTTCAATTTTGTGTCATGTATCATAAATTATTTATTTTTAGAGAGAGTTTTATTTCTTAATTTTGGAGTCAAATGTGGGACCAAATCATAAATATCCATCCAAGTGAGAAATTACATACAAAAACCAAAGAATTTAGAATTAATGAACATAAAAAAAAAAAAAAATTTAAAAATTGACAATTTACATTTTTTTACCTAATAATAATATTCTTACAAGACTTTTTAAAGAGTTAACAAAAATATATAAGAATGACTATCGATAATATTTATGTTATATATGTAAGAATTATATTGTGTATCGTAATGTATATCTTTTAAGTATATCCATGCATATGCATGGAGTTACGAGCTAATAAGTAATAATAAGTAAAAAACAGAAGATGTTGACTTATCTGAAAAACTATCTAATAATAGAGTGATGTTAGAGATACTATAAATTTTCCTATATAAATTTTATAAACTGATATGTTACCAATCATTAAAAAAAAAAATTAATTTAGATATTCATTTATTATATTTTTGAAATCTACCAATCATTTTCATTGTAACATCAATTTAAAAAGTTATGTAGTAAAATTTGCAATTTTCATATAAGCTTTTAACAATATACGAGAGATAAGTTATTGTTCATATAAGCTTTTAAAAACCTTATACAAAGAATTTTTTTTCTTTTTTGAATGCATGCAGAGGATTTAGATTTCATTGATCTCTCTCTCTCTTTCTCTCATATGCCAAAAAAAAAAAAAAAAGTATACCTTATAAGTTTGGTGAATTGTCATTTTAGTCCACTAAGCTTAAAGTTTGCCATTTTATTTTGTTTCACACTTTAGTAGCCTAAAGTTATACTGTGATGCTCCAATTTAATTGATTGTGTGATGTGTGTGGGTGTGTGATGAGTCTCACATCGGGTATTTACTAGATAAATTTGAGCCTCATTAACAATTACAAGGAGCCTTAATTGTGACTTGTCCTTTTAAGGTATAGCGCAGATGTAGCTAGTGCTTTTTCTTGGGTCGTTACATATGGTATCAGAGCTGGCCCGGGAACCCCTTGTGGACTTAAAGACACTACCCCACAAAGTGGGCCTTAATGAGGACGTTAGAGATTTAAGTGGGGGAGATTGTGATACCTTAATTTGATTGATTGTGTGATGTGTGTGGGTGTATGGTGAGTTCCATATCAGGTATTTACTGGGTAGATCTGGGTTGTGACTAGTCCTTTTGAGGTATAGCGCAGTTGTGACTAGCGCTTTTCCTTGGGTCGCTATATATACCATGTGGCACATTCTTAGATTTTTTTTTTTTTAACAAATTCCAACAAAAAAAATTTAATACATAATCAAGAATATAAAAAGAATAATTATATTCTTAAATTGGAATAGTAATTAAATATTTTCCAATTTATGCAAACAATATTACAATAGGTTCTTATTTTAAACCAGTATTACAATTACACACATGTATGAGTTCAAATTATATCTAGTGTAAAAGTTGCTCCGTTTTTTAGTCATAGATATATACATGAGTTTTGCTCTTTATTATTATTATTATTATTATTTTTTGTATATACACATGAGTTTACTTCTACATATATATTGGGTATTGATGGTTTATTTATACTAGTGTGTAACTCCGTGCATATGCACGGTACATTTAAAAACAATCACAATTTTATATATATATATATATATATATAAATTGTTTGCTTATTGATTATGAATTAAAAAAAAATTAATTCCTAAGAGACCAATCCCTTCACCAAAATAACTTGGAAAAGAGTTTGAGAAAGACCATCTTGCTTAGACTTGTAGCTTTGTTAGCATTCCTACACACCCAATTAAACTCTAGCCAGTCAAGTCTTGCATATAGCAATCTAACTTTAACAACAAAATTAACAGTTCTCTAGTGCACTAATTTGGAGCTATTGATCACTACCTCAACTCAAATTTTGGAATTACCTCAATTACCACATTCTAAAACCACTTTTGACTTGCTAATGCCACTGCCCACAAAAAAGCTTATTTGGCTTCCACTTGAATAGGGACCTTAGTATTCACTTTTTTTGAGAAGGCGAATAAGCTACACTATAAGCCACTTTCCATGGGTGCATGTAGGAGCTATGCTTCATACATGATTTTGATATCAAGTTCAATATGACATAAAATGACCATGAATATTGCATGGGTGCATGTAGGAGCTATGCTTCATACATGGTTCTAATATCAAGTTTAACATAACATAAAATGACCATGAATGACAATATTCAGGAGATAAAGTTTTGTCTTAAAAAATTTAAAACTCAGAGCTTGCCTTGAACTATGGACATTGGACAATGACAATGCCTCAAGAGTCAATGTTAAGTTATGTACATTTGATTTGCAAAGCTTAAGGTCAAAGATACAATTATCAAATGACATGCACCCACTATAATCCTCTGGCTCACAAATCAAACTTTAAAGTATCTTCTCTCTCAACCATGGCATTCACCCACTATTATATTATGCTATATGATTCTCATATGAAATATTTCCAAATTCATTCATATGTGAATCTTCCAAACCAAAATTTGCTCACGAATTAAGACAAATAAATAACTTTCGTTGAGAGATTTCATTTGTTCCACTATATTTTCTGCTATATGATATCATTGTTTCTAGCAATGCTTAGCTTCATTAAAAGTCACACATAACTAAGTATATACTTTGAAGAGCATTACAAACTATGGAAAAAAAAAAAAAAAAAAACCCTATTATAAAAGCTCGTAAACTAAACAAATTTATCTGAAAATAGGCTGAATTTATAATTTTCCTTTTTTTTTTGGTTTGTTTGTTTTTGGATATGATCTTTTCAAAGATAAGAAACAACACTCATATGGAATGCTATATTTTAGCTATTGATGAATGTTTACCGCTTTTGAGTGCCATCCCCCATATTGGATCTAAGTAAATACTATCTCTCTATATTTACCTATTGAGAAACTAAATATTTTTTTTAATTTTAATCAATAAATCTCATCTACCTAACTGTATAAAAAACTTGTATTAAAGTCTAGTCATTGTTACTAATTGTACAACTAAATTCAACTATATATTTTTTTCATTATAGATCTTATCTCATGCAATATGAAAAACTTCAAGAAATACCACTTTCAACTTAGCGTATGCCCATAATAATTAAGAGTGTAAAGAATATGCAATACAACTGTTAAATTTTCAAAATATGTAACAATATTAATTTTTTTTAAAGGAAATTGTAGTCTTAAGGTACAATTGCAAGTTTGTAGTCTCCAAAAAACAAGCCATGTACATTGGACTTAGAAGAAAAAGAACTATTGGTCTTGCCCAATCATACCCTTATATTCTTACCACAAATAATTGGATTATTGGCTTTGTTTATTGTTGAGATGCAACCCAAAACAAAAAAGGCATACGACAACAACAAAATTAATAATACATAAAATCTCCAAATAGCATTATAATGAAGTATTGTTTCCAAAAGCCATATTTTATAAATTTGTATGGTTGCTTATTTTAATCCTCATACGGGATTTAAGTTTCATTTATACATTTGAATATTGATATTGTTAAATTTAATGGTTAGTTACGAAGCAAAAGAATTGTTAACCATAAAAAAAATATGTGAGAAAAGGAATTGACAGTGTTTCATAAGTCAATGAATATGAATAAAAAAAGGGCTACAAGTTTACTTATAAATCTGTTTGTTGTGCATTGGGGGGTTGTCGGTGTGTTGTTAAGAGTTGTTTGCGATGGTAGCAAGTGGTTAGGGGTTGAATTAGTCTCTCTCTACTCCCCCTATCTCATCCTTCAATTCAAATGGGGACCAATTAGTTTTTAATGTAGGCGAATATCAAATTTAATGAATAAATCCCTCCATGGATGTAAGAGAAGGGATCATTATTTTCCATGCTTCGAGAGTATCTAAAAATTACTCCTCCTCTACTTTCCTTACCTCCTTCCTCAATCCAAACGGGGACCAATTGGTTTTTATTGTAGACAGATATCAAATTCAAGTTATTTTATTTGACAATAAAAGACTTTACTAATTGAGTTTACTTAATTTGCATTTTTTTTTTTTGGAATTTAAGTATTCCGGATCTATGGATTATGGGTAGATTTCCCATTCCCTTTGCATAATAGATGATCCATCAATGAATTGATGTATAGACTAGTATCGGAGTACGACACTCAATTATTGACTAATGGGGATGGTAGCAAGTGGTTAGGAGTTGTTTGCCGATGGTAGCAAGTGGTTAGGGGTTGAGATTATATTTAGAGAAACATTTAAGAGAGAGAGAGAGAGAGAGAGTCTACATAGAAGTGTCCAGGTGACATGTTCTTGTTTAGGCTATTTTTGTGGTCTTATTGGTTTTTATGTTAGGTGTTAATATATTATTTATTTTGGCAAAAAAATTTTAAAAATTTAGATGGGACATATGACGCAAAATTTAGAATCCAATTAACTCACTTGACAAAAAAAAAAAAAAGACACTTAGTGCAAAATTGAGAATTCAATTGAAATCTAATTGGATTTTCTCTCAGTTTCACTTATTATATAATAATAATATATAGATTAGACTTTTTGTATTTTGTACAACTAACTTACCTAGAACAAATAAAAAAAAAAAAAAAAAAAAAAAAAACTTAGATAGGACATATGGCATAACATTAGACAACAATTAAAATCCAAATTAGAATTTAATTAAATTTTCTCTTAACTTTAGCTTTAATTATATATATAGATTATATTAATCTCAAATTTTTATATTTTTCCTTTTTTTAATGAAAGGTAAATAAATGGAACTTATTTCTCAAATATTATAATAGTCATGCACATCACAAGAGTCACATCAACTAGTTAGATCAATAGTGAAAACTAAACTAGTCACATCAATAGTGAGAACTAACGAGTCTTTTTGTTGAATATTGCTGAATCCAGAATTTATTTTTGTTATGAGCACTGTTCTAACTTATTTAGGAAAATGAGGAGAGAGAGTGAATTTCGGCAACACCGTTGCCGAAATTCCAACAAAAGTATGAGAGAGAGAGAAAATGTTGAATTTTGGCAACAGTATTACCGAAATTCCTGCTGCCCAAAACGTTGACCGAGTGGGTGTGAGAAGAAGTGTGGGGTGTCCAAAGGAAAGCAATTGTGGCAATGGCACTGTCGAAAGAGGTGAAAAAAAAATTTGTCCCTATTGTGGCAATGCCATTGACGAAAATGGGAGGGGAAAAAAAATGGTTGGCGAAATCTGGAGAGGAATTAAAATAAAATATAATGTGCTACGTACACAATATTTTTATAACATTTTCACAACAAATTACAGGAAATTAGTTTTTATTAGTTCAAATTTGAATTTAACACTGAGATTACTTTTTTAATCCAACAATAACAATCAATAACAACCTACCACTTAGAATTTATTGTAAAAATGTTATAAAAATTGTGCGCAATTATCATTTCTCAAAAAGAAAAAAAATAATGGATTTGTGGCAATGGCATTGCTGAAATAGTGGAAAAAAAAAAATTGCGGCAATTGTAGCAATGCCATTGCTGAAATTGGGAGGAAAAAAAAAATTCCCCTTTGTCTGTGGCAATGGCATTGCCGTAATAGGAAAAAAAATTTATGTCTTTTTTTTGTAGAAAGAAAAAAAAAAATTTTTTATGTCAATTGTGGCAAATGAGTTCAAACCAAAACAAACCATTATAGTAGCTGTTACCAAAAACATCACACATTATCATATTTAAAAAAACACGTAAAAATCAAAGTAAAGTTTTAGTTTTTACCATTTCTAGTAATTAAGAACTGCTTCTCTGGTGGCAAGTATGACTTCCTCTTGTTTGGCTCGCCTGATTCCTTGACATAATCACATTACAAAAAATCCATTGAAATAAATTCAATCTAATTAAAATTTAAGGAAAAAAAAAACCATAAAAAGCAAATTTTAACAAGAAATACGAAAACAATGGATTTTTTTTATTATTATTAAATTTGAAGCTAAATTTATGTCAATTGTGGCAATGCCATTGCCACAAACAAAGGAGAATTTTTTTTTCCTCCCATTTTCGGCAATGGTATTGCCACAATTGTCACAAAATTTTTTTTTTCTACTATTTCAGTAATGTCATTGCCACAAATCCATTACACTTTTTTTTTTTTTTTTGAGAAATGATAATTGCACACAATTTTTACAACAAATTCTAAGTGGTTGGTAGGTTGTTACTGATTGTTATTGTTGGATTAAAAAAGTAATCTCAGTATTAAATTCAAATTTGAACTAATAAAAATTAATTACCTGTAATTTGTTTTGAAAATATTGTAAAAATCTTGTGTACGTAGCACATTATATTTTATTTTAATTCCTCTCTAGATTTTGGCAACCATTTTTTTTTTCCCTCCCATTTCCGGCAATGGCATTGCAACAATAGGTACAAAATTTTTTTTTTCACCTATTTCGGCAATGCCATTACCACAATTGTTTTCCTTTGAGCACCCCACACTTCAAGCACTTCTCACACCTACTCAGTCAGCGTTTTGGACAGTAGGAATTTTGATAATACCGTTGCCGAAATTCAACATGTTCTCTCTCCCCCTTTTTCTCTTTCTCTCTCATACTTTTGTTGGAATTTCGGCGACGGTGTTGCCGAAATTCATTCTCTCTTCTCATTTCTCTAAATAAAATAGAACAGTGCCCATAATGCAAATAAATTCCAAATTCAGCAATATTCAGGCAAATGACTCGAGAACTAACGGATAGTGATTATTAAAAACAATATCAAATATTAAAAGACTAAAATCAAAATTAATCTAACATAGAGGTATAAATCACATATATAGTTGACTTGTCTGATCATTTTCTTTTCTTTCCAACAATTTATTCTTTAGATCCCAAAATTTTAATTTTTAATTCTTCAGGTACAAGTACAACATCAAAAAATCGAGAACTTAGAACACTAACAATATCCTTGAAAAACCGCATATACGTGGTTGCAGCCTCTCTATAGATTTTGACATCAACTTCACACCGAATGAGCGATGGCAAGAACAGCCACAAACCCGTGATTTCCACAAAAGTCAATGTCAGCGGCCCCGACACTACCTTAGGCAAACACCATGAACCATTTAGAGCTTTTTTAATTGCGATTTCAATGGCCAGACAAAACCCATTAATGAGAAAGAAGCATGTGATTTCCCACGTTGGCTTGAGTCGTCCAATGTAATAGAATATTATCTCATGCATCAATCCAGACACAACAAACACAACAATGACTGCTGGAAGTGGAGCCCATTTCCTCCCAATCCAACGGCTGGAAATGGACCTGACAGGACAGTATACAGTAGGGTGTAGGATTCTACTAACCATGAGGTTCCACCTCCTTCCCCAGAAGTCTTGTAGTGAGGTAGCGAGGTAAGGCTCATCAAATTGTGGCTCGAGCTCAACGCCAAGCAAGGCTCTAGTCAGGACTGCAAAATTGCCTAGGAGGATTTCTAAGGCAATATACAAGTGGATGCTATATAGTAACAATAGTATTTTTGGGTGAAGATGATCTTTGTTGTCATGGACAGGTCCATATGTGGCCAATAATAGAACCTTTGTACCATAATTTAGAGGTGACTTATGGAGATTTTGGGGTCTTTGGAGAGATGGGTGTTCATTATTTACGGTAGACAAAGGCTTTTGAGGATTTTTGGGTGATGGGTGGTTTTGAATCTTGATAGGGAGGCAAGCAATTGAGATGAAACGTGGAAAGGAGATGGGTGTAGAGGATGATGATAAAGGGCCTTCACCATAGGCAAAGAGGAGGAGTTTGAAGGTGGCAAGCCAAGCAAGGAAGAAAGATGAGGGGCCTCCAAGATGGATGGTGGTGAGATTTAGAGGGAGAATGAGAAAGAGACATATGACTGGTAGGATTGAAAGGAGTCTAGATGTACCTTTGGGGATAGCTTTACCTATGGTGTGGCAATAGCATAGTGATACCAGAGCTGAGACCCACACCATAATGAAGTTGTTGATTTCACCTTCCATGATCATTGTTTTAGGATTGTTGGAAGTGTTACTTTGGATGCTATGGGCTATACCACTTCGTGTTGTAAAGATCCCCCTTTGACGAGATAGATCTACAATTCTATATTCTGTGCGCTAATTTTGAATTACCTTCAGCCTGCTATGACTACCACCAATCTTGTTGTATAGATCCCACTTTGACAGAGTATATCCATGTTTTATGTGCTGATTTGAACTACCATGGGCACTACGGGAGTTGACTACCAAATTCGTTTGACCGACAGAAGTAGAAATGTCCATGGGTTGGTGAGAATTCATTAAAAAAATAAGTTGGTGAGAAACAGTTGACGGCATTGGCGGCTCCACATGTACGTGTGGTCACAGGACCACCTTGGCAAAATAATTAATTATTACATATAAATCTTAAAAAAATATTTGTGACCATCCTAAAATTTTTTAGGCCTAGCAAAATTAATTTTTAGACAAATTTTGGCACCAAACTTGATTGTAGACTAAAACTATAACTCTACTCATTATATTTTTATTGGATGTAAATTGTGAAAAATTCACCATTGGATTATATTTTCTTCTTATATCCTTCATACTTGCAAAATTTCAAGAAGATCAAATATCAATAGTTATGTCATCAATCAAATCTTTACATTTTAAGTTTTTGAAGTCTAAAATTACATAAAAATTTAAGTTTATAGATCAAATAATAAATAACATCCGATTGACATAAAACTTGACATGTGTTTTAAGAACATAAAGAACATGTAATTTAACGGTTAAATTTTCAAAATATATAGTCACATTAATTTTTTAAGTGAGAGTTATAGTTTTAGTCTATAACTAAGTTTGTAACCAAACTTTATTTTTAAATTTTGGCCCATTTAACAGTATACTAGGTCCTTACAAACAAAAAGAAAAATCCCAATAAATTTTTTATCTAACTAAACTTTTGAAAGAAATGTAACTGCAACATTAATAATGAGACTATCATGTAAAGATTTCAAAATAAGAAAATTCCTATAAGAAATTCGTCAAACTTTGTGTGTGTGTGTGCGCGTGCGCGCGCGCGCGTGTGTGTGTGTGTTTTGGTCAATATATGAAGTTATCTTTTTATTAAATTTTGGTCAATAATGACTACCCTGAAAAATATTCCTATAGTCGTCGTTGCTTGACAGTTGAATATTTCAGCCAAAAACTTCATACCAGATCGAAACAACAAACAACATTATTGGGTTTTAGATCTAATAATTTCTCTCCTCTCTCAATAACTTACTAATTTTGCTCTTGCTTGGGTCACTGTTGTTGTCAACACGGTGCCTATAGCAACCCATTTGGCCGATCTTCTCCTCAACTTCTGCTGCTGCCTGCTGCTCCTTCTTCTGTTTGCTTAGAGCCTCTAAACATGCGTTTCTTCTTCTGCTTTTTATGTTTCTTTTTATGGTTGTGTTAACAGGCACCTTACCATGTCCGTTAACTGCAGCCTATGTACTTTTTATTTTTTTAGCTTTATTGCTTTATGTCATATTTTTGCAATCTTTAGGTTGTGGGACCAGTTTTATAGAAAAAAAAAAAAAAAAAGTTATGGGGTCAGTTTTATGATTTTTTTTTTTTTTTTTTTGTGTGTGTGTGTTCTATTTTTTTTATATCAAATAGGATCCACATTAGTGCAACATTAACAAGCACACAGTGCTTGTTAATATTTGCCTTCTTTTTTTATTTTTATCTAACTTTTTGTTGTTGTATGTGCCTAACAGGTAGTGACAACCCACATGAACATCTTTCAAAATTCAAACTCTACCATTTTTTTTTTCAGGATTTTTAAATAGGGTTTTACTAATGTATGCACATTAATAAACTATTTTTTAAAAAAATTTATATAAAAACAAAAAAAATTATCAACTTTTTTGATAACTTTTTTAGTTCCTCATAAAATATTTCTAAAAATAAATTATTAAATACAACTATTTAAGACTTTTTCGTTTTGTGTGCATTGTCCACACATGTGAACACTACAATGACTATTTTTTTTTTGCCGAGAACACTACAATGAGTCATTGTAGTGTTCTTGGGGGAATTTTCAGGAGTATTTTGGACAATTTTTAAGTTTCGGGGGTATTTTGGTAATTTTTTTAGGCTTTGGGGGTATTTTGGTCATTTTTAGGTTTCGGGAATATTTCGGTATTTTTTTTTTTACGTTTCAAGGGTATTTTGGTCATTTTCTATTTTGGGGGGTGGGTATTTTAGACTTTTTTTAGGTTTCGAGGGTATTTTGGTTATTTTTAAGGTTTCGGGGGTATTTTGGTAATTTTCAGTGATTTTTGAGCATATTTGGTCTTTTTTTAGATTTAGGGGTATTTGGTAATTTTAGAGGATTTTAGGAGTACTTTAGTCATTTTCAAGTTTTAGTGGCATTTTGGTAATTTTGATTATTGGGTAATTGAGTGGGTTGGGGTTTACTCATAATAATTAGGTTGGGTTGGGTTTGGGTTAGAAGTAATTAGTTAAATGGGCAATAAATGAGTTTTATGTACCCAACCCAATTATGCCCACCCCAAATCCACACAAATCCACCCATTTGACACCCCTAACAATGACTAAGACTATTTATTATTTAATACTACATCAATATCAATTCTATTATAAATGTTATTTATTTATTTTTTTGCTGAGAATATTATATATTATAGGGGTAATTACACATAATCTACCTGTGGTTTGGGTGAAAATCACTTTGCTTACCTGTGATTTGAAAGGTATCATTTAACCCATCTGTGGTATGTTTCCGTCAATCCCTGTAACCCACCTCAGTCCCAGCCATTACAAAAACACCTCTTAACCCCAAAACACAACATAACGCGAATCAAAACACCCAAAACTGAAAAAAAATTTCGAGAGAGAGACCTGTGGTGAGATCAACGTGTTCTTCGTGATTTGGAGTGTCTAGAGGGGGAGAAAACACAAGTTTCGCAACATCGAAGCTAGGAAAGGTAGTTTCAGTAAAGAAAATCAAGTTATTTGTGTCTGTTCTCGATTTAGAGTTTCAGATTTTG
The DNA here is from genome assembly GCA_023621385.1 of Quercus gilva. Taxonomy (NCBI): domain Eukaryota; kingdom Viridiplantae; phylum Streptophyta; class Magnoliopsida; order Fagales; family Fagaceae; genus Quercus; species Quercus gilva. The sequence goes on along the minus strand of CM042477.1, from coordinate 79,786,198 downwards.
TTCAAGTGCCAACTTACTGTGTGAGACTCTAAATTTGGGCTTCCCAGGAATCGTGTTTTGTTCATATGTCCTCATCAAGTGGTAATTTCTCGAGTTCATGTGGGCATATGTGCAATGAGCAGACTTGTGTTTTGAGAACAAGTTTGAGTTTGTACAATTTTGGGAGGATGTTCTTAGGTTGTAGTCGTTATAAGGTTGGTCCTAAGTGTCCTTTCTTTGTTTGGCTTGATAACCCAACTTGTCCTCGTGGGAATGAAACTACACCTTTGGCTCTAGAGAGGATGTCTAGGCTTCAGAGTGCTCTCCAACTTGCCAATGAGAGGGAAAGGACAGCTCCGAAAACGACAGAAGAATCTAGGCAAATGGTAGAAAAGGCTCTTGAAGAGGATGCCAAAGCCAAGGAGAGGGAGAGAAAGGCTGAAGCTGTCTGTGCAAAAGCTAAGGAAAAGGCCGTGTTTGCTGAAAAGAAGTAGAGAATGTGGAAGTTTGCATGCATTTTGTCATGGATCTTTTTTGTTATTGTTATGTTGTTGTGTTTTGGCTCAATTGAGTTCTCTAGAGTGAAGAGACCGAGGTTGTTTCCCTGAAGTAATTAATTGGTTAGTAGAGATAGTTATGACAATGGTGTTAATGAATTTGCATTGTAATAGCACTAGCCTACTGATGTAATGTTTTGATGTGTCAATGAACAAAGAATTGGTTAATTATTGATAATTGTTTTGTGCATACCATAACAACCAGTCAATGAAAGAAGTATTGGTTATGCCACTAGTCTCTGGGCATATAATGAAAGAAGTATTGGTCAATTATCAATGACTTGCGCATACCATAACAACCATTCCACAACAATAACTTCCATACACTCTGTATTGAAAAAATCTACTTGGACACAATCTGTAGCAACAATAATAAAACTTCCATATAATCTAGTTTGGACAAATAATGTTCCATACAAACTGAATTGAATAAATATCACAACTTCCATATAATACCACAAAATTTCATACTATAATAACAACCTGGAGTGTATTGTATCTTAACTTCTAGTAAATACACAAAAGCACATTCCAAGGTCAGCTATATATATATATATGTATGTATATATGATAATTACAAAAAGGTGATTGTTTTTTACACTAATTGATAATTACAAAAAAGCCAACAATGGTCTTCACAAAAAACACTAGATGTAGGCCCACATGTTCCTACTAGCTTTACTCCCAATGCTGGCATGCGTACCCACTAGCTTCATTTCTTGCCTTTACTCTTTCCATCCACTGAATTTATTTTTGGTGGCCTTTGTGCAGTAAGCTGTCCTCTAGTCCTCACACCACCAGTGCTCCTATTTACAAGTGAAGGCTACAAAATAAAAAATAGATCTACTTGTTAAAAAATATCCCAGTCTACACAACCATCTAGGAAAGAGGTAACTCAACTAAGTTACCTGTGAAGAACTTAGTAGGGTATCCCAAGTCTCCCTAGGTGTGTGAAACTCTGGCTGTGAGGAAGAGAACCATCCTGCTTTCATGTGAAATGGCCTAGCTTGATTTCCTTGCTGTGAGGATGAAGGCTGAGTGGCAGACCTCATGTTGTAAGTTTGGGTAGGCTACTGGGATGGTGGCTGGGGTGCAGTCTGAGGTGCAGATCCAGATTTGGTACTAGGTGCAGGCACCCTTCCCTTTGCCTGCAACAAAACCCAGTTTCAGTTCATTAATACCTTTGTTAGTTTAAAAACAAGTTTTTTTTTTTTTTTTTGCCATTTAAATCTCAATTACTTACAGCTTTTTCTCTTTCAAGCCTTTGTCTCCTCTACCATAGTGTCTCCCCAGTGATGCCAACCTTGCACCCTTTTGAGTTACGCCCTTCCTTTTTGCATTTCCCACACCTTACAGGTTTGTTCAACCTACTTGCTTTGTAAGGGTTCTTAGGCTCATCAAGAGCCCTCTTTCTTTGCTTGGGTGGCCTGCTTGGTGGTTTGTATATGTGAGGTGCTAGGGGAGCAGGCTGTCTAGTCTCAACCCATTCTGACTGGCTAGGCATGGGAGGAAGTACCTCCTTGTATATCTCCATGTAAGTTTCTTTGTGGTAGCATGGGTGGGTGTAGGTTTTTGGTGTCTCAATGTTTGTATAAATGGCTGTTATGGCATGTTTGCATGGAATGCCATTTAAATCCTAATACCTACAGCTGCATGTCTTCTTGACAAGATCAACTACATGCCTCTCATATTGACTAGCTACCTCATAAAGGAAATTGCCAGCTGGGGTAGCACTAAATGACTTGCCTTCAACCTTCAATTTCTCCAACTTATCTTGTATGCTTGGACACAACTTTCCAACATACTTTTCTATCCCTTCCCTTTTTGTGTAAAGTCTAGTCATAAGTTTAACCCTAATCCACTCCAACATTGCCAAGATAGGCTTGTCCCTAGACTTCAATATCGTTGAGTTAAAAGACTCGCTTAAGTTATTTACCAAAAAATCTGTTAAGGCCCTAGGAGTGAAGTGTGATCTTGTCCACTGTGCAGGTGCAATGTTTGCAAGATACTCATATGCCTTTTCATCCAAATCCTTTATGTATTACATGCATCTCTTAAACTCCCTTACTGTTGTGGCAGCAGCACACCTCCACAGTGCATCATTCAGCTCCAATCCCTTGTGATCTACTTTGAAATTGTTGTAGATGTGTTTCACACAGTATCTATTCTTCACAGTAGGGAATAGTGTCTCTATTGCAGGTATAAGCCCCTACAAATAAGCAAACAAACAAACAAAACATGTTAATTCAGCAAACGAAGTAAACTATTCAAGAATAACTAAACAAAACTTGTATACCTTTTGCCTACCAAAAATGAAGACCAACTGAAGCTCCTCTAGCCTCCCTATATTATCAGCAAAAATTTCCAAAAATCATATCCAAGACTCCTTGTTTTCTTGTTCCACAACAACCATGGCTACTGGAAAAATGTTATCATTTGCATCCTTGGCAGTGGCAAATAAGATTTTCCCTCCAAATATGTGCTTTAGTGACAACCATCTAAACCTATAAATGGCCTGCATTCACCTAAAAATCCTACCTTCTGAGCATTGAACCTAATATACATCCTCTTAAATTTTGGCTGGGAAGTCTCATTAGTCATTTCTGTCTGTAGTATAACCCTACTCCCATTGTCTACAGTGTTTATCATTTATGCATAGTCCCTAAGGACACCATACTGCAGTTGCTCATCTCCATTGATCAAATCCTTTGCCTTTCTCTTTGATCTATACACTTGGTTTACACTTAGATCAATAGATAAATTTTGTATCACATGGTTATGTACACTACTCACCTCCCAATTTTGATTTTTGCTAAAATTCTCAATGAACCTCTTAGCAACATAAGCTAATGTTGCTTGGCTATTTTTAAATGACTTGGGGCAGTACAGGCATCAGTCAAGGTCTTAATTTGAAATGTTAGCTCTCCACTTATTTGAGATGCATAACATCTTCACCCACACTCATTCTTATAGTGAACTAATATCTTGGTCCTCTCATTAAGCTTGAATTTAATGTTAATAGATTTTTTAATTGCATACTCCCTCAAAGCAGCTTTGAACACCTTTGCATTAGGAAACTTCATCTCCTTCTTCAGTACAACATTTCTCATGTAACTCTTTGCATTAAACTCTGGCTGCTCAGGTACCTGCTTATCATCAGACCCATCCATGCTTACCAGGTCATCCTCAAGAGCTAGCTTAGCCCACTCAGGGTCTACATGGGGTACATTGCTTAATTCTGGGGCTACATGGAGTGCATTGCTTGATTTTGGGGCTGTATTGGGAGCATCACTTGATTTTGGAGCTGAACCTTATGGAACTGAGTTTGGAGTAGAAAATATGTCATCACCAAAGTCATCCCCCTCTAGGCCTTTATATAGCCAATCATCATTATCATCTCCTTCAACATTCTGTTCTTCAACCCTTGCACCAACCTCAGCATCCTGTTCTTCAACTCTATCACCAACCTCAACATTCTCACCATCTTCTTCTTCCTCCAATACAACTTCATCATAATCACTCTCCACATCTATTTCATCCACCCCTCCATCACCACCTACACCATCATCTGCCACTCCCCCTCCAGCAGGATGCTCAATTGCCAGTGGCTCCACATCTATGTCAGTATAGATTATGATTTTGTTAGCTGGCCATGCCCTATGAAGGGTAGTCATGTTCACCACATTTGCATCTGTTTCTATGGCCCTTAAATCACCCTCTACATCACCTTCAGGAAGTAAATACCTATATCTACTGTGTTCTTTAGGAGCACCAACTAGATGACATAAATCTCGAATTTCAAAAAAACTCAACTTATAAGGTCAATATCTGTCAATGTATGTACAGACCCACCCACATATTCAAGGTTTGGGTCCTCCATAAAACATCCACCAACATGAATTTCAATGTCAAATGTGAAGTCAACCATCTGCAATTAAAATAAGTAGTTTGTTTACATACTGACATGCTGAAAACGACAACAAGCCAAAAGAGACAACAAGCCATACATAGTGCTGTTTTGTTTTCATATAAAATTTGTTTTGTTGTTGAGAGACAACACATAGCCAAAGAACCACATATAGCACATGCAAAACCAGATTCCCAACAAATTTATAGGGACCACACTACCCATAGTTCACAAACAAGTGTAATTATTGACAAATAAACTTAATTCTTTCAGAACAACCATAACAGTACATTAGCTACATCCTAAGCGATTCTACATATAAATAGCAAAATGCACATTTAACATGCACCAATTTTGAGAAAATTTTACAAATCCTAACTACGTGGGTGGGTCGCGGTAAAAAATGCCATCAAAAACCCAAATGCAGATCAATAGCAGTCACACATACCTTCCCCTAGCTTTGATGTTGCAAAACTTTTGTTTTCTCCCCCTCTAGACACTCCAAACCATAAAGAACACGTTGATCTCACCACAGGACTCTTTCTCGAAAAGTTTTTGAGTTTTGGGTGTTTTGATTTGCGTTATGTTGTGTTTTGGGATTAAGAGGTATTTTTGTAACAGCTGTGATTGAGGTGGGTTACAAAGATTGACGGAAACATACCACAAGTGGGTTAGGTGATACTTTTTAAATCACGGGTAGGCAAAGTGATTTTTGCCCAAACCACAGGTAGGTTATATGTAATTATCTCTATATTATAAGTATAATAATGAATTAACAGTTTAGCTAGAGTTTAAATTATTAAATAAGATATGAGTTGATAATTTTAAATATTGTAAACAAGTTACATAGGATTTTTTTTTTTTTTTTGGGCTAAGACAAGTTATATAGGCTTTGACTTATGGATATACAACTAATATATATATTTAATACTTAGCAGTAAACTCGAAACGGTACATCGGTATTAACTAGTATTGAAATATTTCGTTCTCTTGATCAAACTGAAACAGCTTTCGATACGGTATTGACTCCATAGTTTTCGACACACACTAGCGCCTCTATGCTAACATGTGCGCAAGTCCTCCCGGACTTAGCCATGCGTTTCAATCCCATTTTTGGGTTTCCACCTTTGTCTTTCAAAATATGCTAAAATTTTGGATAAAACTACCACTCTCCCATAATCACAAGTTATTTTTCCTTTATCTAAATGCAAGTTACGTGGAGTTATATTTATGCCATAATGATAACCACTCATGAGAAGATTTGTCCAAATTAATTCATGGCCATGTTAAAGGTTACTTCCGCACTAGGTTAGGATTTGCTTAATTTGTGATTTATACATGTGGGTTTGTCACTTTGTCTTTAGTATAGTTCGATCAATAAGATCTTCTAGGGATTTTTTGTGGTATTTACTCTACTGGGTAAGCAATTGTGGGAATTACTTTTATCTTTTTTTTCTCTCTCTCTCTCTCTTTTTTTTTTTTTTTTTTTTGAATTGTAATGACCAGGTTATGAGTGAGATTTCTTTGCAACGCCATTAAAGTCCAATACCCTTTAAACAAGAAGTGACCTTTTATGGTCGTGGTATTTAGTTTACTGTGTTAATAATTGTGGGGTTTTTCGTTTTCCCTTCTTCTTCCTTTTTTATATTAATTTTGCCATTGGAGTCTAATACACTTTATAGGGGGAATAAACATGAGATTGTAGGGTCAAGTTCTTATCTACTTTTTTTTGTTCTTTTTTCCCCCCCTCAATTTAGATTATATTTTCCATTTTTCAGTTAATTTGTTTTGGATGTATACATTCCTCTTCTACATTGGGGGTTGTAAAGTCAAATGTAAAAGAGGAATCATTACCACCAAATGCAATTGTGTTTATTTATTTATTTTTATGAAAGATTGTGTTTATATTTAAGTGCGTATTAATTTGATTTGGTGCATTTCATTTATTTCCTTTCCCACAAAAATTGCGCATTTAAAACTACTAATATAGTTAGAAGTGTCATAAGGTTAGCTACAAAAAATGAACATCGAAATAATATTGAAATCATATGTTCATGTGTGAATTTGTTCATTTTTTGTAGTTAACATTATGACACTTCTAGCTATATTAGTAGTTTTAAATGCACAATTTTTGTGGGAAAAAAAATGTAAATCTCAAATTAGAATGAGTGAAAAATGATAACACTAAACCCAAAAAAAAAAAAAAAAAATCCTTATCGCACAGGCGAAGCGCGTGTGATGAGGCTAGTTAAATATTATCCCTTAGTCAAAACATAGGTTGTTTTGTGATTTAAGTTTATATTGTTTATATTAGACTTTGAGTTTGAATAGAATTTAAATGATAAAGTTCTACCTAAATTAAATAGTTATTAAATATTATCTCTTAATTGAGAAAATATATCCTAACAAAAAATATATAAGTAATTTACTAATTAGTGAGAATAGTCATTTGGTGCCACTACGGTTTTTAAGTTCAACTTTTATTCATTCTCAAAAAAAAAAAAGTTCAACTTTTATAATTTCTATATATTAAAAGCATTTAGAAAGTTAGATACCATTCTCTCAAAAAAAAAAAAAAAAAAGGTAGTTACCATCTACCTACAATATCTAAAATACCCCTAAAATTTATTAAGCACTACTCTAAACAAAAAATAAACAAGTGTATAAAAGTAATTTGAGCTACATATATTTAAGAGATATTTGATTTAAACTTAAATGTAAATACCCATTTGAATTCCACTTTCCATGTTTTACTCCTAAAAAAGTGCTTTTTATATGCCAACAATGTTTTCCATTTTTTCAATTACCAAATTCATTTTTTTTTTCCTTTTACAACCGATTAGATTTAAATTTCACTCCCCATGTCTTACTCTTAGGCTCCGTTTGGGAGTTCATAAGGGAATAGAATGAAATGATCATAAGGGAATGTAAAGGAATTGAATGGAATGAAATATATTTAAGTAAGGGAAAGGAATGGAAAAGAATGGAATTAAGTAACCTTGATTGAATGTTTTAAAATGAAGGAATGGAAAGGAATGAAAATGAATGGAATGTAAGTAATTTTGTTTGGGAGCAACATGGAGGGAATGGAATAAAATCATTTTATGACAATATTACTATTAGACCCCTATTTTAAAATAAAAGGTTAAATATATAGGGGTATTTTGGATGTTTTAGTAAAAAAATTATTAAATTTAATTCCATTCCTTCCTATTCCTCCCAATTTCTGGGGGGAATGAAAATTTGAGATTTTAAGGGAATAGAGAGGAATGAGTGTTCACTCCTACTCATTCCATTCCCTTCTACTTAAACTCCCAAACAAGGGAATGAGCTTTCCATTCCCTCCATTAAAACTCCCCAAAAAAGGAAGAGAAGAATTTCTAAAATTATTCTTTTCATTCCTTTCCATTCCATTCCATTCACTCTTTCCAAACGAGGCCTTAAAAAACTGCTTTCAATTTGCCAACCACATTTCTCACTTTTTCAATTACTAAATTCATTTTTTTTCAATTACCAAATTCATTTTTTTTTTTTCCTTTTACAACTGATTAGATATAAATTTTACTTTCCATGTTTTACTCCTAAAAAAATGCTTTCAATTTGCCAACCACGTTTCTCACTTTTTCAATTACTAAATTCATTTTATTTTTTGTGGGGATAAATGAGCCAAGTAGGAATATTGGGCTGTGGGCCTTGTCCAAGGAACTTGGATAACCTTAGGAGGGTTGAACAATAAGATAAGCTTATATAACAAAGGGATGAGGACAAGGACAAATAATGACGAACAAAGGTTGTCTCTCGAGGATCTAAACTTTCTCGGGAAATGTTGTGGGGGGATCGGAGTCCCGTTACCTAGAAGATACCGTGCAAAGGGGGCACATACTTCTAAGGATAAGTTTTAGATAAAAGAGTCAACAGTGAACCAGAAAATATCTTAGAAGAAAGCTACTACTACCACATTAAATGTTCTGCACCTAACCATTTGGCCGCATTTATGTGAAAATGATGCCTAAACAGTGGCGTTAAGCCTTACAGCTATATACAAAGGTTCTAGGAAGGCTCTGATGGGACAAGCATCTAGAAAATCACTTACACAATCAACAAATGGAAGGCTGGGATTGAAAGGAAGTAAAACTATATAAAGAAAAGACTCCTGTGAGAATTGGGATATAAAAAAAAAAAAAAGAAGGGAGAAAGAAAGAAAAACGAGAGAGAGAGAGAGAGAGAGAGAGAGAGAGAGAGAGAGAGAGAGAATATCTTGTACTTTAAAAAGCTTAAGTGAATATAAGAACTGTGGATCCTTGGACTTGACCAAGGAGCATTATTCCCTTTTTAAACTGTGTTTTCTTATATTTTCGGAGTGAGTCCAATCCTTAGTGGCCCATATATGATTTGCTAAGTCTTACCTGTAAGATCCACTCTCTACAGTGGCAGCTCAAGGAGTTTTTCTCAGGGTATTCCTAAAGAAATATAAATTACACAATTTAATAAAAAAAAATCTAGATATTGACAACAACAACAATAAAAAAACACACAAATAAACTATAAGTTCATTTGAAATATTAATAAAATTATTAATTATTGTTGTTTAGTTGTTTCATTAATTTGTTTTTCTTTTATAAGCTATAATTTGTTATATTGTTGTTTCATTAATTATAAAATTATTAATTATTGTTTAGCATAACATAATTTAATTTGTTTGTCTTTTATAATGTATTGGTTAATTAAATTATTAATTATTGTTTATTAGTTGCTTTCCTCAATTAATTATTGGTTAATTAAATTATTGTTTATTAGTTGCACTAGCACACACCCCATGTGCATTTACTTCCTCCAATTCAAATATCCCACCCCGGCCCCATGCCCCCATCCACCCCCCACTCAATAGACAAGCCCCATGGCCCCCAATCACAAGAGCCAATCAGATAAATTCACAATTACAAATCACAATACACTAAAAGACAATTAATTGTATCTCACCAACACTAACACCAACGGATAAAGCCAAAAACAGGGGCAAATATTAATAAAGTTACAAAGTAAAGCTAAGCAAATAAAGCAATCAGCCAATCACATTCAAAGAGAATCAAATAAATTCTTAAAGAGAGAGAGACTTTCACTTTCATTCTTCAGATAAAGTCAGAATGTAAGAGAGAAAATGAGAGAGAAGTTAAGTGAAAAGATGAAATACCTTAAGGGAGCAGGGAGGCCTGAAGGGCGGGCCGGGCGGCACCACTGCGAATGTGACCGATGGATCGGACCGATCTTCGATTCGGAGATGCCTGATGTGATGTGCTCTGGACTGGAGTTGTGTTGACTGGATGCGATCTCGGATGCGATCTGGGCTCCGATGCTCTGGACTGGAGCTCTGTTGACTAATGTGGTTTTTGTCTTTAGTTTAGGTTTCTGATTTAGTGATTTGAGAATCTGTGGGTTTTTGTTTTGGTTTTGGTTTTGAATTAGTTGACTGTTGCAATGTATATTGGTTTTTTTTTTTTTTTTTTTTTTTTTTTTTTTTTTAAAATCCGGGGGTTTGCTTTGCCTGTTTACCATTTGTTGGGTTGTTTTTTTCTTTAGATTGGGTTTGCTTTACCATCTGTTGTTTAGGATTGATGTTGGGCTTTTTTGTGGGCTTGCTTTGTTACAACTTTTTTTTTTTGCATGAAAGTAGAACAAATAATTTTTTATTTATTTATTTGAGGGTGTTCCTATTTGTTTTAAAAGGGTAAACAAATAAAAAAATTTAAATTATTATATATAATTTTTTTTTTTCAGTTCAAGGTGTTCCTGGGAACACCTTGGGCTGAACATGGCGCCGCCACTGACTCTCTAAGAAATATATTGTTTTGAGTTTGTTGGGCCATCATCCATCACAAAGTGGGTTGAAGGTCCAAAGCCAGTCCTTACATTTTACTTTTACAACAAATTATAAATCAAATTCAAACTTTTTTAAGGTGAAAATGGTTCAAATTTGTTCTTGAAGGTTTTTAATACTTGGGTTGCTTTTTATCCATAAAATGTATTTTTTAAAAATATTTGTTTGGTTTTGACAAACATAGATAGGAATGGGTTTTTTTAAATTGAAAATCCTATATCAGTTTAAACAATTGCTTTAAATTTAATAAAAGTTTCTGCTATTGTAGAAAAAAAAAAAAAAAAAATTCAAACGAAAAGCCAGCACTAGGATTCAATAGAATGGTAAATTTACGAACAGTCTATTGGACTTAAATGAAAATTTCCCTTCACATATATATGTTTTTGTCTTTTTTCTTTTCCCCTTTTTTTGTCATTCAAACCTTCAGTAAGTAGATTTGTTTTCAATTTTTTATAACTTCTTTACTCTTTTTTATTGCATTATAATACTGTTTTTTTTTTTTTTGGGAAATTTTGGATTTATGCAGTTTTTAGGTGACCGAGAATCATGGAAAATGAATGGAAATTTGAAATATTTATTTTTAGTTAATTGTTGATGATTCTTTTTTCCAGCAACCAAAACAGTACAATTATTAACTCACTTTTTTAATTTATTTGCAGGTTGATTTGGTAGATTAAGAAGAGTGGTTTGGGATTTGCTCTACCAAATTATCAAAGACAGTTAGACACACATCTTCCTCTACTTTCTTCTTCATTTTGGTTGATCGGGTGGTTGAAAAATGGATATAGGTGCTTGGACAATAATGCACTCATTGGCGGCTCTACATAGAGTCCAAGGTGGTCACAGCACCACCCTGGCCTAGAAAAAATAATAATTATTATGTATAAATTTAAAAAATTTATGATTTTTTTATCCTTAAAAAAAACTGTGACAATCCTAAATTTTTTTTAGGCCCAACATAACTAAACTTTGGAAAAAATTTGGCAACAAACTTGGTTGTAAGCTAAGGCAACAACTCCATTCAATATTTTTTTTTATTGGTTGTGAATTTTAAAAAATTCACCATTTAATTACATTTTCTTTTTATATCCTTCATACTTGCAAAATTTCAAGAAGATCAAAGATCAATAGCTATGTCATCAATCAAATGTTTAAATTTCAAATTTTTGTAATTTAAAATTATACATAAAAAATTAGTTTATTAATCAAATAGTAAATAACACCCGATTGACATGAAACTTGATACATGTTTTAAGAACATAGAGAACATACAATTCAACAGTTAGATTTGCAAAATATGTAGCAATGTTAATTTGTTTAGTGAGAGTTGTAGCCTTGTGCTACAACATAGTTTGTAGCCAAATTTTGTCCTTAAACTTTAGTCCCCTTAACAATATATAAGTTCCTTACATAAAAAAAAGTCCAAGAAAAATTTTATTTAACTAAAATATTAAAAGAGATGTAGCTTACAGCATTGATAATAAGACTATCATGTAATGATTTCAAAATAAGAAAATTCGTAGAAGGAAATTGTAAGATTTTATGTGTTTGCATGTGTGTGTGTTTTTTGTCGTCAAAATATGAAGTTATCTTTTTATTAGATTTTTTATAATTTAAATTTCTTAATGACCATACTCAAAAAAATTTATGAAACCACCACTGAACGCACTTATGCACATAGCAAGTCCTTCATGTTTGTAAAGAAATTATATAGTTTTTTTTTTTTTTTTTTTTTTTTTTTTTTTTTTTTTGTGTGTGAAACAACTTATACAATCGAATATCAATGATTCATATAATTTTTTGTATGTTTTATTTTGTGATTCAATAGTCTTTACATCAAAATAAATATCCCTACCCTCAGTCAATGCTGATTATAATTTTATGTGATCTATGTATATGGATGGTGCTAACATATATATATATATATATATATTTATTTATTTATTTATGTATTATTATTAAAAAAAAAAAAAAAAGTGGTTGTAAGCTACCAAACAACATCATGAAAGTTGCTTTGAATAATGAATAGTGGATTACAATAAAGAGATTGATTTTTGCATTAAAACATTCCCATCCCTGTATGGATAAACACATGCATTTTGCATCCCAAAACACTACATTATTTATTTTACATTCCTACTTAACAATATATCTACATCCTATTTTAATTTTACATCTTATTGCATTAAAATAATACTAGCATTATCACACGCGCTTTGCACGTGCCATAAGGTTTTTTTTTTTGGTTTAGTGTCATAATTTTTCTTTCATATTAATTTGGGGTTTACACATTTTTTCATTAATATCACGCATTTGTGAATTACTAATACAGTCAGAAGTGTAACGAGGCATGCTCCAAAAAAATGAACACTGAAATGACATCAAAATTATATGTATCAATAGTTCATAAATGCGTGATATAGATGGACAAATGTGTAAACCCCACACCAAACTACACAAATCGCAAAAACCGCACCAAAACCACCTACAAAATGGCATAACCGTACTGCGTCACAAGTAACAGTGCACCACACCATATGGTGCAGTACAGTTTGCGATTTTATAATAAGAAAACCGCACAAATCGCACCACACTGCACCTGCACTATATCTTAATATATATATATATATATATATATTAATATTAAATATATTGTTAATAGTTTAATAATCCTAGTTTTCAAAAAAAAAAAAAAAAAAAAGAGTTTAATAACCCTAACAAGTGTTAACTTGGAAAGTTAGGTTAAAATAAAGAAAAATTAGCTCAATAGTTTAAAACTTGGCCCAAAACAAAGAGAAAAATTAGCTTTGCGCTGAGCAGGAAAAGCCCAAAATTTGAAAACTATACCGGTTTCAAACTACATCTTATACGCCACACCACACATGTGATCGCAAAAATGAGGTGCGGTGCAGTTATGGTTTTGACTAAATTCTAAACCGCACCGCACCGCATTGCACTGCATATGTGATCGCAAAAATGAGGTGTGATTTGCGGTTATATAATAAGAAAACTGCACAAATTGCAGCGCACTGCACCCATATTAATATATTTATTTTTTAAATATTAAATATATTATTAATAGTTTAATAACCCTAGTTTAAAAAAAAAAAAAAGTTTTATAATCCTAGAAAGTGTTGATTAGGAAAGTTAGCCCAAAATAAAGAAAAACTAGCTCAATAGTTTAAAACTTGACCCAAAACAAAGGGAAACATCAGTTTTGGGATAGGTAGGAAAAAATCAAAATTTGAAAAATATACTGGCTTCAAATTGCATTTTATATGCCGCACCGCATATGTGATCGCAAAAATGAGTTGTAATGCGATTATGATTTTGGCTAAACTCTAAACCGCAGCGCACTGCAATGCACATATAATCGCAAAAATAAGGTGCAATGCAGTTATGATTTTGGTTAAACCGTACCACACCGTGAACACTCCTAGGCCATTGTATATGATGATTTACAATTTGCTAATTGTTTAAGGTTTTATGAAAATTGGTAATTTATTAAAAAGAAACTCCGTGATACAATATTACAATGTAGCCACCGTATATGGCCTTGATGATCCTTTGTTATTCTTCATGATTGTTCTATTTTTAGCATTACATGAAAGTGTTGAAACCAATCAAAACCAAACTCGCGAAAAGTAACTGCACCCTGCCAAAAACAAGACAAACATACCACATTCAAGTACAAAATCCCTCTTCTAAAAAAAAAAAAAAAAATTACAAAATCCCAAACACAAAAAATTAAAAAAAAGAATAGAAAAGAAAAGAAAAAGGTTCTTCAAAAGTCCGTAAAGTAATTGAGAGCTTTGGGCTTTGCTTCCATCGCATGTAGCCTTTTGGAAGTGCTCTCCATAATTCCATTCTTTGTCCTAATGTTTGGCTTAAGTTACTTTTTTTTTTTTTTTTTTTTTTTAAGCAACAGTAATAAGTGGTAGTGAGTTTTAATCTCCATATTTTATTTAGTTAGTAAGTGATGTGGTAATTTTTTATTAAAACAAAAAAGATTCTAATTTAAAAAGTATTACAGATAAGTTAAACCCTTTATTTTCTGGGTATTTACTGTTATACCTATTACTGACCTCATAAACGTCACTGTTTATTCCTAACAAGTACAAAGTGTCCACGGCCTATCCAACACTCTTGCATAATTTTTATTTTTATTTTTGGGTAATTTTAGTGTGTGTATATATATACACACACTAATGAGAATCGTGAAGAAATTTCCCTTTCCTTCTTGTATGACCAGGAGTCCAGTTTATCGGGGAATATACACACTAAAATCATGATTGAGATGGTTTTTCTAATCGGAATTTCTCACCATTTATTCAAGATTGCGTATAGACATTTGAGGATAGGCCTTAGGATAATAGTTTTTTGAGGTTGAAACCTAAAAACAGCTTATTTTACTCGAACAAAAAAATATGACTAATCATTGAATGAGACTGATTCCATTTAAAAAAAAAAAGCACCATTATATTTCCTATTTTCGTCAGCAAGAGCACGTTGAATTTAATCGCAAGAAATTATTTATAAGTTTAAAACGTTCCTTGGGTGATAATCTTTATTATTAATAACATAATTCTATGTCTGGGGTTTTAATATTTTACGTACTAAAATACCCTCACACAAATTCTTAAACTCTTTAGAATACTTTTATCTTTTAGTTAAATAATTTTAAATTAAAAAACACCAACTAGTTAAAAGAGTAATTTACTGTTCTTAAGTTTTAGGTTTTTTTCTTTATTTTTTCCATTCAGTCTAAAATTTAGAACACTATTTCTATCTCATTTTTAAACATAATTCCATGTTACCTTACCTCTTTCTTTTAAAAAAAATAAAAAATACAAACCGTTATTTATATATCACTTCTAAACATTATAACACTGAATCAAAAAAACAATTAAATAAAAATGAGCATTATTACCCATGCAAAGTGCGTTTGATGAGTCTAATATTGTAATAGGCAAAAACTTGTTGCATACACGTTAATGATCATACCTTTACACACATGTGAAAAAAGTTACTAAAATGTGTTAAAAGTGTGTGCGTTAACATGTGTTTAATAAAAACTACTAATTGTAAAAAGATTATTGATCTTATTATTGGCCATTTTTAAAATTTTCTAATAAAAATTCAGGATGAATATTCATAATTTTTATACCAAGTCATTTGTGTGTGTATTCCATTGCTACTCCATTACATGGTAGGCTATGTTCTAATTGCGAGTCTTCTGCACCATTTTACAATTGTTTTCTGGTAGTTAGATTTCTCAAGGCTTAATAATTAAGCACTGTTTTTGACATCTAAGAATCACGTAGATTTGATTCGATTGGATTATATGAATGTGTCTGTTGTGTCTCATATGAAGTGTTTACTAGGTTGATGTTTGGGTATATAAATAAATGATTATGACCAACTCCAATTGCAATGAGACTACTTTTTTGGAGTATAATGGAGACATGACCAACTCCAATTAATTACCACTCACTTTAGGCCCAATTGCCTTTTTTTTTTTCTTTTCTTTTTTTTCCTGGTATAGTAGAGATATGACTAACTCCAATTTATATGGCTAGATTGATGTTAGGTATATAAATAATTATGACTAACTCCAATTACAACTTGACTAATTCGGTTTTTTTTTTTTTTTTTTTTTTTTTTTTTTTTTTTTTTTTTTTTTTTTTTTTGGGGTATAATAGATATATGGCTAGCACTTTGCTCGTGTTGTTAAATGTTAACTAGTGATATCTATGCAGGCTGCATCAAATTGAGCAAATTGGTGATTCATTGTACCCTGCCTGTTGAGCTTTACATAGATCCATGTGGGCTCGGTATATGGTATACTAAGTAATACATACATAGGCCATATAGCTGAGCAGACCTTAATTTGAAATTTAGTGTAGTTTGTATAGCTTTTACAATAAAATTTTCTTGATTCTCATCAAAATAATAAATAAATAAAAATGTAAAGGCCATATTACATGGTCCTCCATTGTTGAAAATATTTTTAAAATTTTAAAGCATGAAAAATGTCCTTAAAAAGTGTGTACTCCTCCAACACCCTAACGTCAACCTTAAACCGGAGTAGAGGTGGAAAGAACATCCAAAAGCCAGTGACCACCAAGAATCCAAGGGCCAACGGCCCAGATATCAGCCTCGGCAACCGGACCTTCCGGTAAAGAACCACTTTCTTCAAATAAATCTCAACCACTAAACACACCCCGTGGAAGAGGAAGAACCATGCGATCTCCCACGTGGGTTTCACGTGCGACAAGTAGTAGAACATGAGCTCGTGCATGAGAGCCGACACAACAAAGGTACCCAATATGGCTGGGAGTGGGGCCCACTTATGACCAACGACATGTGTGGCAATGTTGAGAAAAGGTTCGTATACGGCTTGTCGTAAAATACTTGTGACCATGATGTTCCATCTCTTGCCCCAAAAGTCTTGCAAGTTGCAATGAGGTAGAGAGGTATGGTGCATTGAACTGCGGCTCGAGCTCAAGTCTCAACATGGCTCGAGCTAGGGCTGCCACCAAGGCTAGTGTGATTTCAAGCCATAAGCATATGTGGAAACAATATAGACACAATATGGCCCATGGATGAAATTTGTCACTATAGTCATATAGTTGGATCAACATGGCTAAAAGTACGCTCTTTTTTGTGATATTTAGAGGCCACTTGTGGCCCTTTCTAGGCCTTTTGAGAACGGGGTTTTCCTCAATTGGTTTATTTTGATGTGTTTTTTCAGGTGGGTTTTCTTTATTTGGGGCAACTGAATATGATTTTGGAGATGGGTTTGACTTATTTTGGGTGTTTTGGGATTTATCCCACGAGTCTAGAGGGTTTTGTTGGATTTTGATGGGTAAACAAGCAAAGGCGATGAAGTGCCCAAGAGAGATTGATGGGTTGGAGGACAAAGGCCCTTTACCAAAAGCAAAGAGCAAAAGCTTGAAGTTGGCTAGCCATGCAACGAAGAAAGCAAAGGTGCCTCCTAGATGAATGGAGGAGAAGTTAAGAGGAAGGAGAAGAAATAGGCACACAATTGGGAGCACACCAAAGAGTCTTGGAATACCTTTGGGGACAAATTTGCCTATGGAATAGCAGTAGCATAGAGATATGAAGACTGAAAGCCATACGTTGATAAAATTATTCATCTCACACCCTCCAATAATTTTTTTCCTTCTATAATTAATCTTTCCTGCTTATTCTTGATCTTTGCACTATTGGTGGTAAAGAGCTAAGGAAGAGAGGTATTATGTCCATAAGTTGGAGTCGTAAGGAAATAATATACATAGAAATGTGAGAAGCACCAGTTTGAGAAGTTGAACCACGTTTCTCACTGGGTTGTTAGACTTTTGGACTCGTATACGTTTCTAGCCCTGTATGAATTTATGCATTTTATTCTTTGTGGGAAAAAAACAGTAGGGAAAGAATAAAGTTAGTAATAAAAGAGATAAACCTTGTTTTCTTTTTTCTAAATCTTCTTTTCCTCAGGCTAGTGGGTTCATGATTCATTAAATTTCATATTCTTGCCGTAGATAATATGTAAGAGGAAATTTATCTCACAATGTTTGCATGATATCAAATGTTATCCGCTATCTTTTTTTTAGTATCGAAATTAGTAGGATAGTCAATAAAATGTGCATTCTTGTTCCAAATAAGCAACTTTACTAACTAGGAAGGATGAGTACAAATGTAAGATCCACCTACTATATATAGTTGCTTGGACTAGCAATTTGAAGTCTAATACCAAACGAAGGGGACAACACAGAGAAGTCCAATATTCAGAGAAATCAAAACCACACAAGTTTCTAAATGAATAAACAATTTTCTATGGGAAAATTTCATTTCCTACGGATGAATTTCTTTCCCTAATTAAACCATCTTTCACCATATTTCCAGTAATGTGAGACAATTATATCTTTTTTTTTTTTTTTTAATTGGCACCAGGTGTCCAGGACTTTGTCCTGACTAATCCAGTAATCCTGGGGTGCACAGGCGCTCGGTAAGGAGTTTCCCGCAAGCCTCGGGTAATTCAAGGGGCAATTAAATTCTTCCAGTCCGATGGCCTCAAGGGAGTGAATGCACATATGGCTGCTTGAACCGAAGACGTCAGAGTTTTACTGCTCGCCCTAGAGTTCGCCTAACCAGTACGCCACACACCTTGGGGTTAAATGTGAGACAATTATATCATTTCGACATAATAATCATAGCAAGCCAATATCAAGAACAACTAGGGAAAAGCTTAAAATTCTGATCTATGCACACAGTATACTACGGCTTCATAATATGTTATTTGTAGTTTTGTACCACCAGGTAGTAGCTGAACAATCAAAGACATTTGGAAGAAATAATCACTAAACAACAGTGAACACTAACACTGATCTGTCAAAAATTCTAACACTAAAGTTTTGCTATCAGAATTTCTTCAAGACAATGTAAGCATGGTTTTACAGTCAAAACTAGCAAAACGGATTGGAGCTTTTGCTGATCTTAGGAGATGAAACAGAGCATCAATTTCTATAAGGCCTACTTTTCCTTCAATCAGGAAATCTTCCTCCATATGACAAATCAACCATGTAAGAAGCTCAATAATTTCTCTCCTTTCTCCTATGATGTTTCATAATCTGTTTGAAAAATATTACACTACGATTACCTCAACTTGATAAACAACCAATCAACATTTAACAAGAGGACTTGAACTCCTATATTACTGATGCTGTTCATAAATCTGCATATAAGTCTCTGAGAGTGCAACCATTTGAGGAAGTGTTTCTGAAACATGCAAATCCTGCATCTCATACCTGAAAATATTCAATGCCAAAAGTGTCAATTGCAATATCTGTTACATTAAAAGAAAAGAAAAATTCAAAATTTCAGTTTTGTGCATATTGATGAAATATGGAATTACCATAATTCTTCTGACTTCCTCTGTACAAATACCCTGTAGTACCCTTCTTCAGGTTTACCATCATGAACAATGTTGGCAATCAAATCATACTTTGAACGCAATTTCTGATTCTCCTTAGGTGTTGGCAAGGGAATGTAATCCTTCAACTCCAGGTTCTTCACGGGAAAGTTCACTGAGACAAAGTTACATCATTCAGCACAAGGGACACGAGTTGGCCCAGTTTCGGATAATATTATATATGTAGATTCATCATACAACTACTAAATATAGGAATGAAATCTCACCTAATGTAGGATTTTTTTCCACAAAAAAGTTGTTCTTTGTAAATCGACGCATGTGGAGAATTATATACTGTGGCAATCTGGTAACACGGTATCTCATCCTCGCTATACAAGGTCGGACAACCTCAGTGATAGTTTCACCATCAAACTTCTTCAGGATGTTGAAGAGTGGAACCTATAACAAAAGCATATGCAAAATTTGGTCTGAAAGAAATACTATTGAGAAAAATATATAAAAACCCACAAATTTTCTCTCATACTAATATCTTTCAAAGACTTCCGCAGAGCACCTTTTTTCCAACATGCAATATAGAGAAGGCCAATTTGATTTAGCTAGACGTATATACCAATGAGTTTGTATTGCAGTTGATACTGATGTCATGCAATGCAAATATAAATTGAGAATGGATATACAGCCTAAATTCCCAAACAGGAAGCCACTTCCAAATATCACCAAAATGTCCTCTTATTTGATTCTAAAAAAATACTCTCCAATTGGTTCTCAAAATATAAGAGAGAAATAAATGGAAAATGCTTGAAATTTTTATAATCATTCTTAATAGAAATGATGCAATTCTTTAGCATGATTTTTTCCTTTCAACTAAACAAGGCCATAAGAGAATTGGCCAATTTCACACAACTTTAACATAGTACCAAAGTGGCATAGAATGTTGCAAATGTTAATCAAGAGAATGGGGAAAATAAATAAATAACTTGCCAATTCTTAGCACTAAACAGAACCAAAAGTAACTTCTTAAATGAACTTAAAAGAACTTGCCAATTCTACCATTTAAAAAGAAAAAGGAAAAATTCCAATTCAGAGTCACTTTAGAGTATTACCACTGGCTTTCTCTAACTTTTACACAGTAACAAAATGGCTTTGAATACTGCAGCTGTAAATCCCAAGAAAGAACAACCAAATTTAACTCTATCTCTCTCTGGAAATCTAAGGTTAAGGCAAAGCTAAACAATAAGTTCCCATGGTAGTTAATTAGGTTTTTATGTTTTATTTTGTCATTCTAGAGTCAAGGGTAATTTAGCAATTCTACAATTGTTGGGTATGAAAAATAGTTATGGGCCATGGGTCTTCTTTTATTAATTTTATTTTTTTTTGAAAGGTAATAAAAGTTTTATTGATAGAAAAAATGCAATGTGTTTACGATTGCAATGGGTCCTCTTTTATTAGTAATTAAGTCTTATATAGTAAATGGGTTGTTATGCGTGGGCTTTGGTTCAATTCAATTAGGATTTGGTTCACTAGTCAAAGTAGAAGCCCTGCCCTAGTTCTACTAAGAGAGGTTAAGAGTAGGGTCTATGCAATTCTACTCAAATAAGTTAGAGTTGATCAACCTATCAAAAAAAAGTTAGAGTTGATCAATAAAATGTCAAGTGTTTTGAGTATTGAGGCACATTGGCCATAGTATTCCTTTTCCCCCCTTTCTCATCTTTCTTTCTTCTTTTCTTTCTCGCGGAACAATTTATGGTACAGTTCATGGCACTATTTTCTCACACATTGTTCACACGCTAGAAAATAATTCTATGGCTTTTTCTTTCTTCTCTTTTTAACCATAAATCAAATCCTTTCTCTCTTGAACCCTAATATTGCTTCTAAAAAGGTTCTAAACTCAAAATCCACAAATCCTCCTAAACCATAACCCCATCACAACCACACATAGACAAGTTCGCCCACACCCGTTTCCTAAGCATTACACTTTTCAAGGAATTATGAAGGCCTTAAAAGCATTTGCCAATTCCAATTCTTTTTTTCCAAAAATAAGTTTTGGCCCCAAGGGGAAGGGGAAGAGGAAATTTGAATAGTAACCTCCACTTCATGAGGTGTGGTCCCTAACTGATTGTACTACGCATGAGGGTTTCGCCAATTCCACAATTTTAAATAGCCTCTCTCTATCCCTCTCGAGTCTCTACCAATATTAAAATGTTAAAATTTTTATTTTATAATAAACTTTTTTTTTTTATTTTAAAGATTAGCAAATAGTGGGAGCCGGAGAGGTGTGGTTCGAATCATAGACACAGGACATTATAAAGAATTTCATTACCATTGGGCCATCACTTGAACCCCAAATTAAAATGTAAACCCTTAGGGTTCATTTGGTTGGAGAGGTGAAAAAGTGGGAGGATAGAAAATAGTGGGAGGATGGAAAAGAGAGAGGATAAAAAAGATTTTAATTTCTCTCATTTTTGTTTGGTTGGGAGTGGAAAAGTGGAGAGATGGAAAAAGTTAGTTTGTATAAATTTACTCATACACTCTTGTTAAAAAATAATGGCCAATTAAAACAAAAAAGTAACAAACAACCAAAAAAAAAAAGCAATCACCCAATTTATTAAAAAATAAAAATCATGTATGAAAAAAAAAAAAAAAAAAAAAAAAAAAAACAATGTCCAGGAAAGAAAAGAAAAAAAGAAAAAGAAAGAGGCATCGTGCCCAGCACCAAAAAAAAAATAATAATAATAATAATAAAGGAAAAAAAAATAAAGGAACTAGACATGGGCATTTTTGTTCATTAAGTAGCCCAATTTTCTCCCTTCAGTTTTCTCTCCATTTTGGAGAGAAAACTTTTTGGTGGGCCCAAGAGAAAACACCCGGGCCGCACCCAACTAAACACACTCAAAAAAGTTTTCCTTCCCATTTTCTCTCCAAAGTTTTCCATCCACCTTATTTCACCTCCAAACAAACACACCCTTACTCAATTAGAATCAACCCTAGAGGAAAATCTACTAAGGACAATAGAAAATACATCTCATTTATTATGCAACCAAACTCACTGAGAAATTAAAATACCTGGGGTATTATATTTTTCTCCATCACGTCTTTGAAGAGAGGAGGTGGTGGCAAATCCAGTCCAAGCATTAAGAATGGCATTCTGGAAGTTTCTGTCACAACATCATCATGTTCAATTCCACCATCTGTGAGTTTTGAAGCAGCATGCTGGCCATCACTGTTTTCTTTCTTCTCCAAGAAAGCTTTGTTATGAATCTCTTTCACAACCTCCAATTCTCCCTATAAAGTGTACAGATGTCTTTAGATAAGTGCAACTGGCTATCCAACTACTAGCAACAAAGTCAACAAGAACAATTATAGAGACAACCTGAAAGCAATCGTAGATGATGCTTCTATTTTTCTTTGTTTTAAGATCAGCATGCAGTGTGTTAAGAAGCCATGATATGAATTCAACTGGATCAGACTGCGCACCAATCCGGAACCTTTTTTTACTGGCTTTCATAATTGCCTGTAGAAACTCATGTGGGCTTACCTGTAAAACATTAAGAATTTTGATAAATATGAATTTCATGTTCAAGAACCATTAACTCAATGTGACAATGACTGGGAACATACCTGTCCTTTAAAGTTCCTTGTATGCCAGATCTTTCTTGTGAGTTCTCCAAATCGATGAACAAGTGGAGATTTGCTGTGTTTATAATTTTCAGGGATAAGGAAAAAATTCCTTAAAGGAGTAACTCTCATCAAAGATTGTATTGTGACATTCACAAAATCTGTCTCTTTAATGTTGTTAAGCCCCACCTGAAATTTGCCAAAATCATGATTAACACTTCAAAAGGTCCCATTTAATATCATATAAAATCTCCAACGATAAAACAGAAATGTGGTAAGGCCAAGGATAAGTACCATTCCTGGAAGGTAATCAGAACCATCAAGTGCTCTAGACCACTGCTTGTTCTTGTCAAGTTGTTCCACTTGTTCCCTCGCAAACCTGCATGTATAGTAGCCAATAATAATCAACGATTAAGTGCTTAAAAGTACATAATCCAATAAATTAAATTCTTAAATAAAACATAAAATACAATGTGAATGAAAGATAGCATATTACTATCACAAATAGTACTGAGAAACTTAATGAAGCTGACCATGGTGGTTCTCTTGCAAAGGAAAACTGTAATCCACAAGGATCAAAGCAAACATATCCAATTGACAGTTATCACATCCACATCCATAGGATGCATGTGGCTGTGCATACACACACACAGATATGCAAAGAGAGGGTATGGCAGCATGAAATAGAGAAGGAAAAATACAGTGAAAGCACTTCGCAAAAATATAAGCACACCTGGGATTCAGAACATGTCGAATGTCATCTAATGAGGGGTCGTCAATTTCATATCCATCAGGAAGGCAATAAACCTGCTCAGTCCGAAGATTGATATAAACATGGTGGCCTGCTTCCAGACTGTGAGTATATGCATGAGACTTTTTCCCTCTTCCTTGATAATACTTCCCACATACCAAACAGGCATACACATTCAAATTCGACAGAGAGACAGAACAAAACTTCTCAAAATCAAAATCCAAAACCTGCAAAGCATAGAATAGCAACCACAAAACAATACTTAAAACCCCCCCAAAAAAAAAAAAAAAAAAAAAAAAAATGTAACTTATCAATATGAGCATTTACATAGATACATGCCTGAAGCTAACAATGCAAATACAAACAAGTTTTCTCAGAATCAAAAATCCAAAACCTGTAAAACATTAACAAGTAACTCAAACCATTGACATTGTACTAAATAAAAATGCCCATTTTGTCAATTTATCTTGAGCATCAAAGACGAGTAGTATACCTGACGATTAACCGTATCAAGATAAGGACAGTCCCTCCGGCGCTCAACCTCACGGTTACGCCTTCCTTGACCATATCCTTGCTCAATTTGATCCTCCTCCTCCTCGTCTTCTTCTATTCCTTGACCTCCATTGCCATTCTCCACTCCCTTCCCACCGCCATTTTGCTCAGCCCCCTGCCTCTCCTCTTCCTCCTCCTCATCGTCATCGTCATAATTCGCTAATCCCGAAAGAGGATTCGCAATTGGAAGAGGCGGCGGCGATGGAGAGGACTCCTCCACCTCCAGCTCCTCCACCACTCTCTGCCTATTTGCTTCCGAATCAAACCCTTCCTCCGTCACCAAATCACCAGTTTTCCTCTTTGAACTCATTCCGTTACAGTTTAACTAATTATACACATTAAAAAAAAATATCATCGACCAAACTCTTTCTAATAATAACAAATTCAGATAACTTTCAACTAAGTTATCCACAATATTAAGTACACCGAGTGAGCGAGAAAGCTAAAGCGTTTATTCTAAGGGTTCTCAAAAGTGTAAAAATGCCACACAGAACCCAAAAAAAAAAAAATGAATAAAAAGATTAATGAGTTACTTGTTTTAAATTCGTTGACGAACCTGAGACTCTGTGAGAGAGTGAGAGGGTGAATATTGGAGTGAGAAGAAGTTCCGGTACGAGAGGTTTTCGAGTTGGAAGGCGCTAGATTGCTCTCTACAAGACACGGGTCGGAGTTGTCCGATTACGCCATGAACTTGTTCTATCTTCATGGGCTTGGAGTTGTAGGGCCCATGAAGACACAACGAGTTGTAAATGGTACTTGGGCCTTCTTAAGTTTAAAATCACAACTTTTATTTTTTATTTTTCCCTTTTTACACACAAAACTATTTCCAACTGAGATGACTAGTTGTAACTAGGATAGTAATATAAACCCTGCAATTGCAGGTACCCGCCTCACCCATCTTTAATGGACTGGTTTTACTTGTCCCACATAACAAATGAGACGAAAATGAGGGTTAATATTTTTTTTTTGAGTTGCCTATTTATAGTTTGAAATTTGACACTTTAGAACACTAGCAGTGGGGGGTGTAAACACCCTCCAGTTGCTATTTTACATCCAAAACATCAAAAATTGTCCAACATCCGGGTATGGGTTCTTAAAAATTTTTGAAACCTGTGAATAGTGGGTTCTTCAATATAGAACCTACTGTTCACTTGGTTGTAAAAATAATATTATTATTTTAATAGAAAATGAGAACCTTCTCTCTCCTTATTTACTCTACACGGTACAGAGTCACAAACTACACTTTCCTCTTCTCTCTCCTTGTCTGTTTGAATCGGTGGCTAGATCGGTGAAGGTTGCTGTTGGTGTTTGTTTGATGAAATGATGAATCGATGGCTGTGTTTGTCTGTTTAAATCAGTGGCTATTTGTTTGTTTGAATCGGTGTTGAATTGGTGGTGGTTTGGCATTTGGGTGGTGGTTGTGCTTGGTGATTTTTTGTTGTTGTTGTTGTTGTTGTTGTTGGTGGTGGTGGTGGTTTTCACCTTGGTGGGGTGTGTGTGATGGGGGGGGGGGGGGGGGTGGTGGTGGTTGCTGCCTTGCTGGGGTGTGTGGTGGTGGTGGTTGCTACCTTGTTGGGCATGTGTGGTGGTGAAGTGGTGGTTGTGATTGGTTTGCTTGGGAGATAGAGACAGATAGAAGAGAAAAAGATAGAGAAAGAGAGGAATGGAAGAGATATAATTTATTTTATTTTATTTTATATATTTGTATGGTTTATATTATTTTAATAAGTTGGATGTAAAAATAGAAACTGGGATGTTAGAGGAGTTGTAAAATGAGATGGTAAAATAGATAAAATAGGTTTTTGAGGATGCAAAATAGAAATTTTTTGCATCCCCGAATGCTAATGCTCTTACCCACTTGAAATTTGATCTAAATTTAAATTACCTACATATGGTTTGAAATCCCATTATATAAGTGTTCCATTGGGTTATTTTTGATCTTGTATTTTTATGTTTTTTGTATTTTTGGAGGATAAAGACATAAAAGTGGAGCAAAATTACATATTTAACTATGTTTTTAACAGAAATGGGTTAAGGAACTCTAACTAAATTAATCTCAGGTGGGTAAAGTGTTAAATTTCAAGTCACAGGTAGGCTACTTAAATTTCGGTCAAACCAGAAGTGGGTAAATTGTAATATGCCCTTTAAATAATTAAAAAGAATTTTTATAGGTTTTTTTTTATGAGACATACATATGTTTTTTTTTTATCCTTCTAACTTTAAATTTATGATTTTTTTTTTCTGTTATATTTTAGTATTGAATTAATACTTTTGTGTTTTAATATTTATGTTGTTTATTATTTTTAATTGTTGTATTTCTATGTTTGAATTGTTTTTGTATTTCTTATTACTTGAATTATTGTATTGTTATGCTTTAAGAATGTTTTGTAACGTTAGAACTTGTTTTTTTTTTTTAAAATGTTTTATGAGTTTTAATTTAATGCATTCAAAATAAAACTTTAATAAATTATATATATATATATATATATAAATTTGAGTGCACCAGGATGGGCACCCACGGGCACTTGCTAGAATAGGAAGGGGGGTGGGGAGGGGGGGGGGGGGGGGAGGAGGAACCGGCTCGAAGCAAAAGTAGGGCCGGGAATAGGAAACCCACCCCATACCTACCATGTTGCCATTCCTAGTTGTAACTTGCATTCCTAATGTTTATGCCAAAAAAAAAAAAAAAAACATAAAATTTTGCTTAATTTGGTAAAGAATGATGTGTGAATACAATATGGATTTTTATAGGTTAGGGTTGGGCCATTTTTGGAGAGAGAGAACCTCTGATATTAATGAATTGACAATAAAGTAATATTAAATTCTTGTTCAATAACATTGACCATCATTCAATTAATTATAACTTGTTTCATGACCACATTTAACAAAAAGAGAGGAGTTACTAATAACAAATTTCATAATTTAAATCAAAATTCAAATCTACATATATGCATAATAAGTATATATAAAAAATAAGAACCAAATCATATCATATACTATATAATAAAAGTTGGTTTAGAAGCCGTGGCTGTACTGAGTGACTTCATCAAATTACAGAAATTTTGTTAGATTTTTTTTTTTTAAATATTTTTTTTGATTTCACATGACTTCACCAAATTGCAAAACTTTTGTTATATTTTTTTTAAAAAAATACATATATAAATATACACACACACACACACACACACACACACACACACACATATATACACACGCACACATACAAGCCTCTAAGCACGCGCTTACGCACGTACTCGTAAGTGCGTGCTCAGAGGCTCTTTCTATTTTTTTGAGGTAAATGTTAATAATTTGTATTTATCATAATTTAGAAATATATATATATATATATATATTTTTTTTTTTTTTTCAAACAAATAAAAATGATAAACTTTAGAGATAAGCAATAACTATAATTTCTTTTTTGAACGTGAAAGAAAAAAATCCTAAATTTTAGGAATTTTCCTTTTGAATTTAAAATGAAACTTGCTATTTGACATTTATGACTTTATTTCTAAATGAAGTTAGTCTTCATTAATGAGAGCTTTTTTAAACCACATAAAAGTCCAATTGAAAGGGGGAAATTCTATTATATATAGTATAGATATATATTAATCCTTTTCTTCTTCTCCTATAATTTCTAATTTGATAAAATTTTAAATTTGATAACAATTCAAATTATTCATCTAATCCTTTTTTTTTTTTGGGATAAAATCTAATCCTTTTATTATTAATTTACCTATATTTCTAAGTTACTAAAAATCTTAATATTACAATTCAAATTCTTCATCTAATTCTTTTATTATTAATTTGTTTTAAATTTTGGTTTCACATTGATTGTTCATATCAAAGTTAAATTAAAAAAAAAAAAAAAACACAATCATAGTACATGTATACAACTGCTAATAGTCTAATATCAACGTTTAATTTCTTATAAAAAAACGTTTAAATTTTTAAAAAAAAAAAACACTTCATGGATAGACACAAAATTATAATTATTCTTATTGACTTTTCTCTATACATCTCTATAAATTTTTTAGATAAATTCAAAAACTTAGTTGTTATCTTCTTTCTTCTTCTTTTTTTTTTTTTTTTTTTTTTTTTTTTTTTCCTTCACTCCTTTTGCTAACATTGCACATATATTAGACTTCATTCTCTCAATTTCTTCTCTGTAACTTTATTTCAATAGGAACTTCTTTGTAACTTTGAGTTTATGTGAGATTTATATTTCTTTCTTCTCTATGCTTCGTTAGGTTACTATTTTGATTTATATTTCTTTCTTTTCGATACTTCATTTAAGTTACTTTTTATTTGGTCTATATCATATCTGGTTGGTTTGATCTTCTTGGGCAATTAAGCAAGTTTAATCTTTCAATCTCTTTTTTCTTTATGTGAAAAATTGCATAGCTTTAATATATATATATATATATATATATACTATTAATAAGAGGATTTTCTTGTTTCTTCTTCAATTTTTGGCGTACCAAAATATCCTCATACAAATTTTGAAATAACACACCCTTTAATTTAATTTTTTTTTTCCTACAAAAAAGCAAAAAAAATGTTAAAACAGTAATACTATCTCACGCAGAAAAGAAAGGAAAAAAAAAAAAAAAACTTTTATTCTCACAACCCATGTATATTCAAATGTCTGATTCCTATATGTATTTGTTATTTATTTGAATTCAAATGCATCAATTATTTTTATAAAATAAAATACAAAATTACTTCTTCCAAAAAAAAACCTACCTCATGTAAAAAGTAAAAGCTACTCATTCTTATCTCGAAATTTCTATGATTTTTTTTTTTTAAATTCTTTAAAACATTCCAAAATTTTTGTTATCCAAATTCTATATAGTTATTACAAATCCATCCATCCACATTAACGTATATCATCTTTCTTTTGTTCAAATCTCAAATTTTTTTTACTTATAACAATTCTTATCCCAATCAATAAATTCAATTGTCTCATTGGGTTTCAACTTCTTATAGTTCTCTATCTCATTTTTAAACATTATTCCACATTACCTTACCTCATTTTTGAAAAAACACACACACACACACACACACACACACACACACACAATTATTTATATACCCACTCCGTCCCAATTTGTTTGTCCTGTTTGAAAAGTCAAATTTTTTAAGAAAACATCACACTTTTTAAGAAAACATCACTTATTGTCTTGACTGCCTTATAAAAATGTATAAGTTTCCAAAATTACCCTTAAATAAATTTATCAGTTTTTTTATTTTTTAAAGAGTTATTCTTAATGAGGTAACTAAAAAGGTTCCCCAATTGGATTGATTTTTAAATATTTGTTAGTTTTCTTTTCGAATAGTTTTGAAAATAAAGTAGGAATATAATAGAAATATTAGTAAATTAATAATTTTTATTTTTAGAAACAGGACAATATTTTGGGACATCCCAAAATAGAATAGAGGATAAACAAACTGGGACGGAAGGAGTACCACTTTTAAGTATTATAACACTAAACAAAAAAAAAAAAAAAAACAAATAAATAAATAAAAACATTATTGCACGCACAAAGTACGTGTGATGAGTCTAGTATATTTGGTAATAGGATTTGAACCATGTTCTTAAAGTAGCAAATGAACCAACTAGATTTGCTAAAGATGAAAATGATGTATACATGCTAGAGGATGTCTCCCCAATAATTTGAAACTAGTTCTTGAATTAACATTTTTTTTGTATTTAATTTTCTAATTCTTTGTAAGGCGTTGATTTTATTGCATGTATTTTTTGATAAAGTTTATGATAGCTATTTTTTTTTTTTTTGAGGGTTTGATATGGTATTTCACTGTGATTATCAATATGTAGTTTAAGAGTTTTAATTGGTAACATATATTCTTCCATGAATATAAATTAAAGTTAAATTTTTAGAATAAAAGAAATAGTAAAATTGAAGAACTAAGCTGGTTGACTATTTGAAGAAGTAAAATTAGTAACTTTTTTGCTGGGTTAAGATAATTAAATTTTTTTTGTCTATTTAACAAAAACAATTTCAAAATTTTATATAAGAAAAAATATCTTATTCACAATATAAACACACACACATACACACACATTTATATATATGTAAGGACCAAATAAACTGGCTTAGCCTAAGCCCACTTAGAACATTGAGTTGTATAGTTCAACCTTGACCCAAATCAGTAAAATTTGTAAGAGAGGGAAACAATCAACAAGAGGGCTCTACCCGAGGATGAAAATAAGGAAGAGAGGATTGATGTTATATAATAGATGAGCAAATGTCTCCCTACAAGCTTGCCTGAGGAGGCCAATGTTATACAGAAGGTTGCCCTGTTCATTCTCTTCTCTCAATGTTCTCCTTGTTTCTTTTTCTTATCTCTTGATACTTGTGTCTTGATCATTTTCTATGAAAACCATCTTTCTCTTCTATACTCCCCCTTCCTTTGTATCCTGACCTTCCATCTTTACCTCCCTCATTTCTCTTTGTGAAACTTGATCCTTTAAACATATGAAGAAGGTAGTAGATGGAGTTTGCTTAGCTGTGAATTACACTGTTCAGGTCACTTCCTCATCAATGCGGCTGATAAAGCTGTTGCCCACCATTTACTGCGGAGGCAATAGGCTACTTCTCTTTGGAACCTTCCCTTACTCCTCATGATTCTCTTACCTCAACCAATCCTTCCCACCTAAAGCTCCTAAATGCCTTTTGCCTCTTTATCTCCCCTTCTCGGATGAACTCCCTCCTCGGGCGTGTGATGCCTCAATGCCAGTACTACAGCTCGACAATCCCTTCTTCGGTCCTCAGGCCCCCACAATATATATAAAATTTATTAAAAGAGTACAATAAATATGTCTGTTTTTAGAATGCATAAGATGATTTAATCTTTTTTTTTTAATATTATTTTTTGCCAATATCAAGAAACAAAATTTGTAAGTTTTGCTTTAAACCTACACGGATTTGAATTTGTCATTAATTTTTTTGCAAATTTTGTTATTTTTTTAAATTTTTGTAATTTAGATTGTTCTTAATTATTGAATTGAGGTTTCCACTTAAATATGATTTCAATTATTGTTTTGGATAGTTTTATATATATATATATATATATATATGTATGTATATATATATATATGCATTTTATAATACGTACCTTAGTTTCACACAATATGCATTCATTATATAACTTAAAAGTAAAATATTTATTTATTTTTATTATCTATTCTATTATCTAATTTTAAGTAAATTAATAAGAAACACTATTTACATGTGAATTTCAATTAAGCCGTGCATAATGCTAGTACTTTCATAAACTTCAACAACAAATCTTACAAACCTCAAATCTAAAAGTATATATAAAATAAATTTTAATGAGGTGTAAATTTATGAGACTTAGAAAACTAATGTGTTAAAATTTTAAAAGGTCAACAAAAAGTCAAAGGCTTTGATTATAATAATAACTAGTCGCTAACCCGTGCAATGCATGGGAAAGTTTTTAGTAATTATAAGATTTTAGCAAATCAAATGCCTTAAAATTCGAAAATCTTAAAGAACTTACATTAGCACTCATCAATTTGTTTACAAAGCCAATGCTAGATAGATCTACAAATTGCATTCTCATATCCTCTATCATTTGCAAGGTGAAAGGACTCTTTTGATTATGGTTTGCATCCTTCTATCCTCAAAAACTTTAAGAAGTGCCATGTGGTCACTGCATAAGAATGTGTATAAGGTTATACAAAATTTTGTCATTATAATCAACATCCTAAAGCTAATATCCAATCCAAAAATGTGTAACCAATGTTACATATTATAACAAAAACCCAAAGAGACAACAAAAACAGTTGTAGGTATATAAGAGAGAGA
Source organism: Quercus gilva (assembly GCA_023621385.1). NCBI lineage: Eukaryota > Viridiplantae > Streptophyta > Magnoliopsida > Fagales > Fagaceae > Quercus > Quercus gilva. The sequence continues at coordinate 79,754,174 of CM042477.1, read as the reverse complement.
ATCAAATCAAACATATATTTCTATTTTTGCTTACTTTGAGATTGAATTTCAAGACTGAAACTTAAAATCTAGAATTCCAGCAACAAAAGCACAGAAAAACCTCTCTATCTAATAAATCAAAAACCTCTACAGAAAAGTACCAAATTTAATATGATATTACCAACTTTTCTTTGAAAGAAGATCACAAAGACATCGCAATAAAGAATGAGATGGAATATACTCGTTCAGTCTACCATGCTTCCAATCAGCTAGTCTTCTTTTCCACTCTCCTAACCACAAAATCCAATGCTAACTTTGCATTGAGAGGAACTTATAATAATAATAATAATAATAATAATAATAATAATAATAAAGCAAACAATAAAAATGAAACTATTCGTCCTTTTCATCTAATATGTAACTTGATAGATGGTCTTAGGCACTTTTTGCACGTAGATTCTTTAAATTGTATATCAAATTAGAAGAAAGAAATTACATGTAAAAGCCAATTCAATAAAGAGATCCATCACACACAATGATCAATAGTTTAAAAACAAAAGCCTTGTAATGTATATGCCATATAGTGTAATCATAGAAACATGTGCTTATCTAAGAATATTTCCATAACATACTTACCCTTATTTGAATTTCAAGAGGAGTGTGATATTTTTGCCACTCAATTATTCAACTACATAAAAAATGGTAATCATAATAGCAAAATTGGTCACTGTATTAAATCCTATTTTCAGCTTCAAACCACCTTGCATCCCTAGTCCATCTCTCATTTCTGACCAAATTTTCAACATAGTCCAATTCAAAATGTTTTTCTTCTTCTATTCTTTTTATTTTATAAGAACTCCAATTTTCACTAGTCCAATTAAATTGTAATTAACTCAGAGATCATACGTTGACTACAAAATTGGTTCTACAAATACAAAATTTGTATTTAAAGCAATGCAAAAGACAATTCAAGTCAAATGAAACAGTCAAGACTAACACAATAAGAGTCTAGAGCTATTAAAGATGCAATTTAAAAGCTATAAACACAGTACCTAATCTGATTCAGATAATAAGGAAGTTAAAGCATGAAGCTGGTGGTTTATAATCTATAAAAATTATAATAAACCAAGTGGGCCTTGGAAAATCTCTCACGTATTATAATAACATACCTTAGATCTTTAGAACACACACACACACATAAACAGTAAAGGGATTCAGACTTTGATCTCAATCAATTATTATTTAATACTGCATCAATTCAAGGGAATCCTAAAGTAGGAAGCAATTTGATCTAAAAAATTATGAGTTGAATTAATGGGAGCTCACAAGTTGATCTAAAAGTTATTTTAGAACAATAGAAACTAAAAGACAGAAGAAAACAGAAGCTTTCTTCTCCATTTTCTACCAGAATTAGGCCCATGTAAAGGTTCCTTTGCCTTCTTCAGCTTGGAACAATTTGGTAATCTACCATTAAGGCTAGAGAGCTTACAATTTAGAGACATCCTAACCAAAACCCACCTATGTATCTTCACAAAGAGGCTTGAAAGCTTGAGAAAAACCCCAGCCCTAGTAGCCTCAACACCTAAATCTTCTCCCTCAGTCCCTCTTCACCAGTAAAAGATAAACATAATAAATTTTTTTTGTTTTCAATTAAGTCTTTCTGGGCCCTATACCAGCTCCCACTCCAAAATTTTCAAATTCACAAATAATAATAAAAATTTTCAACCAAATTCAAAATTATAAAATCTACAAGGCATTCAATAATAAAATAGAAAATAACAAACTAAATCTGAGTTTCCAGCCAGTTATACAACTTCTTAATTGGATGCTTACATAAAAATTCAGTCAAAATACTTTGTATTTCAAACAATTGGATGATTTCTCATGTAGTTCAGAAGATGGTTATTGTCTTCAAGAATTGTGTGCATAATTACTTATAAAAAGAAATAGAAAGGAGAAATGAACTTGCCTTTAAAAGTCTTGATAGTCAAACATGTAGCTATTATGATAAAAGGGTCTAGATTTTCAGTAAAGTAGTTCTCCTCAATTTGATTTACAACTGATCCCCAAAGTGTAAGCTTTATTTCATTTCCTCTGTTCAAATTTTCCAATGTCTAAAAATTCAAACAAAATCCTGCTATATCATAGCCAAAAAGTACCCATAACCATAAGTCTAGAACGAAACCAAAAAAAAATTAATGGTACTGAGATTTGAGCAATATGGAGATTGAAGCATAATATATAGAGATTCAAAGAGAATGGGTACTATATTGATGTAGAGAGAGTACGGTGGCTAGGTTTTTGGTTAAATTTGATTTAAAAATATATATGTATATATATATATATATATATATTGTGGGGGTAAAAGCCCAAATTCGTACATTGGGCCTTAGGCCCTATTTGAAGATGTGGGTACGTCCGAGCAGGAATAAACGATTGGAAAAAACCCCAGAATGGACAATTGCCTAAGGAAGGAATAAAAGAATATCATCCGAGGAGTGTATACCCCTCGGACTTGAAGAATGTCGATCAAGCCAGTACCTAGGTAGTTTGAATAAACTTCCAAGAAGTTCCAACGATAAGGACGAACCTCATGTACATACAAATGTGATAAGAATAGAGAAATATCTCAAGCAAAAGCTGCTACCACCGCATTTAAAGCCCTGCAGCAACTTTTCTGTCTGCATTTATGTGGAAAAGACCCCTGAATAGTGTCATCTCAGCGGCCACCACTCATAAAGAGCCAAAGACGTTACCTGATGGGACAGGTATTCAAGTGAATGCTTAGATGAGGAACAAGTGTATGACGAAGATGGAAAAAGAGAAGATTATATAAATGCAAAAGATCCCTGAAAAAAGGGATCAGAAGAAAAGGGAAAGAAGGAAATAGAGAGAATTTACTGGAGCTATGGAGTTGATATTAGCCTTTAAGACAATAATGTATCTCTTCGGACATCAATTAATTCAAGTCTAAATCATGTGTTCCATACTGATTTTTCTTATTGAATCTTGATTAACTGTTGTGTATTTCACAAACCGCCTAATTCTTTTACCTACTCTCTACAAATTCATTGTATTGGGTTTATTGGACTCACATCCTGTATCTTTTGGGTTTGGGCCACATATCTTGTCCCTACATATATAATTCATACTTGTGCCGTCATCACTATGTGTGTGTGTGTGTGTGTGTATATATATATATATATTTGTAGCAATCATCATTGTGGGAGCAAGATTTCTAAATATGTACGTATGTGTATATATATATATATATATAACTTGCTCATGCGAGTTCTAGCTTTAAAACATTCAAGTTAAGTCTGTAAAAATCAAACTCTAGAAGATACAACAATGCAATTGTTTATAGGTAAAGCACACATATAATCAACATGATCATTAAAACAGAGTAAAATTCAACCAACCTTCATGACACTTTTACAATTTTATTTGGATTCTGCGTCTCAACAGCATACCAATGCAATTATTAATTACTTAAAATTAAAAAAAAAATTTATTTATACATGATAAGTTACAATTCAAATTGAGTTTCATGAGTTCTTTAAATGTAAACAAAACACTACAATATTTAGAAATTAGATGTACATAGACAAATAGTTAACCCTATATTAAAAAAAATTCAGAAATTTAGTACAGAGGCAAACGAATACCATACCTTTAACCTTGATTCGAATGGAGGAAAAAACTGAAGAGAAAGGCAATAAAAATAGCAGAAATTAATCATGAATATTAAATCTAAATAACAGTGAATGGAAGAGCAAAAATTAAGAATGAAACCCGCTTTAAAACAGCAAACATATGTACAAAGAATTAAATCTGTTGTTGTTTGGTATTCATTGAAATCTGTTGTTTTAAATCTGTTGCAGGGAAGGAACAACACAAATGTACAAAGAATTATAAACTGAACAGCCGTGAATTGGTTTGGTGCATAGCAAATATATATATTAAAAAAAAAAGAATAAACATTATCATAAAAACTATTTATAAGATAATGGTTATAGAGACCTAATTAAATTTGTTTATAGTTATAGATTTCTAAACAAATTTGATTAAAAAAGACATGAACTTGTACAGAAGAGGTAGAAGGTTTGAAAAAAAAAAAAACAGGGGACTGAGTGGAGACAAAGAAGGCTGACGTTTTAGGTGCCCAAATAATTATTCAATCAAACAAATGATTAAGCTAAGCTAAATTAGATGTGCTAAAAAACCTAGATAGCAAAATAAAGGAAAACATGAAGGTAAAGCAAAACCTGTAGGATTGTTGTCAGATTTTGAAGGTTGGGAGGCTCTTCAATACATCTCCACTTTCTTACAAAACTTGTAGAATTTGATTTTCTATGAGTGTTTCCCTAACTTCAACAAAAAAGAATAGAGAGAAAAAGGGGTTAGGAATTGAAATCCCTAAATTCACAAAAAAAAAAAAAAAAAAAAAACTAATTAGAGACGAAATCCTTAGATTGACAAAAAAAACCTAATTAAAGACAATAGGAAAAGAGTTTATTCATAGATTAATTGAGAGATATCGAGAGAGAATGCTCTGATATGGAGGCTGGGTCGGAGATTGAAAACGTTGGCTCCCATGGTTGTGCCCTTTTTAGCTTTTTGTGAAATAGCTTGGATCTGCATTTGAGAGAGTGTATAGGTTTTGCATTTGGTGAGTAATGTCGAAAGGAGAGGTGTTGGGTTTAGTTTAACGTATGTACAAAGAATTAAATCTGTTGCTGTTTGGTATTCATTGAAATTTGTTGTTTTAAATTTGTTGCAGGGAAGGAACAACACAAATGTACAAAGAATTATAAATTGAACAGCCATGAATTGGCTTGGTGCACAGAAAATATATATATTAAAAAAAAAAGAATAAACATTATCGTAAAAACTATTTATAAGATAATGGTTGTAGAGACCTAATTAAATTTGTTTATAGTTACAGATTTCTAAACAAATTTGATTAAAAAAGACATGAACTTGTACAGAAGAGGATGGGTTTCAGTTAGCTCAACTGATAAAGTCTTTGATGGTTGTATAAGAGATTTGGCGTTCAATTCCCGCCTACACCAAAAACTGATTAGTGTCTTAGTCTGATGAGAAAGAGCTATCATCAAAAGTGGATTCCATAAGTTGAAACTCTCTAAAAAAAAAACTTGTACAGAAGAGGTAGAAAGGTTGGGAGGCTCTTCAATACATCTCCACTTTCTTACAAAACTTGTAGAATTTGATTTTCTATGAGTGTTTCCCTAACTTCAACAAAAAAGAATAGAGAGAAAAAGGGGTTAGGAATTGAAATCCCTAAATTGACGAAAAAAAAAAAAAAAAACCTAATTAAAGACGAAATCCTTAAATTGACAAAAAAAACCTAATTAAAGACAATAGGAAAAGAGTTTATTCATAGATTAATTAAGAGATATCAAGAGAGAATGCTCTAATATGGAGGTTGGGTCGGAGATCGAAAACGTTGGCTCCCATGGTCATGCCCTTTTCAGCTTTCTGTGAAATAGCTTGGATTTGCATTTGAGAAAGTGTATAGGTTCTGCGTTTGGTGAGTAATGTCGAAAGGAGAGGTGCTGGGTTTAGTTTTGTCGAAAAGAGAGGTTCTGCCCGGCGTGTTTTGGTTTCAGAGTGTTTTTTTTTTTTTTTTTTTTTTTTTTTTTTTTTTTTTTGTGAATCTGGTTTCAGAGTGTTTTGGTTTCAGAATTATATCAGGGAAGAGTGTTTGGTTTGTGAAAGGAGAGTATATATATTTAATAAAAAGAAATAAATCAGAAAAAAGTTTTATTACTTTTTATTTTATTTTAATATTATGCTGATGTGGAAAATTGTAGGAGCTTCAAAAGTTTCGGTTATATATATATATATATATATAGATAACAATATATATATATATATATATATATATAATAATAGGTGAAGCAAAGAGAGCGTGAAATTAAATTCTAAATTAGAACTCTAATTGTGTGCCATTTGTGTGCCGTGTATACACACCAAATTAGAAAATTGAATTCCAAATTAGAACTCTAATTATGTACCACGTGTACACACCAAATTAGAATTCCTAATTAGAGTTTTAATTTTGTGCCATGTGTCTAGAATCCGAAATTGAAGTTGAATTTTGCATCATGTGGCTAAATGTATGTGGGCTCATTCTCATTAAAACCACTTCTATGTATCGGGTCAAGTGAGTTACTATGCTAATTAAGTTTTTCCTTGATTTTGCAGTCAAACGTGAAAACCAAAGAAATTAATATCGGTGAAATTGAAGTTGAATTTTGTATCATGTGGTTAAATGTATGTGGGCTCATTCTCATTAAAACCACTTCTATATATCGGGTTAAGTGAGTTACTGTGCTAATTAAGTTTTTTCTTAATTTTGCAATCAAACGTGAAAACCAAAGAGATTAATATCGGTGATAAGAACTTGGTTTGGGTACATTGCATAATTTCCAAAAAGATAGTAAAGCCAGAGTTTGCATCTTTGTTATAAATTGCTTACAAAGTTTGTATCTTTACATTTGCACTAAGTTTCAGATTAAAGCGTTTTCTTCTTGGTTCTAACACTGAGTTTTGTTTACTATTCACTTACAAAGTTTGGATCTTTACATTTGTTATAAATTGCTAATATGTGATTAGATGCACATTATGCCTAAAATTCATTGTCCTTATATTTGGCTTTTTGCTCAGGTTTGGCACCTATACCAATGAAGAAAGCACTGCTGTGGACCGATGGATGATACTTTTTGCAGGCTGCAAAAGAACTTAGTGATCAATGGAATCTCACGCGAATTGGAGAGGACGTGGCTGTAGATGTCTGAATGGCAGATGTGAGTCACTATGTTTTTAAAATTTTCAGTGAAGGTAAAGGTTATGAACAATGTAAATTTTCTAGAGAGAGATTTATTATTCTATATTTAAGCAAGTTTGGTCGCCTTCTTGGAGTGGATCACTCCACCCTGTCTTTCTACTGTAATTTTTTATTCAGATTGTTACAATTTAATCCGAAATTTTATTTGAATTTTCCTGTTGTTGTTACTATCATATATTATCATTCCAATTGTTCAATTAGAATCTGAAATTAGAGTCCAATTTTACTATACACGTGTACAATCTAATTATTTTTAATTTTGTTGTCATGTGTAGAAGCCAATGAAATGAAATTAATAACACATTAAACACTCATACTTTGGGAATCGGTAGTACCAATCTAAATCCATTGGACCTGCTTCGTGATAATACAACTATGAAGGATGTATAAAAACACGCACAAATCCATCTTTCTATAAAAAGAGATTGGAGAGAATTTCTTTTATCAGTCATGAAACTTCAGAGGTTTTTTCTTCACACAAATGCCCATCATGTTACAAAATGACCCACCGTAAAACTACAAAATGAGTACAACTCTAAGGGTTTTTTTTTTTTTTGTTTTTTTTTTTTTTTTTTTTTTTTTTAATTTTTAAGCTACGAAAATTTCAATCACCAATAGAGATTGAAGATTCAAAAGCGTGAATGGATCTTTTGGATAAACATTGTCACCAAGGTTCATCTTTCTGTGTAAAATATATATACTGCTAAGTTTTGTTAATGAAATTTTCTGGTTAATAATATGAATTTAGACTTAACTGAGCCTTTTAAATATGAATAAACTCATGATTAATAATATATCCATTCCTGTGCGGTAGCACGAGGCTACATACTAGTAATAATAATAATAATAATAATAATAATAATAATAACTAGCCTCAATTTTTCATTTTGAATTTATCTATTGTTAGTGAGGTTACACCGGAATGAATTTTTAAAAAAACTAAAATTTAGGATTTGAAATAGAGTAAACTGTTGGGTTTAGTGTGTGTTAGTTTTTAGGGGAAAAAAAAGTATCAAACGTACGTGAGATGTATTTATATTTAAATAGAGATTGTGCTAATTTTTAGGAAAAAAGTTTTTCTAATAGATTTTTTTTTATTTTAATTTTGTTGAATTACAATTTTAACCTCATTTTTTATTTTTTAAGAATAAGGATTATATAATTAGATTAAGGGTATTTTTGACATTTTTTAAAATTATAACTAACCTTCTTAATCCTCTTAATATATAGAGAAGAGATAATAATAATAATAATAAGTTCAAACAATAATCTGACAATATTTTGGTAACAGAAGGGTTACGATAAGATATTTGAATACATCAAGACTTCTCTTGGATAGATGACTTATCCTTATCTTTGAGAGGAGTTTGAGTTCTACCTTAATTAAATGTTGTATTTTTTTTTGGTAGATTAATTAAATGTTGTGGTTTTAAACTTTAAACATTAATTGAATTAAAAAGGGATGTTGTTAGTTTAGTATTGAGTTTTAATTTCTATGCATGTTTAATTAGTGGGTAATATGTCAGTTTCTCATCAGTGGAGGAGCCACATTGGGGCCAAAGGGGGCCTTAGTCCCCCCAAATTTTTTCAAAAAAATTAGAATATATTCATTTATATGTCTGAGATCTGAAATATCTGAAAACCAATCTCCTAATATAAGTTCCCAAACCCCAATCTCACCATTAAATTTATCTTCCTTCCTAACTTTTTGTTAAAAAAAAAAAACACAAATAGTTATCTGAACATCAATAAAATAAAAGGTCTTTTTTAAAAATGCTGCATTCACAATATTTTTACTACAAATTTTACGTGGTAGATTGTTATTGTTTATTTTTAAATTGTGGATTTAAATTAGGACCAATAACAACTTATCAACTATGACAACTATGATTTATGATTTATTGTAAAAGTGTTGTAGACGTAACTCTTCTCATTTTTTTTTCAAGTACTATGGAAACAACATTTTCACAACAATTATCTCATAAAATAGAGAGACAAAAAGGGGGTTTCAAACTTCCTCATTCAAAAAAATTTTCTTTAGCTTACTTTGGAATTAACGGTGGAAGGAGGTTGTCTTCTATGCACTTTGTCTTCAAAAAACAATACTAGTTGATTTGCATTTGGGCTGATGGGCAACCTATTCAACACCCATGGCCATAGGTGAGTCTTTTTTACTCTTTTTCAGTTTTTCTCCTTCCTCTCTCACTTTCTCTTCCATCATTTTCTTAGTTTTTCTCATTCATCTCTGTGTCTGATTAGCTTTTTCTCCTTTCCTTTGAAGTTGTTTTATTCTAGAGCTTCTTAGAGCATTCACAATGGGAACGCTAAATGCCTCTATTTAGTATTTGTCTCTCAAAAACCTTCACCATTTGGAATTGTAAAAATTTAGAATGTAAAAAATTTTCCAATACTACTACAGTACCGTCTTACTTTTATGACGGTACTATAGCATGTTGCATAAGTTTTATATTAATTTTTTTTTCACTTTCTCTCTCTCTCTTCAGCCACTCAGAGCATCTGTAGCAGATGTTCTATAAAAAGTGCCATTTTGACACACCAAAAGCCGACTTTATTATTTTACCGCATCATTTTACAACATCCCATTTATCAGTCGTTTTATCATTCAATTCTATACATTAAAATAATATTTACAACACATTAAAATAATATATTAAACTACCTCCCCATCATCATCATCATCATCATCATCATCAAGAACAACGGCACAACCACCTCGGTTGCAACAACGCTGACAGCCACCACTGGCACAAACCCACATCCACCAACACCACCTTATAAAAAAATTTAAAAAAAAAGAAAAGAAAACCACAACCACAAAAATTGTTGAGGCCACAACCATCGGAGAAAAAAAAAAAAAAAACACACACACACACACACACACACACACACAACCGCCGCCACCCACCGACCCATTGCATCCCACAAACCCACCCATTGCCATTGCCAACCCACCCATTGCCGACCCATCCTTCGGAATCCATTCACAGGCCGGTCCTCCCACCACCGATTTCGCACAACAGAACCCACCACCAGTGATCTGCCAATCACCATCTCAACCCACCCACTGTCGAACCGAGTGTCAAATAATTGCAAAAAAAAAAAAAAAAAAAAAAAAAAAAAAAAAAAAAAACCACAGCGACAAAGATTGGAGTGAAAGAAGAAAAGAGTTAGAAGAAAAAACTGAGGGTGATGTCTGAGAGGAAGAGAGAAAAACAACGAGATTGAGAAGAAAAAAGAGTGAAAGAAGAAAAGAATGGAAAGGCGTGATGTCTGAGGAAGAATGAGAGAGAAGAGAAATGAATAAAGTGAAGAGAGACGAGAAAGAAAACAGAATAAAAAAGTATTAAATCATATGCCATTCGGTGTCTGTACCATGCCAAAATTGTAACGGTACTGTTCAATGTTGCAAAAATTTGACACATTTAACACATTTGATAAAGCTCCGTTTTTGGTGTTTGGTGTGCCAAATGTGCCATATTATAGCATTTAGCACAAATGCAACAGCTGCTGTGGATGCTCTCAGTTTTTTTTTTCTTTTTTTCATGTCAGTTTTTACACCCTCTCTGATTCTCTCTCGTTCAAAGCATGCCACCGGAGCTGGGTCGCTAGTTTAGTGATTGATGTCAAGATGGGTTTGGGTCAGTGATCAATGGTGGCGACGTTGTTACAAAACTAATGGTGTCGATGATCCCCAATTATCTCTGATAAAGCAAGCTACAAACAAATCAGGTATGTCCAAACATCTCTCTCTCTCTCTCTCTCTCTCCAGCGTATACGTACATAACTCCCAAGCTTAGACTAAAAGCTTTCCAAAAGCTTTTTCTCTCATTTCGCTTCATTTCTCTTTCTGCTCTGATTTTTTTTTTTTTTTTAAACTTTTTGGATTCGATTCAGTAGAATCCGATTTGAGAACAATTGGATCAGACTCGAATGGCAGCGTCGAGGCTGCTACGGGATTTGCAATCGCAAGTAGGGAACAAGATTTGCGTGGACTGTTCGTAGAAGAATCCGCAATGGGCGTCGGTGTCGTATGACGTGTTCATGTGCTTAGAGTGCTTCGGCAAGCACTGTGGCCTCGGCGTCCACATCTCCTTCGTCTATTTTGTCACCGTGGACACCTAGTCTGAGATCCAGATCAAGAAAATGGAGTTCGGCGGCAATGAGCAACTCAACTCATTCTTTGCTCAGTACGGGATCTCTAAAGTGACTAATGGTGGCGGAGTGGGTCTGGGTTGGTGGGTTTGGGGTGGTCTGTGATGGTAGGTTAATCTGATGGGTTTGTATCCAATGGGTTTATAATGGTGAGTTTGTATTTGATGGGTTTGTATCAGTGGGTTTGTATTGGTGGGCTTTTTTGGATAAGTCCAGTGGTTATATATAATCTTCTCAGAAACATGAATATATATCGGTGGGTTTGTATCTAATAGGTTTGTATCGGTGGGAGTTTGTATCTAATAGGGTGGTCTTGGTCGGTGGGGTTGTATCTGATGGGTTATTTCACGGTGGTGGTGGGGGGATTCTTGTGGCAGAGGTGGTGGTGATGGGTGGCTGAAAGAGAGAGACAGTGAGGAAGAGATAAACACTGATGGAGGAGAAGGGTGGGAGAGAGATTGGATTAGTATTATTTTATTGGGTAGTTATATTATTTTAATGAGTTGAATAGAAAAATAAAAGTTGGAATGTTGGGAGTGTTGTAAAATGATATGGTTTAACTCAAAAAGTAGGTTTTAAGATGGTAAAATAGAATAATTTGCAGATTCTAGATGCAGATGCTCTTAGATTGCTAACCTTCACAGCTCCACATGTGTGGTTGAAAAATTAAACACTTCAAAAGCTAAACACTATTCTATCTACTCCCATGTGTGATATGTGACTCGTCTTCAATTCTTTTTTTTTTTTTTTGGAGAAGATCTTTTTTTTTTTTTTTTAATATAGGATTTTTTTTTTTGTTTAATTGCCTAGTATATCATATAAGTATGTAACCATGAGTCTATGTAAACAAATAATTTCACAAAAAATTTGATATATCTCTAAGTGGCAAGCTATTAATGGTTGGTAATAAAATAATATCAGTAGTTGGCCCAAATAAAAATCAGTAAGAGCTTACCAACTCAACTATTATGAAAAAATCTATAAAAATTATTGTGTTTGTAGTATTGTTCATCATATAAATATAAAATGTAATATTTGATTAGATATTTAATTTCTTTTTAGGCATACATGGATTGTTTTTTCTATTTTTTAACCATCTTTTATCTATTAATGTTTTTTAATCTTAATTATGATACTTAATAATATATAGTTTAATTTAAAAATCTAGATTTATGGAAAATTTAAATATTAATGATTTATATAAACTTATAAAGTACTTAAACTCAACAAAAACACATTCAACAATTCGCCATCCACACCCTATAATTACATTGAAAAAAAAAATCATTTTATTTACACAAAATCCTGGCTTTCCCACTATCTCTTATTAAAACTAATGAAAATATCATGTTAAAATACTAAGGGAGGAAATCCAAACCCTTTTCCAATAACTTAAAACTCCTAATGCTCCACGTTGCATTTTCAGGGTAATTATTGGGTACTCCCGAAGTACCATAAATGCATACTCCCTCCTCTCATATAATTGTGAGTCTCACTAATTAAAGTTATAGTAGGACTCACAATTTATGTGAAATGAGGAAGTACATACTCTAGAGCATTCAATAGTTTTCCTTATCCTTCACTCCTAAAACCTAGTTGTGTGTGACTACCTTATGGTTTCTCCAAACCATAGTGTTAACAACAGAAGATTGATGTGAGGTATTACAAACAAACGCTAAACTGTGTTATCTCCTGATGAAGCATATGTTCGTCAGTCAGAGTGGGCAGATGGAACCAATCCTCAGTCTGCGTGAATGTATCCTCAAAGATGGTCACCGGTGTGGTGCCTGCCACAACGTCTCCGATGCCAAATTCAGTACAAGGGAGCCCTCTGTAAGTTAAAACAGAATCGTATAATAACAATAAAATTATCTGAGTCTCTTTTTGTACCTTGTGTTGATATTGTGAGGGCTTTATATATGTTTTTACAGCTTCTAGTCGTTGGGGTAGTTATGGTAGCCTTAATGTCCTTCTTAGTAACATTTCATGCTTTGTAATGTGGCTTCGTTAGTGATGTGGGTGTTTGTTTGGCTCATTTGAGGATGTCCTCATTTGTATCGTTGAGATCGTCTCTGGGAGACGAATTCTTCAATCCTTCAGCTGCCCCCTGATTTTGTGGTTGTCGAGTCGTGTCATGACGATCATAGAATATGAAAGGTTATGGGCTGTAAATGACTCTTGGGGTTTTGCTCCGTATTAAATGCATAGTGGCGGCGCTCCACAGGTCGTGGCCTACGTGGCACATGTTGATTGGTGGAGTTAATGCTCCAATTTATGGAACTATTGGGTTTCCTGCTGGTTTTCCGTTTTCCGAGCCTTGGTTTTAAACTTCTCCCTTTCTCATTTTTTCCTTTTCACTTTTCTCAAAAATTTTCATTTGTTGTTTTAGGCATTTTCTTCGCTAACATCACTCTGCAACTCTTCTTCGAACTGGTGTGCTGTGCGGTGGTGCTTCCCTTATCCGCCATTTTTAAGGTACATTTCTTCTCTTTTTTTTCTTTGCTTTTCCCCTTTTTTACTTTATTGCGATAGAGCTTCTGATTTCTTTCTTCTTCTTCTTTCCTTTTTCCTGTTGTTTGTCTTTGATTTCTTGGGGGTTTAGCTTGTATTGTTTCCCTTTGTGTTTTTTCTGGATTTCCATGGTTAGTAACTCTAAGGTTAGGATAGTTTGTCCTTCAATCTCCTTCCTTTTCGCACTTAGGGGGGTCTTTGGGCGTTTTCCCACATCTTAAGGATTTTGTTTTTGAGGGTAATTGTTTAAGCGTTGCATTGGCAGACCTGTTGCCCTTGCTTCATCAATCGATTGATTGGTTCGAGAGTCGGGTAGGAGAGCAGGAGGCAATGTCTGAGGTTAGGTCTAGCGAACTCGAGACTGGGTTATCGTCTAGCAGTGACCCAGTGGAGGGGGATACTGCCGTCTCTACTCCTTGAGAAGTTAGGGCTTTTTTTGCCCTCGAGAAGGAGTGTGGATTGAATGCTAACACATTGAGGAGATTTAGGGATAGATTCCAATTCCCAAAATGAGTTAGGATTCGTCTGCCCAATGAGGAGGATCGGGCCTGTCACTTCTTCCTAGGGAAGGTATGCTTTTATGAGTCTGCCTTCGTCTGTGGGTTGAGGTTTCCCGTCCATCCCTTCCTCATGGAGCTATTAGACCACTTTGGTATCACTCCTGGGAAGCTTATGCCTAACTCATGGAGAATAGTGGTCAGCTGTATGGGAATATGGTTGGCCACTACGAACGGAGATATGCTCAAGGTTGACAAGCTTCTTTATTTGTACCGCTTAAAAGCGTCTAGGGAGCATGGGTACTATGAATTAGTGCCCTGGGAGAGGAGGATTAGGATCGTCAAGGGTTTACCTTCGTCTTTTAGGTATTGGAAGTCCAAATTTTTCTTTGTGTCTGGGGACAACTTTGAGACTCTCTCTGGTGAGGTTTGGGGTGATCTCCCGAAGTTGCATTGTCGGTGGGGAACCCCGACCTTAGGTGTGTCAATATTTCTTCTCGTTATTTAAGTCTTGTTGCGTTTACTGTTATTACTGCTAATTCTTTTACTTCATGTTTTGCGCAGTTAAAAGACAGCCTAAACTTAAGAGTAAGTATAAGGAGCGAGTACAGAAGGCGATCGAATACGCGCAGACCATTGAGAGTTGGGACGATCTTGTGGACTCAAGGACTCTTGCCTTCTACTATCTCGGGCCAGAGCCTTCTGCCTTCGTCCAGCGCAATTTGTATTTGTGATTGCACACCCTTTGGTTCATGATATGGTTGTGGTATCTTACAATCGTCCATGCTTTGTACTTAGTGAAATTTTTAGTTGTGACTTTCCCTTTCGTTGATTTCCAGCAACCAGCGCCTCTTCAGGGGATCCCGTCGATGATTTCAGCCTGAGTTCTGTTCTAGTTTGTTGCAAGGGATTTTTTTCATTGTTAGTAGCTTATATCCGTCTAGGCGGAATCTTGTTACTTGGCCATTTTTGGCTTTTGTGACTTACACCCTTTTAGGAATCTTGTCATCGTCAGTAACTTACATTCATCTAGGCGGAATCTTGTTATTTAGCCATTTTTGGCTTTTGTGACTTACACCCTTTTAGGAATCTTGTCATCGTCAGTAACTTACATCCATCTAGGCGGAATCTTGTTATTTAGCCATTTTTGGCTTTTGTGACTTACACCCTTTTAGGGATCTTGTCATCGTCAGTAACTTACATCCGTCTAGGCGGAATCTTGTTACTTAGCCATTTTTGGCTTTTGTGACTTACACCATTTTAGGGATCTTGTCATTTTTTGGACTTATAACTGATTGGGCCTACTCACACGAAGAAATTAGCTGAATAATTCATTTATTAATTTCAAGAATGGATACATTTATTTGTTACATCTATTGGTGGTACTTCTTCAAGTGCTCAATATTCCATGGCCTCGGGAGCCTCTATCTGTCTAGGGTTTCCAGGTGATAGCTGCCTTGCCTGGAGTAGTGGACGGCTTGGTAGGGTCCTTCCCATGTAAGGCCAAGCTTTCCTTGGGCAGAGTCTCTAGTCGCTGGGGTGACCTTTCGCAGGACGAGGTCACCTATGTCAAGTCGTCTGAGCTTTACCCTCTTGTTGTAGTAGTCGGTCATCTTCTGCTGATACTCTGTCATTCTGGTGGAAGCTTTGTCTCTTACTTCGCCTAGACAATCCAGGTTAGTTCGTAGACAGTCGTCATTGTCTTCCTCGTAGAATACCTTTCGTCTGATGCTGGTTACTCCTACTTCGACCGGAATTACTGCTTCAGTGTCATAGGTGAGTTTGAATGAGGTTTCTCCTGTTGGGGTTCTTACTGTGGTTCTATAGGCCTACAAGACGTTGGGAAACTCTTCTAGCTAGCCACCCTTCGCATCGTCCAACTTGGTTTTGATGATCTTGAGCAACGTCCGATTTGTCACCTCCGTTTGTCCATTTGCCTGTGGATGCCCTGGGGATGAGAATTGGTTCTTGATGCCTAGGTTCAAACAGAAGTCCTTGAAGCCTTGGTTGTCGAACTGTCGCCTATTATTTGATATGATCGTCCTTGGAATCCCGAACTTGCAAATTATATTCTTCCACATGAAGCTTTGAATCTTTGCTTCTGTGATGGTTGCTGGTGCCTCTGCTTCAGCCCATTTTGTAAAGTAATTAATAGCGACTATTAGGAATTTTACCTGACCTTTACCTAGGGGCAGCGGGCCGACGATGTCAATTCCCCATTGCGCAAATGGCCACGGAGATGCTATCGTCGTTAGTTTCTCTGCTGGAAGTCACTGCACATTCCCGAACCTTTGGCACTTGTCACACTTCCTAACGAGCTCTACTGCGTCCACCTGCATAATAGGCCAGAAATAACCTGTATGAATAACCTTGCTTACCAAGGATCTAGGGCCAGCATGGTCCCCATAGATTCCTTCGTGGATTTCTTTTAGAATGTACTTGGCTTCTTCTTCGTCGACACACTTCAAGTAAGGCATGGAGAAACCTCTCTTGTATAAGGTGTCATTAAGGATCGTGAATCTGGCTGCTCTCTTCTTGATCTTTTTGGCCTCTTCTGCGTTCTGAGGAAGGTGCCCGTATTAGAGGAAAGATACGATTGGTGTTATCTAGCTATTTGTGCTCTGGATTGCAAATGTTGAAACTTCTTCAATGCTGGGCTGTTTCTGGACTTCCATCACTAAGCTCATGATCGTCACTCCTTCTTCTGACGATGCCATCTTTGCGACTTCGTCTGCTATCATATTCTGGCTTCTGGGGATCTGTTCAAATTCTACCTTATCAAATTCCCGAGTCAATTGTTTCGTCAGCCTGAGGTATTTCTGCATTCTCTCCTCCTTTACTTCATACTCCTCCTTGATTTGCCCAATTACCAGCTTTGAGTCATTTTGGACTAACAGGTTCTTAGCGCCAAGTGCCTTTCCAAGTCTTAGTCCTGTTAGTATCCCTTCGTACTCTGCCTTGTTATTGGTGGCTGGATATTTCAGTTGAACTTCGTATTTGAGCACTTCTTCATTGTGGGTGGTTATGACGACCCCTACTCTTCCCCTCTTTTGGGCTGACGAACCATCGGTCTGTACCATCCATTGTTCTAATTCGTTGGTAATGCTGCTCTCGTCTGGGAGGGTGAATTCAACAATGAAGTCTGCCAAAGCTTGTGCCTTAATGGCTGTTTTGGAGTGGTATTCAATGTCAAATTGGCTGAGTTCAATTGCCCACTAGACCATTTTCACTGCTGTCTCAGGTTTGTTTATGGACTTTTTGATGGGTTGGTCTGTCATCACCAAGATAGGGTTTGCTTGAAAATATTGTCGCAATTTGCACGAGGCTACTATCAACGTGAGCGCAATCTTTTCAATCCTTAGATATCTAGCTTTAGCACCTTGGAAAGCTTAGCTGACATAGTAAACTGGGAGTTGTCTCTTGCCCCCTTCTCGAATCAGGGCTGCACTCATAACTGTGGCTGATACTGCCAAGTACAAATATAAATTTTCCCATTCTTTGGACGGACTTAAGAGAGGTGGATTGCTCAAGTAATGTTTAAGCTCCTGAAACGCTGCCTCACATTTGTCAGTCCAGGCGAAGGCTTGCTTCAGGGTCTTGAAGAAGGGCAAGCATCTGTCCGTTGCTCGAGAGACAAACCTATTGAGAGTTGCAATCCTTCCTATGAGCTTCTGAACTTTCTTGACGGTCTTGGGTGAAGCCATGTTAATTATGGCTTGTACTTTCTCTGGGTTTGCTTCTATTCCTTTCTGGGACACCATGAATCCCAAGAATTTCTCTGAAGCTACACCAAAAACACACTTACTAGGATTCAACTTCATCTGGTATTGTTTAAGGGTGGCCAACGTCTCCTTCAGATTGTCCAGATGGGCAAGTTCTTCCTTACTCTTGACGAGCATGTCATCCACATATACTTCCATATTCCTGCCTATTTGTTTGCTGAACATTTTGTTCACTAGCCTCTGATAAGTAGCTCTTGCATTTTTTAGTCTGAAAGGTATTACCTTATAGCAATAAAGCCCTTGACTGGTGATGAAAGCCATTTTCTCCTGATCCTCGTCAGCCATTTTTATCTGGTTATATCTTGAGAAAGCGTCCATAAACGTCAGCAACTTGTGCCCAGCTGTAAAATCTACAAGCTGGTCTATCCTTAGTAGAGGGAAACTATCCTTCGGGCAAGCCTTGTTCAGGTCTGTAAAGTCCACGCATATTCTTCATTTCCCATTTGCTTTCTTCACCAGGATGACGTTTGCAAGCCAGTCAGGGTAATAAACTTCCCTGATGAAGCTTGCAGTCAGGAGTTTGTTAACCTCGTCAGTAATTGCTTGGTCTCGTTTTGGGGCGAAGACTCTTCATTTTTGCTGGATGGGCTTTCTCTCTGGGTCCACATTCAACTTGTGCTGAATGACTTCTGGAGATATGCCTGGCATGTCCTTGTGACTCCAAGCGAAGACGTCTAGGTTTTCTTTGAGGAACTGGACGAGCCTCGTTCTTATCTCAGGACTTAGTGTTGTCCTTATCTTGGTTGTCTTGGTTGCCTCTCCTTCGACCAGTTCTACTGTTTCCAGGGCTTCAACCTTCTCTTCCTTCTTCTCTTCAATCATCCATGTATGGTTCTCCTTTATAGCCGAAACGGCTTGGTAGCACTCTCTAGTTAAGACTTGATCTCCTTTAACTTCGCCAACACCATTCTTCGTTGGGAACTTTACCTTTAGGAAATAGGTGGACGTGCCTGCCTTCCACCGTTGAGTGTGGGCCTTCCAATAATCACATTGTAAAAAGTGGGGCAATCTACCACTAAAAAGTCTAATTGACGGGTCAACTGCCTCGGGTAAGTCCCTACTGTTATTGTCAGCGTCATTATGCCCTTGGGATATACTCTGTCTCCACTAAAACAGAAGAAAAGGAAGTCAAATGGGCATAGTCTCCGTGGATCTAGCTTCAGCTACTGGAAAGCGGGAAGGTAAATGATGTCTGTGGAGCTACCGTTGTTTACAAGGATTCTCTTGGTATTGAATCCTTCTATCGTAAGCATTATGACCAGGGGGTCATTGTGAGGTTGCTTCACTCCCCTGACATCCCCTTCGTTGAAAGACATGTCTTGGTTCGTTCGTCTCTGCTTGAACGGGGATATCATGTGGACGTTGCTCACCTGTCGTTGACATGCTTTCCTGAGGAATCTAAATGATCCTCCAGTGAATGGTCCCCCTGCAATTGTCTTTATCTCTCCAATTATATTCTATGGAGGCTAGGGCATATTATCTTCGTCCCTTGACGAGGAATTACGCTGGTTTTTGTTATCGTCCCTGAACCTGCTAGACTCTCCTTTCTTTACATACTTTTGCAGTTTCCCTTTCCATATCAACTCCTCTATCTGCTTCTTTAGATCCCGACAATCTTCTATGTAGTGCCCATGATCCTTGTGAAATCGGCAGTATTTATTTTTATCACAGACGTTAAGGGATGAATGTAATGGCCTCGGCCATTTGAGGTAGTGCTCATCCTTAATCTGTGAATAAATTCTGTCAACAAACATAATTAAAGGGGTAAATTTTACCATTCAAGGAGTTCTATCGTCTTTCCTTTTACCCCCATCACTAGTCCGTCGATCTGAGCGCTCCCTTTTCTGTTCTCTGCGATCGTCTTTCCTTCCTTCCCTTGTCTCCTGGCCTCTCTACATCCCTTATGGCTGCTAATGCGTTTTTAGCATTTATGTACTTCTGTGCTTTCAGGAGCATCTTTGCCATCGTCTTAGGCGGATTTTTCGTGAGTGAAGCCACGAATTCTCTGGACCTCAGTCCTGCTTTGAAGGTCGTCAGCTGCACCTTGTTGTTAGCTTTGTCTATTTCTAAAGTCTCCCCAGTAAAGCATTGTACATAGGATCTCAAGGTTTCTTTGTCTCCTTGTCTAATGGTGAGTAAATGGTCCGCTGGCCTCTTAGGGCATTGACCTCCAATGAAGTGGCGTAAAAAGGCGCTACTTAGCTGTTCGAAATTATCAATGGATGATGTTGGTAATTTGGTGAACCATTCTCTTGCTGCTCCTTTAAGAGTGGCGGGGAAGGAACGGCATATTATCTCGTCAGGTAGCTGTTGAAAGCCTAGTGTCGTCTTGAAGGTGTTGAGGTGGTCCTGGGGGTTTTTAAGCCTGTCAAATGGCTTAAGTTGGGGTAGTCGAAATTTTGATGGCACCAGACACTCCAGGACTGCCATAGTGAAGGGCGAGTTTATTGCCTTGACCATTCTATCCACACTCCGATCTATTTTCTCCTTGATGGCGTTCCTCAGTTCGTCCATCTCCTTTCTCATCTCCCGAAGGAGATCTGCATTCTGCTGATCTGGAGTAGTAGGTCTTTGATGGTCACTTCTTCTATGGCTATTTCCCTCGTCATTCGGGTTTCCTTTGGACCGATTCTTCTCCTGCTAGAGCCGTAGCTTCATTTCCTGATTTTGCCCAGTAAGCTCTTTGACGGTGGCTGCAAGAGCCTGAACTTGCTGAGCCAAAGCTGCGGAATCTGGATTGGACTCCATTTGAATGCAACAGTTGATTGGAAACTACGTTTTCGAGTTTGAATACAAAAATGTCGTTCCCATAGATGGCGTCAAACTGATGAAGCGTAAGTTCGTCAGTCAGAATGGGCAGATGGAACCAATCCTCAGTCTGCGTGAATGTATCCTCAAAGATGGTCACCAGTGTAGTGTCTGCCATAACGTCTCCGATGCCAAAGTCAGTACAAGGAGCCCTTTGTAAGTTAAAACAGAATCGTATAATAACAATAAAATTATCTGAGTCTCTTTTTGTACCTTGTGTTGATATTGTGAGGGCTTTATATATGTTTTTACAGCTTCTAGCCGTTGGGGTAGTTATGGTAGTCTTAATGTCCTTCTTGGTAACATTTCATGCTTTATAATGTGGCTTCAATATGCTCCAACAGTTCATACAGCTGGCTCTGTAACCGCTCCAGGTATAATTGGTCGCATTGAATGGCCTGGTTGCCTTTGTCAGTGATGTGGGTGTTTGTTTGGCTCATTTGAGGATGTCCTCGTATGTACCGTTGAGATCGTCTTCGGGAGACGAATTCGTCAATCATGTCAGCTCCAATTCTCCATTAAAGCCACCACCACCATAATGTCGCATCATCATTGCCGTCTTCATCACGATGTTCCGGTAGAGCTAACAAGAGAAATACTGTTCTGATTACCTGTGAAGGCTCTGGTACGCTTCCTCTGCCTTTCCAAGAGTTGGTGCGCCTTAATCAAAGCCTCAGATTTTATGAAGATGCAACTTAAGCAGTCCATGGAGACCAACAGAGATCGCACTATCATCATGATAGCAAACGATGATCCACGCAACACTCCTTGGTTCTCCGTCCGTTTTCCCAATGACGAGGAGGAGGATCACAAGGCCATCAAAATTCACAACCCGACATTGCTAGGCAGTCACAGTAAGGGAATCAACATCGTGGGCTACTGTGACGGCTTGGTTTGCGTTCATGATGACGAGAGAAAAGAGATTGCAATTTGGAATCCATTGATCAGGAGGTGCAAGAGATTGCCAAACAAACCAATAGAGAAGCCTTTTCGTTCCGCGGAGTATGTGAAGCCAAAATTTGGATTCGCGTACGATCCTCACAATGACGACTATAAGGTGATGAGACTTGTAGAATTTTTTGATGGAATCAAGCCTGTGTTGGATTTTGAAGTCAACATTCTTGGAAAAAAATTGAAGGAAAATGGTCAGACACATTTCGGGTTGATTTTAATTGAAAGTTCTCTAATGGTGCTTTTCATTGGTTAGCTTATCGTAATTATGGGTTGAATCTTCCACAATCTCTTATTGCTTTTGAATTTTGATCTAGGCACCGAGAAATTTCGGGTTTTTACAATCCCCGTTCAAACAAGCTCTCATTATTGGGTACGTTTGGCAGTGTTGGGAGAACACCTCTGTTTGGTTGAGACTGATATGAATTTTACGAGTAATGTTTGGACCATGAAAGAATATGGGGAACCGAGTTCTTGGACTCATTTATGAAATTGAGAAACCTTGCACTTTTAATCACTACTACAAGCCTCTTAACATTTTCAAATAATAGCAAGAAGCTTGTGTTGGAAGAGGCGCTAAAGGAACTCTTGCAGGAGGTCCTAGAGGCTGTAATAAGCGGTGTTTTCCAAGATGAAAAAGACTTTATTTGAAATTTTCTCGATTTGATTTTGAAAACTATTCTTATTTCAAATAAGACGGCAACTTGTATTGGGAGCCTTCTTCTACTTGAAGGTGATAATGTGGTAGTAGAGGAAGAGGTAAATGGTGGAGTTTAATGACTTTGTTAATTGTCAATCTCTAGTATTCATGTTTTTGTTTAGTTGTTTTGTGAGTGTTTTTAATTCAAGAGTTACAATGGGAGGGGATTTTAATATTGGTTTGGTTCTCTTTTATTTATGTCATGAGCTACAAGACTTGATGGACAACTATCTTGAAGATAGTCTAGGTATTTGTTATAGTGTTAGTTAAGTGGTGTTTGTGAATGATGGTGAGAAATATGCATTCTGTTATAATTTTATTGGTTCCTCACTTTCAATATAATTCATCGATCATGAAAAATATAAGGATAATTTTGTTTGCACATCCTATGCTTATTATGTAGTAGAATTTATTGTTTCTAACATGTGTTGTCTTTGTTTCTGCATGAGAATCCATCAGAGTCCTGATGTGAAGCTGAGACTGACGATTCATCAAAGGTTCTTCGAGATAGTGGAGGTCTTATACTCTTATTGATGCAGGAAATTGCAACACCAGATAAGAAGAACAAGAACAAGAGATGGAAATAGGAGACAAGCATACTTCTTGTAGCATCAATATTATATTTTTATAAGTTTAATGAGTACTTTGATTGTGTGAGTTTAAATTTATTTATAACATAGAGACAAATGTTTTGGGCAATCCAAACTTATTAACATCTTGAAGTTCTTTATTTTATAGGCATTGTCCAATTGAATTGGCGATTTGTCATTTCCAGTTAATCTGTTCATTCTCTGGCTCAAAATTTTCACCAATTATTACAGAATTTTGTTTCTTTTTCAAGTTGGTTGCATTGATTAGACAAAGCTCAGTGTTGCGAAAAGATAGTAGATTGTGTTAGTTCTGCAACTCTTTGTTTTCTTAAAACTATAAAAGCTTTCTATGCTTGACGCCATTAGTGAATAATTACAATTATGAGTGACAAATGGTATGTTAAGTTCATTGGTTTATGATTTTTGTTGATGTGTAGTGTATATCTATTAGGATTTGCTGGTAAAGCTAACGTGTTCCTTCTTTTTGAGTTGCATTTGAAAGGGCTTCTGTTGTATTGTATCTTCTCTGTCTCGGTTTTATGTTGTATGTTTTTTTTTTCTTTTCTTTTTGGTAATTATGTTGTATGTTTTGAACCTTATAATTATTATTATAGATAATTATATAGTTGGGGAAGGGGGAACATTACTCTATTTCTAGTGGTTGTTTCAACAAGATTTTTCATAGTATAGACCCTTTAATGGGAAAAGTAGGTGAAACTCATAAATGATTATATATGTTTTTGAGGTGGGTTCAAGACTTTAAGGCATGGAAAAGGCTTACACGAAGATGGTCCTATTAATTGATCAAATTCTCTTAAGCATGCGTTGGATGAAGAAATTACTAATTTTATAGAATTTTAAAAAGATGGGATTTACATTCTCTTCGTTTAAAAAAAATCAATCATAAGATTTGTTTTAAATAATTGATAATTAGTATGTATGTGATGTTAATACCTTTTAAAATCAAGGGATTGTTGTCTGGTGTAGTAAAGAAAATCTAGCATTGAATTTTCGGTGGCTAATATTTGTTTTTTAACTGAGTTTTTGAAAAAAAAAAAAAAAAACCCCTGGATTTTGTCAAATATTTTACAATGTTTCCCCGTTTTTAGTGAACATCACATAGGATAAGGAATGCAAACGAGTGATGGAGGCTCAGAAACTTCCCACTTAGAAATATGGTAGTTCCAAACTCATTTTGTGATTTAATCAACAATTGTGTAACAACAGTTTGCTGGTGACAAGTAGCTGGGTTGATTTGGATTTTTTTTTTTCACTAGTATTGGTTGAACAAAATATCATTCTCCCTCACATGTTGATGTTGACATGGCATTGAACATTAAAAGTGGACAAAGCATCTACTGTACAATGGTGTTGGCATGAGCTGGGGAGGAAAATTTTGAAGGGAAAGGGCCATGGATGAACATTCACATTAAGCTCAAGTCAAGAACTCACAGGATAGAATCCAAAAAACAGATTGGATCAAGTTTTGTTGTTATTGTTCAATACCTTAAATTTCAAATTGTCAACATTTTGTTATTGTACAATACCTTAAATTTCAAATTGTCAACATTTTGGATCAAGTTTTGTTGTTATTGTACAATACCTTAAATTTCAAATTGCCAACATTTTGGAACATTTCTATCTCTATTTACTCTTTCCATTAAATATTACCAGCTGTGATGCACTCTCAATTAGACTCACTATATCTTTTGAAATTTGAACACAAAAAGTTTGACCAATTCAATTACATCACAATTCCACTCACCCATCAGTAGTTAAAGCCAGCGCTCTTTTGTATCAAAATATTTCTCTCATACAATAAATTAGTGCCTTTCTTATCCTTGCTAAACTGTCTTCTTTCAAACATTAGTTATACCTTAGATACCCACAAGACTAAAAAAATTATGTTTCACACATCCATTTTAAAATGTGAAATAATGCGGGGGGGAAGAATAGCATAAGGAAAATAGGAGAGAAAAAGAGAACATGCAAAGAACAGAACAAGGTGGTCACTCAAAGTGAAAATAACAGGACATAGAAGAAAGTTAAAGTAATATGCTTTGGAAAACTTTAGTAGTTGCAAATCACAGAGAATAAAGAACAAAGGATACAACCATAGAATAAGCCCTTTAATGTATCTACTTCTTAAAGCCTCCTACAGGAATGGTTAACAACCACAAAGGAAAGAAATAAAGGTTACCACCACCCAAATTATGAATCTCCAACAAGTAACATGCTGACGTGCACGCACAACAATTCAAAGAGGGTGAGAAAGAGACAGAGACAGAGACAAGAGAGGTTGTCCTCAAAAGCTCAACTTTGTCAACAAGTACCTACCAAATTAATATCAATTTCTTTTTCTTTTTCCCTAAAAATCCTCCCCTCATTGTTTAGGTGCTGGTCTCAGACAGGATTGAAAATCAAATACCACACTGGAAATGAGACGTGTTAACATTGTAGCTGATTTCAGCTTTGAAAAACAATGAACAGGTAACAAAATAATAACACTGAAGGGAAACTCTCAGTTCAAACTGGCTGCCAATCTTTCCGGATATCAAATGTGTAATTTATCTCCAAGTAGCACTTGTTGTCATCATCAGTAAACTGAAACAGGGAAAAATAATAATATGCAAGGAGATCAGTGAGACAAATTCAAAATGACAGTCTGTTAGGACAAGAAAAATAATCAACAATGTATACTTTCTGAGCAGTGGTGACCCACAGATTTGAATTTCACATGTATGATTGATGATGCACAGGAGGCCCGGCAACAAATTGATTGGATTTTTCCTTCCTAAGCTAATTGATGCATGTATAAGAGAGGCATGTACTCAGCCTAGCTTGATGGTCTAAAATGAGTAACAAAACTACTACTGCCCAGAAAAGAATATAGCTTCTTGACAGGGCAGTTTTGGCAGGCATCGTAATGTTGCAATTTGGAAGATAGTGCCACATTGCCTAATGCAGTTTATATGATGAGAGAAAAATGCTAGAAGTATTGAGAGATGTGAATGGTTTATTATTGAGCTTAAATAATTTTTCTTTCATTCTCTGCTAGGTTGGACTGGAGCATTACAATTTTTCTCATATTATTCTTTGTTAGATTTATTTGAGCATTGTAGTTTGAGATGCTGATGTTGTTGTTCATTAATAAAGATCGTTATTTATAAATATTAGAAAAAAGGAATATAACTTCATAAAATGAATTTTGTCAGGGGGGCATGTGATAATCAAATCAGGCAAATGCAATCTAGGCGTTCATTATTTTCTTACACGCTAATTGGTGTAAACAAATGCATAATGGTTTCATACACGCCAAAACTATAATGTTTATATCCTTTTCTCATGAAGAATTTCCCTCAAATTTTGTGGAATAATTAAACCAAAGTCAAAGTAACATAGAAGATTGATTGTACCAACCTTACTTCTAGCTGAATATGTTCCTCTAGCAAATATGCCAGATGGTGTTGTTTCTTCAGGCATCTCATGTGAGTAAGGCTCTTCCTGAGGACTGAAGGTTCCAATCATCTCTTTTACGCTGTCCACTGGAACAAGGATTCAAATGACAGAAAATATTGAATATAAGGGTTATAAAGACATAATTTTCTATCATAAAAGCCCATGTGTTTGTGTGCATGAGAGAGTCTGAACAAAAGAGAGAAATTACCCTTCACACCAGTTTTCCACACTGTATTGGTGTATTTGAGACCTGAAACAATGTTGTTGCAGACCTGGAAAGTGAAGTTCAAGCTGTAACGGCTTCCTTCTTTCAAGGTAAACCACAAGCCCTTGGGCTTTCCATTCTCAGGAATTGGAAGAAAGATATCAGCTCTACCAGGGGATTTAATTGCAAGGCTCAAGATCTTAACTTCTGGATCTAGAGTTTCTACATTAAGTATACAGAGAAAAGAATTATAAAATTGCCTACTGGAAACCAAATGTTAGAAACACAAATAAATTAGAATTTTTCCCTTTAGTAAACAAATAAATTGCCTAATGAAAACCAAAACAATTATGCATCCATTAGTATACTCTAATTCATGAACATTGAGGAAGAGAGGAAACAGTTTCTGTTTTTATTTATTTTTAATAATTTGATAGTTACAACAAGAGGAAGATGGATTTGAACCCTAATTCTCTTTCATAAAAGAAAAAAGCAATGCAAACGAGCTACAAGGCTCTTGGCAAAAAAGAGAGGAAACAGTTCATGCCCATTATTTTTAAAACTTGAAGTTAGACCATCAAACCGCAGAGATTTAAAGTAAAAAGCTAGCAAAATTGTTTTGAAAGTCGGTACCTTTTGTTTAATTCGATGGCCATAAATTTAATATTGGAAAAATTATTTTCCACTCTTCTTTGTGGCTGATCTTAGCTATCTTAGAGCATAACATAAACTATGACTTCTGATTCCATAAAAAAGAAAAAGAGAGGGAGAATTTGGAATTCAAAACAATGAAAGATTCCAAATTTGTATTTTTTTTTACCTCCATTTTCTCCGCATCCAAACAGAGTTCAAAGATAAACAAATAGGAAAAGACAAGATGATTACCTCCAACAGAATTGAAGTCCACACTCCCAAGAAGCTGTTCCTTCCATCTCATTAAACTCTCATCATCCTAATACTCACATAAAACCATAAAACAGGAGAACTTACACACAAGTCATAATCAAAAAGGCCTAAAAACAAGAACTTTATGTCTTTATCAGTGAAGGACATAAACATATGCAGAAACAAACCTTATCCTTCTCGAATTGTTCTTTGAGTGTGTATTGAGGACCCACCTCTATCTTCTCATCTTCTTCATCCTCAGTTCCATAAATAGAACTTTCACTCATTTGCCGGAACATCCCTTCTTTTTGACGTTCATGTTCATGTTCATGTTCGTGTTCGTGTTCGTGTTCATGTTCATGTTCATGAGCATTTTCTACATCTTTTGCTGTTGTCTTTGTTTTTGAAGGTTCACAGAGTTCCTCACCCTCATTGTTTTTCTCATGACCCATGCTTTTCGAACTTGAAACCACTCCAAAGGCCAAAGACATCAACAGCCCATTAAACAAAACGGCACCAAATGGTACAGATAATAGACTCACCCCCCACAAAAAAAAAAAAAAAAAAAAAAGTGCTTACAAAGCTAAAAGAACAACACAAAGAGAAGCCAGAAATCCCACTAGGAAGAATCTCTCAAGTGCAAACAACAAAAGATGAGGGAACCCCAATAGAAAAAAATAATAATATGAAGGGTTTGAAAGGATGAGTTTGGGTCAAAGAATCCCGCAAAGGTAAATAGAAAACAAAATCAGGAAAACCCCCACAAAGGGTAACCCGTGTAGCAAGAAAAGGCACCAAAGGGAGAAAGGGAGAGAGATAGAGAGATGGGTTGTTTGGGAATGTTCAAACAAAGAAGGAAATGGTCATGTGGTGATCCGAAATTCTGAACCTCTCAATGCAAAATATGTGAGAGAGAGAGAGAGAGAGAGAGAGAGAGAGTGAGAGGTGGCAAGATCGTGAGGGTCACTCCTGCACAAACATCCACGAAGACCAAGATCGAGGAGAGCTTTTCAATTAGTTAAACTCCAACACAGACATCCATGAAATGAGACAGCCTAGCCTAGGATTTGGGATTGGGGGTAGTGGACTAATCTAAAGATGCCCCTTTGACCCTTTCTCATAACTCATTGGGAATGTGTGTGGATATATATATATATTATCATAAACTTATGATTGTAATTTCATTATATATATATATATATATATATATTAGAAAAAAGAAAAAAAAGAAAAAAAAAAAAGGCAACTTGTTATTTTGAAAAAAAGCCTGCAGCTTGATGTAACTTGTAAGTTGTAAACTAATTGCTGTTTTTCTTTTCTTGTAAGAGAAAGTTAGTTCTAATTATGATTTATGGTTGGTGGTCCTGCTTATAAAGTAATAACTTTCAAATAATTTACCCCCCAAAAAAAAAAAAAACTTTCAAATATGAAGTTTGAAATCTCCTCAGGTGGGAATATAATAGTATTATATATACCAATATTTATTAACATTAAATAATTATGAAAAAGAAAATTAGAATGTCATATTTCAATTATTCTTTTTCTTAAAGTGTGCATCCAATCAATTGACCCAACAAAATTAGCTCAATTCAACCCAACTTAATATGTTGAGTTGATTTTCATAGGTTGGATTGGAATTTCACTTTGAGCCACGTATTAAGTCAGGTTTAGGTCAATAGTTTTTTCAATTCATCTGGACTTAACCCAACCTAT
This sequence comes from Quercus gilva, assembly GCA_023621385.1. Classification (NCBI taxonomy): domain Eukaryota; kingdom Viridiplantae; phylum Streptophyta; class Magnoliopsida; order Fagales; family Fagaceae; genus Quercus; species Quercus gilva. Next base: position 79,725,047 of record CM042477.1, on the reverse strand, counting down.
TGTATATATAAGTTTATGTTATTAGTATTAATTTATTTGTTCAATTTCATTTATTTTGGTATTTTGAGAATTAGTTTTAATGAATTTAGGATCTTGAAAAATAATTTTGAGCATATTATGTGAATGTAATAATTTATTGAAAAAAAAGTGCTTAAAAATTTGATGAAAGCATAATTTCTTACGAGGCATAAACTATATAAACACAGCCTACCAACCAAATCTAACTCAAGTAAGTTGGGTTGAGTTAATTGGCATACATGTGAGGGGTTAGATTGGGTTGGGAATTTCTCAACCTGATAAGGTTGGGTTAGGTTAAAAAAACTCTCCAACTCGACACATGCACACCCCTACTTTTCTTGGTTCTTTAAAAAAAAAATCTTAATTTGATGGTGTGTTTGTGTCATTGAATGAGAGGATTCCATTATGATCGAGTCCCTATCTGAAGGGAATATGTATGAAATTTCCAAACCAGTGCAATGCAAAAATAAAGAAAAAAATATACGCAAAAGAAAAATAATCACATACAAGACAGTATTTATGTGGTTTGGCAATTTGCCTACGTTCACAGAGTTGCAGGGATTTCACTATTCTCAGAGAAAAATACAAAGTGCAACAGTACTGGTTTTCTCTCTCAAAAACGACATCAAAACCCTAATCTCCAATCCTCCGCTCTATAGACTAAGTCTCAGAAAATCTCCTATTAAAATCTGTAACAACATTATTTCGGGTTGGGTCATAATCCAGATTAAACATAACTAGACTTCACAAAGCCCAACACTATCCATTTGTGAAAATTAATTATATGCACTCAGTATATTATACCCTTATATCAAATATGGATGGTTATTGTATAGGAGATTAATAGGTAAGATCCACTCTTATGAGAGGAGCATAATTGATACACTCGATTATTTTACAGCAATCAGGAGTAGTTGTTGAATAAATGGACATTGCATTGACATTTTAGTGAAGAATTAGTTACTGATTGAAATGATGGACCATGTCCATTCATAATCGTGTGTATACATCCTGAGAGTGGGATCCATAGATCAAGTTTTTTTTTTTTTTTTTTTTTTTTTTGAGAAGAACATGATCAAGTTTGATACCGGTGAATTTGCTCCAATATTGGTTTACAAATTCTATTTCAGGAACTAATAATGGTGCCACAGCTAATTATGTGATTATTGACCATTGTACATTATTTTCTCCAATTTTCTTAGGTGGGGAAGCACTGGAAGATTCTATAAGAGTCATGAGAATTTTTAGTTTACCATTTTTCATATTAATTATTCATTGTATTTGACTTGCACCCATAAAAAAAATTAAAAAAATCATTATATCTGGTAAGGATTGCTTTGAAAGCAATCACATGAAATTCACACATTGGATAATGACAAAAGGAGATAAAATTTTTTTTTTTTTGGACTGAAAAGGTAGAAAAAGGAGATAAAATTTTTAAATAGCACATTTCCGCATACTAAAGCATGCAATGATGCTCCTTGATTATCGCTGTAATGAATATCATTGTAACTGACTTACTGTTTTCCTTTCTAAAAAGAGATCAATCATCAAGCTATGGTGCCTTTATTGTTGTTGCATTCCCTCTGTATAGGAGACTAAGTCATTAGGCTCAGCATGATCTTATGGATAAGGAGATTGTATCAAAGGCCAGATGTGAATTAGGTAAAACAAGAGAAAGAGAGAGAGAGAGAGATTCTCCTTTTTTTTCTTCCTCCCTAACTTGGTTATGACCAATAAATAGGAAAATTCCGACTCCATATTTCCTAGTTTTGTTCCCTTTAGATTACCACGGATTAAAATTGGATTCATGGTCACATTATCAATGGTTTTGAAGATAGAGTTTTTCTTTAAACAAAAATTTCTATCAACTCATTACGTGACGACTTAATTATATATGTGACTAATTTAGATAACTCATTAAATTGTCTAAATAAAATATACGGTGGGCAATAATTTGAACTATCAAGAAAAAGGATTAGAGGAAATTCTTCCTACACAGATTGGAGGAAATTCTTTGGTTTAGAAAATAATTGTCCATGATTTAAATAAATATCAAAATAATGCTAACATAGATATGCATAAATGATAATCCCTTAAAATAATTTTATAATTAGATAAATAAATACCAAAATAGTGCAAATGCTATGCTTTTTGGGAGTATATACTATATAGCATTTACCATCAAAACCTAGGTGTTGTTATTAAGTGTTCATATCAAGAAACAGCAGATGAATCCAAATTCCAATAAGCCAATAAATAATTGGCTACGTGCGATCGGGTAAGAACTGCTATAGTAAACTGACGCTGCTGTGTCATTGCTAGTGACAATTTGCGGAAAGATATAAAGTTATAGAGACATCTTTTTTTTTCCATAAATTTATTTTTCAGCTCTAATTCCAATTAAACACATATGTTCAGTTTCTTAAAAATAAAAATAAAACACATGTTTGTCATGCACTATACAGATATCACATGAAACAGGATAAAAGAGAATAAAAGCAATTTGAAATAACTGGACTGTTGAGTGTTGATATCCAGTGAATTGACTTGAGCTTACTGTATAACTTAATTGGAGTGGGCATCTGGATCATAAATAGTGACTCTATCATATTTTCCAAAGAGATTGAATTGATTAACAATTGTTTAATTGCAATCTAAGATTTAAACAAATAATATTATTTGTTTTTTCTGAGGTTATTATGTGGCCGATCTTGACTAATATTGTTAAGATCCACAACCAATCTAAAAAAAAATTGGGACTAAGGCTTTATTGCTGCAGCTGTTGATTTTAAGAGGTTATCATGGTATGCCCATATTGCACAACCAATTTGTGCAGCCAAATGTCATGAAAAGAACTACGAATTGATTTGGTTTCAACACAGTGTCAAAACATCCTCCCTAATCTTGATCTCACAGGATTTGATATCTTTCTTTTTATTGGGAAAGTCGCAGGAGTTGAGGACTAATCTAATTCAAATATTATGCGAAATTAAAAATCAAAGAGGAGCTTCATATCAGAATTGAATGAAACCGATCACAAAAACAAAATGCGGGATCCTCATTAACCAACTTTGATTAAAGGGCTTACAAAAATATATATATAAGGGGTAAGAAATTGTGTTCTACAAACAAAAGGCATGGTGTACATAACAACTGCCACACTAACAATGCATGGAAGTCAAACTGATCTCAAACCTGAAACAAAATTATCAGTTGCTTCCCCATTTTCTCAAAACACTCTCCTTAGCAGAGGTACGGCCATAGGTATCCTTCTTCGAGATATCAAAACCAGCATGACCATCTGGAGATGTTTTTCCCAAGATTCTTGATGTTATGAAAGCTAGTCCATCTCTTGTTCCTCGTAAAGCATATAGCAATGGGTTGAAGATGACAGCAAGCATCAATTCACCTTTTGCAACTATGAGATACTGCATATGGCAACATAAAACATGAGAGAGAGAGAGAGTACATACTACAGACTCATAGTCATAGTGTTATTTTTGATACTGACAGCATGTTAAAAGAAATTTTAGTGGTAGAAGGATACTGCTTACCATGATCATAATACCCAATACAGTGAGAATTGCTTGTTGTGCTTCTGGCCAGAAATGGCCGCCATTGGACCAACCAAACCTTCCACCCCATCCAAACCAACCACCTCCACCAGCATCACCTCCTCCACCTACCTCCTCTCTCTGCTTAATTTCCTTGTTCCATTTCTCAAATTCACTTTTCTTTCCACCAAGCGCACCTTCTAAAGCTTTCCTAGCTCGTTCCTGCAACCATGGACACATTAAAGCTACATTGACAAAGGATATAATAAACCAGCAATATAAAAATTAAACTTTACAATGTACAAATGTTTAATCTTAATTTCTCAAGATTTTTTTTGTCGTTCAACCACCAGATGGGACAGGCAAGGTCTGTATATCAAAAACAAATCCGATTGGGGAAACAGGAGCCACCTGTGAGTTTAATGCATACAAAATTCATCAGGGACAAGCTCCAATGAAATCTACAAAATGACAATATAAAAGGCTCTCAATCAAGGTCTCTTAATTTTTGGCTAATACCACTTCCTGATCATGTAGCAGTTCTTTGGAAATACAAAGAAATCTTTTTCCAACTAGTTTGAGTGGGCTACATGTTATCCATTCAATCCCATCTAAACCATATATTATGTCAAACACTGTTACACAACCCTCACTGCCTGAGTGTCAACATCACATGTTGCCATGAATAACCCAAGTTTAAATTAAATTTCAGGGTATAGAACTAACTTGATTAAACATTGGGTAATCTACTTTAAGGCAAGACTTAGGTACAGTACTTATGTGTTGTTTTTTAGGTTCCTCTTTTAAGATTCTGTCATATGGATTTTTTCTCATGGGATTGAAGTGTATTTTTTAGTTAAATAACCACATGGCTTTATCTTAAGTGAAAACCTAAGTAACAGTACCTAAGGTATTGTACTTAAATTTTGTCCTCTGCTTTATACTCAGCACAACCCACCTTCTTATTGAGGCTGAGGCAATCCAAATCATAACACTCTAGACACAGCAAGGGCAGATCATACCAATCATGTGCATCACATTCTCTTGTGAACCTTTCTCATACATCCCCATTATACTTGAAAAGAAACGGAGTAATATCCTTTATTGGCCAATCTTGCTGCTATCTTCAAAATAGACTGGTTCATAATTTTCCTTCATGTACTATGCACTAATGACTGCCGCATTAAAATTGTTGGAGGGATAAATGGGGCTAGTAGGCGATTACCATGGAAGTTACAAAAATTATAGTTCAAGGATCAAAGATAAATCTTGAGATATCAAAAGATTACAAATGAAGATTTCTCTACAGTTGGTGAGGGTTAGTGAACACTTCACAGACAGCAGTTTTGTATGTTAAAACTCATGATTCCCTGGACTTACAGAATGAGATCAAAGGAGAGTCCAAGTGAGCAAATCGACTTGTTTCCTTCCAATATCAGTTTGTATAGATATTCTTATTTTTGTTGATACCACTATGTATAGATCATGTTAAGAACATTATCCATTGTTTGGTTGACATTCATTGCTAATCAAACCCTTCTAAATTTTAGCAGAAGTATTGCTGGAATGAATAAATAACTTCATAAAGCATTTCATGTTCAACACAAGACCCAGTATAGATATTACAGACAAAATCCAAAAAACTCATCCAAAGTTTGAATTTGATTTCTTTGCTTAACAAATAAAAATTTTTAAAGAAAAATACCCAATTGGGTTTAAATAGATAAAGTCTAAAAATCTCATCCAAAGTTTAATCTTGACTTCTTTGCTGGGAAAAAATAAAGTAAAATCTCATCAGGGTTCACCTAAGTTTCTCATTTCCAAGAGTTACCGACAACTTTATTAAACAGTCTAAGGTAATCCCACTGAACTTAAAATTTAAAAAAAAAAAAAATCAACAAGTTTCAAGCTTTTGCATTATCAAACTTCCGCTAAAACAATAAATAAGTTCCAGAAAATATCTCAGTAGCAAAAAATTTAGTACCTCTTTCCGGTTGTCAGAGAAAAGGCAAGAAAATCGTCCATTACAGGTGAGTTTCTGCTGCAGAGAGCTCCAAGTCTGGTTTACATTGTCATGAAGAGTCGAAGAGGTGTATTGGGAACGGGATGACTCGGGGCGAGTAGAGGGCGATTTCCAAATGGTTGGATTTGGTGCGCTTAGGTTAAGAACCTGCGCCATGGTTGGTACCCCCGAATGTTGAAGAAATTCTCTCCTTGTTTTGTTTTGTTTTGTTTTGTTTTGTTTTTTGTTTTTTGTTTTTGTTTTTTTTTTAATTGTTAGAAATTAGCAAGCTCTTAATTGGAGGTATCACTTGGACTAACTTGGATGGTGGTTCTCCGCTCTCTTTTGGCCACTGGATGTTCAAAACTTGATGGAAATTTTAAAGACATTCACAGTACAATATTTTCATAATAAATCATATATAACATGTGATAAACTGTTACTAATTTTAATTTGACCATACTACTTAAATTACTTTTTTACTTACTAATAACCGCTAATAACAACTTAATTATATAATATTTATTAGAAAATTGTTGTAAAAATATTATGAACATAGTATTTTTAAATTTTAATAGGCCTAACAATCAACTTTATTTGTTTATTTGCTAGAAGTTGTTGGTGGTCCAGCGCGTTTGCTAAAGAGAATTTGGCTGCTGAAAGGTTTCAATGTGAGAGAAATAATTTAGTTTTTTGGGTGGCTTGTTTTGGGCCGTTGGATATTCTTTTGTAATAACGTTTATTAAATAATTGATCCTAACTAATATTTGGGTTAACTTTTGGGTCCGCCAAATTGGGCTTTTGTTTGTACTTAGAGATGAGACCAAAAAATTAAATAAAACTCTAACTCCAATGAGTTTTGAGGCTCCTATCAACTCTTGATAGGTCCACAATTATAATTAATTATACTTAGCACCATTATGAAAATACTAGTCTTATCACATATGCTTTGCATGTGTGATGAGGCTCTTTTTTTATTTTAAGTTTAATATAATTTTTCAATTTGAATTTATCTATTGTCAATGAGATTACACTAGAAAGAATTTTTATAAAACTAAAATTTAGGATTTAAAATGGAGTAAACTACTGAGTTTAATGTATGCTAGTTTTTAGGGAGAAAAATGTACCAAACGTATGTGTGTTAGTTTTTAGATAGAAAGTGTGCTAATTTTTAGGAAAAATGTTTCTCTATTAGTTTTTTTTTATTTTAATTTTGTTAAATTACAATTTTAACCCTATTTTTTTATTTTTTTAAGAATAAAAGTTATCTAATTAAATTAGGAGTATTTTTGACATTTTTTGACGTCATAACTAACTTTCTAAATCCTCTTAATATATAGAGATTAGAACCTAACGATTACGTTGATTAATTCTATCTAGTTTTTTTATTTATTTATTATTATTTTTTTTTTGAAGATAACATATTATCACATCATTTAAAATTTGGTAAAATGCAAATTAAAATACACTCTTAAAGAGGTGTTTAGATTTTATATTCTAAAATTTCATAATTTAAATTTCGCCAAATCAATTTGAAATTATTCCAAGTATTTAAATAACTAAAATATATTTAAAATAAATCCAAAAAATCTAATAAAGTAAAATTGTAGGGTCCAAATTTGATGGGCCAGGCACAAACTTTGCAGAATGTGAGCCCAATGAACCCCGAACAATAAATTTGTAGAGAATGGGTTAAACAGCTGGGCTGGTTATGAATTTAGTAACGGTTCATACATGCAAGTAAGAATAAAACGATGTTCAAACTAGAATCCGATGAAAACTCTCTTGAATCCGAAGAGGCTTAATATTTATAGACCAATGGATACCATTTTTTTTTCTCCCCCCATCTCAGAGACCTACTTCCTTTATATATCCTCCTCCTTCCTCATCTTCACCGTACACTTGTTCTTCATCCAAGCATTCACTTGAGTACATGTCACATCATACCTTTACTTTAGTCTGCTGTGAGTGGTAGTAGCTGAGGTTGAACTGTTCAGGTGTCTTCTCCACATAAATGCGGCCAGAAAAGTTGCTGCAGTGCATTAAATGCGGTGATGGCAGCTTTTCCTTTAAGATATTTTATGTTCTTCTCATCCCTAGGCATGCCCAGAGTTCGCTCTTTTCTGTGGAATCAGCTGGGAAGGTCGCTCAGGTCTTCAGTATATTTGCTTGATCAAGTTCTCTAATGATCCGATGAGGGGAACCTCTTCGGACAAATAGGATTGTCTTCGGACATACCATCATTCCTTTTCAAGTGCATTTCCACCAAACGGACTCAGCCCTGATCCCTTTTACCTTTTCGAACCAACAGTGATATTCAAATTGGGCCCCAGGCCCAACACGTAGCGTTGGGCTTTCACACCCATAAAAATAATTTTTTTTATTTTTTATTTTTCATTCCAAATGGTCTAGGATGAACTCATGAACATAATCAACAATTCCAACAAATTCAAACGCAGAAAAGCCACACACAAAATTTGAATCAGCCACAAACCAAATTTCCTCAACAAATTCAAACACAGCAAATTTGAACTGCATCATATCAAACCCATAAAATTTAAATCTCAGAAAATCGAATAAAATTCAACAAAGTTCCTTAACTTCTCAGCATAAACCCAAAGTTTTCCTATTCAACCTTTCTCTTACCTCCATTCATATTCACCAATCACTACACTGAAACTCTCACTATGGACAAACCCAAATGAGAACCCTATAATAGAACCCATCATCGTAAAACACAATGAACCCCTCTTGCAAACAACAACCATACATTTTATAGAGAAAATTCATAATACACAAACAAAAGTTCTTAGTGCTTCAACTTCAGAAATCAAAGAACTGGTGCTACGAGTCCGCTTTCACCAAATTAAGGCTCTGATTCACCATCACCGACCTCAAACAAAAGTTCTTGAGTCTCTCTCTCTCTCTCTCTCTGTGATGGGTTTTGAGATTGGGTGGGTTGGCTTGAGTGAAATTTTCTTGTTCATTGCGTTATTGAATGATTTTATCTTTGATTCTCTAACGAGAATTGCAATGCACACAATATGTTCATAATAAATTTTAAGTGATAGGTTATTATTGGCTAAAGTGTGGATAAGAAAGTGATTTGAGTCGTAAATTCTAATTAGAGCCAATAACAACTTACTACTTATGATTTGTGGTGAAAATATTATGAACATGATACTTTTCTTATTAAAGAGTTGTATGCTTTTTTGGGAAAGAAGAACAATTAGCGTGTTTTAACTGACCAGATTTAGATCTAAATGGGAGAAGGAGAGGGATATGTGTGTTTTAACTAGTAATTTTGTGTTTGTGTGAGAGATTTAGGTTCAGATCTATTCAACAATTTGGTGATGGGTTTGATTTGGGACTAACTTCTCATTTCAAGAATTTTTTTTCTTGGAGTGTTTGTTTTGAAAGAAAACTTTGATTTTCTTGAGAAAATTCTAAATTCCAAAATTTTCTTTAGAAGAACAATCAAATTTTTTTTTTAATTTATGGAATTTTTTAATTTTAGAAAATTTATTATAAAGCTATTAAAGATTTTTTAGGTTTATTTAATTACATGTATTAATAAAATACATGTCATAATTTAATTGGGCCAAATAGCATGTTGACGTGTCACTTAATAGAGAAGTCGGCAAAAAATAGATGGAGGGACTAACAATCCAAATAATATATAAATTAGGAGGTAAAATCTAAATTTAAAAATTTTAGGATGTAAAATTCAAACATTCCAAAATTTTAAGGGTGTGTTTTGTATTTTACATATGACGTAGAAGACCCTACACCTTTTTTTATTGTTTTTTTTAGAAGAAGTGCCTACACCTTGCAATTTATAAAATTTAATCAATATTATGAAATAGACAAAATGGACATTACTGAAAATAGAAAGTACGAGGATGCATTCGATAAGTTATTGTTAATGACAAAATAAAACAAGTTTTTATGGTTAAAAGGGAACACATTTTATATGTGAGGTTTTTTTTTTAATTAAAATTTTTTTTTTATCTCTCTTTTTTTTCTTTTTTCTTTTTTAAATCATTTTCTTTTTCAAAAGCGAATTCAGATATTCACATCCGAATTCCACTTTTTCACTTTCAAAATAAGACAAAGGATGATTCTGATTTTTTTTTTTAAATTTCTTTCTCCCAAAGCTAATGTACTTCCGTGGTTGATTAATTATAAGTTGTATATTACACCAGCCAAAGCATGTGTGAATGCTGACGTGCCTGGATTCGGACCTTACACATGAGCTAGCTGTGAGGAAAGGAAGGAGAACGTTGGCTGAGGAAGAGCATCTTTGGCTCATGCCAACGGTGTGACTATCTTGGGAAAGGGTGAAAACGCACTTAACATTGACACCCAGCATTAGCACATGAGGGAGATAGCGACCCCTTATGGTCAGATGCTATAGAACACCCCTTATTGGCTGAGCTTTTGCTGGACCACTGTTGAGGATACGTGTATTACTCCTAGCCTCCTTGATGTCCCTTTCCTTGTCTATGGTTTGCTTCCCACGTTGCAGCAGAGTCGCCCTCCATCCCACTACCCTAGCATTGGCGTGTCTTCTCTCTCCTCCAACTATAGTATAGTACAATAGCTGTATTAGGGTTTGAAATGGGGAATCATGGCTTGACACCTGTCCTTATGTATCCAGAAATATTCCTTGTACTATAAAAGGAACATGTTGCTTAGAAATTAGGGCAAGAACCTAAAATGATAGAGAGAAAGAGGTAGAAGTTTGGGTAGAAAAGTGAGGTAAAAAAATATGCTTTCTTTGGGAAGAACATCACCATTGTACAAAAACTTTGACTTTCAGGTAATAGAGAACATCAAGAATGAGGGACATTCTCCCCTTCACTCACTTGTTGTTTTTCATCCATTCCAAGGGGTTTTCCACGTACTTGCTGTGCCCTCTTTACTTTCCTTGCTTTGCTTTACATTTCTCTAGACATTAAAGTGTTAAAATTTTCATTTTTATTGTTCATGAGCTTTTGCACTTAAATGTACTGTTAGATTCATAGCTTATTTTCCTTTACAAGCTTATTAGTCTAACTTGCATGTACATAAGTTAATTGAGACAAAACTATAATCAAGCTTTTGGACACTAGCTCTTGAAATTAGCTTATTGTTTAACAATTTTTTCACTATTTCTACAATATCTTCCTCGTCTTGACTCCAATGTGAGTCTATGAGCAATTATCTATATTATATATAAGAAGATTCACTTCTTTGAACTAGACTTTTAAGTGGTTCAGAAATACCCCTAAACCTTACGTTTAATAGGGAAAAAAACTTGAGAACAACCCAGTAAAATATATCTCCAACTCCACTTAAAATGCCTACAAAATAGGGCACTCTCCTACTAATCCATGTCTTTAAAACAAAATTATCAATTTTTTTTTTAAAAGGAAAATTATGGCACTAGAAAAAAAAAAAAAACCTCATCGCACGTGCAAAGGGCATGTGATGAGACAAATTTTAAAGATATTTAAGGGGCTATTTGGCTTTTTTTTTTTTTTTTTTTTTTTTTTTTTTTTTTTTTTGTCATCACTCATTACTCCTCACTCAATTTTTGTCACTCATCACTTAAAATACCCTGATTTCCTATACCACACAAATTTGGCACCATCACTCAGTTATGTTTTTAACCAAAAAAAACTAAAAAAACTGGAACCCACACACTGACCCAATGTCAGTTGACTTTTCTCTCTCCTTTTTTTTCCCCCCTGCCTTTCCCCTTTGCTTTTCTCTTCGTTTTCCCCTTTTTTTCTCTGCTTTTCTCTTCATCCATGTTAACACATATTTTAATCAAGCCCACCATGATCCTTATTTTCATGCTTTTCCCAGATCTACAATATAACCAAATGGCTATTTAGTAATTTATTAGGCTATCCAATATTTTTCTTTTCCAAAAACCCAAAAACAAAAACCACCGCCGCAGCCGCCGCTACAACCCACAGTGACAAACGACGACATTTTGCTCCTTAAAAACTTTGAAACCCACCACAGCCACAATAGCAGCAATAGCAACATCAGCATCAATAGCGGTGACAACCTCGACGAACTCAAGAAGAAAAAAAAGGAATGGAAACCCAGTGAAAAGGAAAGAAAAGAAGGGGAGAAAAAAAAAAAGAAGAGAGAACCCAAGCCCAGAAACCCAGTGAAAAGGAATGGGAAAAAAAAAAAGAAAAAAGGAAAAAAATGCAACCAAACCCAGAAACCAACGTGAAAAGGAAAGAAAAGAAGAAAAGAAAAAGAAGAAGAAGAAGAAGAAGGAGAGGAGTTTCAAGTGTGTCCTAGACCTGTGAAAGACAACCAAACCCAGAAACCAAAGTGAAAAGGAAAGAAAAGAAGAAAAAAAGAAGAAGAAGAAGAAGGAAAGGAGTTTCAAGTGTGTCCCAGACCCGTGAAAGACAAAAAAAAAAAAAAAGAAAAAAAAGAAAAGAAGATAACGTGTGTTGGAGAGAGCAAAAGGTTTGACTGTGGGACCCAGTATGTAGTTTTAATTATGGAAATGCCATTGAAAACAGAGTTATGGAAACTGAAAACACCTAAAATGTGTTTTTAGTTTCCATAACTCATCATTCAAAAATCAGAGAATTGAGTGATGGAAACAAAAACCAAACAGACTTCTCAACCATGGGTCCCACTATTTTTGAGTTATAGGTGATGGAAACAAAGTTATGAGTTATGGAAACAGCAAATGCAAACAAACCTAAGTTATCTTTGATTTGACAAATTATCATCAAATCGAGTTGACTACTATCAAACTCGGGAAAAATGTTTTTAAAGATGGATTTTTTAATGTAAAAAGATGAAATTTGATACTTTGGTGAAATTTTGAGTTCATTTAACCATCGATCAACTCTGTTAAAGTTTGGTCCACAAAGGGCATTCTAGTCATTTTGACCATTGATTTATAATATTGATTATTCTGACATCTGACTGGAATAAATTAATTTATTTTTGTCATTTTATAATCCTAATGTGAAAAACATAATTTTTGGTTTTTTTTACACTTAAAACTATAATGGACAAGATAATATCAACATATACACGGTGACATGCCATTAAGTTGTACATGAACCAATAAGCTGTACTTTGATTAAGTCTTTCCAAATCCAATACACAAATGAGACCAAAATGAGCAACACAAAGTAAGCAAACAATGGGACAATAACTATGATGAGGAATTGCAATTTGGAAATGCCTACTTTGGGCCTTTTATCATTTTCATACGGTACCCTGCAAATAGAAAACACGTGCACTTGCTTGATAAATCTTTTGGATATATTGGATAAAAGGTTGCGAGATGATGAAAATTATTCAATATTACAAGAGTAATGTTCACTTCTCTCATATGAATGTGGATTGTATTCTTCCTTATTGTTACCTATGATTCATACTTTTGGATAAATCAATTAGGGAAAAAACTAATACTTAATAAATTTGAGGTAATTTGAGCTTCCTTAGAATTCGATGTGAATAATATTTCGCATTACTTATAGTCCAAAAGCATCACTAACTTTATATAAGGTTATGCATAACAGATAACAACATGACACCAACGTAAACTAGGACCTATTAAACTTTGTGAACCATTAGACTTTCTAATTCTATGGACTCAAAAAAACTATAACTGAAATAACAATTCAAATTTGATAACAATTTGAACGTTAAATTTTTTTTTTTTATAAAAAAGGCCAAAAATTATTAGCTCCTCACAATATCAGATATCTCCCTGGTAAATGTCCTCTATTAAACAAGTTCTTCACGTGCGTGAGAGAGTAGTGAATCTCACCATATATAAATTTAATTAATAAGACTTATTATTAGTGTGGGTGAGAAAGCCCGACGTCACAAAATGGGCCTGAGGCCCAGTTCAAATACGACTCAATGTCCGAAGAGATTAAATGTATCAATGCTCGGCCATCCTGCGGAAGCACAGCCCGTTGATTAAAAAAAACTCGGTCCGAAGACAACCCAATATGGCCGAAGAGATCCTACTTGAGGGAGCAGCCCAGAGCTTGATCGGGTAGCCGAGTTGAAGGTCTCCCTCCCAGGACAGAATTTCGAACACGTCTGACTGCGTAGCTATCACAAAATGTCTAGCCAAAAAAGCTGTCACCGCCACATTTAATGCATTACAGCAACTTTCCTGGCCGCATTTATGTGGAGAAGACACCTGAACAGTGCGTCTTCACCCACCACCACTCACTGCAGGTTAAAGCAGACGGCTGATGTGACTAGTACTCAAGTGGGTGTCTGGATGGAGGACAAGTGTGCGGTGGAGATGGGAAAAGGGGGTCTATATAATGGAAGCAAGTCTCGCAGAGTGAGGGGAAGAAAAAATTGTATTTGACTGAGCATTTAAATAAAAACAAACTCTTCGGACTACAGGGGTTCATCTCGTAAAAGAATTTGACTCAATCTGCCTTTGTTATTAGTTTTTGTTCATCTGGACCGTTGCTAAATCCACCATTAGCCCATTTGTTTGGCCCATTCTCTACAAATTTATTGTGGGAAATTTGGAGGGCTCACCATATAAAAGTCTTGGTGCCTAGCCCAACAAATTTTGACCCTACAATTAGATAAGAAGAGTGGAATACTAAATAAGTACTCGCGAGATGGGTTTGAGTTAGTGTAGATTTTATTCTAAAAATTTTACCTAAAAAATGACAGGTTACAAGGTCAAATCATACATTTGAAACAACTACTTCACCTTATTGGTAGTTTCAAGTACTTTTCCAACATTTGAAAGTATGGTGGGCCTTTTTGTGATTTTGGGGTTGGACTGCCTCTTACTGTACTGAGGCCCAAGTGTTCTGGATAAGAGAGTTGAGACCAGTCCAATTGCAATTCACCTTGGTTCGGCATGTGCACAAACTATACCCTGTTTGCCAAAACTTTGGTCACATACTCATGGCAAGTGAAGCTGTTACAAGAGGGTTACGATAGACACATACTATATGACAATAAGGCAATATGCTTCCTGTTAAACAGAATAAATGAGGAATCCTTAAGCAAAGTATGAAAAAGGACAGTATAAGAGACACGTTATAAGTGAGATTACAAAGGTGAGAAAGGAAATAATCTTGATAAACAGCAAAATCAAAAGGAAAAGGTTAGTCTGCCGTGTTTAATTGTGTTACGGGACTAAGGCCAAGGAGGGGACCACTCCCTTAACATGGATAACCTCGTCTACTTTAGAAATTATCCACTTTGAGGGAACAAGCCTAAATGGCTTGTGCCAAAATAAATCATTTACCCTTAACAGAGGGTAGGCTTTTAGAGGGAGAGAAGGGATTAGCCTATTGGTGCATACCTGCTATTCTACATTTTCTGTTGTTTCTTCCTGGTTCTCTCTTTCCCCTCTGTTTTTGTTATTTTTTTTTATTCTTTCTCTCTTTTTCTCTTTTCTCAGTGCTTGCCCATGTAGTGATGTTGTGATTCTCTCCTAGTGGTTACTATTGCCATACCCCCTCCTATTGTGCACGACAAGGGTCTTTTATATAATGCCTGCCATGACTGGCTTTTACCATTTTAGCCTTTAACTACTTTTATTTGGTCTGAGTGTCCTTGTCGACCACCACTGGTTTGTCAGCTGTCCAGCCACCACCACTTACCTGTGCTGGTGCTGGCTACGCCACTCCCCATCACCAGACAAAGAAGATTATTTTGTTTGATTGCTCACTGTGACATTCTTATCCACCATAGCATGGGTGTTCTTTCTCTATCCCTCATGGCATGCACCTGGTAGTTCCAACTCATCCTTACTTCTTTTGGGTGGTAAGTCATCCCAGTCGGACATTACCCCCAAAAAAATCTGAGCAGGAACCCCAGAATATGCTTTCTTTTCTCCCCACCGCCAGATCATACCCCCTTTTACCTCTAACTCATGACCCTCATCCTTACTTCTTTTGGGTGGTAAGTCATCTCAGTCGGACATTAACCCCAAAAGAATCTAAGCAGAAACCCTAGAATAGGCTTTCCCTTCTCCATACCACCAAACCATACCCCCCCCTCTTACCTCTAACCTATGACCTACCACTCCTGTATTGGCTAGGTACTAGCTGGTGGTGTCTAGGCCTTGCGCGTGATCCAATTCTACGTACATCCAAAGCTTGTCTGCTGCTCATGTGTATATCGTGGTTTGGAGGCTCGTTTGTGCATTCTGCCGCTCATCCTTGACCTCTTATGGCGTGGACTGTATTCCTTACGGCTTGCTTCTCTCAAAGGTTGGGCCTTGTTGGATTGTGGGCTTTTCTTTCTTCAACCTACTCTTTTGCTCCTTCCGTAGTCTTGCTACCATTCTTGTCATACTAATCTGCTATTCCTGCTGTGGTGTTACTTGACCCAAGCTTGCTGGGCCTTTTCTAGGCCTGCTGAGTATTGGATTCATACTTATGCTACTTTGGGCTTTCATGACTTGTTGCATTGCTTGTGGGCTTCTTTGTCCCATTTCTTTCCTCTTTGGGCATCCTTGGCTCATTTTCTAATTCTGCATTTTCATGGGCTTTTACTAATTCTTTTGGGCTTTTCTGACCCAATTATCTTATCCTTCATCCTTAGGGCTCATGGGTTTTCCATCAACCCCTTACTTTCTTACTTCATTACTTCGGGCTTGCTGTGCCCCATTCTTACTTTTCTACATCACATAATGCACATGGGTTTACTACTTCTCTCTCTGGGCTCCTTTAGGCCCATTTGCTTTCCTCAAGGCCCATTTATTTACTTTATGGACTTATGATTCATTATTCCTGCTATTCGACCTTAATGGTTCATCTATCAATCCACTAACTCTTCTCTGCCCATATTGTTGGGCTTCTTCCTACTACTGGGCTTCCAAAATGAGCATCAACAGAAAGTAAAAAATTATCAAACACAAATTTGATTTGTTTAATATTATTCTAATTGCATAATGAATGATGAAAGTTATATATCTATAGCTTTTACCTTTTATGGTGTGCCTCTGTATTAGAACAACTTTTCTTCTCCCTTGTGTGTATATCTTTGTATGTTTCTTTTTTAAAAAAAAACTAGAATTTCTCAAATATAATGCTTCACTAGCTTAACCCATCTCATTTACTCAATTCTATATCAATTATTGTATATTGTATATTTTCATCATAGCATTACATAAATTTTTGTTATATTACTGTTTACGTTTATGTTATGTTTATGTTTGTGTTGTTCCTTGATGAATCAAAGAAAATTTGTGTTTTGAGACGTTTCCAATGACTCATTATTTTTACTAATACATGATCATTTGATTATATTTAAATTAATATTAAACTATAATCAAATTGACACTTGTTTACAAAATTTGCTAAATATTTGACTTTTTTAATATACTGTTTTTGCAGTATCTTGCTGGTCTTGACTTCGATCTAGGCTTGTGAGCAATTATTTTAAAGGGAATTTAGTTAAAAAAGATGTAAGCTTGAATTTATCCTTGCCAAATGGTCAAGTTTTTGGTCAAACCCAAATTTGACCGACGGCAAACTTGAGAAAAATGTTTTGGAATATGGATTTTGATGTAAAAAGATGAAATTTGGTGGTTTAGTGAAATTTTGAATTCATTTAACCATCGGCCAACTATGTTAAAATTTGGTCCACGAAAGGCATTTTAGTCATTTTGAACATTAATTCATAAAATTAATTATTTCAACATCCAATTGAAACAAATTTAGTTATTTTTGTCATTCCAATATTTTTAATGTGAAAAACATTATTTTTGAAATCAGATTGGGATATTTACAAGTAGTATGAGGTATGATAAAATACGGTACCAATATTTGTTAGCTATTTTGAAGCCTACCATCTCTTTTTAATTTTCGGAGACAAACAAACAAAATATTCAAGACTTGACACTTTAAGTGTAAGAATTGTAGTTTAACAGGCTGTTTTCAAAACCAACATAAATGATACCGGGATTGAAAACACGTAGTAACTAGACATTAATACATCGATTCTGATGAAAAACTCTAATTTGAAAATGCCAAGTAGTTTTTTGTGAGGATAAATTAGATGTGAGGTTATTAGATGAAGAAAATTAATTAATACCACGAGAGCAATGTTCAATTCTCTTATATTAATTGTGGATCCTACAATGAATTTAATTATTAAGACTTACTATAACATAACAAGAGGAAGTATAAAACCCAAATTACTAAATAGTTACTTGTGGGATGTGATTAAGTTGGTTTAGATTTTAGTCTAAATAACTTAACAAGTAAATAAAACTAAATAAGAAATTAGGAAAAGAAAACCTGTATAAAGAACAAGGAATCATAAGTAAGGGGATTCTTTGAGGAACTTCATAACAACAAACATACACATATGTATGAGAGAATTTTTATGTAATGTTATGATGGAAAATATTCAGTTATTGACATATAATCGAGTAAATGATATGGGTTTACCTAGTGAATTTTGATATTTGAGAAATGCTAGCTTAATTAGGGAAAGGTGAAAGTAGAGATATATAAATTTTATCATTGGTTATGCAATTCTGAAGTAATATTAAACAAAGCAAATTTGTGTTTGATAATTTGCTGCTTTCAAATGCGGAAATAAGTACTTGAAAATGCCAATAAGGTGAAATAGTTGTTAACATATTTTTGGTTATCTCCGAATTTATTCAACTAGTTTTGTCTATTTGATTTACTCTTATGCTTTTAATGAAAAAAAAAATAGTCTAGGATCTTAGATGAGTCCACAAGTAATCATGATATTTGAGTAAAATCTTGTTAATTTAGTAACTTATGGATAAATAAATAAAAAGTAAAAACAAAATGGTTTCTAACGAGTAAAAACTATACATGGGTGTACAATCCACACACATATTTCTTGAACACTAAGTTAACCAAGTTAGAGTGGGCCCTGGCTAGTGGTTGAAAATTTTGATTATTATTATTTTTTTTTTTTGGATTTGTTTTTTGTTAAGGTCAAAAGGGTTACTGTGAACCTTCATATATTAAAACATTGCTTGAAAATTTATTTTAAGTTTCAAAGTTTAACAGATGAAATTCTTTAGAGGTTGTTAAGATTTGGAGGTTATTTGCACTTGTGATTCTACCTTGTAGCAATTCCTCACATATAAGATTATTTAAAAAAAAAAAATTTTTGAATTGAGGGAGATAGATATTAGCTATGTTTGAGGAAATTGTTTTCTACAGCCTATACTTCAATGTTATACAGAGTTAGATAAAAAAATTGTTATACTATCACTTTTTGTTGTTTTGTGCATTCCGTCTCCCAATCAAACTCTGCCTTTTGTTTTCAAGTATGAAAGATAAACACAAACATATGTATAAGAGAATTTTTATGTAATGTTATGATGAAAATATTATTGATATATAATTGAGTTAATATTATGGTTTAACGTAGTGAATCTTGATATTTGAGAAATGCTAGCTTATGACAAGGTAAAGATATATAAATTTTGTCATTCATTATCCAATTTTGAAGTAATATTAAACAAAAACAAATATGTGTTTGATAATTTGCTGCTTTCAAATGCTGAAAAAATTCTTGAAAATGCCAATAAGGTGAAATTGTTGTTTCAAATTTATGAGTATTGACTTGAACTTATAACCTGTCACCTGAAATATATACACACATACATACACACACACATATATATATATATATATAAAAGACACTTATTACAACACCAAGATCCAACCTCCAGGCTCTATAATATTAACACATATATAAATTAAGAAAACTCACTTGATTTGTTTGGACTAGCAAAATGGATGCTACAAAACTTATTTTCTTGTGGTAGGAGGCTCTTATAATGTTCATAGTGGGGATGGATTGAGAAGTCTTAAATCCAGTAGTGGCAAGTATAGACAACAAAACATACTTGAAAAAGGAAATCACCCAATATACAAAGCAGGGGCTATTAATAGAGCATTTATTTTTTAACGAAGTACAAATGAAGGCCTTAATTAAATAAATTTAAAAGTTAAATGACTCAAATGGATGAAAGTGAAGTTAGAGGTGTAGAATGAATTTTGATCAAAATTAGAGTGTAATATAATTTAGCCTTAAAAAATGTGACATACATGATACACCATTAGGTTAATCAAGGTTTTAATCCCCTTCTCTCAAACTTTCCAATTATTAAAAAAAATCATTGGATAATAGTGTACGGACATTGTAAGGGAATTTTATATTTTTCAAGTCAACAATCATGTTGCTTCTATGGATGACCTGCTTGTTATTACTTCACTGCTTACTCCACATGTTCTTTTGGATGCTCAAAACTTTAGCACCTTGTGTTTTCTGCATTCATTGGATCTGTCAAAAGTCTTGCCAGTTGCTCGCGGTGATGGTATTTATCAGAAGCTATTCCTTTTAGAATGTCTTTAGTTAGTCGAGATTGCACTTGTGTTTGATGCTGTTAGAAATACTTGGTCGTCGACTTGTATGATTTTATTTGAAGTGGTATTATCGAGGGTGTATATTGATCAATTTTTTTAAGCATATATTACATTATATAGAATAAGATCCTTGTCAAGTAAGAGTCTAGTGACTTTAATCATTTATAAACCTCAAGCACAAAAAAAAAAAAAAAAAAAAAAAACCTCAAGCACAAAATACTATTTGAGCCTAAGACTTGTTACGGTATAAAATTCACTAGTAGTTTTCTAGTGCGTGCTTAAGCATAGCTTATATTTCACAATAAACTATTAATAAGGCAAGACTTATTTTTTTGCAAAAGGTGTTCATTCCTAAAGGAAGCAAAAGGTTTAAGAAGAAAAGAAAATTCGAAAGTCATAGAAGTGATTGAAAAAGTAACAAGAGTACCTACATTAAGCCTAATGTCAAGGTCAAAACAAAACAAATCTTTTGCTATCACTGCAAGAAACCATAATATAAAAGATCTAAATGTAATTCGGCTTCAAGATCCCGTGAGAATCAACATAAAGGCTTTTCGCAATCTAATTTTCAAGGAAATTAATACCACTACTATTAAGCTTGGATTTTGGTGGGCCAATTCAAGATTTATTGCTCATACTTCTAATATATACCTTGCAGAGGTTTAAGGAGCCACCGAAAATAGATTGTATAAGTTAAATTTATATTGGAAAGGATGAAACAAGATTGAAGGTATTGAAGTTTTTTTTTTTGAAATAAATATAAATAGCGAATCTAATTTTAAGCTAGTTGATTAGAGTTTCAGGATAAATTTATTATAGGTTTATATACTAGAAAAACTTGGTTATGATTTTTATTTAGGAAATGAATGGTTCTTATGAAGAAAAATGATGTAGTAGTACTATATGAATTTCGAAATAATTTCAAGTCCATTTATATGGCAATAGAGTGTAATGTTTATGTTTCTATGAAAGATAATACAATTTATTTTCGGCTCTTAAAATTGGGATATGTTAGTAAACAAAATTTGAAAAATTAAGTTGGATTTTGTTAAGTGATGTCACATTAGAATATTATCCAACATGTGAAAGTTGCATTGAAGGAAAAATGACTAAAAGAGATCACTCTTCTTAAGTTTTGGAGCGGGTTGATACTGATGTTTATAAAGCTATGAATATAATTGTTGGACGAGGATATTATTATTAATTTTATTGATCATTTCTCTAGATATGAAAATTGCTTATTTGATAAAACAAAAATTGGAGGCTATAGAGAAGTTTATCACTAAAATATTTTATGTTGAAAAATGTACAAACAATTTGATAAATCTATTAATTCAAATAGAGGTGGTGAGTATGTCTCAGATGATTTTGAGGTTATTTTGCTAATAAAATTTGTCTCAAATACTCCCTAAAAAGGTTAGATCTATAATAGAAACAACAAATTTGCCAACTTCATTTTGGGGTGACTATATTCTAATTGCTATGCGCATCCTAAATAGAAGTCTCACTAAAGCCTCAGGGAAAACACCTCATGAGTTGCTTATTGGTAAGAGCTAGCTTATTTCATATAAGGATGTATTGCTTATGTTTCATTCTTTATTCTAATAAGGATAAACTGTTATATGAAATAAAAAGGAGTGTTATGGCAAGTTAATCACAAAGGTCTAGAGGATATAGGTTTATATGATCTCAAAAGTCAAGTTATTTTGGAAATGTAAAATTCTTGGAGGATCATTTTGAAATTGAGGGTATCAATGATTTTCAAGAGAAATTTTTGGAAGAATTTTTGGAAGAACAAAGGGATATAGAGTTGATAATGGTAAAAGCTATAGATCCAACACCTTTGAAAGGAAGTACTCAAATTTCTGTGGGATTTGATATGCCTAATATTATCATTTTTATAATAGTGAAAACTATTAGAAGACACTAATCTTAAAAAAAAAGAAAAAAAAGAAAAAAAAAAAAAGGTGTCCTAGACACTTATAAAGAGACACAAAGGGATGAAAGTTGTTGGATGCAAATGAATTTTAATAGAAAGAGAGATGTTTCAGGAAAAATGGAAAAATTTAAAGCCAGATTAGTGGCCAAAGGTTATACTCAAGATGAGAATTAGATATGCACGTCAGAAAATTATATGGGTTGAAAGAATCTTGTGTTATGTGAAGAAAGTTTCTACTATTCTTGATATTCCTACACCATATGTAGATATATTCTTCCAATAGTAATTGATATTGAGATGCTTGTCGTAGTCAAACAATGGCTATTCAAATTTTGAAACGAAGGACCTCAATGAAGCATCATATATTTTGGGCATTAAAATTAAACAAGACTAGATGAATAAAAAGTTTAGTTTCTCCCAAGAAAAATATCAACACGAAAAATATTATATGGTTGACTGTTTAAGTGGGAGGTTTCCCTATCATAATTTTCAGTCTTTTTATTTTTTATTTTTTTTTTGAAATAATCAGCAAAACAAAATTTGGCTGACCCTTTTTTTCCAAAGGCTTGTCTTTTGTGTTATTAAAAGCACATGAATTGAGAATGAGGCCATGTTAGGCCAAGTGGGAGACTGTTAGAATAATGTGGCCCAACATGATATTTTATTATCAATAATTAATTATTCAAAATTTCTTGTGAAATTTTGCAATATTTTTATCATGTAAAATATTGGAATATTGAAATATGTCTACTTGATATTGTAGACTAAGATTATGAATCATTTTATTATAGTCCTTGACTTGACCATATCCATCATGATGTAGCTTATTCTGATAGGTACATTGTTGGACCATGGTAGAAGGAGATGCAAGTTAAAATTGCTCAGACTATGGAAGACAATAAGGGCTAGTCTTTCAATGGTTAGTGCATAATAATCTCCAAAGTCCTTCCACAATGAGATCCATGCATGTTGAGTATTGGCCTTAATAAATCTATCGTGTCATTGCCTATAACTTGGCCTCCTATAAGAGATGCTATCATTATAGTGATTCTGGATATGAATGATAGATGAATCCATATGTTAGTATGGAGTTACAAAAGTAATGACATGTTAATGAACTTATTCATTAATGAATCTAATTAATGAAGTTGTTTATTAACGAATGTAATATATCTGTTACATGAATTGTTATTACAATAGAAATGATTTTATGGCTGGTCATGTCCTTTTTGAATATCATATATATTGTTAATGCCACACTTGCAAGGGATGTGAGAAGAGGAAAGAAAGCTCTTATTAATCTTGACCAGCTGGGGAGAGCATCCTAATTGCTTGTGAGGTTCTTAAATAATATAATTTAGTATGTAAATTTCTCACATCTTATTGTTGATTTTTATTACATATGCACATGATATAATTGTTAATTGATAGATGTATTATATTTGTTTCTCTTAAATTATTACTTTTTAAGTATAATTCCTACAGTCACAAGCATGTAGGCTCTGCTTTTGTTTATGAGGACTTGTCTTTATCTTTATATATATATGGTTAAATATTTCCCCATTATCATATGTGATATTGTTGTGTTATATGTTAATAATATAATAAATAGTTATTGATAAATGGTTGCAACAAATGCAACATAGCATTGCTAATAGTATTAGATAAGTATCATTTATCTTTTTGATTTAATTTTAAGTTTTGTATTGGGTTTTAGATTCTCAATATCTAAAATTATAAGTTAATATAGCTTTCATTAATCCGAAGCTCAAACATGATGACACCCCTTCGGTTAATCACATGGATGAGTTAGGATTTGGAAAGCAAGTTAATAATAATAATAATAATAATAATAATAATAATAATAAAAGGATTATGTTCCAAAGCTCAAACATGATGACACCCCTTCGGTTAATCACATGGATGAGATGGGACTTTGAAAGCAAATGTTTTTTGTCCACATCCCACAGATAGACACCTTTAAAAATAAATAAATAAATAAATAAAGAAATCAAAGTGATAAATAATAATTGATTAAATTCTTCCTTACGCCCCAGTGGATAGGAGATAAATTTAATTGATTGAAAGATTTGACATAAATTACATTTATAAATTCTTGAATGTTATTAAAAGAATTAATGGCCAAAAGAATCAGGTTTTAATGCACATATTATATGTGTTGCGTTTTACAAAGAGATGGTAAACTCCACTGGTTCTTTGAATATGGATTATATCATGAAAAGTTGTATACTTTTGAGACTCAGTTATGCAGAGTGGAAATATAGGTTTGATTTGTACATGCGATTTTATGGTTATAGTTCTTCTTTTAAATCAAAGTGTCCACCTAAGCCCAATGAGGAATCTATTAAGTCGAATAAAATCTCCTATAGTAAATGGATTGAGGCGAATAACAAAATGAAAATTTGATGCTGGGATATATGGTTGATTCATTGATGGTTAGCTATATGTATTACCCTAGTGCTAAATCCATAAATGATAGCTTGGAAGTGAGGTTTGGAAAGAAATCTAGTGCTTAGGAAAACTTCATTACATCTAAATTATCAAAATGAGAAGATGCTCATCAACATACGTTTAATATGATTGCCTTAGCTAATGAATTAGGCCTTCAAGAAAGACCGATAGATGATAAAACAAAATTCCTACACTTGATGACCTCTTATCTAAGGTCATGACTCAAGCGGACGCAAAATTGAGAGTTAACAAATTTTCAGTTAGCATTGTTGAACAAAAGGAGTTTGTTCCTAAAGGAAGCAAAAGGTTTAAGAAGAAAAGAAAATTCAAAAGTCATAGAAGTGATTGAAAAGGTAACAGGAGTACCTATGTTAAGCCTAATGTCAAGGTCAAAACAAAACAAATCTTTTGCTATCACTGCAAGAAACCATAACATAAAAGATCTAAATGTAATTCTGTTTCAAGATCTCGTGAGAATCAACCTAAAGGCTTTTCGCAATCTAATTTTCAAGGAAATTAATACCACTATTATTAAGCTTGGATTTTGGTGGGCCAATTCAAGAGTTATTGCTCATACTTCTAATATATACCTTGCAGAGGTTTAAGAAGCAACTGAAAATAGATTGTATAGGTTAAATTATATTGGAAAGGATGAAACAAGATTGAAGGTATTGAAGTTCTTTTTGAAATACATATAAATAGTGAATCTAATTTTAAGTTAGTTGATTAGAGTTTTAGGATAAATTTATTATAGGTTTATATACTAGAAAAACTTGGTTTTGATTTTTATTTAGGAAATGAATGGTTCTTATGAAGAAAAATGATGTAGTAGTACTATATGAATTTTGAAATAATTTCAAGTCCATTTATATGGCAGTAGAGTGTAATGTTCATGCTTCTATGAAAGATAATACAACTTATTTTCGGCATTTAAAATTGGAATATGTCAGTAAACAAAGTTGAAAAATTAAGTTGGATTTTGTTAAGTGATGTCACAATAGAATATTATCCAACATGTGAAAGTTGCATTAGAATATTTTCTCCTTCTTTCTTTTTTTTCTCTCTTCATTCTTCACTTGCTCACTTGCTCCTCCGTAAGGTTCTTCTTTCTTTCCTTTTTTTTTTTTTTTTTTTTCTTCCTTCCTCATCTGGGTAACTCTTCTTTTTTTCTTTTTCTTTCCTCCTTCTTCACATCTGGATAACTCTTTTTTTTTTTTTTTCTTTTTTCATTTTTCTTTCTTCCTTCTTCACTGGGTAACTTTTTTTTTTTTTCCTTTCTTTCATTTTTTTCTTCATCTCAAGCACACTGATTTGTCAATAGATCTAGGTTTTTTTTTTTGGTTATTTTATGTTTAGTTAGTAAGAAAATGGAGGAGATGCTATTGTGGATCTGTGCTTGAATTTGTGCTATTGTGTTGCTGATATTGTGATTACGTTTTAATGGGTTTGTGTTCTTATATTTTGGAGCACGTTGTGTTTGATTTTGAATTTCTGGGTTTGTGTTTGGTTTTAAATTTTTTGGGTTTGTTTGTATTGTGAATATGTTGTGTTTGATTTTGAATTTCTGGGTTTGTGTTTGATTTTAAATTTTTTGGGTTTGTTTGTATTGTGAATATGTTGTGTTTGATTTTGAATTTTTTGGGTGTGTTTGTATTGTGAGTATGTTGTATTTGATTTTGAATTTTCTGGTTTGTATTTTATTTTGAATTTTTTGGATTTGTGATTAATTTTGAATTTTTTTATTTGAATTTCAAATTTTCTGGGGGGAAAAAAAAACCCAGAATTTTTTTTTTTTTTTAGAAAAACCTATAGCCGCGTTTTAAACGCAGCTCAAAGCGGGCTATAGCCGCGTTTTTCAAAAACGCAGCTATAGGCCCCAATATATCCTACCGGGTTAAAAACACAGCTTCAGGTCTGGCCTTTAGCCGCGTTTTTCAGTGTTTAGGCCGTGTTTGTAAACGCGGCTATAGGAAACACGGCTCTATCCTATAGTCGCGTTTTTGGGGTCTATAGCTACTTTTTTTAAATGCGGCTAAAGACCCTTTTTTTTGTAGTGTAACGATGTATTGCTTATGTTTCATTTTTTATTCTAATAAGGATAAACTGTTATATGAAATAAAAAGGAGTGTTATGGCAAGTTAATCACAAAGGTCTAGAGGATATAGGTTTATATGATCTCAAAAGTCAAGTTATTTTGGAAATGTAAAATTCTTGGAGGATCATTTTGAAATTGAGGGTATCAATGATTTTCAAGAGAAATTTTTGGAAGAATTTTTGGAAGAACGAAGGGATATAGAGTTGGTAATGGTAAAAGCTATAGATCCAACACCTTTGAAAGGAAGTACTCAAATTTCTGTGGGATTTGATATGCCTAATATTATCATCTTTATAATAGTGAAAACTATTAGAAGACACTAATCTTTAAAAAAAAAAAAAAAAAGGGTGTCCTAGACACTCATAAAAAGACACAAAGGGATGAAAGTTGTTGGATGCAAATGAATTTTAATAGAAAGAGAGATGTTTCAGGAAAAGTGGAAAGATTTAAAGCCAGATTAGTGGCCAAGGGTTACACTCAAGATGAGAATTAGATATGCAAGTCAGAAAATTATATGGGTTGAAAGAATCTTGTGTTATGAGAAGAAAGTTTCTACTATTCTTGATATTCCTACACCATATGTGGATATATTCTTCCGATAGTAATTGATATTTTGATGCTTGTCGTAGTCAAACAATGGCTATTCAAATTTTGAAACGAAGGACCTCAATGAAGCATCATATATTTTGGGCATTAAAATTAAACGAGAGTAGATGAATAAAAAGTTTAGTTTCTCCCAAGAAAAATATCAACACGAAAAATATTATATGGTTGATTGTTTAAGTGGGAGGTTTCCCTATCATAATTTTTAGTCTTTTTTTTTTTTTTTGAAATAGTTAGCAAAACAAAATTTGGCAGACCCTTTTTTTTCCAAAGGCTTGTCTTTTGTGTTATTAAAAGTACATGAATTGAGAATGAGGCCATGTTAGGCCAAGTGGGAGACTGTTAGAATAATGTGGCCCAACATGATATTTTATTATCAATAATTAATTATTCAAAATTTCTTGTGAAATTTTGCAATATTTTTATCATGTAAAATATTGGAATATTGAAATATGTCTATTTGATATTGTAGACTAAGATTATGAATCATTTCATTATAGTCCTTGACTTGACCATATCCATCATGATGTAGCCTATTCTGATAGGTACATTGTTGGACCATGGTGGAAAGGAGGTGCAAGTTAAAATTGCTCAGACTATAAAAGACAATAAGGGCTAGTCTTTCAATGGTTAGTGCATAATAATCTCCGAAGTCCTTCCATAATGAGATCCATGCATGTTGAGTGTTGGCCTTAATAAATTTATCGTGTCATTGCTAGTAACTTGGCCTCCTATAGGAGGTGCTGTCATTATAGTGATTCTGGATATGAACAATAGATAAATCCATGTGTTAGTATGGAGTTACAAAAGTAATGACATGTTAATGAACTTATTCATTAATGAATCTAATTAATGAAGTTGTTTATTAATGAATGTAACATATCTGTTATATGAATTGTTATTACAATAGAAAGGATTTTATGACTGGTCATGTCCTTTCTAAATATTATATATATTGTCAAGGCCACACTTGCAAGAGGTGTGAGAAGAGGAAAGAAAGCTTTTATTAATCCTGACCAGCTGGGGAGAGCATCCTAATTGCTTGTGAGATCCTTGAATAATATAATTTAGTACGTAAATTTCTCACATCTTATTGTTGATTTTTATTACATATGCACATAATATAATTGTTAATTGATAAATGTATTATATTTGTTTCTCTTGAATTATTACCTTTTAAGTATAATTCCTACAGGTCTAGGGAAGTTTTTTGGATGTCATCGAATTTAAAATCATTTTTGTGTGTGTGTGTTTTGATCTGATAATAAAAAACAATCATCATGGAGCGAATGCCATTGATCTGAAATATTATTTTATCTGTAAAAAATCATTCGTGTTTGTAACCTACACAGGCAATGGTGCTTGGATAAGAATGAAAAAAACAATAGTTCATATTAGATTGAGGATGCAACTAAAGTTCCCACAACTTCATTAGGAAACATTGACAAAATATTAGTATTACATTTTAGTTTAATCTCTAGCTTCCTTCAAAACATAAAAACAATGTTGAATTTATGAAATTTGAATTCTTAAATTATGCAATCAAGAGATTTTTTTGAGATGCACACTACCACCTTGGCCGAACCTCAAAGTGAGCTTCGATGGCTCTGTTTTTCGAGACCAAAATTGCGCAAGCGTGTGTGTCATTATCCAAGACTGGAATGGTCAAGTGGTTGCTTCTATGGCTGAAGCATTCCCACTACCTTTTTTGGTGATAGCAGTGGAGGTCATAGTAGCTTCTAAAGCTCTCCATCCCGCAAATGATGTTAGTTTGTCATCCATCGTGTTAGAAGGAGATTCCAAGATTACTATGGTTGCTCTAGCAGGTGAAAACCCGTCTTTGGTAGAATATGGACATTTGGTTGATGAAGCAAAGGAGCTAGCTAAGGATTTTGCGCACATTGAATTCAGTCATATCATTGAGACAAAAGAATAGTGCAGCCCATAACATTGCTAGACATGCAAGACATGTTAATGAGTATTCAGTGTGAATGGAGGATGTTCCTCTGCATCTTTTTTTGTAATTTAAGCCGATTCGGCTTCTCTTTGAATAAAATTACAGTGTTGTTTCTCAAAAAAAAAAAAAAATAGAGATTAAAAAAGAAGTGAAAATAATATATAGATTAAGGGAATAGAGGGGGAAGGGCCATTAAACAGACATATATATTTATTGTAGTGGAAGTTTAAGGGCCCAGATCCATCAATTAAATGATTGCATAATTTCAGAATTGTCATTATAGATATTCCCTTTGTCATTATAGTGGAAGTTTAAGTTTATAATTTGTTTTCATTTATTGAGAATATCAGGGGAATATTCATGTGTATAGATTTTACTTCATTCATTTGATAGATTTACCTCTAAGATGTCGGGATTATGTTCTGGCAATAATCTTAGACTTAACAGGATGTTATTGTGTATATTGGGAGTATACTCCTTATCTCTCACAGAGGGGTGGGCTCCATCCCTATGTGAGAGGGAGGAAGTATACTCCCAGAGTCAGAGTATACAATAATTTTCCAGACTTAACCTTTCTCTTCTTCTCAACCAAAAAAAAAAAAAAAAACCTCTCTTTCTTTATAATTATACTACTCACCAATTGCATAGAATCTTTGAGGTTTGTCATATTTATTCTGATTATTTCCTTTGCAATTCTCTCAATACTGGGATTAATCTCATTTAGTGAGTGTTTGGATTGCGCTGAAACAGAGAGCACGTTTGCGTTTGTGCATTTTGCTGAAAAAATGTGGGTCCCACGGCACTGTTCACGGATCTATAAAAGTCATCCAAACACAGATTTCAATATAAATTTGGGTCCCATAGCAATATTCACACATTTAAAATTTATTTTGCTACAATGTTTTTAGTTTTCAGTTTTCAGTAATAAGCGGTATCTAAACAGACCCTTAGATTATCAAATTTTCAGCAAAATGGATTATCATATCATTATTTTAGCTTTTTTTTGGTTGAGAGACCATAATTTAATTTAAGATGTCTACTTTTTGTTCCTTTGATAGTTGGGGTGATGAGTGTTGGCTTGGTTAGCTTCTTTTGTATTTTTCATACCTGGAGACAGAGATTTTCTACTAAAAAAAAAAAAATAATTGAACAAGATACGTCATTAGTAAAAAGTGCAAAATATATGTAAAAGTTTGAAAAAAAAAAAAAAAAAAACTAATGTTCTATATATGACTCTTGAAAGAAAATTATCATTTTATACCTTACACCTTCCACCATGGTTGGGAAAAAAATATTGAAAGCAGAGTAATAATATAACCGTATACAATGCTAACTAGAAAAATAACAACATTTCCAAATCAATAATTTTTGTTACTAAATGTTCTCGAATTGTATTGATGGGAATTGAAATTAAATCCAATAACATAGTGGAACCATAGCTCAATATAATATTGACTGCTTCACTTGAACGTCTTTTCTTTACCAATCGATTCCATTCTTTTCTTTCTTTAATCCTCTATATTCACACTGAATTTTTGACTTCCCTCACTAACCTTTAGATAAAAATTGTGTTCACAAGTTAACCATAATTTCCTTATTGCTTGACTATTTATTTTTGAATTTTTGTCAAAATTATAAATTTCTAAATAGAAATAATAATGAGTTCTACTAAAATTTTTTGTAAAAATTATGACCAATCTTTTATAAAGAATAGACAAAAATATTATTTTGCATTACTGTCAATTTAGTTTTTACATTTTGGTAACAGTTAATTTGGTCCTATCGTTAATTAATTTACTAATAGAAAAGATAACATAGACCAAATTGAATACTATCAAAATGTATGGACCAAATTGACAATAACTCAAATGGTATTTTTGCTTTAAAGAATACAATCACAATTTACAGAAATAACTAAATACTTGTGGTATATTGAAATATAATAAAGGAAAACAAATAATGCACAACAAAGAATTTATTGTTACCATCATAAATTGTAAATACCGGATGAATTTTGAATAACTGTTCTGTTTTTTAAAATATTCTTCAATAAAGTGTTAAGCAATGTGTCCTTGGATACATTTAGAAATTATACTATGAAAAAATCCCACTAAACATATCTAGTACTCTGCATTTTGGTGTGGGAACTGGGAAGTAGGATTCCCTGTTTGGGGAAAGGGTAGAGGATCTTCACAAACCTTAGGAAGTCCAACTGGTCTAACAAAGAAATCAATCAACGATGGAGTACAATTTGGAATTGGGAATTGGTTTGGGAAAGTGAATTTCTTTATGGTTTCATTAGGTTGATTTTGAAGTCGGGGATGACTTCTTGGTGGTAGCAAAGGTTATAGTGTTGTTGTTCCTTGGTGGACTTCTGATTTGATGAAGGTTGGTAAAAACAAGCAAAAAGTGAAGGAAATTTCTGCTTTGGTGATTGACTATTTATTGGAAGAAGGTAGTAAGTTAGTTCCTTCTAGTTCGAGTTTTCTCTTGAGAAATGCTATGTCCACAATATTTTTATAATAAATCTTATGTGACAGGTTGTTATGGGTTATTATTGGTGGAGCAAGAAAGTAATTTCAATGGTAGGTTCAAAAGAAAAAAAAAAGGCTCTCTTTGATAGTGTGTCTCTTTGCATGCTCTCTTTACCTCTTGGTTCTCTCTTTTGCTTGTCTGCTAGCTGCTTTTCTTGTTTGTTGCATGTAAATGCTTGAAGCAAGGACATGACTTCCAAGATGCAAGTAAAAAGGGCAAGGATGCAAGCAAGAAGGCGCAGACCCAAAACGGTAATGTTTAGTAGATTAGGAGGCCTATCCTCCCCGAGTGGTTTTCTCTCTCCCCTTCTCTCTTAGCCTTTTCCCTAGAATCATGTATTAGGGTTCTCTCTCCATG
The DNA here is from genome assembly GCA_023621385.1 of Quercus gilva. Taxonomy (NCBI): domain Eukaryota; kingdom Viridiplantae; phylum Streptophyta; class Magnoliopsida; order Fagales; family Fagaceae; genus Quercus; species Quercus gilva. The sequence goes on along the minus strand of CM042477.1, from coordinate 79,693,113 downwards.
TACCCTTTATCATTCTTGCACTTTGCTTGGGCCACGTTCCTTGGGTGTAGCAATGTCTGTTTTACATTTCCTGTACCTTACTAGGCCATACCCTTGGAACGTTGGTAATATCTGTTTTACTTTCTCGCTCTGCATGCTAGCATTGTGCATGATATATGTATATATAAATATATATATATATATATATATGCCTATTTGTGGGTGATCACGCACTTTGTATGATGGACTCTCATGATTACGAGAGTGGCCCTCTCATAATCATGAGTGCTCTAGACCTTGTAGTGTGGGTATGTGCCCAAGGCAATTGTTGTAGGCGTATATTCACGCTATATTGTGTGTGCAATCATCGCAGTGTGATTGTCTCAATCTATGTCACTAAGTGACGTCGGTTTCCCCATGTATGCTACACGCATCAATATGCTTGGCACTCTGAAGGGCTCTGGCTCATCCTAGCACAAGCATGTTGGCATGAGCTGTATACGTAGGCATAAAATCCTGCCAATGCACCATAGCGCATCAAACGTGAAACTCTGTTGGATTTTCGTCGTGAAAATTGGGCACCTCTATTGCCGTATTCTCACAGCAAAAGCTTGGTGAGAATAGTGTTTTGTGTGCTATGATGCACCTGAGGCGAAGCACTGCCAGATTTCCACCATGAAAATAAGGCGAAATGCTATCAAATTTTCGTCATGGAAATTTGGCAACAATTCCAAACACACTAGGGAAACATCGATCAAGACCACACCCTTTTCGAAACCAAACCTCAAAGCCCAATTCCGTTCAAGCCCCAAAACTCAATGATCGGTGGCGACTTCACTTACCTTTGGTAACCCCATTAAAATTGACTTCATTTCCAATCACACACCAGAGGTATACCCTTCTTCTAGGGACAGACCCAAGATTATAAACTAGTGGGGATCAGAGTATAAAGAAAAAAAAAAAAAAAAAAAAAAAAAAAAAAAAAAAAAAAAAAAAAAAACTCCAAATAGGCATCCTTATAGTATTAAAAAATTATAAATACACAAAATCGTTATTTCTAAATATATTAAGATGCAATCATTTACCTACAAAGACAAAAACAAAACAAAATAATGTTTTTTTTTTTAATACTAGGCTGACTAGGATTTTTGTTGTTGTTGTTGTTGTTAAAGTTAAAGTATTCACAGTGGTTGTGTTAAAAATTTTAGCTTTTAAGACCTCAAAAAGCTATTTTATCTATTTTACCATCTCACTTTACAATATACCCAATATAAAATGTTCTATTTTTTTATCACTTCATTTAAAATAATATAAAAATGTCATTAAAATAATAAAGGAAGAGAGAATTTGAGTCTTTTAATTGAAGGAAGAGATATAATCTTAATAAAATATTGTATTTTATTTTTAACAACTTGCTATAGTCAACTAGTATTTATACTAGTTTTTTGTAGTTGAAAAAATTTTTACTTTAACTTCTCCTATAACACATGATTTTTTGGTTCTTTGGTGGTAAAATAGTTTTTTTGCTAAAATACTACCACCATTGTGAATGTTTTTATTGCTTTTGTTAAGTTTTTGGGTTGAATAATTGCTATTTGAGTTAGATTAGCTAGGCTGATTGAGGAGATGGGGGGCCTAACAGCACCCGAGCTTTATGAGCTCGCAAGTTTTGCAAGCCCGCGCACAAGCGTCACCACGATGGGTGGTCGAACTGCCGTGAGGCATCGATAGTTATAGGTTCAAATCATACATTTGAAACAACTACTTCACCTTATTGGTAGTTTCAAGTACTTCTCTAGCATTTGCAAGTAACAAATTATCAAACACAAATTTGCTTTGTTTAATATTATTTCATAATTTCATAATGAATGATGAAATTTATATATCTATAGCTTTTATCTTTTGTGGTGTGCCTTTGTATTAAAGGAAATTTCCTTCTCCTTTGTATTTGTTTTAAGAAGAAAAAAACTAGAATTTCTCAAATGTAATGCTTAACTAGGTTAAACCATAGCATGTACTCAATTCTATATAAATAATTGTATATTTTCATCATATCATTACATAAATTATCTTATATTGTTGTTTACATTTATGTTATGTTTAATTTTGACCATTAACTAATTCAATTAATTATTTCAACATCCAATTGAAACAAATTTAGTTATTTTTTCATTCGAATAATATTAATGTGAAAAATATAATTTTTGAAATCAAATAGGGATATTTACAAGTAAAATGAAGTTTGGAAAAATACAGTATTAATATATGCATTGCAACTTTGAATTTCACTAGCTAGTTCTTTATAATATGCTGAGATAGATAGACAAATTATAACAAATTCATTACTCCCAGTGAATTGACAATTTCCTCGGTTCTTTTAAGACTCTAACGCAGTGCCCTATAAATATGAAAACACTAGTACTGAGCTTGCTTAGTAAATTTTTTTTGGATAAATTGGATATGAAGTTGTGAGATGAAGAAATTAATCAATACTGATGAAGTCAAGATTTCACCTAGTGAGCTGCACGATATCCGCACGCCCGAACGCAAACCTGCAAAACAAAAAGGAAGAAAGAACCTCACGAAGAGCACCGGTGTGGTGCCGGCCGAATACCCTCCGAAGGTTAAGTCAGAAAGGTTCTCACAACTCTAGAGTGCTAGAGAGGGTAAATTATGCGTACCTTGATTTGTGAGGGTATCGAGGCTTTTATAGTAGTAGAGGGTTGAACTCTCTTTCTTGGAGTAGAAGTCTTTTCCATATAGGAATCCCTATACGCGTAAATTGCGGAATCATTTCCTTATAGGACTCTTCTTTATAGAATCCTACACTTGATGGACAAGACTTTTCCTTGTAGGGAGACCTCATCAATAACCAAATCTAATAGGATCTTACTGGTGCCGGGTTCCAGTTATGGGCCTCTCAGCTCAGGTGGTCCACCTAAATTCGGCCCACTAGACACGGACCGTCAGGACACAGGCCCGTCATGAATACAGTCCGTCATACATACACGCGGATTTTCCCTCTTCAGTTGCCCCCTCACACCGTGAATCCGTCAGGACTCATAGGGTTCGCGGGGGTGACAATTGATGGTTGATACATGACGGTAAATAATCATCACGGGTAAAAGTCTTGACGGGTAAAATATTCGCAGGTCGTCGTCCACCACATACTGGCATAATTTCAATTAAATACTGTGACACGCGTCACTATGCTATAGGTGGTTGTCTTGGATCGAGGCGTCGCCTCGTCTCCCAAGTAATCTATTTATAAATACCAAGCCTTTACCTCCCATTTCTCCTACTTTTGCCTAGATATACTGTCAGAGCGCAATCCGTCATCTTTGTCAGACTAGTAATTCGCATCCGTCACCATCAAATTTCCTCCGTTCACATTTTACAGACCGGTAAGTACTTCTCGCCATTTCGTTCATCCGTCAGATTTTTTATACTCTCCACACATCCGTCATCATTTATATAGAGTAGTCAGTATTGAGTTTAGGAGATGTCTAGTGCGTCGAGTAATCAGTCATTCGTCCGCGACGGGGCGGACTATGAGGATGTATACCCGTCTGGTCATAAAGACCAGGGCAGTCTAAGCGACGATAGGAGTCCGTCTTCCTCTTCTCCGTCCTCCTCAGATGAGGACATGGAATTAGTTGAACATGTAGAACATGATGATAAGGAGCAATTAGGATCCGTCGTAGGGGCCAGTGGACCAAGGGAGTTCGTCATGCTCCCAGAATGGACGGTTAATGATTTTACATCAACCATTAAGGAGGGCCACTTTAAAACCCTTAGGGATAACTACCAGATTCCAGACTATATTCCAATCCGTCTGCCTTATAAATCGGAGAAGTGTTACTATGAGGGGGTAGAAGGTGTCGGAGTATATGAGCAGATGTTGAAGGCTGGACTCAGATTCCCACTGAGCTCCCTTCACCGTGAGCTGCTAAAGTACCTGGGTCTGTCCGTTAACCAACTATCTCCCAATGCCTGGAGAGTCTTCATAGCAATGGAGATTCTGTACGGGGCTTGGTCAGACGGGGCTAGGAGGTTGACGGTAAGAGAGTTTTTACACTGCTACCGTCCAGACGAGATCGATAAATCTAGGGGAATTTACAGTTTTGTACCTAGGAGTCCGCTGCTAAAGGTTATTTTTGAAACCCCAGACTCCAACAGAGACTGGAAGAGTCGTTACTTTTTCTTAGAAGGTGACGGATGGATGTGCCGTCTAGGAGAGACAGATCACATGCCCGTCGATACAACATGGGGCATACTATCTGAGAATGGTATGTGTCCGTCCTAGTGTGTGAGGAAATCTTTTTAACCGTTGACTATTTTTTAAAGCTTTCCTAACCGTCCACGTTATATGCAGTCCGTCGACGCCCACAGGTCAGCATAGAGGAGTTTAGTTTCCTTGAAAAAATTTTCAACAAGACCACACCGGAGGAAAGGACATGGGCGAAACTGGTCAACCTCGACACAATCTGTTGGTACTGTGACGGACCCGTACCTTCACCTCAAGCAATTAAATACGAAAAGAAGATCCGTCAGCGTATGTCCGTCTATCTTTTCCTTGAATAATGGTTTCTGTTTTATGATGCTAACTTTACCCGTTCATACTTTTCAGAGATGGACATTGCCAAGAGGAGGGCACTCATACGGAATAGCGCCGCAAAAAATAGGACGGCCAAAGTTACTGAGCAGAAGGATGCGACGGCCACGAAGCGCAAACAGCCGTCCAAGGGGGACCGTCCTCCTAAGAAGCCAAAAGTTCCACTGGAGCCCGTCGTGGGACTTATGGCCGAGGGGGCTAAGACGGCCACACCTCCGAAACAGGGCGCGGGCAAAGGGTTGATGAAGGATCCGTCATCAGGCCTTAAGAAGCCCCCTCCCCTTCTCCGTGACGATCCTAGCTATGCCTTGGATAAGCTATCTTCCCTTCTCACCTCCGAGGATTACGAAGACCTAGGTAATCACTCGACGGAAGCCATGGGTGAGACTACTTTATTCAATATTGCTCAGGTAAGGCCCGTCCAAGTCCTTTACACTATTTATCCATCTTACTATATCTGATTTTTTGAATTATTCCATATTTCAGAGTATAGTCATGGTGAAGGGCCTGATGGGACGGTGTCTCAATCATGAGACAACCTTAGATCGAGTCCGGGAGAAAGCCAAGATGACGGAGGAGGAGCTTGCTGAGCTGAGGACATGGAAGGTCGTCCAAGACAAAAAATTTAAATTACTTGAGACGGACTGGAATGAGCTCTATAAGCTGACGGAGGAACTCAGGAAGGTCATTGGAGATAAAGAAAAAGAGGTCCGTCATGCAAAGGATGCTGCTGTCCAGGAGTACCGTGACTCCGACGCCTTGCAGTTAGAGCTCGGGGATTCCTATAATGAAGGTTTTGACGAGGCTATCCGACAAGTGAAGGCGTTATACCCGGATCTTGACGTTTCGTCCGTCAATGTAAATGCTCAAGAGCTCACTTCCACCCGTCCAGCTCACTCTGAGGATACTGAAGAGCTCTTTGGAGAGCACCCTCCCGTCAGCGCTCCCGGGGATCAGCAAATTGCTGACATCGATCCTAAGGACGGAGGAAACGCTCCTGAGGACCCGTCGACTGTTGAGAGCGATCCTAAGAATGGCCGAACCCGTCCAGATAAAGAAAAAGAAGTGTTCGTCGTAGTCTGACTTGTACCCCTTTTTTTTTTTTTTTTTTTTTTTTTTTGAAATGTAAAGACATTGGAGAATTTAAGACTCCGTCTTCTTTTTAAACATTTCTATTATGGATATTTTGTCCGTCAATATTTTCTTACCTATTCGTCGTATTCATATTTTGTTGCTTTATTTGTTGATCTCATGTGTGAGTTAATGAAGTTTTTACCATTCATATTTTGATCCGTCGGACAAAGAGGAAAACACCGTCTTATTCGACTTAAGGCGTTTAAAAGATATCCGTCCTTTTTGAGGAGGTTATTTTTTTATTTTTAAACCCCTTGGGTAGTCCGTCTGTATTTTGGATATAATATTTTATCCTTCCATATTGTGGATTTACTCCATCCGTCTAGGACATGCTATTGTTGGCCCGTCCACTGTATGGACTATTTGCCTTAATGTTTAGCGAATTTTGTAATGCCCCGTCCACGTATTGGACTAAGTTTTTATTTTTATTAATTTGGGATGACCAGCCCGTCATAAGATTTTTGATTTTCCTCTGCGTTAGGGCAAACTTTTGACCCCGTCGTTACTTAGTTCGCGTATTCAAGATTCTGAGAATATCCGTCCAATCTATGGACTTGATAGAATTTGATTCCCTTTTCGGGGTAATCCGTCCAATTTATAGCCTTAAGATTCGTCCGTCCACATTGTGGACATTGTCCGTCCACTTCACGGACTTTTGTCCGTCCATTTTGTGGACTTAATAAAAATTTCAACCCTCTTGGGCCGTCCGTCTCCGTTTCGGACTGAATCATGTCCCTCCTGTGGAGGTCCGTCCGCTTTGTGGACTTTTGTCCGTCCACTTTGCGGACTTCATATAAAAATTTAACCCTCTTGGGGCTGTCCGTCTTAGTTGCGGATTGTTAATCATGTCCCTCCTGGGGATATCCGTCCACCTTGTGGACTTAGGATTCTAAGTAGAGCTTGCAGGACATTAAATTTGAGTAAAAAATCATTCATTCTCAAAAAAGTACTTGCCCCCTTGGGCTTAAAAAGAAAAAATATTGTAGCAAAACCAAAGTAATAGCCTGCCCGTTGGGCTTATTGTAGCGGAAACTTAAAGTAAAAAAAAGTCTAAATATAAAAAGATGCTCCAGGTGTTGTTTCTCAAGTCGTCATCTCTACTGGTAGTATCTCCATAGGTGTTCTGTGTTCCAAGGGTGCTGTAGCTTCTGCCCGTCCAGAGTTTCAAGGTGGTAGGTCTCTTTTCTTTGCCAAGACGAGATCCTGTATGGTCCTTCCCAGTTGGGGCCGAGTTTTCCTTGAGAGGGGTCTCTGGCAGCTCCCATTACTTTTCTCAGCACAAGGTCGCCGATCTAGAAGTCTCTCTGTCTGACATTTGAGTTGTAGTATCTTGCCATCAGGTTCTGGTATCTTGCTAATCTCTGTTCCGCCGTAGCACGGACTTCGTCCACCAAATCTAGCTGGAGTCGCATGGCTTCTTCGTTGTTGTCATCGCTGTAATTCTCCACGCGATAGCTAGTAAGCCCTACTTCTGCCGGTATGACCGCATCAGCTCCGTATGCTAGCCTAAACGGTGTTTCTCCCGTCGGTACCCTTACAGTTGTGCGATACGCCCACAGTACGCTTGGTAGTTCGTCAGGCCAAGTGCCCTTTGCCCCCTCGAGCCGGGCCTTGATCATCTTGAGCAGGGTTTGGTTCGTGACCTCGACCTGTCCGTTGGCCTGCGGGTGTGCGGGCGAAGAATAATGGTTCTTGATGCCTAACTCCGAACAGAAGCTCCTGAATGCGCTGTTGTTGAACTGCTTTCCATTGTCGGAGACAAGCACTCTTGGTATTCCGTACCGGCAGATAATGTTCCTCCAAACGAAGTTTCGAATGTTTTTCTCCGTGATGATGGCTAGGGCCTCTGCCTCCACCCACTTGGTGAAGTAGTCGATACCGACCACTAGGAACTTGAGCTGCCTTATCGCCGTTGGAAAAGGGCCCATGATGTCTAGTCCCCACTGGGCGAACGGCCATGGGGCCGTCATGGGTGTGAGCTCCTCGGTTGGCTGCCTTATCAGATTGCTGAATCTCTGACATTTGTCACACCTCTTGACATAGCTTTGTGCGTCCTTTTGCATTGTGGGCCAGTAATATCCTGCTCGGATAAGTTTGTGCACTAGTGATCGTGCACCAGAATGGTTTCCACAGATACCTTCATGGACTTCCCTCATCACGTAGTCTGCCTCATCAGGGTTCAAACACCTCAGATATGGTCGTGAGAATCCCCTTTTGTACAGAAGGTTTTTGATTAATACAAACCGTGAAGCTTGGACTCTCAATTTTCTAGCTGCTTCTTTCCCGTCTGGTAGCGTGCCTGCCCTCAGGTATGCTAATAATGGTGCGGTCCAATCATTCGCAGAATTCACTTCATGCACTTCTCCGCTGTCAATAGTCGAAGATGTTTGGATGAATGACAATACTCGATCGGGGACTAGCATAGGCTCTGCTGAGGCTGCCCTTGCCAGACGGTCGGCGCATTCATTCTCCTCCCTTGGGATTTGTATGAATCGTACTTTGAGGCCGTCAATCCGATTCTTTACCTTTTCTAGGTACCTCCTCATCCTTTCATTTGTGCATTCGTAGATGCCATTAATCTGATTTGTTATTACCTGGGAATCGCAATGTACGACCATGACTTCAGCACCCGCTGCTGCCGCGAGGTCCAATCCTGCCACTAATGCCTCATACTCGGCCTCGTTGTTTGTGGTTGAGTAATCCAATCGGATCATACACTCGATTTGGTCCCCGTCCGGGGTTCGAATTACCACCCTAACTCCTCCAGCTTGCCTGTTAGAAGAGTCGTCCGTGTGGATGCTCCATTCTCTAGGAGTGCATGCCTCCTCTTCTGACGGGGTATACTCGGCGATAAAGTCTGCTACAGCTTGGCCTTTTAAGGCAGTTCGCGGGCGATACTGTATATCGAACTCGCCGAGTTCTATTGCCCATAAAGCCATTCGTCCGACCGCCTCAGGGCTGCGCATGGCTCTCTTCAGGGGTTGATCTGTCATGACAACGATGGCATGGGCTTGAAAGTATGGCTTGAGCTTTCTTGCCGCAGTCACCAGTGCGAAGGCCAATTTCTCCATCTGGGGGTACCTCTCTTCTGCCCCCCGAAAGCCTATACTTACGAAATAGACGGGCAGTTGAGTACCTTGCTCTTCTCTTATTAAGGCTGCGCTGACGGCTGCCCGTGAGACCGCTAAGTATACGTAGAGCTCTTCCCCTGGCTTGGCAGGACTAAGAAGTGGTGGAGAAGCGAGGTACTTCTTCAGGTCCTCAAACGCCTTCTGGCACTCATCGGTCCATTCGAACGACTTCCTTAAGGTGAGGAAGAACGGCAGGCATTTGTCCGTCGCTCTGGAGACGAACCGGTTTAAGGCTGCGATCTTTCCATTCAAGCTCTGCACCTCTTTCACCGTTCCCGGTGGTTTTAACTCCATGATGGCCCGTACCTTTTCTGGGTTGACCTCGATTCCTCTGTGGGATACCATGAATCCCAAGAACTTCCCTGCCGTCACTCCGAACACGCACTTGTTTGGATTCAACTTCATATTGTAGGACCTGAGGGTGTCGAACGTCTCCTGCAGGTCTCTAAGATGGTCTTGTTCCAGGAGACTTTTTACAAGCATGTCGTCGACGTACACCTGTACATTCCTCCCAATTTGGTGTGTGAACATTTTGTTCATTAGTCTCTGGTATGTCGCTCCTGCATTCTTGAGCCCAAACGGCATTACGTTGTAGCAAAATAGCCCTTGGCTTGTCACAAAGGAGGTCTTCTCCTGATCAGCATCGTCCATCTTGATTTGGTTATATCCCGAGAAGGCATCCATAAAGCTTAAGAGTTGATGCTTCGCCGTCGAGTCTACCAGAGTGTCTATCCGAGGCAACGGATAGCTGTCTTTTGGGCACGCTCTATTGAGGTCTGTGAAGTCGACGCACATTCGCCACTTTCCGTTTGCCTTCTTGACCATCACGACGCTTGCTAACCAGTCGGGGTAATAGACTTCTCGGATGAAGTTTGCTTCGAGTAGCTTCTTTACTTCTTCTGCTATTGCCTTGTCCCGTTCCTGAGCGAAGACACGCTTTTTCTGTCTTACAGGCGAAAATGTAGGGTTCACATTCAGCTTGTGAACCATAACGGAGCGACTGATCCCAGGCATGTCTTCGTGGCTCCAAGCAAAAACGTCCTGGTTCCCCCTGAGGAATGTCCTGAGGGCCTGCTGCACGGACCGACTGGCTGAGGTCCCTATCCTAGTCGTACGTTCAGGTGTTGATTCGTCCAGGATAATTTCTTCTAGTTCTTCGACGAGTTCTGTAGTGACCCGTTGTTCTTCTACGCACATCGTCTGCTGGTGATCTTCCACCTCTAAGGCAGCTAGGTAGCATTCGCGGGCAGCCACCTGATCTCCCCGCAGCTCCTCGACCCCGTACTCCGTCGGGAACTTGACCATCAGATGGTATGTTGAAGTTACGGCCTTCCAAGCGTTGAGAGTTGGTCGTCCAAGGATGGCGTTGTATGCGGACGAGCAATCGACTACGAGGAATGTTACGTCCCGTGTGATCTGCTGAGGGTAATCTCCCACCGTTACAGAAAGTGTGATTGCACCCAGCGGGAATACTCTACTCCCTCCAAATCCTACCAGCGGGGCGTCCGTCGGCACCAGCTTTTCCCTGTTAATCATCATTTGCTGGAACGCGGGATAGTATAGGATGTCCGCTGAGCTGCCATTGTCGACCAAGACTCGGTGCACGTTAAACTCCCCGGCCTGTAGAGTGACGACGAGTGCATCGTCATGAGGGTGATGAAGGCGCCGTGCATCTTCTTCCGAAAACCCGATTATGGGGCTTTCCTTTCGGGCTATCTTCGGAACCGAGCCTGTCAGTTGAACGTTTTGAACCATCCGGAGGTAACTTTTTCTGGCCTTCTTGGATGAGCCTGCCGTCGTTGTTCCTCCTATGATCATTCTAATGTCTCCGATCGGCTGTCTGGGGCGCTCATTCCCTCTTTGAGGTTGCTGTTCCTGAGGCGGAGCATCCGTCCTTTCTTTCCTGTCGAACTTCTGCAATTTCCCTTGTCTGATAAGGGCTTCAATCTGCTGTTTCAAGTCGTAGCAATCGGCTGTGTCATGACCGTGGTCTCGATGGAAACGGCAGTACCTGTCTCTGGACCGCTTGTTGGGGTCGCTCTTGAGCTTCCCCGGGTAGGTCAGAACCTCTTCGTCCTTAATCTGCATTAGGACTTGGTCTACCGGGGCATTCAGCGGGGTGAAGCTTGAAAACTTTCTTCCTTGGGGTCCTGATCGTCGGTCGTCCCTTCGGTCCCCGGTCTTGAGTCTTTTTCTCTCTTGGTCCTGCCGGGTGTTCTCCTGCCGTTCTCTTTTTCTCGGCTTGTCCTCCCTTGCCATCAACGCGTCCTTTGCATTCATATACTTTGTTGCCTTGTAGAGTACTTCCGTCATGGTTTTCGGATCATTTTTGTATATTGAGAATAAAAATTTACCCTTTCGCAGCCCATTTGTGAAGGCTGCTACTAGTATCTTATCGTCGGCTTCATCAATCGAAAGTGCCTCCTTGTTGAAACGGGTTATGTAAGACCTCAGCGTCTCGTCTTCTCGTTGTCTGATGCTCATTAGACAAGCCGTCGACTTTTTGTATCTATGTCCCCCGATAAAGTGAGACGTGAATTGGGCGCTCAACTCCTTGAATGTGCTGATGGAGTTCGGTGTCAACCGGCTGAACCAGATCCTCGCTGCTCCTTTCAACGTGGTGGGGAAAGCCCTGCACATTATTTCATCCGCGAACCCTTGAAGGTGCATCAAGGTTTTGAATGTCTCTAGATGATCCAGAGGGTCTTTTATTTCGTCGTAACTGTCAATCTGTGGCATCCGAAACTTGTGCGGCAAAGGAAAGGAGTTCACGGCGGCAGTGAAGGGTGAATCTGTGCGGTTGACTAGCTCGTCAAGGTCACTGGAAACTCGCCCCTTCAGTGCGTTCATCATAATCTCCATCTGTTCTTTCATCGCCTGCATCTGTGCGACGATATGTGGTGGAGTTGCGTTCGTGAGGGAGGGCATGCTCACGTCTTGCCTTTCTGGCCTGCTTGGTGCGTGGCTGCCTTCAGGTCTCTCCTGGTTTCTTCTTGCACCGCTTGTCCCCTCTTGGTCATCTTGTTGGTCGTTTGGTTGTGTGTTCCTTTGTCGCAACTGTTCCTCCAAATCGAGGTTCTGTTTGGTTAGGCGCTCCACTGCGGCTGCAAGAGTCCGGACTTGTCTTTCAAGGGCAGTCGTGGGGGGTTCCTCCCCTTGAACATTGTTGGTGGTTGCCATCGAGCGTGTTAGTACCATGCAATTCTTTTGTCTGGGAAGTAATAATACTCGTAAGTTTCCCACAGACGGCGCCAACTGATGAAGTCAAGATTTCACCTAGTGAGCTGCACGATATCCGCACGCCCGAACGCAAACCTGCAAAACAAAAAGGAAGAAAGAACCTCACGAAGAGCACCGGTGTGGTACCGGCCGAATACCCTCCGAAGGTTAAGTCAGAAAGGTTCTCACAACTCTAGAGTGCTAGAGAGGGTAAATTATGCGTACCTTGATTTGTGAGGGTATCGAGGCTTTTATAGTAGTAGAGGGTTGAACTCTCTTTCTTGGAGTAGAAGTCTTTTCCATATAGGAATCCCTATACGCGTAAATTGCGGAATCGTTTCCTTATAGGACTCTTCTTTATAGAATCCTACACTTGATGGACAAGGCTTTTCCTTGTAGGGAGACCTCATCAATAACCAAATCTAATAGGATCTTACAGGTGCCGAGTTCCAGTTATGGGTCTCTCAGCTCAGGTGGTCCACCTAAATTCGGCCCACTAGACACGGACCGTCAGGACACAGGCCCGTCATGAATACAGTCCGTCATACATACACGCGGATTTTCCCTCTTCAAATACTATTTTTTTGTGCTGATTTTTTGGCTCGGTTAGGATCTCACCAGGATAGATCTTTTGTTTTATTTCATGACCCGCTTGTGGGTCTATTGGATTTGTTAAGCTCTGATAGAGCTGGTATGTACCATAGCAGATACTCTTCTGATCTGCCTCGTTCCCCTTAGTTCTTTTTGTTAATGAAATTCCTATCTACCAAAAAAAAAAAAAAAAAGAGAGTAATGTTCACTTCTCTCATAGGAATGGTGGATCCTACCATGAATTTAATTAGAAAGACTTACTATGACATAATAAGAGGGAGTATATATAGAACCCAAATGATTAAATTGTTACTCATGAGATGGGATTAAGTTGGTGTAGATTTTAGTCTAAAAACTTTAACAAGTAAACAAGACTAAAAAATCAATTAGGAAAGAAAACCTGTATAAAGAACAAGAAACCACATGTAAGGAGATTCTTTGAGGAATTTCATAAACAGAAACATACATATATGTATCAGAGAATTCTTATGTAATGTTATGATGAAAATATTCAATTATTGATATATAACTGTGTAAATGTTATTGGTTAACTTAGTGACTTGATATTTGAGAAATGATAGCTTATGAAATGGTAAAAGTCTACATATAAATTTTGGCAATTTTGAAGTAATTTAAAAAAAAAAAAAAAAACAAATTTGGGTTTGATAATTTGCTGCTTTCAAATTATGAAAAAAAAATACTTGAAAATGCCAATAAGGTGAAGTAGTTGTAAGCATATATTTGGTTATCTCTGACTTTCTTCAACTAGTTTGCCTATTTTGATTTACTCTTATACTTTTAATGAAAAGAAAATAATTTAGTCTAGGAACTTAGATAAGTCCACAAGTAATCATGATATCTGAGAAAAAAAATCTTGTTAAATTATCTAGTAACTTATGGATAAATCTAAAAATTAATAATAGAATGGTTTCTAACGAGTAACGACTTTTTTCAAGCTGAGCTAATGAGTAACGACTATACATGGGTGTACAATCCACACACACATTTCTTGAACACTAATTTAACCAAGTTAGAGTAGGCCCTAACTAGTGGTTGGAAATTTTAATTATTTCTTTGATTTGTCTTGTGATAAGGTCAAAAGGATTGTTGGTGGGCCGTCAAATATTAAAACATTGCTTTAAAAGTTATGTTAAGATTCAAAGATTAACAAGTAGAAATTCTTCAAAGGTTGTTAAGATTTAGAGGTTGTTTGCAGTTGTGACTCTACCTTGTTGCAATATCTCACATATAAGATTTTCTTTAAAAAATGAAAATTTGATTCGAAGGAGATAGATATTAGCTATGTTTGAGGAAGTTGTTTTCTTCAGCCTATACTTCATTGTTATACAAAGTTCTTTGGTTTATCACTTTTTGTTGTTTTGTGCATTTTGCCTCCCAATCAAACTTTGTCGCTTGCTTTCAAATAGGAAACATAAACATAAACATATGTATAATAGAATTTTTATGTAATGTTATGATGAAAATATTATTGATATATAATTGAGTTAATGTTATGGGTTAACCTAGTGAATCTTGATATTTGAGAAATGCTAGCTTATGAAAAGGTAAAGGTAAAGATATATAAATTTTGTTGTTCTTTATGCAATTTTGAAGTAATATTAAACAAAGCAAATTTTTGTTTGATAATTTACTTCTTTCAAATGCTGAAAAAATACTTGAAAATGCCAATAAGGTGAAGTAGTTGTTTCAAATGCATGAGTAATGACTTGAACTTGTAACTTGTAACTTGTCACTTTTTCTTTTTTAAAAAAATTTATAAAAGACACTTGTTATTGTACCAAGATTTGACCTCTAGGCTCTAACTATTACAAATATATAATATTTACACATATAAATTAAGTAAACTCACTTGATTTTTTTGGATTTGCAAAATGGATGCTACAAAACTTATTTTCTTGTGGAAATAGGCTCTTATAACGTTGACAGTGGGGATGGATTGAGAAGTCTTAAATTCAGTAGTGGCAAGTATAGACAACAAAAAATACTTCCGAAAAAAGAAATCACCCAATATGCAAAACAGGGGTTTATTAATAGAGCATTTTTTTTTAACAAAGTATAAATGAATGCCTTAATTGAATAAGTTTGAAAGTTAAAGAACTCAAATGAATTAAATTGAAGTTAGAGGTTTAAAATGAATTTTGGCCAATATTAGAGGGTGTAATTTATATTTTAGCATTAAAAAATATAACATACACCGTTATGTTAGCCGAGGTCTTCTCTCAAACTTTCCAAAAAAAAAATCATTGGATAATAGTGTATGGACATTGTAAGGGAATTATATATTTTTCAAGTCAAAATCGTGTTGCTTCTATGGATGACCTGCTTGTTATTACTTCACTGCTTACTCCACATGTTCTTTTGGATTCTCAAAACTTTAGCGCCATGTGTGTTTTCTGCATTCATTCGATCTGTCAAAAGTTTTGCCAGTTGTTCGTGGTGATGGTAATTAACAGAAGCTATGCAGTTTAGAATGTCTTTACTCTTTAGTCGAGATTGCACTTGTGCTTGATGCTGTTGGAATTTGGAAATACATGGTTGACGACTTGTATAGTTTTATTTGAAGTAAGTGGTATTATCGAGGGTGTATATTGATCTATTTTTTAAGCATATATTACATTATCTAGAATAAGATCCTTGTCAAGTAAGAGTTTAGTGACTTTAATAATTTATAAACCTCAAGCACAAAATAACATTTGAGCCTAAGACTTGTTACAGTATAAAATTCAGGGGGAAATGGGCATTTGCTCATAATTTATAAACTATGCAGCAAAATATTCCTATTTTGAAACCATTTAGCAAAATGTCCATATTTTTTAAACTCGATTTTAACAAAATTGAGTTCTATATAAAACTCAATATCCGCAAAATTGAGTTTTATATATATTTTTAAGTGGAACTTGACATTAGCAATATTGAGTTTCACTTAAATTTTCAAAAAAATTTAAGTGGCAACATATGCATAGAACTTGACATTGCTAATGTCGAGTTCCACTTGTAACTTAATTTTGTTAAAATCAAGTTAAAAATAGGAGCATTTTGCTAAATAGTTTCAAAACAATAGCATTTTGCTGCATAGTTTGTAAATTAGAGACAAATACCTATTTTTCCCATTAAATTCACTAGTACTTTTCT
The DNA here is from genome assembly GCA_023621385.1 of Quercus gilva. Taxonomy (NCBI): domain Eukaryota; kingdom Viridiplantae; phylum Streptophyta; class Magnoliopsida; order Fagales; family Fagaceae; genus Quercus; species Quercus gilva. Next base: position 79,677,291 of record CM042477.1, on the reverse strand, counting down.
AGTGCGTGCTTAAGCATAGCTTAGATTTCACAATAAAATATTAAATAAGGCAAGACTTATTTTTTGCTTGAAGATATTTAGTCTAGGGAAGTTTTTTGGATGTCATCAAATTTAAAATCCTTTTTTTTTTTTTTAGGCCAAATAATAAAGAGCAATCATTATGGAGCGGACGCTATAAATTTGAAACATTATTTTATCTATCAAAAATCGTTATTGTTTGTACCTACACAGACAATGGTGCATGGATAAGAATGAAAAAAAAAGTTCATATTATATTGAGGATACGCCTGATGATAGCTCTTTATCATTAGACCAATACACTAATAAGTTTTTAGTATAGGTGGGGGAGATTGAACCCCAGATCTTTCATTCAACTATCAGAGACTTTACTAGTTGAGCTAGCTGAAACTTCATTAGGGAATATTGACAAAATATTAATATTACCTTTTAGTTTAATTTCTAGTTTCATTCATAACATAAAAAACAATGTTGACTTTATGAAACTGGAATTCTTAAATTATGCAATCAAGCAATTTTTTTTTTTTTAAATGTAAAAATAATATATAGATTAAGGGAATAGAGGAGGAAAGGGCCCTTAAACAGACATATATATTTATTGTGGTGGAAGTTTAAGGGCCTAGATCCATCAATTAAATGATTGCATAATTTCAGAATTGTCATTAGAGATATTCCCATTGTCATTATAGTGGAAGTTTAAGTTTATAATTTGTATTCATTTATTGAGAATATTAGGGGAATGATTCATGTGTATAGATTTTACTTCATTCATTTTATAGATTTACTTCTAAGATATGGGGATTATGTTTGGGCTATAGCTCTAAAGTTAACATGATGTTATTGTGTATACCAGGAGTATACTCCCTCTCTCTCACCAGGGGTGGGTCCCACCTACCATGGAGCTCACCTCTATATGAGAGAAAGAAAATATACTCTCGGAATTTATAATAATTTTCTAAACTTAACCTCTTTTTCTTTTTCTCAAAAAAAGAAAAAAAAAGAAAAGGAAAAAGAAAAGAAAACCTCTCTTTCTTTATAATTATACTCCTCACCAATTGCATGGATTCTTTGAAGTTTGTCATATTTATTCTGATTATTTCCTTTGCAATTCTCTCTGTACTGGGATTAATCTCATTTAGATTATCAAATTTTCAGCAAAAGGATTATCATATTATTATTTTAGCTTTGTTTTGGTTGAGAGACCATAATTTAATTTAAGATGTCTACTTTTTGTTCTTTTGATAGTTTGGGGGTGATGAGTGTTGTCTTGGTTAGCTTCTTTTGTATTTCGTTTGCCTTTTAACGGGCATGATTAAGAGATTTTCTACTATTATAGTGCTTAGACTGAACAAAAAAAAAAAAAAAAAAACCATTTTGAATTAGAATGAATAAAAAAAAAAAAAAAAAACCATTGAACAAGATACATTATTAACAAAAAGTGCAAAATATATGTAAAAGTTTGAATCAGAATGAAAAAAAAAAAAAAAAAAAAAAAAAAAATACTAATGCTTTATGACTCTTAAAAGAAAATTATCATTTTATACTTTACACCTTCCCCCATGGTTGAAATATAAATAGATATATATATATATATATATATTGAAAACAGATTAATAAGAAAACCGTATCCTATGCTAACTAGAAAAAATAACAACATTTCCAAATCAATAATTTTTGTTACGAAATTTTCTCGAATTGTATTGATGGGAATTGAAATTAATATCAAACAACATAGTGGAACCATAGCTCAATATAATATTGACTGCTTCACTTGAACCTCTTCTCTTTACCAATCGATTCCATTCTTTTCTTTCTTTGATCCTCAATTCACACTGAATTTTTGACTTCCCTCACTAACCTTTAGAAAAAAAATTGTGCACTCAAGTTAACCATAATTCCCTCATTGCTTGACTATTTATATTTGAATTTTTGTCAAAATTATAAATTTCTAAATAGAAATAATAATGAGTTCTACTAAAACTTTTTGTGAAAATTACATCCAATCTTTTATAAAGAATAGGCAAAAATACTATTTTGGGGTTTCTATCAATTTGGTCCCTACATTTCAAAAACAATTAATTTGATTTCTATCATCAACTCACTAATAGAAATTCACTGTAAGTTAAAAATAACATGAACCAAATTAACTACTATAAAAATACATGGACCAAATTAACAATGACCCAAAATGATATTTTCACTTAAAGAATACAATCACAACTTACAAAAATGACTAAATACTTATGGTATATCTAAGCAATGTGTCCTCAGATACATTTAGAAATTATACAAGGAAGAAATCCCACTAAACATATCTAGAAGTTTGCATTTTGGTGTGGGAAGTGGGATTCCCTGTTTGGGAAAAGGGTAGAGGATCTTCACAAACCTTAGGAAGTCCAACTGGTCTAACAAAGAAATCAATCAATGATGGAGTACAATTTGGAATTGGTTTGGGAAAGTGAATTTCTTTATGGTTTCATTAGGGTGATTTTGAAGTCATATTGGGGATGACTTCTTGGTGGTAGTAAAGGTTATAGTGTTGCTGTTCCTTCACTTCTTGGTGGACTTCTGATTATGGATGAAGGTTGGTAAAGACAAGCAAAAAGTGAAGGAAGTTTCTGCTTTGGTGATTGACTATTTATTGGAAGAAGGCAGTAAGTTTAGTTCCTTCTAGTTCGAGTTTTCCCCTTCCCATGGCACCAGGATATCCTCTGACCATTATACAATGTCTTAACGGTTTTCCTTTTTATTTATTTATTTGCTGTATAAAAAAAAATGAGGTTTTCGGTGTGGACTCATCAACCCCACGTCATGTGACAGTAATAGATAATACTATATGTACCACTGGAGTTATCGCTCAAACTGTTCACCAAATAAAGGGTTTTCCTTACACGATAGATTTTTCAATTGCACAAAAATGTCTCAATTCCTAAAAAAATAAACCCACAACAATTTTCCTTTTTTTGTCCATTGGTTTTACATCCTAAAACATTTTATGCTCTTTGCGTAGGAGACTATTTTTTTTTTTTTTTAGATACTCAGCTTTTTGAAATACATCACATCACATCATATTATTTATTTTACATTACATTTTTAAAATTTTTTTTTTAATACAAGATAGAATTTCTACTTTAATCTAATCTAAGTGTATATGTGTGTGAAGCTCTCTTCTGCAGACTTGAACCCCGGCCCTTACTCCCCACACCCCATAAGCACTTATATTTGTGGAGTGACCACCGCACTAAGGATGCGCGGTGGTATATTACATTTTAGGGCAAATAACACTCCCATTCCTTGAGGTTTAGAGAAATGACACTCACCCCCAAACTTGAAAGGAAAAAACACTCCCCCCCTGAGATTTAAAAAAAATAACACTCCCCCCCATTCTATTAATATTAGTAACGGAATATTTCAATTTTTTTAAAGATTCTCTTTACCAAAGTTTAACCATGGTTAGTGAAAAGAGCATTTACATAAAATAAAATAAAATAAAAAATGAAAAGAGCATATTATAAAACATGTTACTTATGTTGATTTTTTAGTCTCTTCTAGCACCTTTCCAATTGATTTTTTAAAGTTTGATGATCTTCTTAGATTTTTTAATGGCTTCTCACTCTAACACTTTGGATCAAAATTTATGAAATAAAACAATTTGCTGAATCTTTCAAGCTTTTATTGTTTAAAAACGAGTTTGAAATTTTCAAAGTCACTTATCAATATAAATTCAGAGTCAATTTGATTGATTGGTGAACAAACTCACAAAAGCTTATTCTTTACTATCTAACGTTAAATTAGAAAAGCAGCTAAAAATATGGACTTTTGATGGAATAAGTTGAGAATAAGTTGAGGGCAATTTTGGGAATACATTCTTAACCGAAGGGTACGTTAGTGCACAACATTTTTAACGTCAATTTAACAGAGTTTAGATAAATAAATGTCAAAGGGGGGAAAATGTTTTTTTCCTTCAAGTTTGGGGGTGAGTGTCATTTTCCCAAACCTCAAGGGAGGGGAGTGTTATTTGCCCTACATTTTATTAAAGAGTCATGTTAAGTTTAATAGATATCTTTAGGGCATTTGTTAATAGGTCATTTTAGGAAAATTTTAATACCACTTTTATTGGAAATAGAAAAAGATATCAAAAAAATCAATTGATTTTTTCTTTTTTCTTAAAAAGATTCTAAAAATATTCCCTAAACTAATACCATTAACTTTTCTCTAAATGTATCAATTTTCTTGATTTTTTAAAAATTGTTTATCCTTTTTTTCCACACAACAACAACTATCTACTTTCTTTCTTCATCATTGGGATACATAAAGAAATAAAAAAATTAAAAAAAAAATGCAAAATGAACTATGCTAGATTGCTAGTGTAAATTTATGCTATTATTGTAGTAACTATGTATTTCTATTTTTTACACAACTTTGCATGATCTAATGTAAGTGAATTTTGGGCTTAATTGACTAAAATGTGGTACTTTTTCTATCACCAAGCATTAGTACGATTGTGTTTTTTTTCTTAATCCATTTATTTTTTTTTTTTTCCGATAAGATCAACATCTTACACTGCACTAATCAATTGAAAATTTGAAAAATATTTTACGTCGAAACAAACATGGTATCATAAATTTTTTTTTAAGAAAGAAACAAAACAAACACGCTATTAGATTAAACAAAAAATACTTTTAACAAACAAATAACCTTTTTTTAGCGGAAAATATGCTAGGAGCAAGAGGAATGTGGGTTATATGGCTGCAGAAAGTCGATAAAACTATACATACATACGTTCTCAACCGTCAGATGAAGCGACGTTTCATCGGCGGTCACTAACAGTAGTCTACAGTTGTTGACCAAACCCCCCCACTACTATCCTCTATCCAAACGGTTTAAAGTCAGAAACAGCAAACCTAATTTCACTGACCAATATGCCCACCATACACGCCTTCCAAATTCCCGTTTCACCCCTCCCATCTTCAGACAAAGTAGGCAAAACTAATAGGCCCATTTCAGTAAATTCACCCACCCACCGCCTCTCTCTCTCTCTCTCTCTCTCTCTCTCTCTCTCTCACTATGCAGTTTCAAAAAAAAATTTCATTTTCAGTTCACCTTTATCTTTTTACCCTTTAAATTTTTTAAAAAAGAGATGCCACCACTGCAACTTTTTCGAATTACCGTTATATCCAGACTCTGCACAGTTACATATTTGGACAAACTTTTCCACTGGCTGAATTCAACAGTACCGGGTATTTTAGTCAATTCAACTAGAGGGATGAGAGGGACAAGGAAGCTTTAGTGGAATTACAGTTCTACCATCTGTTGCAGTGTGAGTTATGGAGGGTATTATGGTCATTTCATGCTTATAAAGAGAGAGAGACGTAGAGAGAGACAGAGAGAGTGTGAGCAGGGAGTGAGAGAGAGAGAAAGAGAGAGAGAGAGAGAGAGAAGCGATTTGAGAGAGAGAGAGAGAGAGAGAGTTGGTTTATTTCAGTTACTATATGAAGGTGGAGAAACCATGGTGTCGGACCAAGAAATAGCGAAAGGTGTGGAGTCGGTGCTGCGTCAGTCGGACCCAAACGCCGTGAACTCGTTAAACGGCGTCGTTCAGCAAGTGGAAGCGAAGCTAGGTGTAGACCTTTCTCACAAGGCTGGCTTCATCCGAGACCAGATCAACTTCCTCCTCCGCTCTCACCCACAACAACCTCAACCACCACCACCACTACAACAACAACCACCTCAACAACCTCCAAAAGACCATTTTGCCCTCCACAACCACCCTCAATTCCATTCCACCCACCACCACCAACACCAACAGCACCAACAGCACCAACAACAACAACAACACCACCAACACCAACAACACCAACTCCACCAACAACAACAACAATTTCCTTCCCATTTTGCCCTCCAAGCCGCTCACCCTCACGTACGCCCACACCACCAGCCTCTGCCTCCGCCTCAGCCTCAGCCTCAGCCTCCGCCTCCGCCTCCGCCGCAGCTTCTAAAGCCCGAGGCTTTCGCTCAAAATGCCACTCCTCACACACCCAAAGAAAGGTTCTTTTTTTTAGGGTTTTGTTTGGTTCAATTTTAAAGTTTTAAACTTTATCCTAATTTGTCAGAATTAGGGTTTTCTATTTATGTTGTAGTAAAAGTTGCTTATTTTAAATTATCTATTTTTGCTTATGTAAACACATGTATGTATATAGAAAAAGGAATTTTTTTTTTTTGAGAATGATAGAAAAAGGAATTATCTATGTCACTGTTGCATGCCTAATTATCTTTTGGTGTAGGTTGAAAAAAACAAAGGGGGGATTGGGTATCACTGAAATATTTTAATTATAAGTGGTCATTTAAAAAAAAAAAAAATTGACCACTTCTAGATAGGTCTGAGAGAGTTATGAGAACTGTGGTTGTAAAACGAAATTTTGGAAGTAGCGTTGCATAAGGTGGTGAAGTCTTGATTTTATTTTGTGTGTATGTTAAAATAGTAGTCATTCAAGTCAACCTGACGCATATTTTGGGGAAAAAAAAAATTCTAAGCTGTTAGGCTATTGACTAATCTTTTTTGTTTTTTGGCTGAAATTGGAGGCCTTATCGGGTGCTTTGCTGTATTAAAATTTTGATAGATGAAAGGTTCTTTTCGCTTTGGGAAAGTAATTTAGTTGAAAAAGGGACATTGAATTTGTATTTGTCTTGTTTATGACAATCCCCATCTTGTCACTGTGCGAGAATAAGTTGATAATCCGTGTCTATTATGCAAAATTTGAACTTTTGGGTGATGACATTTTTTTATGATCTATGTATGGAATGTATTTATTTATTGCGCAACCAATTTGTCATGTAACCGATAGAAGTATGAAGTGTGATGGATGACCCATTGCATTTGTGTGTATTGTATTTTATGTCAGTGCACTATTACTTACTAAGAATTAATTGTGCTTTGTTTCAGTGCACCTGTGGGAGCCAAAAGGAGAGGTGGGCCGGGGGGTTTAAACAAAGTATGTGGCGTCTCACCTGAACTTCAGGCAATTGTTGGTGAGCCAGCATTGCCAAGGACTGAGGTTGTTATCTCCAAATCTACTATAATTCTCTTTGTTGGCCTCTTTTATTACATACATTTATGAAGCATTAATGTTTATGAAGTAGTAGTCTTGATATAAGTACTTACAAAACTCCGGTTTGCTTGATACAGATTGTGAAGCAGCTGTGGGCATACATCAGGAAAAACAACCTTCAAGATCCAAGTAACAAGAGGAAGATTATCTGTGATGATGCCCTGCGTGTGGTCTTTGAGACTGACTGTACTGACATGTTCAAGATGAATAAGTTGCTAGCCAAACATATTATTGCACTTGAACCCACGAGTATGTGATGTGGCATAAAACACGATACATTTTTTTCCTGTGATGCTTTTGATTTTGTCATTTTAATCCACTTGTAAATGTGTGCAGAGGAGTCAAGTCAAGCTAAACGATTGAAGGTAGATGTTGAGTCTACAACTGAAAGTGTTCAACATGGATCATCTCCTGTCGTAATATCTGAAGCCCTTGCCAAATTCTTGGGCACTGGGGGAAGGGAGATGCCCCAATCTGAGGCGATAACACGTGTTTGGGAGTACATTAAGGTTAACCGTTTGGAGGTAGGTAGCATTGGGAATTTGTCTATTTCTTCTTTCTCTTTCTTGTCTAAATTTTCTACTTAAATTAGTCTTTCTAGAAGTTATCTTGCTTTGTTTTGGCAAGTTCTCTCATTTGGCAATTAAATCTTAGCAGCTTCACTTGAATCATTGTAGGATCCTTTAAATTCAATGGTGATATTATGTGATGCAAAGCTTCGTGATCTTCTTGGATGTGAAAGTATTTCTGCACTAGGGATACCAGAGATGATAACACGCCATCATTTGTTCAATCAGTCATGATGCCTGGTAATGGTCGACTGTTATTAACTCCATGCAAATGTTGTCCCTATTGGTTTTCATATTCAATTGATCTGTCTCTAGAATTTCTGCATATCTCCCTTCATATGCTTTCAAGTGTATGTTTCATATTTAGCATGTCTGAAAAGTCTATCAACTTTCCACTTCCTGTTGGAGTTCTCTATTATTCTTTTTCTTTATTGGGTACTATTTTGATGAATTGTTTTTTTGCGAGTTTCAGAAAGAATATATGTTGGCATCACCTTCTCATTATTTCTTTATACTTAAAAACCTCAAACAGCACACTCCCAATATTATTTTGCACATAAAGTAAATATATATTTAAAATTGATGTGCTTCTATGGCTTTATGTCAACCAATATATTTTGATATGGTTGACCATTAAATATTTTTCTTATCCTCGGTTTTGTTCCAAACAATTGATGGAATAGTTTATCTTATATTTTGCAGGTGCGTGAGACCTTGGCATCTGCTCTTCTCTGATGGTAGAACAGATAGTGAAGAATTGTTTTCTTTTTCTCGTCTTTTGGGTGCATTGACATGGTTAGATGACATGTTTTATATCAATTTGCTATTTATTATGACAATGAATATGTAACCATGGGCCAAGGGCAAGGAGTGTCTTGTAGTTATTGCCGTTGCCCTGGATTTAGTTTTTCTTTCTCATTTTGTGGCCTTTCCTTTTCATCCAATGCTAACCTCTGAACTGACTGAAGGAAACTGGTTAGAATGGTAAATCCTCTGTACATCCTTGAGGATAATTATGTGTATCTTGTTAGATGGCGGCAATTCTTGTTGCATTTAACTAGTGTTATCTTGTTGAGTCATTGCTTCTTCTTTTTTTCTTCTTCAATTGCTTTTATTTGGATGGTCAACTAGCTTGAATTGTATGGATATATATGGCAAATGGTCTGTGGTTCATGAGTAATTCATTTAAGAGAATTATTTTCACCGAGGTTTTAACTTTTAACTTTAAAGTAGCAACCACTTCTGTAAAATAATGAGAGAGAGAGAGAGAGAGAAGCACAGGATAATTGCAACTCTGCAATGGTTCCCCACCCCCACACCCCCTTTATCGAATTTGTCCCATATTGCCATGAGGGACCCTGCTTTTTTCTATGTAGATCAAGTGGAATTAAATTACATATCATTGTGGTCCATGCCTTGAGACTAATTCAAAATGAGTTTAAACAAGTACACAGAGGCACCAATGAGGAACATAGCGAGTAAAAAATACATGACTCTCTTGCCGTTACTTTTGGATCCTATGCGAATATCCATCTTGTCTATTAGTTTCATCACAAACGCAATCAATTTCTGTGAGAGAGAGAGAGAGAGAGAGAGCATAAAAACACAAATTAACATTGTACACAATGATTCTGAGGTAAATGGAAAAATCAGAGAACATATAAAAGGGAAAGTCTCATACCAGTCTAACAGGTTCAATATGAAGAAGCGGTTCCATGAACATCTCCACATTTCTGGATTGTTATAAAATGATATCATGTGCGTAAATACCAAAAAGTGGGATTATCAACAGTTAATATATGCTTTTTTTTTTTTTTTGGAGTTTTTTTTTTTTTAATCATATTTAGTTATTGTGTAAAGTCTCACTTTTTTAAAGAATAACTATACTTCAAGCGGCGGAATTAACAGTATATGCACAAAGTTACGTAAGTAGATTTTATGAGTGAGAAACTATTCTTTATTTACTCTATTCTTTGGTAGATCATAGATGGGTAGATAATTCATCATATGGCTAAAGAAAAAGAAATGAATTTCTCACACCTTAAATACAGCTTCCCCTGGTAGTACTGCATAATATGGAAGCTGAAACCCTTTCCTAGAGGCACACGAATATTCTTGCATTCTGCAGATAAACCACCACGGAAAAGATCGAATAGATTAGAACTCCACGCATCTACAAAGAGATAATACCATGACTAAAAAGAAAGTATATGGCATACCTATCCTCCATGAAACGCCAACATGCATACCATCATGCAATGTCGGTTTTACAATAAATTCAAAATTATTTCCTAAGCTTTTAATCAGATTAGAGAGAAAATCCAACACTTGCTGCAAAGAAAGAAACACCATAGATATTTGTTTAGTCATGTGTTCCATAATGTTGTAATGTATTAGAGCAATTAAAGTGGCATTGAGCATGCATAAAGAACAATACAATTCATGTATGTTTTCTTAGTTGAAGTGCATATACCATTTTCCCTTCATAGGATTGGAAAAAAGAGGAGAAATTGCAGATGCATCTGCATTCATCTCCGATTATATCAGATAATTGATTAATGTTTTTGTTCTTGATTGCGGCGTAAAACTTGTTTACAGTCTCCAGAGCTCGATGATCTTCCTTTCTTGATCCTGAATGTTTAGCATCAAGATGATCTTCCTCTCCTGATCCTGAATGTTTACCATCAGACTGATCGTCCTCTCCTGATCCTGAGTTTTTAACATTAATTGGCACTAGTGCTAAGCGTGTGTGTCTCGAAGAGAAGCTGCTGTAAATCAAAGCTTGGTGTGAAATTGGAGAGTGAGAATTACTAAGAACATAAGCCTTCTTTTGTGGTTTTCTAAGAGGAAGGTTTTGTAATTTGCTTGGTAGAGAGATGTAAGGAAGGGAATGTGGGGAATGCGAGATAAATCTACTGCTGTATTTGATGGTGGGGAAAGAGACCAAGGCCATTTCTACGTTGAGAGAATGAACATGTATGAAGTAGGGAAGCCATTACACATATCTTATAGCTAGACGAAACGTATGTACGAAAGGAAAAGTTGGAGCAATATGACAGAAAAGAATCAAGCAAATAGACCATGCATCAACAGTAAGTTAGGAATCTTTGTTAAAAGAAGCAAAAAAACATTTTCAAATGTTTCAAATTGGAGATTGAAGCTATGGTACGCGAGTACGCTAAACCAAGGGGATATAAGGCTAGGTCCTCAATGTTACGAACCCCACATTTGTTTTAATACCCAAATATCCTAATAATTCTTGTAGTTCCACCCTACAATTTGAGTTAGTCAGTTAGTTACACATGTTGAGATTAGGCTGGAGTTAATTAGAGCTCTTGGTACATGTGTCACTATAACATTCACAGGGGTTAACTGGTGAGAGCACAAGCTAAGCCAATAGGATTAAGTCATGAGTCACCAATAGAAAGAGAGCTTGAGTTGTATAAATTGATGGGATAACAAAAAACCACCTCTGTGGTTCGTCCAAAGGAGTCGTCCATAAGTTTAATGATTTAACTAAGCCTGAAGCAATCAAGTTTTGAAGGGTCGTCCATATGCCAAGATCATGGACGACCAGACAATGTCAGTCGTCCATGGACAAAGCTCATGGACAACCAGTGTCAATATATACAAAGAGTCGTCCATGCGCAAAACACATGGACGACCATACAACACTTAACAAATTCTGAATTGATTAAATCCGTGTTCATCGCCAGCAATTTCTCCTGAAACAAGCAACTTCCATCAACGGTTACTATTTTTATAGCAGTTAGGGAAGTTATCTCCGAAATATTGGATTTCCATAAAACTTGGGGAGGTTACTAAACCAAGTAATCGCCCCAAAGTTCCCTATATAAGGACTGGTCCGAATCAGATAAAGGTATGAGAAAAAAAAAGATTTTTACTCCAAAGATAGTTAGAACTCCATTCGAGAGAATATACTAACTTTATCATCGGAGGATCTTAGGCCGGTCCACCCCGGCCTCCTTTGATGTTCTGTCTATTTTTCAGGCCTTCGCTACTACTTTCAGCCCCATCGAAACCGAGTTGTGCAGCCCACTGATTTTACACTTCATCAGTTGGCACCGTCTGTGGGAAATTCTGTAAACTAGAAACTTCAAGTTTGGCAGTTTCTTCCTTCGACAAAAGGCTGTATGGTTCGGACTAGATCAAGGGCCACTAGCCCAGGCCACCAAGAGAGTAGGGATGCTTCTAGCCATCCCCACCGAGTTCATCAATCAGCGCCTGTCATGCAACCGCCTTCCATCCAACACATGCAATCCATGGTGGCTGCTATGGTAGAGTTAACTCGCCAGAATCAAGAGTTGACTAGGGAGATAGAGAGGCAGCGCCATGAAGAACATGCTGAAAGACAGTCCCAGAGTCAAGGAGATAGAGGGAGACATGCTGAGCCCGATACTCAATCAAGAGGCACCACTTCGCGAAGGGTGCCACATTTAGAGAAGGAGATGGATCAGATGAGGAAGGTAATGGATGAGATGAAGGAGAACATGAGAAGAGCAAATCCCATAGAGGATTTGGTCCATCGAACAGATTCTCCTTTTATGGCGTCCATCAATGGGCATCCCTTGCCGCCGAAGTTCAAAATGCCTTTCCTAGATTCATATGATGGAACGCGCGATCCTTTTGACCATATTGCTACTTTCAAGACCACCATGCATCTCCAAGGGGTTCCCGACGAGATTATGTGTAGAGCCTTCCCTACTACTCTCAAAGGACCAGCGCGAGTATGGTTCAGCAAAATACCCCCAAATTCTGTAAGTTCTTTTGAGGAGTTAAGCAAACTATTTGTCAATAACTTCATTGGAGGACAGAGACACAAACATTCCTCGTCCAGCCTATTAACCATAAAGCAAGAAGAGAATGAAAGCCTGCGTTCCTTCATCACACGCTTCAACAGAGAAGCCCTGACAGTAGACGAGGTGGACGATAAACTACTATTGGCAGCCTTCCACAATGGGGTCAACTCAGACTTATTCATTCACAAGTTGTATGAGAAAGAGCCCCAATCCATGTCTGAACTCGTCCACTCAGCCCAAAACTTTATGGACGCGAAAGACGCAATAATAGCTAAGAAGAGGAAGAGAGCCGAGAAAATAGAAGTCAACCCCACGCATCACTCTGAGCAAGGACCTCGTCCAAAGAAGGGGCGGACAGAAGATAAGAAGGATCGAGACAAGGATAACAGGGATAGCAGGAAGACAGGCCCATCAGCTAGGAATCAGAATTACACACCCTTGAATACCCCGCTCGATCAAGTGCTCATGCAAATCAAGGATGATCCTTCCTTGAAGTGGCCAGAGAAGATGAAGGGAGATCCTAATAAGCGCAATAAGAACAAATATTGTCGCTTCCATAGAGATCATGGGCATGACACGGACGAATGTTATGACTTAAAGCAGCAGATTGAGAATCTCATTAGACAAGGAAAGTTGAGGCATTTCGTTGGAACAGATCATAAAGATGAAAAGTTGAAAGCAAAGATGGAAGAACCATCACGGCCCCCACTTAGAGAAATAAGGGTTATCATCAGAGGGAGTACTGAAGGACAATCTTCTAGATCAAAAAAGACGTACCTTAAGGTGGTGCAGAATGTCCAACTCTCTGGATGATCCCCAAGGACGAGGGAGATGAACGAGCCAACTATTTCTTTTACAGGTGAAGAAGCTGAAAGAATTCATCATCCACATGACGATGCAATTGTCATTACCCTGCTCATAGCAAATTACAGAACTAGGAGGGTGTTGGTGGATAATGGAAGTTCAGCGGACATATTGTATTATCCTGCCTTCCAACAGATGAGGCTTGGACGAGATCAGCTTCGTCCAGCATGCTCATCGCTGATAGGATTTGGAGGAATGAAAGTGCAGCTCGTAGGTACCATTACCTTGCCTGTAGTGGTAGGGTCATACCCACAGCAGATAACCAAGGAAGTAAATTTCCTTGTGGTGGACTGTTCATCCTCATATAATGCCATCATTGGAAGACCAACCTTGAACAGTTGGAAGGCGGTGACATCTACCTATCATCTATCAGTCAAATTTCCCACGGAGTGCGGAATTGGACAAGCACAAGGAGATCAGTTGGCAGCCAGGGAGTGTTATCTAGCCATATTGGCTATGGATGAGCAAATGCAGACTATGAGTATAGAGGAAAGAAAAATTGTTGCAGAACCGATAGAAGTATTGGAAGATGTTTTACTACAAGAAAATGATCCTGAGAAATTCACTAGAATCAGAACAAGTATAAAGGAGAAGGCGAAAGAAGACCTCGTCCAGTTTCTAAAGAAGAATGCCGATGTTTTTGCATGGAGTCATGACGACATGCCCGGCATTAATCCAAGTGTAATCACTCATCGACTGAATGTGTCCCCCTCTTTTAAGCCTATTCGTCAAAAGAAGAGGGTATTCGCCCCAGAACGAGAGAAGGCTATCAAGGAGGAGGTTCAAAAGCTAACCACAGCACAGTTTATCCGGGAAGTCTATTACCCGGATTGGTTGGCAAATGTAGTGATGGTGAAAAAGGCAAATGGCAAGTGGAGGATGTGCGTTGACTTCACTGACTTGAACAAGGCTTGCCCTAAGGATAGTTATCCCTTGCCTCGTATTGATCAACTTGTTGACTCTACAGCTGGCCATCAACTACTGAGCTTTATGGACGCCTTCTCAGGATATAATCAGATAAAGATGGACGAGGCAGACCAAGAAAAGACATCTTTTATTACCAGTCAAGGTTTGTTTTGCTACAAGGTTATGCCCTTCAGTCTGAAGAATGCAGGGGCAACTTACCAAAGGTTGGTGAATCACATGTTTCGTCCACAGATAGGACGGAATGTAGAGGTATACGTGGATGACATGCTTGTAAAGAGTTTAGATGAGAGAAGCCACTTGGATGATCTTCAGGAAACCTTTGATACACTTAGACGATACAAGATGAAGCTGAACCCGAGTAAATGCGCATTCGGAGTATCGTCAAGAAAGTTTCTAGGATTCATGGTTTCAGAGAGAGGAATTGAGGCTAATCCAGATAAGATCCAAGCCATATTAAACATGGAACCGCCTAAGAACATCAAGGAAGTCCAGTCTCTAACTGGACGAGTGGCAGCTCTGAACAGGTTTGTCTCAAAAGCCACTGATAAGTGCTTACCCTTTTTTAAGATTCTCAAGAAGGCATTTGAATGGACGGACGAGTGTCAACGGGCCTTTCAGGACCTAAAGCACTATCTCACAACAGCTCCATTGCTAAGTCCGTCCGTGCAAGGAGAAGAGTTATATCTATACTTGGCAGTGTCCCCACACGCCGTAAGTTCAGCGTTGATCAGGGAAGAAGAAAAGGTGCAGAAGCCTGTGTATTATACCAGCCGGGCATTGAGAGGAGCGGAAGGAAGGAATCCATTGATAGAGAAGTTAGTCTTCGCACTAATAACCGCTTCCAGGAAGTTAAGACACTACTTCCAAGGTCATGTCGTCATTGTCATGACTGATCATCCACTCAAGAAGGCAATGAACAAGCTTGAAGCTGCAGGACGATTAGTTCAATGGGCAGTGGAGCTCAGTGAGTTTGATATTCGGTACCAACCGAGGAATGCAATAAAAGCTCAAGCCCTAGCAGATTTCATTGCAGAATTTACTCCGAGTTATGAGGATTTGAATGAGAAAGAAGACTCTAAAAAATGGGTCATCTATGTAGACGAGTCATCTACTCTAAATACAGGAGGTATAGGAGTTGTTTTGCAGTCGCCCGAAGGAGATAAACTAAAGTACAAGGCTCGCTTGCAATACCAAACAACTAATAATGAAGTGGAGTACGAAGCCCTTCTTAAAGGGCTAGAGTTGGCTAGATCAGTAGAAGCAAGCTCAGTACTCATCCTGGGAGACTCACAATTGGTCATAGGCCAAGTAAATGGAACATGCGAAGCCAAGGAAGATAGAATGAAGAGATATTTGAAGAAGGTGTTACGCCTTGTGAAGAAATTCAAAGAAGCTAATTTCATTAATATCCCAAGGGAAGAGAACATGGAAGCAGACACTTTGGCGAACGAAGCCTCCGCTAATGAAGCAATAAATGAGTTAGATGAAACACGATACATGCCAAGCATAGACCTTCCAGAAATGTTGCAGGTTGAAAATGAGGAGAATTGGATGACCCCGATAATCTCATACCTTAAGGACGAGAGGCTTCCAGAAGGGAAGAACGAAGCCAGGAAGCTCAGAGCTAGATCAGCCAGATATATTCTTATGGACGAAGTGTTATACAAAAGAGGTTTTTCACAACCATACCTGAGGTGCTTAGCTCCAAACGAAGCAAATTACGTGTTGAGGGAGGTTCATGAAGGAGCATGTGGTAATCACTCAGGAGCCAGATCACTCGTCCACAAGGTCATCCGTGCAGGGTACTATTGGCCAAACATCCAAGCTGACGCTAAGGCGTATGTTAAAGTATGTGATCAATGTCAACGTTTCAGTAACATACCTAGATAGCCGTCAGAATATCTTACCCCAATGACGGCCCCTTGGCCTTTTGCACAATGGGGTTTAGATATTTTAGGCCCATTTCCAACTGGAACCAAACAGATGAAGTTTTTGGTGGTGGGGATAGATTATTTCACCAAGTGGGTAGAAGCTGAGCCCTTGATGAAAATTACACAACAAAATGTTAAAAACTTCGTATGGAAGAACATTGTGTGCAGATTTGGAGTACCCAAGGTGCTGGTATCGGACAACGGACGACAGTTTGACGATGCACTTTTCAGAGATTTTTGCACACACTTTGGCATTCAAAATCACTACTCCTTACCAGCCCATCCACAGGCTAATGGCCAGGCAGAAGTTACAAACCGATCCTTATTAAAGATAATCAAGACTCGGCTTGAGGGGGCTAAGGGAGTATGGCCAGATGAGCTATCATGTGTTCTATGGGCATATAGAACGACAGTGAGAATTCCTACAGGAGAAACTCCTTTCAAGCTAGCATATGGAACTGAAGCAGTAATACCCGCGGAAGTACATATGGCTAATCATAGGGTGACAACCTACCAGGATGAAGCTAATGAGGAGCAACTCCGTTTGAACCTCGATTAGATAAACGAGGTAAGGACGAATGCTGAGCAAAGGATGGCAAGGTATAAAAACCTCATGGCAAGGCGGTATGATGCAATGGTCAAGCCAAGACGATTCAACATAGGAGACCTCGTCCTAAAAAGGGTTTCCTTAGCAACAAAGAACCCAGCCCATGGGAAGTTGGGACCAAATTGGGAAGGTCCCTACAGAGTCATCAACTGCAAAAGACAAGGATCCTATTACTTAGAAGCCTTTGATGAGAGGAAGTTGGAGCATCCTTGGAATGTAAAGCACTTGAGGAAATACTACCAGTAAAATGCCAGCCTAGAGGAGCATGACTCTGGATGAGTTCAGCAATTTAAAACTTAATATGTTGTGTGGCTTTATTACTATATGTTGTGTGGCTTTATGATTATTATTCTAAATTTGTGGACGACATCGTAGTTTGTATTGTTTAAATAAAGGCATCAACCTAAGGTGCATGCCTCGTCTATGAACAATGTTTATGTTATGAACAAAATTTGTGGAATGTACATAATGTTGTGTAATTCGCTGATTCATACTACATTTGCTCAAATTCTAACCTGAAAAGGTAGAAAAGCACAAGACGAGACAATTCTCTGGACGCGGAGATATGTCATTTTCCCAAGGGAAAAACATGAAGGCATGCTCGTCCAAAGCATAATCGTCCATACACTGGGCAAAATAAAGCATATTACATATCTAACTCATGGACAAGAAAATGCACAGACGAATGCATATTAATCCATGGACGAAGAAATGTATGGGTGTTGATCTTGTTAAGGTATTTGTTAAAACAATCCAACACATGGACGAGTAAAATGCAAAGCCTTAACCTCATTAAATATAAAAATCTGCCAAGTCCATGGACGAGTAATGCTAATTTTTATCATTTCTCAACAGGTCTATGGACGAGTAATGTTGATTATCACCATTTTTTCAGACGAATTACGTTTGAAACTTCAATAAAAATAGTAGATGAATATATGAAAAATATGGACGAAGTCATACACTGGAAAATAACATTCATTAAGTAGGGTGGATGTCCTACATCCAAAAAAAAAAACCCTCAATAACTGATTGTGTAAAACCTCGTCCTAAAACCTTGGACGAGGTAAATGTATTGGAATTACATAGAAAGGTCATAAAACGGACCAAATAAAAAAGAGATACATTGAAAAGAAAAAAGCTTAGGACGAAGGAGCATCGACATGGGAGGCATCCTGGGGAGGCAAGGTTGTAGCATCGTCTTCAACATTAATATCCTCAGAGCCAGTTTGAAGGAGAGAGCTAGTGGCTGCAGCATTAAGGTTAAGTACTATGGAGCTGAAGTCTACATCAGGGAACCTCTCCATAGCCTCCATTCTGAAATCTTCAAACCCAGCTGCATAATTGGTGTCCAAAACATCAGTATACTATTTGGACACCTTAAACTCAGCCACAGCGTCTTCCTTCGCTTTGGAGAGGAGAATGCCATGCTCATCATTCTTTTTCTGCAGCTCTTCGAGACGAGCGTCCTTCTTTGCAGCATTGGCCTTCAATCCCTCAACCAAAGTTTTTAGCTCCTCCACCTCGTCCGTGGTCTTGGAAGCCACTTCAGCCCATTGTTTAGCCTCGTCCTTCAGCTCCTGGATCCTCGTCTCCAATAAGATCCTCGTCCTGTCCAATCCTGTGGCCTGCCTAGACGCCGCTATAAACTTAAACATGCCCTACAAAAAAAAAAAAAAAAAAAAAAAAAAAAAAAAAAGAGAAGAAACAACAAATAAAAGTTAAGCAAGAGAGAAAAAGAAGGAAAATAAAAATCCTTGTTTAAGACGAGGAATAAGTGTTACCTTGAAAAGATCATAAACACCAGAGTGTTCAAAATTCTTAAGGGACATATCATAGCAAACGTTTATGTCTTCCTCAGTCACGGCCTTCTTGAAATGTTCCCAGGCTAGGTCCTCATTTTCAATAATATTAGAAGGGACCCTTAGAGAAGGCTGAGACGAGGTTGACACAGTCTTGGACGGAGGGGTCTTGGACGGAGTGATCTTGGACGGAGTGCCCTCAGATGGAACGGACAAGTCTACATCAACTACGTGCATAGGCTGCTGGGACGAGGGAAGACTAGGCTTGACTATCTGGGACGAGCTAAACTTGGTTTTCTTGCCTCTTCGACTGGGGAGGTTTCCTAGATCCAAGTTCTTTGACAGCGTCTTCCTCTTCTCCCCAGTCGCAGGACGAGCCTGAGATTCAGGCTTAGGACGATCCCCCTCAGCAGCCACATCCTTTCCCTTGTTTCCTTTCATTGTTGCCATTCCTATAAAAAAAACTTTTAGAATTAAAAACAAAGTAGGCAATATACAAAGACGTTTGGAACTTGAGACTTACTTCTTCTTATAGTGACTTCGTGTGCAATTGCTTCGTCAGATGGGTTAGGGCCCAATCCCCACTTGGCAAGTCGTCTAAGCGAAACCAAGGAATGGAAGTCCCTATCCGCGTGTAGACGAGCTTTGTGGATGCGGTCACGATGGAATTTGCTCAAAGATGGTCGTTTGACAGCTGAAAGGAAACAAGTAAGGAAATTAGTTAATCTTGAAAGTTAAAAGAAGAAAAGGAAAAATCAAAAGGAAAAAGGGGAGCAACTTACCCTCAGGACGAAGGTTTCCTAGGTCCCCGGTATAACAACCAAAAGTGTCCCGGCCAACGTCTACAAGATTCCCAACCCAAAAGCCGGAGACGAAGAAAAATTCCGTCTTCCATTTTCTATCAGACGAGGCCAAGGACTTGATCAACCTACAATCTCTACCCCTGGCTGTGAATTGATAGAAGCCAAGGGATTGATGTATTTCTGAAGGTTTATAACAATAACGGAACTCGTCCACAGTAATAGGACGGTCCTTTCCAAACACTTCACCCCACAAAATTTGCATTGAGATAATTAATCTCCATGCGTTTGGGTTAAATTGGCATACTCCTAAACCTAATCTAATCAACAGCTCCCTAGTAAAGGCGTTCAAAGGGAATCTTAAACCCCCCAAAAGATAAGCCTCATAGACGCCTATCCCAAAATGAGGGTTGCAACACCATTCTCCTCAGACGGTCAACCTAGGGTTAAACTCGTCTGGAATTTGGTACCATTCCCTAAGGTTTTGTAGTCTTTGCTCGTCTGTTCTAGAAGGAATGTCTACTGCACAACTGTAAACAGTGATCTCCTCCTCGTCCAAAGGACCAGAAGGAGGAGCAGTGGATGAGGTACCAGCTTGAGACCCTGAGGCCTTCCTAAGCTGTTCCTGTACAACCTCTAAATGAAGTCCAGGGACGCCAGAGACATACTCCTCGTCCGTGGTGTTCCCCCCACTACTATCGCTAGAGCTACTAGAACTGTAACAACTACTCTCGTCATTGTACTCGTCTATGGCCTTATCTACACTATCGCTAGACGAAGAAAGTACTACTTCAGCCATCTTAAAAGAAAAAACTAAGGACGAGAAAAAGAACAATACCTGGATCTAAGACGAGGAAAGGCTATAGACGCAGGAAGCTTCTAGACGAAGATCTAGGACGAGGAAGGATGAAAAGGGAAATTTCGGAAATGAGAAGGGTAACGGAGGCATTCCACTATTTATAGGCGACCCAACGAAGCATTTAAAACGACCTGACCAATCAGAAGCTGACACGTGGCACGCTCCTCGATTAAATCAATCAACGTGATTATTCACCAATAAGCTCACGACACGTGGCATGCTTCAATTTACGACTAACATTCATCTTAAGTTTCTCTGGACGACCCATGGACAAGGGGGCAACTGATGGGATAACAAAAAATTACCTCTGTGGTTCGTCCAAAGGAGTCGTCCATAAGTTTAATGATTTAACTAAGCCTGAAGCAATCAAGTTTTGAAGGGTCGTCCATATGCCAAAATCATGGACGACCAGACAATGTCAGTCGTCCATGGACAAAGCTCATGGACAACCAGTGTCAATATATACAAAGAGTCGTCCATGCGCAAAACACATGGACGACCATACAACACTTAACAAATTCTAAATTGATTAAATCCGTGTTCACCGCCAGCAATTTCTCTTGAAACAAGCAACTTCCATCAACGGTTACTATTTTTATAGCAGTTAGGGAAGTTATCTCCGGAATATTGGATTTCCATAAAACTTGGGGAGGTTACTAAACCAAGTAACCGCCCCAAAGTTCCCTATATAAGGACTGGTCCGAATCAGACAAAGGTATGAGAAAAAAAAGATTTTTACTCCAAAGATAGTTAGAATTCCATTCGAGAGAATATACTAACTTTATCATCGGAGGATCTTAGGCCGGTCCACCCCAGCCTCCTTTGATGTTCTATCTATTTTTCAGGCCTTCGCTACTACTTTCAGCCCCATCGAAGCCGAGTTGTGCAGCCCACTGATTTTACACTTCATCATAAATAATGCATGTAACCATCATTTGGAATATCTTGAAGAATAAACCAATTCTCTGCTTATAGTGCATTTTCTTTATCTCTTATGGCCTGTTTGGATGTTAAAAAAAGGAGGGGGAGTAGAATAGAGTGAGGGAGAGTAATTCAATTACCTTGTTTGGAAGTTTTTTAAGGAACGAGGGGGAGGGGTTTGAAGGGGTTTTGAGGGGTTTCAACTCCCCCTAACCCCCTCATAAAAAAACCTGTAACACACAAGCTTTCTCAGCCACAAATTTTTGTCAAGCTCTCTCAGCTCTGTAACCCACAAATTTCTCTCAAGCTCTCTCAGCTTATGCTGGCTCTCTCTCTCTCTCTCTCTCTCTCTCTCTCACGACTTCTTCACTCTTGGACCGTCTTTCACTCTTCTCTCTCACGCTTAGCATTCTCTCACAAAGGTAAACTCTGTTTTAATTTCTGTTTCATGGGTTTCTTTTAACTTGAATCAAATAACTATGTTCTTAAAATTGTGATTTTATTGGGTAATTTCTTATTAATTGTGATTTTATGGGGTAATAACATGTTATTTGTGGGTGGGTTTCGGATCTGAGGGCTTTTTTTCTTAAATTTTAAAGTTTCGAAGTAATGCTCATAACGTGTTTGATAAAGTGCTTGAATGAGTCTAGATTGTGAACTTGCATAAATTTGTATATTTTGGCTATATATAGATCTATGTTTCTTGTTTATTTTTATTGGGTAATTTCTTGTTTTTTGTGAATGGGTTTCTGATTTGGGAAATTTCTTGGTTTTTTGTGAATGGGTTTTTGATTTGGCTCCTCCTAAGCCCCAACCAAAATGGTACTCTCTCAGCTTTGTGATGTTCAAGTTTGAACTGGAAAATGGATCTGATTTATGTTTTTGGCATTTGGGTTTTGAGAAAACTGTTAGCTTTTAGGTTGAAATCGTGTTTGCTTTCATTTTTCCTTGTTGTTTGGTTGCTGAGAAAATAGTAAAGGGGAATTTTTGTTTGTTTGTTGTTTATATGATGTTATTATGCTTACCCATATGCCTTATCTAGAGTCCGTGGTTGTCCGTCGACTCCATGCTTCTATACTTAACTGTATCACTGGTATATCTGTCTTACTGTGTGTGTTTAATCTGTGATCGGTAGTGTACTGCTACTGTTGAAGAGTGAAGAGTTAAGAGTGAAGACTAAAGCTAGACTTTTTAGTTCACAGCTTTTTTTTACTATGTGTTGTGTTATAGAGCTGTATTGTACTATTGTTGAACTTTAGAAATATATCTTGCTGATTTTCATTTATGGTTATCTGCTGATGTCATTAAAAGAAAAATAGTAAATAACTTGTGGTTGTCAATTTCTTAACATTTTGTGTTTAGCATTTATAATATATTACTGCGTAGTTGATTTCCTATTGGCTGTTGCCATGTAGTCATGAGTGAATGTTATATATATATATATACACACACACACACACACACATAAGAGAGTGGAAAATAGACTTTCTGGTTGGAAGAGCAAAAATCTCCCTTGGGCAGGGAGGGTAACACTTACGAAATCAGTAGCACAGGCTATTCCCACACATGCTATGCCCACTATTCAATTCCCAAAAGCTTGTGTGATAAAATGGATGCTGCTGTCAAACGATTTTGGTGGAGGCTTATGGCATAAGGTAGTCATTTCTTTTGTCCTTTAGCTTGGTCTTCGGTTTGCTGGCCCCAAAAGGATGGTGGGTTGGTTTTTAGATTCTTTTGGGACTTCAATCAAGCGCTCCTAAGTCCCATCCAAACTAGCCTGGTGGATTTTAACTAGCAAGGAGTGCCTTTGCATTAAGCTCTTTAGAGCAAAATACAAAGTGAGAGGCAACTGGCTGTGCCACTCTTATGTGGGAAATTCTTCCCCTGTTTGGAAAAGTATAGAGGGAATTAAAAACCTCATATCAAAAGGTCTGTCTGCCAGTTGGCAATGGGAATAATATTAGAACATGGGAGGATCCTTAGGTGCCGGATTTCCCATCTTTCAACCAAACAATTTATGTGTTTGGTTTCTTCCAAATTTTTTTTTTTTTTAATGTAACTCTTCTGATTTCATTTTTTGGCTAATTGGTTGTAAAGCTAAATTGTCTGTTTGTGTGTTCAATTCTAACTAATTGGAGTTTTTATGAATGTTGGTTAGCTGTCTTTTGTGCAATTTTGATTATGTCATTCGCTTTTTGGCTTTAATTAATGTCGGTAGCTGGGAATGGTTAGTATATTAATCGCAGTTTCTACTGCAGCAATGATGTTCATTAAGTTATATTATGGTGATACTTTTATTTGTCTTGTAAAGTTGTTGATGCTGGCTATGAAGTTGTTTCTTTTATTTGATTTTAGTTTTAGTTATTAGTATAACCATGAAGTGGCATTTCACTAGAAAGCCAAATACTTTCTAAGTTTTATATTCTTATATAATAGATTACACAAAACACATTGAATTGTAATAGCTTAGTGTATTTATGCATATCATGGATTGTAATAGCTTTGCTGTCATGGGATAATTTTGTTAGATGGATAGACAAGAGAATAAAAGGAGACATGTATTGCAAATTTGGAAATGGAGACGTGGATTATGGGATTGGGAATGGAGATGTTGAATGGCAATTGCTTATGTAGTTTGCCTTGTTGCCTATTGGTTAATACTTCAAAGGAGGCCTCAAAGGAGACAAGTAACTTACTCAATTGGGAAACCATTGATTGAACAGACACAAAATATGACTTCGAATATACTTAACAATAAAACTCCTCAGCAGAAATCCAACAATGCGAACTGTGATTTACAGTTAATTCTGGATCGCCTTATTGATGGGAATTCTAATCTGAGTCAAAATAGTTCTTGTCCTGGGATTCAAGCCACTAACAAGGTGGTTGTGCAGCCGCATTTGGATTTTCGAGAGTGCTGAGAGAGGGAGCTCAAGTTTACAACTGCAGGTTGGAAGCATGATTGTCAGGGGAAGTGGTTCAGAGATGAAAATGTGAGCCAATTTTTATTTATTTATTTTTTTTTTGGGCATCATTCTTGATACTGCTTGCTGGTACTAAATTTGACAGGGTGTATTGAGATTCTGAAGTTAAAAAATAATTTTATTTTGGATTATACTATTTTGATTAAAGCAATTAATTAATTCTTTTTTTAATGGTATTATTTTTCTTGATGTCAAATGTAGTGATTTATGCATATTATTGCTTGCAGGTTGAGTTTGACTCTGATGAAGATGATCCAAATGTATTCCTTGGATGAAAAGATGTGGAAGACTTTAGCTGATGGACATTCAATTTGATCATGATTGATGATGGTGGTATAGTTTGCTAACTTAGCATGTAAAGCTATTGCTAGTTTTCTACTGAACAACCTAGAAGAAAATTTTTGTTATACAATGATTAGCCTGTAGGGAGCCCAAGAGTTACGTCTTTGTGAATATAGGAAGTTGGTGTACCAATGCTTGACTTAAGCACAGTTTCAAAAGGATTTTTCTTCAAAGGTGTATCACACAATTGCATTATTTATTAGAGGAATTCTGGCAGGTGTGCAGGGAAATTTATGTGTTTTGGAAAATGTAAAAGAAAATTAATTGATTCTACATATTTTTCTTATCTTGACCTTTGAGGTACCTATAGATTATTTATGTAAGAACCTATGGTGCTGGTTTTGTTATTATTGTAATTCAAATTCTCTTGGAATGGCAATTGTAAATGGGTTAAAAGTTCTAACTACTACTTCTTTGTGTTCCTTTGCTTGGATTTTACTCACAGGCATATACGCTTGTCATGGAATCAACTGTCTATTTATGCTGATTTGTGAGAGACTTGGGCCAAGCCTCAGCTTGGTTTCACAAGGCCATTAGCATTAGCCTTAGATTAATGGATAAAACTAGAAGCTAAAAAGCCTCCTTGTTAATGAGAGACAAATTCGATAACATGATTTTGTCCTCCATCTTGGGTTTTTTTTTTTATTTTTTATTATTATTATTATCTTATCTTAGGTGAAATATGAATAACTGTGTGAGAGGATGAGAGTGTGAGAGGCTGTGACCAAGAGCTCCTGCACTAGCTCCATGTTAATTATTTTATCTTATCTTAGGTGAAATATGAATAACTGTGTGAGAGGATGAGAATGTGAGAGGCTGTGACCAAGAGCTCCTGCACTAGCTCCATGGGGTTCAAACTTCGAAGAAAGTTACAAGTTATAACACAGAGAGTCAGAGAGACGTTGAGGCTTAAAAAGAAAGTGCGTTGTCAATTAAATTCACGTACTAAGAAAAAAAAAATATTAAAAATAATAATAATAAATGAAAGAAACAATCAAAATTCAATATTTTGTTGATTTTTTTAGTAAACAAACAAACCAAACATTTTTTCCTTATTTTAATTATTATCAATTAAGGATGGTTTTTTTAGTATAATAAAAAAGTATAAAAAATATTTAATCATAGACCAATGTTAATTATTTAATTCACATAAAAAAATTATCAAAAAAAAAATATTACATGCTATAGTCATAATTATTTAATCTAACAAATTAATCATAGGCCAATGTTGTAAGTCCATTTTCAAATAGGGGTAAATTTGTCTATTTTAATCATTTCCTCTCCTCTCCATCCTAATTTTTAAAGCATCTAAATAAGAGGAATAACTAATTACTCCCTTCCCCTTTACCAATTTTAAAAACATCCAAACAAGGTGGAGGGGAACCATTCCCCTCTACTCTTCTCTTCACTACTCTCCTCCCCTCTACTCTCCTCCTTCTTTAAACTTTCAAACAGGCCATTAATATTTTCCTATGGAGGGTGACTACATCAAATTAAGTCAATTCATATACAATTGCCATTCATTTCCATACACTTCCCACTCATTCCTTTTGAAACCACTAGGTTCCTAACACTCCCCTTACCTAACACACAAGCAAGCCATATAAAAATGATTATTATTATTATTTTTTTAAAATTGTAACAACAAAATGTCATAACATTTTCATAATAAGTGAAATGTCAACTCACCATAAGTTTAAATAAAATTTAAAAAAAAAAAAAAAACAAACTTATTGGGACCCACCTCAACTAAAAACCAAGAATGTTGTGAAAAAATTGTGAGATTTTGTTGTGTGCTTAAACTCTCTATTAAAAGGTGTTCGCATAAAATAATCTGCAAGCGCACAGAATCGTAACAAGTAGTAAAGTGTTTTTAGAAAACGAATGTCGAACCCACAGGGATTAATTATGTTATTGAATACCAAAATTCACTAAATTAATTACTATTTGGAAAATTGAAAATAATGGAACGTTCTACTATCTGAATTAAATTAAACTATTTAATTAAAAATAAATCTACGAAAAAGAATTAACAAAGCGTAAAAATCTAAAAGTGTAAAAAAAATGATAAGAATGGATCTAGAGCGATTGATTTCACCTAACAAATCCCACACAATTTATTCTTCCTAATTATTAAATTCTAATAATCTCTCGTTGATGATTAAAAATTCCTTAAGTATTCAATATCTTCTCTCGAATAATATCAAAAATATCTTCAACTAGCAATTCCATATCTCTATGTGAATTTAATTAATTGGAGACTCATTACGTACTTTGAATTTTTTGAAAAATCACACTAGTCGCAGTAAAGCATCTCTACTTTCGCTCAACTAATGGTGTTTAATTCTAGAACTAAAATAACAAATCACCTCTCGGTCTCATTGTAATTCAATTGATCAAACTATAATTTGTAAAAAATAGTAAGCATTAAGAATAAGAATTAAACACTCAATCATGGAAATATTAAAAATAAAATAATTTAGAATATAAATTGTGTGTTCATTGCTAGACTACATCAACGATCTAAAAAATAAAATTTAGTTCATAATAAAACTGAAAAGAAAACAAATAAAACTTATGTCTTTCATATGATGGTTGATCAACATGAAACTCTCGCCTTTGTCCTCAGATCCTCCTTTTCAAAAAGACTCTCAAAAGCAAAATCTTCAATGCGGCGTTGCCTTTTCCTCTCAGGTTTTTTTTTTTTTTTTTTTTTTTATACCCTAAAGAGCCTTTAAATAGGTCAAGGAATCTTATTACAAGTTGAATTCCCGTTTGGAAAAAATTCCAGATTTTTAGGCTTCACTTAACCGACGATTTTGGCCCATTTAATGTCAGAATTCGGACTTTTGGTAAACTACAAAGTTGTAGCCCTTTAAGTCAACTTTCCAGCCCAACTTGAATCATCTCGATTGGATATCTAAGCCCAAAGTTATGCTGAAAATACTAACTGATGTGCAGGCTGGAATCCTAATCCGAATTGGACTTGGATTTTGTGCAAAATTCCTTTGATTCCTTGCTCTTCTCATTCCTTCAAAGAACAAATGAATAGATAAATATAGATAAATGTAAATAAAAAAATCAAATCAAATCAAAAGAAATAAAGGAAAACTAACAATTTTAATAAATAAGAAGATAATAAAAATCATGTAAAAATTACACTTATCAAAAGGATTGGCCACAAACTCTCTTTTTAAGTATTCTACAAGTGTGTTAGGTATTTAAGTTATGGGAAACATGTGAATCACTCTTGTAGTGTACACCATCATTAAGAACCTCTATTCAAGGAGGTGGTATTATATGCGTCTAGTACATGTATCCTTTCTCTCACATAGAGGTGTGATTGTTAAGAAAAATTGGAACGTTGAGAAGCTACATAAGACAAAGCTAGAGGCTCATAGTCCTCAATCTAGGATGTTGGTTGAGTGGAGACAAGCGCTAAAGGAAGTAAAAAAGCCTCTAGTTTGGTAAACTTTTGGAGTAGGAGAGGTATCTTTTAAATTCTCACACCATCACTCAATTGTGGATAGTGCAAATACTTTTAAGAGTCTCTTTGTAAGAGTTTTGTATATCTTACATGAATAAAAACTTTCAAACTATTAACTAGTTTCTAAATTTAAAATGACAAAATTTAGTTACAAAATTAGTTATTGTCTTAGAATACAACATTTGAGAGATGATATAAGATCCACTTCTAATGAGACACAAATTAGTTTTTGGTGTAGGTGGAGATTGAACCCTAGATCTCTTATTCAACCATCATAGACTTTATTAATTAAGCTAACTGGAACCCACACTCTTATCTCATTCAATATTTCAATTTCCTTCATTTTTTTTTTTTTTTTTTATAAAAAAAGAATCCTTTCCAATTTTTGTTTAGACGTAAGATATATAGTATTTAAAAATTAAATAAATCTCATGCATAACATATTTGACTTAAAAAAAAAAAAAAAACCCGGAGAGAACAAGGTACGATTATGAAGCTTTTTAATTGAAATAATCATGTAAAGTTTATTTATTTATATTTTTGATAAACTAAAACTTTTATTAATCAAACAAAATAGCTAACAACAAAGTAATCCAAAATGATTTAAGGGCTTCGTGCTTGTTACAACAAAAATAGCTTTGGTGCCTAAACAACAAGTTTTACCGTCGTGTGATGTTTATTTTGTAAAAAAAAAAAATGTTTATTTTGTAAAAAAAAAAAATTTGAAACGCGTTTTTACACTTTTAAAAATGATTTCCATTAATCAGAAAACGTTTTTATTTTCTTTGTGTTTTCCGCCCTCAAACGAAAATGTTTTCCTGAAAATGTTTTTTCTTATCCATTAAAAAATAATAATAATAAAATAAAAAGACATAAACACCCCTAAATCTAGTTTTATTCCTCGCAATGACACAAAAACTCAATCTAAAAGAAACGAGGAATAGAAGAGATTTCAGAAATTGAAATCTAAAAAGCTTCTCTCAGCTCCAACAATGGCGGAAGATCTGGTGCTAGACACGGCGATCAGAGACTGGGTCCTGATCCCTCTCTCCGTGGTCATGGTCCTCATCGGGATCCTCCGACACTTCGTCTCCAAGCTCATGCGCTCTAGCCAAGTTCCCGATGCCAAAATCGTCAAAGAAGGGCAAGTCTAATATAAAACCCTAATCTATACCCTCTCCCTTATGTTATACGATTTTGATTCATAGGAATTGAGCTTCTGTGGTGCTAAACTTTTGTTTTTTCTTCTTCTTCTTTTTCAGGCAATTGATTATTAGGGCTCGGAATTTACGTTCCGGTGCTAATTTTATTCCTCCTAGGTCGTTTCGTGCTCGCAGATTCTATTTCAGCAATGAGGTATAATTATAATCATTTGTATTTGATTGGTGATTATTATTGTAATTGGTAATTAGGCATATTTAGATTAGGGAATGATTTGAAGTATATAATGATTTAAGTAATGGGATGTTTGAGCTTAAATTGTTTGATTGTGAGAGTGTTAGTAAATTATTTTTTCAAAGGCTTCAGAGAATTGTTATGCTGATTGAATTCAAACTTAAAGCTCCAATTTTGGGTTTCTGAAGGTTTACCTAGTCAGGTGTTTTAATACCGCGGCATATTCAAAACTGCATGCAATTAAACTTATTAGTCGCGCTATGAAACTTTGAGAGAGACTGATTGAATATAGATAAGCATGTAAAGATCTTCATATAGTTTTTATTTACCTAGAGAAAACATATGATAGGGTCTCTGGAGAGGTTATGCATTTAAGTTGATTAAGAACATGTATGATGGAGTCAACTTGTATGAGAATAAGTGGAGGCATCACAAGTGAGTTTTCTCTCATTACAGGTTTGCGACAAGGATAAGCATTAAGTCCATATCTCTTTGTAATAGTGATAAATGAGCCCACTAAATTGATTTAAGAGAAAGCCCTTTGGTGTATGCTTTTTACAGATGATATAATTGTAGTGGATGAAACTAGAAGTCAAGTCAATGCCAAGTTAGAAATTTGGCGAGGCACTCTAGAATATAAAGGGTGACAGTTTTTGATAGCCTGGATCAATAATTCACCAAGATAAAGGGTTTGTAGAGGATGTGAATTGTAGGATTAGAGCTAGGTGGATGACGTGGAGAAGCGCAGTAGGAGTGTTGTGTGATCCTAGAATACGTATTAAGCTAAAGGAAAAACTTTAATATGAATGCTATATATGATCAACTATGCTCTATGGTACTGAATGTTGGGCTATTATGAAGCAACGTATTCATAAAATGAGTATAGCTGAAATGAGATTTTTTTTTTTTTGATAAGTAGCTGAAATGAGAATGTTAAGATGGATAAATGGAAAAGTAGGATTTGAAATGAGTAAATTTGCTTAAAGATAAGGGTGACTCCTATTGTTGAAAAGATGAGAGAGAGTTACTTTTTTTTTTTTTTTTTTTGATAGGTAATCAGAAAACTATTATTAATGAGTAAATAAGGAAAAGTACAAGATGTTCATGATGATGAACAACAAGAAATAATAGAACAAACAGCACAACAAAAAGAGGGTAATCAGGAAACTAAGCTAAGGGAAGACATAAACTCAGAGAGAGAAGAACAATCAGTAAAGCCCCAACAATGAGACCACTCCAAAAGACTACGAGAGAGTTACTTGAGATGGTTTGGTCATGTTCAGAGGATAGCAATTGATGCTCTAGTGAGAAAGAGTGGGTTGATCCTAGTTGACAGAACGAAGAAGGTTAGAGGAATACCAAAAATAACATTAGTAGAAATAGTAAAAAAGGACATGTTAATTAAGAAAATAACAGAGAGTATGACTTTGTATAGAATAGAACGGAGAAAAAGAATAGACGCGGCCAACCTTGACTAATCTATTGAGTATCCATAACCGACCCCAAAAAATTTGGGACTAAGGCTTGGTTATTGTTGTTGTTGTAATTCACAGTAGATGTGAATGTATGATGAGATGTGGTGTTCTTCTCCATTGTTTGGTGGGTTTAATTATATTAACACGATGGGCTGTCCAGTATTTGTGGGTGCTTTATTTGTTATAAGCATGCCAACCTAGAACCTTGAGAGCATTGTCCAAGGATGTGCTGTAGGAGTAGCTCATTACCTTCTGGGTGGAATTGGCATAACATGGGAATTCTTCTTAGCAATAATTATTGTTGTTGGATAATGGCTAGGAGGATTTGAAAGGCATTATGGCCTTAAGATTTCCAAGGTTTAGCCAAAGCTTAGCTCAGGACCCCCGCTAATCATTGTATTTTGCTTGGTATTGCTACTACACATGACTTCGAGATCAAGAATCATGAAGATATTATTGAGGAATGTTGCCAATGAGTTATAACTCGATTGGCCCTTCCTTCCATTGCAAGTCTTAGGTGAAGGGTGAGTTCATGGGTTCAAGATCCATTGGGTGAATCTGTAGCTCACCAATAAAGAAATAGTAAAAAATTACTGAGGAACTTCTTTATCAGAATATTTTTGCTTTTCATTTTGGGCAAGTAGCAAATTAAGATTGCCTTTTTCTAAACAATCTTTTGTATTTTTTAAAGAGTATAATAATATTGATGTAATGCTGTCTAAGGGAATTCACATGTGATGCTGTCTATAAAGGGAATTCACATACAAGCTTGTTAATCTTCATTTTGTTGCTGCTAATTAACTGATATAGAAGTTATATATTTGTTGTGACTTGGCAGGAAAATGGGCTATTGCATGTTCCTAAGGGCCAGGCTCCAAATCCCCAGGCACAAATGTTCTCTGATCCAAACATGGCTATGGATATGATGAAGAAGAACCTTTCAATGATTATTCCCCAGGCATTGCAAATTGCATAGTTTTCTCTCCTTTGTTAAGACACTGTGATTGTTTATTATGTAACTGTAATGTGGTGGTGTAATTGCTTGACCTTTTTGCTGTAATTACATAATTTAGATAACTGATTGTGTTTATACTTACTTGTTGGCCAGACTCTTACTTTCGCATGGGTAAACTTTTTCTTCTCTGGATTTGTAGCAGGTTTGTTTCTATACCAGCATGTTAATACCTCAATACCCACATTGTTTCTTCATTTCAGATTTTTATCTTGAAATAATATGAAAATGTTCTTGAGTTGCATGCTATTTTTGGTATCCTGCAGAGTTGTTAGGAACATACATTAATGTTTGCCTTTTCTGTCATTAATCCTGTTCTTTCGTGTTTTGTTCTTGCAAATATTTGTTTTCATCCTCCTTTTCCTTTTCTGACTTTTAGGGTCTCTCAGAATTCAGGCAGTTTTATCAGTCTTTACCGCTGTAAATGTTCATTTATTGATGTTATGGTTATCTAAATGCCTCTGTTTTCTGCAGCTAAAATACCATTTCCATTGACTCAGAGGTTCAGGTCAATGCTACAGAATGGAATTGACTTGAGTACTGTGGATGTTAGCTATGTCAGTAGTCGCTCATGGTATGTTTCTAACTGGGTAGCTTTCTGAATCTACCTTGGATTTCTAATAATTCAAAATAATTTCTTTCAGGTATTTCCTCAATCTATTTGGATTAAGAGGTTTATTTAGTCTCATACTGGGAGAAGACAATGGTTAGTATTAATCTAGAGCATATTAAATGTAAAAAAAAGAAAAAGAAAAAAAAAAGATGGTTTTGATTGTTTTCATATGATTGTGAAGCAATACTACTTTAACTCAGATTTCCTCTGATACTGAGATTTCTAGATGCACTCACTGAATTTATGATTTGTTGTTTCTGGTGCAGCCACAGATGACACCCAGCGTATGATGCAAATGAGTGGGTTTGGCTTTGATCCAACAAAGGTACAATTTTAGTTGTTTTCTGTTGCCCTTATTAGGCTAAAGAAAGTTTTAATTCAAGCTTTCATACACTGTTTTACAATACTCATGAAGAATGAGTTAATCATAGTATAATATTCACTACAGTACTTCTGATATTTACTACTAAAAATTTTAACATCAAAATCTAATACAATCTACAGGTTTAAAAAAAGAATTGTTTGGAACTATTTAATATGAAATCAATCTTCAAAAATTTTATCTTTCTACACTTTTTAATGTGTAATGTTTTATTTGTTTAAAACTTTTTGGGTACTTTGTTGTTTCATGTGCGAATGCAGCTATATTGCGTACCTCAAGTTTATCAAACAACCTGCTCCTCTATACCCCTTCCACCTCCTTTCCTTTTTCTAAAACATGCTCATGTTCACAATTATTTCCGAACTCATACTCCATTTCCCTTGTTTATATATAATGAGAGATCAGCATGCATTGTCAGGGTTGTACCTTTGTTTAGCAGCTGCTGGTCCTGCCAGTGAACTGGCCCCACTTAATTATGCTTGCAGGCTCTCTGTGATAGTTTCCCACATTTTTTTTATTGCTCAACATTCACCCATAATTTGTGAGTGACCCCACCCCCCCCCCCCCCCCCCACCTTTTTTTTTTCTTTCATTATTATGAAAAGACTCGTGTTTTAGGAGTTCAATACACAATTGTAAGAAACTTTTGTCTGGGATTTCAACCATTATTCTTCCCTACATACATATATTACTATTAAATATGGGAAAATGGGACATTTTGATATATGAAAATCGATTTTGTCCTTTTCTTAAGAATCATGCAGATGGCCATCATTCTGCATCATGAATGACTCCTAATCTTATCAGCTATATGTTATTTTCCTTTCAGAGTTTGGGTGCTGAGAAAGACAGTCTTGACATAGTTCAGCACGATTGGGCCCTACCCAAATTTGAGCAGCGTGCGGAAGCAGTATTGAGAAAAGTACTCAGCTGAAGAATGGAATTTGTTAATTCCCAGCTTGACAGGGTTATACACAGCACGGTTCTTTGCTACTTGTTCTTGTTTTCCAGTGTTGAGCTACATCTTGAGTACCAAGGGGGGCCATGCCCCCAAAACTTTTAGCCCCTCAAATGTTTTTAATCTGTTATAGTTGGATGCCTTCAAGAGATATTTGGTGGCCTCCCAAATTTTCTCAGTTCTCACAACATTGTAAAATTAATAAGGGTTTATCTTATCTTGACTGTAACTCTTCTTTTAGTAATAGAAAATGTGAAGAACCCAAGTTCTCATGAGGAGAACCGAACAATGCCACCAAGTTTCAAAGCTCATTGCTTAAGGAAAGCCTATTTGGTTTGCATCTGAATTATGCGTTGGCATTTGTGATTTTAAATGAATATGATTACGTCTAGATGATGAAACCTATCTGGAAAGTCCATATCGGTTCCTTATCTTCCCATGTGGGGGGTCCTCAAGCATGTAAACAAATTCACTTGTTGCTGTGCCGCCTCAATAGCATTTTCAGCACTCGAGAGTCGAGACAAGTTGGGCTCCTTCACATTATTAAATAAGAGTCACCTTCAAGTTAGATATCCTTCAATCTGATGTCCTAACATTTTATCCAATTTTAGCCATAGCTTTAACATCTTGTACTTGTAGTTCAGCATCTTTTCTTTTTGAAGTTGTCGTCATGGTCTCTAATAACCAAACACTGCCCCACCACCTGTGGCGTTCAGGTCACTTAACTTTGTTATTAACTCATATCCATATTGATTTTGGGTTTCAATTTCTGATGGCTATGGCTTTGGCTCGTTGACGTTTTGAATTGACGCACTTGCCTCACAAACATCTAATACGAAGTTATTAAGAAACCAAATTGCTCAAGCTGTGGAAAATATTCTGCTTGGAACTCAGCTGCATGCTGCATTCTAAGTGGGTACGGATGAGAAAACCAAATTGTTAGTCTAATGTTTCAGTAAAATGTTCCTACAAGAAATTGAAATATAAGGAACTTTGGCAATGATTACAACACAAATATTGTTGGAGCTTGAGTAAATTCTAAGCAATTTAGATTCAAACGACCTTCCGAAGTGGCTGCAACTTTGAATATTTCGAACCTCAGATTGATGATTGAAATCTTCCGTGGAAGGCCCACTTTCATAAGCAGCCCCTTTTTCAAAGAACCGTGGATGTTGCTATGTTTAATTGACAGGACAAAAGTGAGTGTTCGATTAACGATAAAAAAGGAACAAATAGAAAAGAAGAAAATCGATCGGTCGCAATTAAGAAGGAAGGCATGTTGGCAAAAAGCTGGGTGACGGGCCAGCCTAAATAATTGAGCTCTGCTTTTTTTCGTGAACTACGGGAGCTTAAAATATTGTGGAAAATACAATTATGGGAAATGGCCGAACACAAGCTGCTAAGATCACTCTAGATAATATGAACTTTTTCATAAATTGATGTGATCATATACAGTAATATGAATAGTAATTCGAAACACTTAACAATCATTTGATTTATGCATCAAATTCAGAGCATAAGGTCGAGTGATATACATATCAAATCCACACAATAAGATTATGTGATATTAAAGATATATTAGATATATTAGTCCAATGTAATAGGTCTAAACTCATACCTACTTGTACTAGTAGACTAAGGTTTAATCTCCTATATATACTCGTGTTATAGTTCATTGTAACATAGATTTTGTACTGCACTCTTACATAATAAAAATGTAACCCTTAAGGATTTTCTCCATAGACATAGGCTAACAAGACTGATCCATGTAACTCTCGTGTTTTTGTGTTCCTATTCTATGCTACCTCTTCCGCATCTACTCTATAGTATATACAACATGGTATACACATCGCATTGCTAATATATTCAACACATGCGTATTCATAACAAATTAACAATTCACACATCATTTGTAGTCAAATTGTAGCAAAACCTATTTACTTAAGAATTATGATAGTTATTCATTCTTCGTCTAAAGTCGTAAATCCTATAAGGCCAAAATTAGTACTCTCTCCGTGTATCTTGTAATTTTACAGATAAAATCTATTATTATCATCGGAAAGAAATGAATAACAATTTTTTAAAAAGGAGAAGTGTTAGAAATTAGAGTTTTTATAAAATTTTGAATTGATAAATTGTTACTGATACTATATCACTTTTATGCATACTCGTTATTGACATTGTTTTTATTGTAAACCAATAATAAAATTTCATCTTAACATCTGTGAAAAAAAAAATGTATATTTTCTTTGGACACAAGGATGGAGCCACTGCTGGACTTGAGCTGCGCTGGGGGGAGGGGGGGGTTTAGGAATAGCAACGGGTCTAGTTCGGGTCGGGTTTCTTTATGCCCGAATTGGACCCAAAGGCCCAACCCCGAAACCCAAACCCGCCCCGTTTAATAAACAGTTTTTTTTTAACATTCAAACCCGCCCCGTCGAGCCCTGTGGGCTTCACCAGCCACTTCAAGGCCTTATCTAAAGGCCTTAATCCATGGCCATACAATCTTTAAAAAAAGTATAAAAAAAAAAAAAAAAAAAAAAAGTTTCCCTTTCAAACACAGAATCACAAACACAACTCAAATTTGAGAGAGGACATGAACCTAAAAAAAAAAATTGGAGAACTCGGTCCACCAAGGCTCTATCTCTGATCTCAGACTCCTACTCGGCCTCTCTCTATCTCAGACCACCAAGATCTCCGTTGATCGGCGATGGTTTCAACCATCAATCCCACCTCTAGGTCGAAGCTTAGGCCTGACCTCAACACGACCAAGAGCTCCTTCAATCATCACCAAAGGGCCTCTCTACCTGTCACAGCCTAAACCTCGCACATCTCTCTCCTATCTAACCTCTGTGCTTCTCCCTGGCAAATAGCAACCACCACGTGATGAGAGTGAAGGTAAGGGTGGGTTGGTGAGTGAATGAAAGTGAGGGTGAGGGTGACTGGGTGAGACCATGTGGGTGGCTTGAGAGAAAATGAGACTGAGAGTTATTGAGGGTGAGGTGAAAGCACAGAAAGGCGGCTTGAGCTAAGAGAGACATCAAAGTAATGAAAATAGGGTTAAGGTTTAATATAAGTGACATATATATAGGTAGGTATTTTAGTAATTTTACTTTAAGTTTAAACAAGTCAGGTTGAGTCCGGGTTCAGGCGAGGTTTTTCCCAAATCCCCGGACTTGACCCAAACTTGCTTCGGGGGCTTTTTTTTTTTTTAACCCAAACCCGACCCTATTCTTTTTTGGGCCAGGTAAAACCCGACCCATTAAGGTCGGGTTGAGCTGAGTACTCACGGAACGGGCAGAAATTGCCATCCCTAAGGGAGATCCCTAATTTTTTTATTATAAAATATTAGTATATATATAGTACTAAT
This sequence comes from Quercus gilva, assembly GCA_023621385.1. Taxonomy (NCBI): domain Eukaryota; kingdom Viridiplantae; phylum Streptophyta; class Magnoliopsida; order Fagales; family Fagaceae; genus Quercus; species Quercus gilva. The sequence goes on along the minus strand of CM042477.1, from coordinate 79,640,047 downwards.
ATTAACAATTTTATTCTATAAAATCACACTTTACTCCCCTTAACAATATCATATTATATTAAGGGGCCATTTGGTTCACTGTAATATGTCCTTGATGTGATGCACATTACAATGATGTGACATTAAAATTTTTGGTTTATTTTATTTTTTCTAACATTACCCTAATTTAAAAATACAAAATATATCACATCATTTTTATCTCATCACCTTCCTAAACAATATAATGTTGTATTCTTGTATTGAGATTACATTAATGTAAAATTACAATTGTGGGGGTAAAAGCCCAACATCATGTGTTGGGCCTAAGGCCCAATTCGAATATCACTACGTGTCCGAAGAAAAGAAAGTGATTAGGAAAGAGTCTAGGTGGAAGAAATATACCTGGAAATGAACGAGGGGAATAGTCCGAAGAGAATCATAATGGTCTGAAAAGGTCATTCTCCTCGGACACCAAGGGGACTTGATCAAGCAAATATACGGAAGGTCTGAGTGATCTTCCCAACTACTTCCGCGATAAGGACAAGCTTTAGGCATGCCTGGAGATGATAAGAACAGAGAAATATCTAAAAAGAAAAGCTGCTACCACTGTATTTAATGCACTGCAATAACTTTCCTGGCCGCATTTATGTGGAGAAGATTTCTGAACAGTGCAATCTCAATTACCACCATTCACGGAAAAGCTAAAGCAAATATCTGATGTGACATGTACTCAAGTGAATGCTTAGATGAAGAATAGGTATTCGGCAAAGATGAGGGAGAAGAAGAATATATAAATGTGATAGGCCTCTAAAGAAGAGAGGACTCGAAGAATGGTATTCACATTTTCAATCAATAACAAGTCTCTTCGGATTTGAATTTATTTAGTTTTCAAGCGTGTTTTTACGTCAGTTCATCATAGTACATCAGAGTTAACCGTTGCTAGATTCACAACCAGCCTAGCTTTTTCACCTACTCGTTACAAATTCATTGTTCTGAGTTCGTTGGGCTCATAATCCTGACCTTTTGGGCTAGGGCCACGAAATTTGGACCCTACAACAATAATGTAATATTATAGTGTAATGTAACATCATGATGGCGAACCAACCGCCCCCTAAAAGTAATGTTATAGTTACAAACTTTTTTATAACATTTTTATAAACTGTTGAGGTAGCAAATTCTTATTGGTTTGTATTTGGGTCCATCACTTACATTATTTTTTTTACTTACCAATAACCGCTCACCAAATCAGCAATTTGTAAAAAAGTTTGTAATTCTAGTATTTTCCTTATTTTAAAAACCATAAAAAAATTTATAAATTTAAAATCTAAAACAAAATATACAAAGTTTACCAATAACCAATAACCACTCACCACGTTAGTAATTTGTAAAAAAATTTATAACTCTAGCATTTTTCTCATTTTAAAGACCATAAAAAAATTTATAGATTTGAAATATAAAATATATGTATATAAGCTCAAAAAAATTAACCCATCAACAAAAAATTACCAATAATAAAGCTAAAAATATTAATTTCAATCAACTAATTTGACCCAAAACAAATAACTTGACTCTTTAACAATTTTTAAACAAAATAATTTTGTTTTTATCCGGTTGCAGCAAAAAATAAAATAAAATAAAACTTCAATAGCTAGGCAGCCACAAAGATGAAAGCCGAAGCAGCTCTGCACACAGCTTATAGCAAATCCGCCCCTAGCTCTAAATTCTAAATTCTGGGTCCGTGATTTGGACACATCTGTTGAATTCAAATGAACTGGTGATCAGAGTTGAAATTACAATCCTAGTCACTTCTTTTGCAATTTTCAGTTTTTACCGTGCTGATGTGAGACAGTGAGAGTGAGAAGCCAGCCTGATTTTACGTGTATACACGCGGGAGACATTTTAAAAAATCAATCACAAACGCTAAAGAATCATAGAATCAAATTCAAAAAAAAAAAAAAAAAAAAAGAGAGAGAATCATTAAGAATTTTGACTATCCGTTGACTGGTGGGTCCCATGCAGGTTAAAAATTACTAGTTCTCCAAAAAATTTAAAAAAAAAAACTCCTAAATGATTCAGCTATTGGACTAACTCTGTGAAAGTCCTTTTAGGTGATGATTCATCAGAATTCAGAAGTCTATGAGCGGACTTGTCTTCACTTTCCCGTATAGAACTATGTTTTTTTACCATTCCTCACAGTACCGCATCATAATTGTGTAAAAAAAAAGCATGGTTTTAGATTTTTTCGAACACACAAAATTTCATATATATATATATATATATTTTTTTTTGGAAAGACACAAAATTTCATATTTAGTATGAGTTTGGATAGCATTGAAATTTTAGTTGCGTTTGGCATTTTGTATGGGTCTCGTGTACTGTTTATGGGATATACAAGAACGAATTTTAGCAAAAAAAAATTTTTTAATTAAGTCTTACGGTACTATTCACACATTTAAAAATTATTTTATTACAATATTTTTAATTTTTAATTTTTAGTAATAAATAGTATCTAAATAGATCTTTATTAATGTGATAAATTATTAATTAAAAAAAAGTGATTTCACTAGTAAATTTATATAAAAATCAGTAAATACGCTGTAAAATTCTTGTAGTGTAAGCATGAAAGAGCTTGTGTACAGTAGCAGTTCCACTGACCTAAAAACGTTAGAATGTATGCACGTTTTAAACCCATGTCCATATCCGTGGGCCCCATATATAGTTGTAACTCGTCAGTGTAACAGAACAGAAAGTCTAGTCTACCTCTACTCCTCTAGCATATACTATGTGGTCCCACTTTAGGCAATTCTACGTGTAACGCTAGTGATAGGTAGTCGTCGTACTAGGGACCCCGATGCAAATGGGGACCTCTCCACCGTCCAACTTTCCATCAACCTTTTTTCACTTTACAGATTAACGTTTATGGTAAAGATGGTGAAATCCTTTTTTGTGTAACATATAAAACTCTTGCACTAACCAATACATTATAGAGTATTTTTAGATGTTGGATACGGCACGGTGGAGAAGGAGAATTTACTTTATATGGTTCACGATGACGCGGATCTCGATGCATTCTATGTGAAAATCCAAAATTCAATTTCATCTGTGAATGTACGATTATCGAAAAAAAAAAAAAACTGTGTATGTACTAACAATTAAACTATCGAGATCTACGACAAGCGTAATAAAATTAGCGCCTGATTGATGTGTACTTTTAATTTGTACTTTGAAGGTTTACATTAATAAATTTATTTTTTTTTAATTTATTAAGATATTTTTTTTCAATTTTTGATAATTTTTTTTAAAATTGGTTTATTATTGTGTATTCTTATAACACGCACTAGTAAAATTCATAAAATTATTATGACCAGCATCCTCCTTGGATCTCTTACGTGCAAGTTATGGAATTGCCCTTGAATTTTGTGTAATGTGGGAGGCATAGTGAGGGGTGGGTTGGTTTCATCATGGTTTATGAAACCATTTGTAAAAAATAATGTTGAAAAATAATTTCAATCTTACTATTAAATATTTACAATCTACCATGAAAATGAATTACATGAATGTAATTCATGATAAAAAAAATGATAATATAAATAGATAAACTAAAAAAAAATTATTAATTAATTATATTTTTTTATAGCTATTTTTTATTATTTATTATAGGAGTTTTATAGATTTGGTCGTACTGTTTATTTAGGTATGCCCTATAAAAAAAGAATTTTTTTTTGAGAGAGTTTCAACTTATAGCGTCTGCTCTTGATAATAGCTCTTTATCATCAAACCAAGACACCAATTGGTTTTTGGTGTAGACGAGGATTGAACTATAGATCCCTTATTCAATCATCAGAGACTTTACCAAATTTTTTTTTAGAGAATTTCAACTTATGACATCTGTTTCTAATAATAGCTCTTTATTATTAGATCAAGACACCAAATAGATTTTTTGGTGTAGGCGAAGATTGAATCACAGATCTCTTATTTAACCATTAGAGACTTTACCAATTAAGTTAACTAGAACCCACAAAAGATTTTACCAATTGAGCTAACTGGAACTCACATAAAAAAAATAAAAAATAAAATAAGATAAAACTTTTATTTAGGCAGTTATGTCATATTTACCTAATGCTTTGATATTAGATTTTTTTTTTTTTTTTTGAAAAAATGATATTAGATTTCTATTATTGCCTGTTTCACCTTTAATAAATATATGATATATATTATTCCACAAAATTAAGATCCAAAATATGGAAGAAAAAAGTGATTCCACAATTCTAGCGCCCAATTAATCTTGTGCCGCTTAATTCTTATTTCATGGCCGCATATCATTTCAGCTTAGAAATAATAGATCATAGTATCGTACCAAGCTAAGAAATGACCATCTTATATCATCAAGTTTGGCATCTAATATGATTTCAAAATGATGAATTGTGGATTTAGACCGTTCTAATAAGATTTAATTTTTGAATAAAATATGTTATTTGATTTACTTTGTAATTGGCACAAAGGGATACACATTACATTATGAAAAATTGACAGTTTGACACATCAAACTATAAAGTTTTACTTTAATAATAAATAATTTGTAATATCTTGGTAAGTGTATGGAAAAAGGAAAAAAGTTTTTGTTTTACTTTTTATCTCACCTTTTTGCAAATAATACAACTTTTAGTCTTTTTTTATTTATTTATAAATAATCTAATTTTTAGATTTTTGTCACACATTTAACATAAATAAAATATTACAAAAAAATTATATATATTTTTTAAATAAATACTATATAAATATTGAAAATTGCGGAGTACCTAAAGGGCCAATAGACACTTCATTTTCATTTGGGATAGATTTAATTAGTTTTTTTGATGAAAGTATATTAAAATATGCTTGTGCTTTAAAAATGTGAGAAAATGTAAGATTTTAAAAAGTTGTACTCTAGAATGTACGGACGAAGATATGGTCACACGGACATTGGTATTGGTATGATATGATGAGAAGACCAATTTTAGAAAAATTATAACATGATACAGCAATTAGAATACCGTTATGACACAGACACATCACTGATATGATACGGGTACGACATACCAAATGAAATATTTATGCATCCTAGGTTGTATTGTTGTATATAAAAACTATAAGCTAAAAATTAGTCAAATAAGCTCAACACAACCGCACAATTATTAATGTCATTCTTTATCTTAAAAAAAAAAAAAAAATGCTAACAAGTGCCCTTAGAATAATCCATTTTTAAAAAGTTTTGATATCATTTTTATAAAAAATGAAAAAAATTATCAAAATATTAATTACTTTTTTTTTCATTTTTTATAAAATTTTTTTTAAATAGATTATTATCTAGTGCCTTAAAGGTACTCGTTAACCTTTCTCTTAAAAAAAATTTTCTTCATGTCACTTTAAGAAGTTAGACCTCATTTAGATGTGAAAATTTAAATAAAAAATGACTTTAGTAGTTGATACAAATAAGAACCGGCAAACTTCTGACAATCAACTGTTAAAGAATTATATTTTGGGAATGGTTAATAAGTTCTTTTAAAAAAGTTTTGATAATATTTTTATAAAAAATAAAAAAATCTATCAAAATATTAATTATATTTTCTTTTTATAAATTTTTTTTAATTAAATTTTTAATTAATACTTTAAAAGCACTCGATAGTATAACAATTATATCTTCGTGTGTGTTCATAGCGTTTCTCGATGAGATGGATGGTGACATATTAGTATTTTACGAGGTAATAATCAGAACGATGAATACGATCCGGCGTGGCAAAATCAGACGGCTGTAAGAGTGGGCCCCAAATCACGAGAGTCCCAGTTGGAAAGCATAAACTAGTGGGGCCCTATGGCCCCATCTTTTAGAAAGGGCGGTTTCCCAATGCCAGGCGTAATGGGGTGAATGAAGGAAGTTAAAGATGGCCACGCTAGCAATTTTATTTTTTTGTGTGGGGCTCAGTGAATGGCAATGATCGTAGTTGGTGATGTGGGTCCCATTCAGCACCGCCCTTTGAGCCGTTGTTTCCTTTTGTTTGGCAAAATGTCCATGTACTCCATACTTGTGTGTTTTGGTTTTTTCTTCTTCTTCTTTAAAATAAAGAGTTGTGATCGATTTGTGATTCGTGAATGAAAAAAAAAAAAAAAAAAAAAAAAAAAACCCTTAAAAATGGTAAAGAATTTGACCAATAACTAAAGTGACTACTAAAGCTAAAGTGCACCTATTTTTTGACAACTACAGAAGGGCTTTCTTTTTCTCTTTTTTATTTATTTTTTATTTTTTATTTTTTTATTCTTTTAAACCATAATGTATGGTATGGATGTCTAAATGTGACATTGAGAGAGTACAAAAATCTCATCATTCTTAAAAAAAAAAAAAAAATTGAGAAGTTTTACATCTTCACAATATTTTTAAAGCAAATTTTATACGACAGATTTTTATTGGTTTTAATTTGATTTCATCATTAAACTTACTTTCTTATTTATAAATAATACAACTTATCATCACCTAAAATTTGATATAAAAGCGTTGTTGACGTAACATTTCTAAAAAAGAATTCAGTCATTTAAATTTGTACTTTTTTATTTATTTATTTTTTATAATCTTAAATTTGTACCTGTTGTTTTGTTCCATATATGGAATAATACAATTTTGGACCATTACACATACATGGTATGTTGCCAGCAGAGTTATGCTTTCAATGGTAAAATATATCGGATGGGCATAACTTCAGTCTAATGCAGTGGATTGGATGCGATGCAGATATGAGCAAATTTTAGATTTGTACAGATTGTATTCGGTGCAATGTATTAGAACACTGAATTCAAGCCAAATCATAAAAAGGAAAAAAAAAAAATCTATCCGTAGTTACATTCACACTACCATAAAAGGTTCAGTACAACAACTCCTAAAATTCAAAAATCATATGATGGCCTAATTTAATGGCTACTAGAAAGGCAGATTGTAATTATTCATATCATAGTGTTCGCATTTCTAAATCCAATTAGTGTTCATATTTTGTTTAGAGACAGATCCAAACTCAAAAAAGAGAAAGAGGATTGTGATAAGTTAATGGCCGACATATGATTTAATCATTTTATTATGAATAAAACATTTATAGATACAAGTTGAAACGTTCCGACTTCCTGTCAATATTGAGTAATTAGTTAAATATTTATAATTAACCCAAAAATTTGAGATTAAGGCTCTGTCCTTGTGTATTCGAATTCGTATTCAGGGGAAAAAATAAAGAGGCAATCTTATTCATGGTAGGGTCTATGATAACACAAAAACAATGGCGAAAAGATAAATCCTAGAACATGGATGCATGATATATAGCCAGTACTGATGATGTCCCACCTTACAAAACATAGAGAAACCCACTTATAAGATATGATACTGATTTGAGTAATGGCCTCCACCATTTGGCTTATACAAATAATGGTGTACAAAACTATTGATAATGAAGAAAAAAAAATACTTATCTAAAAATACTTTTATTCTTTAAAAAAACAAAAGAAAAACATTCACAGCTAGACTTACCAAATGTCTTTTAATTTGTGTCAGTGAGATGAGGTGTCTTCTTGCCAAAGATTCTTCAGGCACTCACACTAATCTCACTCCCATTTCCTTCTATTATCTCTAGTATTCTCCGCACCATCTCTATATATAGCTCTCACATTGATCAGCTCCTCACTCACAAGCACTCTTTCTCATTCCTTTGTTACTCATATATTTCACCCCTTTCAATTCTCTCTCTTCAAGTTTTCTTTTACTTTCACTTTTTGCATCCCAAATGGCCTCAGTTGAGGTATTCAACTAATCTCTTCTTCACTTTTGCTTATATATATTTTGTCTAGTGCTTTGCTTTTGAAAAATCCATTTGCATCTTCTGATATAAATGATTCTACAATTCCAGCTTTGAAAACTCAAAGTATTTGTGGAGTCATATTTGATGTTTTCAACAAGCCCGTTTGCCATTTCTCAATTGAAAACCATATTTTTTCGCACGTAGAGTCCCTTGTCTATGTTTACAACATCTGATTAACCTGACCATATGGTGTTAGAAATGGGAATGGTTGTTTTTGCTTTTACTACGATCACACAAAAAGTATGATCCTTTTGGTCTGTTACTGAACACAATCCAGCTCTCTCACGAATAACAGATCAATCAATCTTCATCTAGTTTTGAGGTGCCTTAAAAAAAAAAAAAAAGAGTTATTGTGCCACCTTATAAATGATATTAGTGCATGTGCTATAACACTAACTCTATCTTTGAGCTTCGGCAATGTTTTATATCAAACTAATTAAATCTAGCTCTTTTGATAGATCAATTCATCAACTTTATTAACAAGATCATTGATTTGATCAATCCAAGTTTTTCTTTTTTGGCTTGAATGATTTTGATAAATGATCATTTGTCACAAAGGGCTTGTATTATTACGAAAAGGCGAGTTTGAACTCAAGATTACCTATACTCTACTAATAAATTATCATTTGGCCTAAAAATTAAACAATTTTAAAATGGTAAATTTAATTCAAACAGATTTATTAGAAAAAATTTATGTTGTTATTGGTTGCATTATATTATCTATTGCTTACTAATCATTGTCTCTCTCTTCAATATATTAATCCTAAATCTTTTGCTATATGTTAATGGTAGTATAAGTAATTGATCAAACAAAGCACAGAGTTGTTTCAGATCCTTTTTCAATCGGTTAGTTCATTCAAGATAAATCGGGTATTGCAGGTAGCATCAGCTCCATCAGCATTGCCTGAGGTCAATGAGACAACTGAGGTGACAAAGACCGAGGAGACAATCAAGGTAGAGCCAGTGGCCGCACCCGCTGCCCCAGAACCAGTCACTGAAGAACCAAAAGAAGTAGCACCTGAAGCCCCAGCAGCAGAGCAACCAGCTGCTCCAGAAACTGTAGAAGCTCCATTAGAAGTTGAGACCAAGGATATTGTGGTTGAGAAAACCAAGGTTGAGACAGAGGAGCCAGCAGCAGAGAAGCCAGAGGAAGAGACTCAAGAAGTGAAAGCAGAGCCTGTTGCTGTGGAAGAGACCAAAGAAGAGACTGTTGAAGCCACTGAAGTAGCAGCAGCCCCAGCTGAGGTAGAGAAACCAGAGGAGGAAGAGAAGCCAGCTGAAGCAGCAGTGGAACCTAGCACTGAAGTCCCAGTTGAGAAGATTGAGGAATAGAGCCTTATGAATGAAGTGATACTAGAAGAGGGGTTTTACCGTTTTAGTTTTGGCCCTTTTGGGTGTCTTTTAATTTAGGTTGCATTGTTTCAAGGTTGGGTATGCTATTTAGTTCTCTATTTCTCTAGTTTAATTATGATTATGATTCAGGTAAGGCTTTCGATGGGTTTGAAATTTCGAAGGTAGACAATGTAAGTACTTGGAGCCATGTCAGCATTCTTCCATATAACTTATATATGAAATGGTCCATATATGGAAGAAACTCTTTGAAGTTTATACATAGGAGGATTTAAGTGTGCAAGGTGGGGGTGTGGATGTTGGTTCCAAAAGGGTCAGATGAGTTTGATATGGTGTGTATTGATGAAATGTGATTTCTAGATTTGAATAATAATAATATTACTATTATCATTCTGTTTTCCTTTTATTAAGATATTCTGTTTTCTATTTTATGTCTCATATATGCTTGATCTCTAACTGGGGCAGTAGCCTTGGTGCACATATATCATTCGCCAACACTACTCTATAATATTAGATGGGACACATAATATGATGATATCAACTTTACTTCCAACCTGTCAAAGCAGCAAGATGCTTAATGGAATCATGAATCCTTGTTCTCAAATTTGAATATATAGTTCCTCTTTCTTTGGGCCATTTGTTGTAGAAGTCACCATATTAACTATGTAACTATTGCTTGCCATATATGCAATTTATCAACCATATACATTATGAAAACATTTAAAAAACTAATTCATTTTGCCAACACTATAGTGAATATTCAGAAGGAAAAATAAATAAATAAATCAGGATCATACAGCTCAATTGAACCGACGGCAAAGCATGATCGAGCAAGGCACACGGCAATGATATTTGGAAGTCTGCACTAGTTGATGAAAAATTGGAATGTGGACAGCTGCTACATCAATTCTAACAATTCCTTCATAGAGGAAGGGGAAGTGAAATGGTGCATACATCAATGCTCAAGGTGTTTCTGAATCATATGGTTGCTCATAATGCAGGCTTGCCAAATTTATTGTGCGTTTAGATGAAGAAACTGTCATATGAGCAAATTTTTACAAATGACGGGACTTGCATCCCCATCAATTAAAATCCCATCATTTATAAATTTCCTAGTTTGGCTATAATTTTAGTAGAAAATTTAAAATGATAGGAATAGTAAATTTTAAAATTTGGACATGATCAGAATTTGTAAAATCATTCTCAATACAGTATGTTGGTTGGTTGAACCCATTCCAAAGAGTTCTATTAAGTAGGTTTTACGATGTAAAAACCGATTAGAATATTCCAATGACAAGCTCATTCTTTTGTTTTTCTAATTAATTTACAAGTCCATTTATTCTTTGCTTAAGGTTGGAGCATAAATAAAAGATTGCAAAAAGAAGACACCAATATGAACAAAAGACAAGATAACGAATTTATCCCAATTGCATTATTTTCTGATAATAGCAAAATATATATAAAGAAAACGTTTTAGTGCATTTCTCCAGTAGATAGATAATTTACTAGGAAAAGATTAGACCTTAGTAAAAAATACAACCAAAAAACTTTTTTTCAGGGTACAATGATTTATTGTATTTACTCATCTCATACTCTCATTTTTATATTTGATGGTACATATTTTTCAATGATGCATGTGATGTGCAATTATCGATGTGAACGAATATAGAGGCCTTGTTCAGCCTCAAAATTTTTAAAATTTTTTAATATAAAGATTTAGAAGGCCTGTAAGAAACTGAACCATGTTTATGTGTACGATGAAACAATTGATGTATTGATAAAGAGTAAAGAGTAAAGTTCAGTTTTAGCACTTAAAAGCATTAGTATTGATGGTGTCAAGTTGCTAAATTGCTATTTTTAACAATCAATATAACAAAAATGGGGTTGCAATAGTGGTGTTATTGCTAAAATTCTTACCAATTGAGCTACAATGAATTGCCATCGATGGCAGTGCACTGTAGCTCAAAACTATACCAAGATATCAATACTTTATTTCATCCTCCAATTAAATAATATTTTCTCTTTTCATTTTTTCATTTTCCTATTTCCTCTTCATCCCACATTGTGTTCATTCAATTTTCTCTTCTCCTCTTCCTTTCATTTTTTTTTTCTCTCTTCCTCCACTCCTCGCCGATCCATCTCCCCCTGCATGGCTGTCGACCATCTATTCCTCCACTCGCCACTAACCCAAGCCCTAATCTACCGCCTGTCAATATTGTATTTTGTCTAGCCCCGATTCACACAACAAAACGAAGACAAATAAATAAATAAATAAAAAATAAAAAAAAAATCAAAAAAATTGAAAAAGGTGAAAAATCATGAATTTTAAAGCCAAAATGAGTAAAAACCATTTTTGCAACAATTAAGACCAAAACCCTAACTAGATATGGTCAAAAAGTTGACTTTTTGATCCGACCATTGGATCATATTGAATATTGGACCATCTCGTACGGAATATTTTTCCCTTCGAAATGATAGTTTATGGGCCAAAATTAGAGTTAAAACGGATGATATCACCAAAATACCGAAAACCCTAATAAAATCTTCATATATTTTTTTTTTAAAGGAAAAACTGGCAGTTTTTTTACCCAACTTCGCACAATAAATTGTATCGATTGGGCAAGAAATGGAACGAATAGGCTGGACCATCTTGAAGAACAAGGTCTTAGCTATTTTTCATGAAAAGGGCTCGACGATATTTGCCTTGGATTGGAAGATATGAATTTTTTTAAGAAAAAACGTCACAGAATATTTCAGCACTGCGTCACCTTCCTTCCGAGCATGATATCTCGACAACTATAGCTCCAAATCAAGCGAGGCCAGGACCTTTGGAAACTAGACATCCAGAGCTTTTTGAGCATATAAAGCTTGAAGAAAACGGAGCTCAGGAAGGCCTCCAAACAACTACACGAAAGTGGTCTAGAAATCAGAAAAATACGAAATAGGCTGATAAGGTGGCAAAAATGGGAAGCTTACACCTAAGCTAGCCTCTCATTTTCCACATCCCCCTATAAATACCCCCTCATTTTTTGTAAAAAATAAGGAACTTTTAATGAGTGAAAGATAGAGAAATAGGGAGAAAAAAAATGAGGAAAGTCAGAAAAAAGTGAGAAAATTCTGGAAAAAATAGCCCTAGAAATTCAAAAAAAGAGTCTCTCTCTCTCTCTCTCTCTAGGAAACCCACCACAAAAAAGCCTCATCTAGTTTTGCTTGTAATTTTTGTGGGTAAGCTTGTAGGGATGGGGTAGTTCCTTAATAAGTACACCCATCCCATCCTCTTTTCTTATCTTGTAAACATCATTTCCATATATGAAGTCATTTTCTTTAGCTTGTTTATTGTTCATTGTTGCTTTATTTTCCTATACTTTTGTGTATATATCTCTCTCTTTATCTTTATGTTCATATTGTTATTGTCTGTTTTATGTTGTTGTGCTTTTTTCTCTAGATGAGTATTGGACCATCTCCTAGGACTTGCATGGGAAGTACCCTTAGGGGGAAGAAATCTCATCCCACCTAGGCATTTAGGGATTTTTACTATTCTTCCCTTTAATTTATGTCATCCCTTTTATTTTCCAAGCAACCCCATTTTCCCTTTAATTTATGCCATCCCTTTTTATTTTCTAAGCAATCCCCTTCCCTTTTTATTTATGTCATCCATTTTATTTTCCAAGTAACCCCCTTTCCCCTTTATATTTATGTCATACCTTTAATTTCTAGCACAATCTCCTTCCCCCTATACTTTATTGCACTTGCATGCGTGTGTGTGTGTGTGTGTGGGAGGGTAGGATCCAAATGCAAAATAGAGTACATGGGCCCAATCCGGGAATGGAAAAAGGCCTGTTCGCACGCTAGTCTGGGCTGGACATGTGGATAAGAACCCGAGGAGGGAAGACGTAGAGGCCCATCATCTAAGGAGCCCAAAGAGTGAGCACTCCTCGGGAATTCTTTAGCTAGCCACTTGCATGAAAGGATAGGATATCGAGGAAGACAGTAGAGACGTGCAAGTAAAGAAGAGATGAAATATCTAGGTAAAGTAGCCATTACTTCCGCATTCAATGCATTGTACTAACTCAGTTGGCCACACTAATGAAGAAATGACCCTTCAACAGTAAAGCTTATAGCTCACTCTACCACCTCCAATAGAGCCCTGATAGGACAAAAATTCAAACTAATTCTTTGAGTCGTATAGGTGGAGGGCTTAGATGCAATAGGAGGGACTATATAAAGGAGAGAAATCCCTCCAAGGAAGGGCACGAGAAATTGTGAAAAGAATAGAAACTGTAGAACACCATCCTGTATTAAGAACTTGAACACTTTTTAAAAACATTGTCTCTTCGGCCAGACCTGAGAAAGTGTTATTTCCACATTTAGGGTCGGTTTAGGACCACTTATTTTGCTGAAACTAAAATTTTATTACTGAAAGTACTGTAGATAACACTACAAAAAAATAGACTATTGCGACGGGCCAAAACCGCCCCAAAAAACCGTCGCTAAAGGTCCATTTGGCCTATTGCAACGGGGGCTATTGCGTCGGTTCTACCTACTAGCTTTGCGGTGTTAAAATAGCTCTATTGCGGCGGTAACAAAAAACGCCGCTATAAATGCACCTTTTAGTGGCGTTTTTGATTTTTTGTGGTAGGCAAAAAACCGCCACCATATGAGGTTAGAATTCGTGTCAATTGACTTTTAGCAGCGGGTTATGCCTGCCGCTATTGATGTCCACCTTTAGCGGTGGGTAAAAGGTGCCGCTATAGAGAACCAATTAAAATGGACTCATTGCACTTTTAGCGGCGAGGAGAAATGCCGCTATATCTGTAAACCTTTTAGTGGCGGGGCAAAAATGCTGCTATAGGAATTCATTTAAATCATAATATATGCACCTTTAGTGGCACTTTTTGACTGCTGCTATAGAGTTTTTTTTTTTTTTTTTTTTTTTTTTTTCTCCAGTAGGTTTTAAAACCACTATTTTCTTTATAGACCTGTTACAAAGAACCTGTGATAGTTTTAGCTCTATTAACACAATACCACAAATGTCTCCAAACTAACGTAATATTAACATAGAAATATATTATCAAATACATAACAAAAGAAAAGATGTGGTCCTTTGTACACAACATTATATTAACTACATAACATTGTCTATATCCATCATCATAAAATAAACAAAAGAAAAGATGTGGTCCTTTGTACACAGAAAGTCCTACAAAACTTAAATTAAACTAATACCATAATCAAAGTTCCAAAGTGTTTCAAAATATTTTTCAACACTTGCAAAAAATGTGTTTGTTCAAATGTGGTTCTTTGTACACAAAATGTCCTCAAACACCAACATAAAATTTATAAGCTGCTTGGTTGATGGGATGCAGCTGATGATTTTTGAAGAGCTAGGGATTGTAGGATTGGAGGAACGTTATACATACAAAAAAAAAAAAAAAAAAGGCATTTATTAGGACACAACGATATCAAATATTGGAATCCAAATTTGCTTAATGCATGAGCATTACAAGAGAAATTTGGAGTTTCAAAGGTTGCAACTACAATATGGAAATCACATATATTGTACCTTAAGTTCCCTAGTTAAATTCAACCACATGGTTACATTGATCAATGAAACACATGGTTGAATCTAATTTTTCTAGAAAAAGATAACTTTTTTTTTACTGCATTGGTTAATACAATCATGTAGTTAAGTTCATTCAGAGAGCCTAAGATACAATATACAAAAACAATTGTATCTAAGTTTAAACCTAAAAACAATACCCCACTTTTGCAAAGGTTTTGAAAGTAGTTAGCTAGTCCATTATTTGGACCAAGCAAGTGATGAGTGATGACTATACTTCACTGGAAATCATTCCAATGTTCAACATCACACACTGCTAGATATGAGGAGAGCTCCCACAGATAAAGAACACTATTACAAAGTTGACATGGGAACTTGGGAAGGATGATAATTACTTATTCACAAGGCATTTAGATGATAACACTTGTCAACATGAACTCTTGTTCCACCTCCTTTCCCTTCATTTTTTTTCCTATTTCCCTTGTCCTTACTCATCAAATTTTCAGAGACTAGACTTTCAAAGTCAATGTCAATATAATAATGGCAGTATTATATCAAAGTTGCAGGGGCAAGGCACAAGAAGAATAAAAGGAGGAGACACATTTAAAGCTAGAAATATAGCAGGGACTAGAATCTTTAAGGGATGGAACAATTCCAAAGTTGATTCCATAATGTTGGTACATCAAGAAGCTATCTTGAAGTAGTTCTCAAGGCAAAGGAGCTAAGATACTAGTGACAAATAGTGCTCACCAATAGCAAGAACATAGAGAATGTGTGCAAGCACATTCATTTCCACCTTCATGTCTGTGTACTAAATTGATATTAGTGAAAACTATTAATAAGATACTAATTCTATGCAAAAGATTCATAACCCATCAACTTTTTTCTTTTCTTTAATAACTAAGAATAGTACTAACTCAAAATATGTGAATCATTGATTCCAAACCATCCAAATTGTGAGCAACACAACAACATTGAATCAAACAACACCAAGAAAAGCATCAAGTGGATTCTCAAATTCATGCTTTGAAGAAATGTATATTTAGTTAAGGGTAATTTTCACCATTTTATTACCTAAAGAAGCACCATAGTTTAGTTGTTGGATGCCTGAATGATTAAGTGCTTCATTCCCAACAAAATCCATGTATTTCGCTTTCACTACTTTCATTATCACACACTACAAATGGTTCCTAAGAGCACACTTTTGTGCAAATGGCTCAAATGCAATAACGTGGAGTAAAGCATAATTAATCTAAGACTTCATTCCATGTAGACAATAAACAAAAGCTCTCATTAAAGCAAGGAACAAAATCTATGATTGTTTTATGATTCTTAGTTCTGTTTCATTCATCATAATATATGCTTCTTCAAATCAAAGTAAACGACTGCCTAGCTGATAAGATAAGACCAAAAAGACTTTGTTTATTGTCATTGTTTACTGCCTAGCTGATAACACAACACATACCTTATTACTATTTAAATACAAAATTAAACCAAAAACACAAATTAACCATTAGAAACCCCAAAATCGAAATCATTAATGCCAACCTGAATGCATTGTGAAGTTATTTGTTACACTTGTTGAAGCATGCGAGCCATTCTTTGCTCCATCTCTTCAAATTGGCTAAGTCTTTCCTTCATTTCGTCAAAAGAGGACAATTTCTCCTGCATCTCAGCTAAGGAATCCTTTAGTTGTGCAACTTCGTCGTCCCTTGATTGACTTAATCGTATTTGAAGGTCTGTGAGAGCACTCTTGCTACTTCGGCCACTTGAGCTTGGACCAAATCCTACCCCACAAATACGACCTTTGCGCTCCTTACCCATCACTTTGGCAAACACATCATCTGGTGCCCATGCAATACTACCACTTGTGTCATCTGATTGAAATTAATTCGAAAGTTTAGCCAACAACTCCTTTATTTTATCCTGATATTTGAGTTTGAACAAAACAAAATAATTAGAAATTAGCAACATCATTTGATTGAAGACAACAAAAATTATAATGAAAATATACCTCACCAGCATTTGAAAGTAGCTCACCAGCATTTGGCATTCTGGCCAAAATTTTAAGTATATTATTGCAAAAGCTCATTAAGCACATGGCCAATCAAATTTATTTGGTGAAAATTTTAGAATGAATTATAAACCTAGCACTACTATGGACATTAGAGAAATTGCACAAACCATAATTACTACTTATAACTAGATTCTTGGTTTCATCTTATGTCACCAATGCATAGTTTAACTTGTCAAAGGTAGAAACTAGGGATCCAATGGGCTCATTGACAACAGCACACCTTATTAATCTGAGATTGATACTAGTTCTATCAGATACTTTAAGAATATACAATTAGGCTCCAACAGCAGGTATGGTAGTAGAATCAAAAGTATACAATTAAGCTCCAACTTGAGACAATTCATGCTCATCAACAATAAGATTGAATAGATCTAGTCTGTTCAACTCTAACCCTATCCCAAGGAGATTTCCCAATCAACATCTCACAAACAACACAACCCAAACCCCAAATATCAAAGGAAGGCTCTTTCACACTCTCAATCAAACATTTAGGTGCCATATAAAATGGTGTGCCTCTCAAAAAAACCCCCAAAAACTAAACAATAATTTACTAAATTTTTTTTTTGTAGAAAGTTGTCAACTTTAATACATTAAACACAAACAAAATCCAAACCCAGTTCAGCATTGAATCCATGGAACTAGAAATGGCTAAATATGATAGGAGTACACAAAAAACAAAAAAAAAAAAAAAAAAAAAAGAAGATGAAATTGATTATTTGCTGTGTTTAGTACCCATTAGTTTTACAAGTTATGACACAACTTTCAAATTATATAATGAGATGAATCCTCTACTGATACAAGCAAATTGCCAACAACAACATTGACACAGAAAGCCTATGAGATGCTCCTCAAATATAGTTTATATGCAACCAATAATCTAAATTTATAAAACAAACAATAGTATACAAACTACAAACAAAGAACTATTTTACAAGATTCTGAATTAAGAATGAGAAAAAAGTTCCTCCTAGTTCTCTTTAGCTCTCTGGTTTCTTTCTTTCCTTCTTTTTTATTTTAATATGTGGGGGCTCCTAATCTACCAATATAGCAACTCACAACAGAGAACTTATTTGAAAATCCTTAACAAATAGAGCATTCAAAGTGTTGTTGGATCAGTGCTTTCCTAAATTAGGTATAACTAGCTAAGTTTGTAAACCATCTCAACTATAAGGGAGCCAAAAAATGAAGTTTTTGGCAGCAAGTAATAGACTTTTTTACATTAAATACAAACAAAACCCAAACCTAGTTCAGCATTTAACTCATTTTACTAGAAACTGAAGGCAAGTTGGAATAAAAATAAAAATAAAAAGCCAATTTAACTTTTCCCCCCCAAAAAAAAAATCCGCTTTCTCTCTAAAAAAAAAATTCCCTTTTATTAAGAGAAATGTTTTCACAACATTTTTATAACAAATACTATGTGGCAAGTTATTATTGGTTACTATTAGTAGGTAAAAAGGCAAATGATGTTATTATGAAACCAATGAAACCACTCTATTGAAGCAAATGCAATGATTGACAATGAAAATGAAACCACAAATGGATTACTCACCATTTTTGCTTGCACTATAGGATTAACTGCAAATCCTTCTTTACGAGTATGCAGTATTGAATATAATGCTGCATGCTTTACAGGACGTTCATCCGCTTTTGCCTGCAATATGAATGACATATTTATGTAGTGATGAATATTGGTTCCACATAAACTTAAGATAAATCAAATCATTTAAAGATTAATCATAATACTTATTACCTTCTTTGCAGCGTGAACGGCAAAGCTGCATCAACTAGCAGTATGTAAGTCCTCTTGTTTAGAACGATGGTCCCTATTCTTCTCTAACTTTATCTACAAAATTATGGAGTCAGAGAATGCCATCAAAATAGCAAGACAAAATCTTTGATAAGCCTAAAAAGGCAAGACAAAATTATCTTTCTGATTGGGAAAATAAAAACTAACATAAAAGGAAAAGGAAAACACTTGTTTTATATGGGTAACTAGAACTCACACACCTGCATGGGATTCAACCCATAAGCTCAAGAGGGTAGTTTTGAAAAAATAACTAAAAACAAAACAAAAAAAAGAGGGTAAGACTTGTAAGGCAGTTGGAGGTTCAGTTTGTTTTTGTAAGGTAAGTCTTGGTGATGAATCTGATCATTTAATAAGATGTAATGGGGCACCAGGTTCTGAGTCAATGATTGTTACATACATGTTTTCCTACTAAACTGTGACTGTGGAAGTGAAATTGTTAATGTCTTGTAATATTAAACAATGAACATTGATTTAAGTAGAGTTGTCAAAAATCTGTAAAAAGTATAGTTCTTAAATTTGGGTAGCCTGGATGCTTCTTTGTCAAGAAGAAAATGACCTCAGAAGTGAAGAGACAGAACAACTTTGTATGGAGTTGAAATATGCTAGCAAGCTTAAGGCCACTAATAGGAAAGTGCATGTTGACAATCTGAAAATACTTGACCATCAGGACATGTTATTAATCAAAGCATAATTTGGAGAAACTTAATGAATCATGACAATGCTAACAATGACTAGATAGGAAAGTATAATGTTCATATTTTATAAAATCAACAAAATTTCAACATTATTTACATTGCATTTTAAACTTAAAAAAAAATAGAGTTTGTGACTTCCTGAATAATACATAACCTATCTCAGATCACCAACTTTGTTGAGTCATAACTTTCAAGCAACAATTAGTAAAGTAAAACCTATTCTTTAGGCAAAAATAACCATCAAATTTACAACATGGCAGTAATGAAAACCAAAAACACAAATTAAGCACATCTTTAAAAAAAAATAAAAATAAATAAAAAGAACATTCCACTACATCCTAAGTATACCAATGGTCAACAAGAACATCTTAATCTTCTGGTATGCATCCCTTGGGTCGGTTACTCTTCACCCATGCTTTGTTTCTTGGATGAGGTATGTAATGAGCCGCTTTTAGCCTACACTTGTGATCCCTCCAAGCCTTCCCAATTTTTTGTAAGGTAAATGTCTTCAAACCCGCACATGCAATAGGATTAGTAGGGACGACATATTTTCGCTACAATCAAATAGTTGAGTTAGCAAATTACAATCAAATAGTTGAGTTAGAATTAGAACTGCAACAAGCATCCTAAAATGTCATAATTACAAGTATTATAAGTTCCTAGTTTTTCTCTACAAGACACCAACACTCTTCTATAAGTTCTTCTAGCATGTCCCTCCAATTCAGATATCTTATTGGGCACATGTAGGGTTTCCGCGCAATCGTCCCCAAGAAACCAGTGAAAGCCCTCGCCCCTTCATCAACCGGCTAATGCATACTATTTAGCGGCAACTCAATTACTTGGTCGTCAGGAAGATCCCAAACATCCAAGTACTTGCTTGGCCCTCGAGTGGCGTGTACAGGTGGCTGCACATCTGAAATTTAAAGGAGACAATATCGTTAAAGTAAGTAAATATATATGAAATTAAATAAAAATTTAAAAAAAGAGGAAAGTGAGGTGGCAAATGAAATAATATATTATGGCTTGTATTTTGCTAAGAGATAGTGTTTAATATTATGGCAGAATTCTTACTAGAAAAAGTAAGAGTGTTTAATGAAACTTTTCATGAACAGTTTTTTTTGTAGTGTCAAGTAAAGAAGATTAGCATCAAGCCCATAAAAATTTTCATGAACAACTTAACACCCTAACATGGTGGGTGTCAGAGATAGAAACATAATCTATTTAGATTTTTGTTCTTCAATTTTATATATCTAATAAGCAAACTTTAGCTGTTGATAAATGTTGAACACTTTCTTTTATAAAAGCTCTGACAATGTGTACAATTTGCACCAAGGCTACAGCAAGTGAGTTAAAAAGACCAACCTGCAAGACAAGTTGATAAGAGTAATGTTGAAATAATGAGGAAGAGAAGACTGACTTTCTTGAGCAGCATGAGACCCATGTTAGCTAGGCAACTTTGTGTTTTCTGATTGTTAAGCTTTTTTGTTTTCTCATGCAAGGGTATAGACCAAATGATGCTTTCCTTTCTTTATTATAAGAAGCTTGAAATTTACTTAGCTATGGAGTCTAAGTCCTAATATACTTCAACTCTAGATCTTCAAGCAACTCCTAATTCAACACTTCAGTTAAACTAATATGCAACAATTACAACCCTTGTTGACACCCATTTTGACAGAAACTCATCAACAAAATCTAAATCCTAGCACAAAATAACTAAAGCACCTAAGGCAATCATTTTCATAAAATTTTATATGCCTCTCAATATGCAAATCTTGTACGCACTAGTCACCCATTTTGTTTTTTTTTTTTTTTAATAGAATTTTTAAGCAAACTAATAGCAAATTTGATATCAAGTTGTAAGCCCATACCTTGCATAGAAGCTTCATGTGTTTCTTGGTCCCTTTCTTGATCCACATGTTCTGTAGAAGCTCCTTCCACGGTTATGCTCTTGGAACACGTGAGCAAATTTGTTTTTCGCCTTGCCATTTCAACTGTCAAAGTGTAAAATAAAAACAAGAATCATCATAACTATTAACCAAGCTAATCAAATTCAAAACTCAAATCTCATTTTAGTCCTTTAAGATAAAACCAAAGGAATTTAATAAAAAAAAATATATCAAACACCAAATTTGTTTTGTAAAGAAAATATATAGTGAAACAAATAGTTCAAGGACAAATATTTATTACCTTGTAGTGGCGAGGGTAAGTCAAGCAACTGTGAGGAATTGGCTGCTTAGTTGAAGCTGAAGAAAGTGAAAAAAAGGAAATGCAAAGGAATGAGGGTGAAAATTTTGGTGATATAGACAGATTAATAGAAATAAAGTATCCCTATATGTATTATGAAGATGCTTAAGAATTTCCAACAGTGAACATGATATCTCCAACAGAATATTATAAAATGGATGGATAGTTAGAAGTGCAGAGTTGAAAAAATCCTTTTCCAATAAGTGATGATTTTACTGAAATTAAATAGATTCAACCTAACTATACATAAAGAACTAAAAAATAGAAACATAAATGACTGCAAGAGTACGCAAGAGCCATAACTCCAATTAACAAGATATACACCCCAACCCAAGCACTCAAATCTTTCAAAAAATGAGACAAAAGAACCATTATCCTTTTTGAAAAAAAATTGAATTCCTTACAACTTGCACCACTTAACATAGGGTACTATCCTGTTAACAACTTTATTTAAAGAACTTTTCTTGCTTTAAAACATTGCAAATTCTGTCCTCCAAAGATTTGTTTAAAAGTAAACCTAAAAATACTTTCAGCTTCAATCTACTTCTTATGCTGCTTCTATATTTCAGAAAATGGTTTAAACATGCTCACACCAATAGATTGCTAGGACCATTGTTATCAATGTTTGCTACAATCAATGAATCAATTTGTTTTCCTTTCAAGAATAGTTTAAATATTTAGGGACCATGTTTTCTACTAATTGCATAGCCATCTCTATGAAAATAGACAACTAATGGTGAATCTGTTAATGGCATAAATCTCTACAATAAATTTAAAACACCATGCCCAAGACAGATTGTAGAATACTACAGAGCAGTAACAAGTGACCTATAATAGAATTTGCAACTAAAGAAACCCCTATAATTTGATGATAAATGTGCTATAATGCTCTAAGTTGAAGGAGAGTGCTTCCACCTTTTGAATGGCATATTAGTTTGAGAAGATTATAAGCACATTCACTCCCCATTCATCTCAAATTATGTGACTAATTCAATAAAGTCTAAACATTATGATAATCTCACAATTTCCCCACAGAGAGTGAGAGAAATTGAATAGCTTTGGCTCAAAAATTAATTTAGTTTTTTACTAGAAAACATTCTAATATATTACCAAACAAACAACAAAAAAATAGATAACACATTGAACATAACACATTGAACAAAAAAACATATAACATAACACATTGAACATAAATAAAAAAATAAAATAAAAAACTCACGAGGTGGATTGAAATGAGGTGGCGGCAACGAGGTGGATTGGGGCTGCTAGGTGGCACTGACGAGGTGAATTAGGGTTGCCAGGTGGCAGGATTTTGGGTCTGCAAGAGAGAGAGAGAGAGAGAGAGATAAATAGTGTTTGGGTGGGATTTTGGGTCTACGAGGGAGAGTGAGAGCTAGAGAGAGAGAGAGCTGAGATTTTGGGTCTTTGAAGTGAATGAGATAGATACAGTGAATGAGAGAGATAGAGAGATACAATGTTTTTGGCAAAAATGAAGAGGCGCTAAAATGAAAAGCCCAAAAAAAAAAATAGATGGAAGATTTGGGGAGAGGCAGGGAGTTAGAAGGTCTATAGCGCCAGTCCAACTTGCCACTATAATTAAGCAAAAGCGCTACAACAAGGAGTCCCTATTGCGGCGGTCAAACAAACGCCACTACAAATCGAATATTGTGGCGTTTTTCTCTACTGCCGCTATAGTATTTGCGGAAAATGATATGTTTATTGCGGCAGGATTTTGGAGCGCCGCTATATCTATGTAAACATCGCTAATACACATATATTGCGGCAGTTTTATGTCCCACCGTTGTAGGACGCCACAAAAGACTATTCCTATAGCGGCGGTCCCAAAAAATGCCATAATATGCAACATATAGCAGCGTTTTTTGCACCTGTCGCAAAAAAAAAAAAAAAAAAAAAAAAAAAAAAAAAAAAAAAAAAAACCGCTGCAATAGTACAGATTTCTTGTAGTGTAAAACTAAAAGTTAGCTAAAATAGTATAGTGGAATTCATGAATAGTATCAAAAAGTACAGTGGAGTCTATGAATAGTAGCAAAAAGAAGCTAAATAGTAAAATAAACTGGCTTTTTAAGATGGAGCCAAACGCACACTTAGTATTTCTTTTTAATATTCACTCAGCCCTAACTCCACTAACCAAATATTTGGATCATAAAAGGGCATTAAAGTTTACCTTGCAAGTCCATACTCTAACAAATTAGTTGCACTGGGCCTATAAATCTAATTCCACTATTCTAAGTGAGCCTAGCATTTTTGGGCTCTTACACAATATATATATATATATATAGACACCTAAATAAAAAAAGGTTTTTATTCCCTCTCTCTTAAACGGTTCTTAAAACTCAAATAAAACACAATATGGGTATGTCTCATAAGAATGATTGATGGCTTAGAACTTTCATTTCTTTATGATAAAGAACCCATAAGGAGTGAAAGAGATTAAAATCTATTTAAAAGAGACATTAAAAAAAAAATTATAATCAACCTTTACAATATCTCAGCTCCTTACTTTTATGGCATTTAAATTTCAGCTCTTTACTTTTATGTCAGTTGAATTTCAGCCCTTTACTTTTAATGTCATTTAAATTTCGACACTTTACTTTCCTTGAAATTTATTTTTTGCACTTTATTATTGTTGTCCCTTTACTTTTCTCATAAATAAAGTTGCCAAAAAATAAATATACTTGGGTTAAACATTTCTTTACACACTATTCTGGGTAAATGCACATTTTTACCAGGTTAAAAGAAAATTTGTTTTCAAATATTGGTGTTGTAAAAAGAAAAAAAAGAGGGTTTTCCTTCTCTCATTTCTAAGAGGAATCCAGAATTTTTGCAAAATATATATATTTTCAAGAGATCTGGAATTCAATCCATGTTTGCACCAAAACCCCCAAATATTGGTGTTGTCTTTAGCCCATGTTTTTAAAAAACCCAAAAAGGAGTAAGTTTTACAAAATCCATGTGTCATAACCTTAAAAAATAATGAACTTTTAATATATATATATATATATACACCCATATATACACTCATATATCCTTATACATATATATATATATGTGTGTGTGTGTGTGCGCGCGCGCGCGCACGCGCGTGTATTGATATATGTAGGTATATACAAGTGCATATATGCTTGTTTTCATAGAAATAACATTTTTCACCAAAAAAAAAAAAACTATTTTTTTCCAAAAATGCATGCATTTTTTCAAAAAAACCATCAAATTTTTTTTTCAAGAAAATATACCCTTATTCCAAAAATAATTTCAAAAATACCCACTATTTTCAGAAGCATATGTTTTTCAAAATACGTGGTCATATTGTCCATTTTTCAAAAAAAAAAAAAAAAAAAAAATCTTTTCAAAAGTTCTTAACCATTTTCAAAAAAATCAAGTCATTTTCAAAAAATTCTCACCTTTTTGAAAAAAATACCCGATTTTCAAAATCCACATACCCTTTTCAAATGTTTTTCCCTCCTTGTTGAAAAATACTGTCATAATGGCCCTTTTTCCAAAAATTTTAAAATAATCTCCCTCATGTTTCAAAAATCTTTGAAAAAAGTCTCTTTAAGTTATGAGAGTGCACACTTAACGCCTCTAAACTATTACACATGTAACATTTGCCCTCCTAAATTATGAAAATGCACATTTATCCCTCTAAACTATTACCTGTGAAATACTTTATAACTCATCCCATGCGTAATTATTTAAGGAAGTAAATGTGTATTCTTATAGTTTAAGAATGTAAGTGTAAAAGATGGTATAGTTCAGGAGAGTAAGTGTAAAAAATGTATAGTTTAGGAATGTAAGTGTAAAAAAATGTATAATTTAGAGAAGAGTAAATGTACATTCGGACAGTTCAAGAAATAAGTGTAAAATGAGATAAAGTTTAGGGGTAAAAAAAAAAAGTGCTAAACTTAAAAAGATTAAAAATAAATAAACCATAGTAAAAAATGTGTTATCACGTGTGATTATTAACTAGAATGACTTCCAATTAGTTCATACAGATCATTGGAAGAGTTAGGAAAAAAATTTCTTCTAATTTTGATAATGAAGAAAAAAAAAATTATCTAAGTGTGTGTTTGGCAAAAATTATTTTTGCCAACTTATTTTACTATTTAGCTTGTTTTTGCTACTATTCATAAGTCACACTACACTTTTTGATACTATTCATAGATTTCACTGTACTATTTTAGCTAACTTTTATCTTTATCTACTTTACTTTCAGCAAAAAAATTTCAATTTTAAGAAAATAAGCGGATCCCAAACTTTTAAGGGGGTGTTTGGTTTGTATTTTCAAACAAATATTTTCAGGTTTTAAACAACATTTCATACATTTTCACACACTTTTTTATTCACACGTATTTTCACAAATATTTTCAAACAACAATTTTCAATTTTTAAACATATGTACCAAACGGCCTTACTTTAAAAAAAACAAAAAAGAAAAAACATTCACAGCTACACTTAACCAATTTCTTTTAATTTGTGTCAGTGTCGTGACTCGTGAGGTGTCTTCTTGCCAAAGATTCTTTTAGGCCCTCACACTAATCTCACTCCCATTTCCTTTTATTAATTCTCGTATTCTCCGCACCATCTCTATATATAGCTCTCTCATTGATCAGCTCCTCACTCACAAGCACTCTTTCTCATTCCTTTGTTACCCATATATTTCACCTCTTTCAATTTTCTCTCTTCAAGTTTTCTTTTACTTTCACTTTTTGCATCCCAAATGGCCACAGTTAAGGTATTCATCAACTAACGTCTTCTTCACTTTTGCTTATATATTTTGTCTATTGCTTTGCTTTTGAAAAACCCATTTGCATCTTCTGATATAGATGATTCTACAATTCCATCTTTGACAGCTTAAAGTATTTGTGGAGTTATATTTGATGCTTTCAACAAGCCCATTTGCCATTTCCCATTGACAACCATATTTTTTCACACGTAGAGTCCCTTGTCTATGTTTATATCTTCTGATTAACCTGACCATATATATAGTGTCAGAAATGGGAATCGTTGTTCTTGCTTTTACAACGATCACACAAAAAGTATGATCCTTTTGGTCTGTTACTGAACACAATCTAGGTCTCTCACGAGTAACAGATCAATCAATCTTCGTCTAGTTTTGTGGTGCCTACGGAAAAAAGAACTTTTTTGCCACCTTATATATGATATTAGTGCATGAGCTATAGCACTAACTCCATCTTTGAGCTTCGGCAATGTTTTATATCAAACTAATTAAATCTAGCTCTTTTGATAGATCAATTCATCAACTTTATTAACAAGAGCATTAATTTGATCAATCCAAGTTTTTGTTTTTTGGCTTGAATGATTTTGATAAATGATCATTTGTCACAGTCTTATATTATCAGGAAAAGGTGAGTTTGAACTCATGATCACCTATACTCTACTACCATTATAAATTACCACTTGGCCTAAAAATTAAACAATTACAAAATGGTAAATTTAATTTGAACAGATTTATTAGAAAAAATTTATGTTGTTATTGGCTGCATTGTATTATCTATTGCTTACTAATCATTGTCTTTCTCTTCAATGTATTAATCCTAAATCTTTTGCTATAATGGTAGTGTAAGTAATTGATCAAACAAAGCAGAGTTGTTTCAGATCCTTTTTCAATTGGTTAGTTCATTTAAGATAAATCGGGTATTGTAGGTAGCATTAGCTCCTTCAGCATTGCCTGATGTCAATGAGACAACTGAGGTGACAAAGACTGAGGAGATAATCAAGGTAGAGCCAGTGGCTGCACCTGCTGCCCCAGAACCAGTCACTGAAGAACCAAAAGAAGTAGCACCTGAAGCCCCAGCAGCAGAGCAACCAGCTGCTCCAGAATCTGTAGAAGCTCCAGTGGAGGTTGAGACTAAGGATATTGTGGTTGAGGAAACCAAGGTTGAGACAGAGGAGCCAGCAGCAGAGAAGCCAGAGGAAGAGACTCAAGAAGTGAAAGCAGAACCTGTTACTGAGGAAGAGACCAAAGAAGAGACTGTTGAAGCCACTGAAGTAGCAGCAGCCCCAGCTGAGGTAGAGAAACCAGTTGAGGAAGAGAAGCCAGCTGAAGCAGCAGTGGAACCTAGCACTGAAGTCCCAGTTGAGAAGATTGAGGAATAGAGCTTTATGAATGAAGTGATACTAGAAGAGGGGTTTTAGTTTTGGCTCTTTTGGGTGCCTTTTAATTTAGGTTGCATTGTTTCAAGGTTGGGTATGCTATTAGTTCTCTATTTCTCTAGTTTAATTATGATTATGATTCAGGTAAGGCTTTGGATGGGTTTGAAATTTCGAAGGTAGACAATGTAAGTACTTGGAGTCATGTCAGCATTCTTCCATATACCTTACATATGAAATGGTCCATATGAAACTCTCTGAAGTTTATACATAGGAGGATTTAAGTGTGCAAGGTGGGGGTGTGGATGTTGGTTCCAAAAGGGTCAGATGAGTTTGATATGGCGTGCATTGATGAGATGTGATTTCTAGATTTGAATAATAATAATATTACTATTATATTTCTGTTTTACTTTTATCAGAATATTCTGTTTTCTATGTTATGTCTCATACATGCTTGATCTTTATTCTTGATCTCTAACTGTCAATGGAGCAAGATGCTTAATGGAATCATGAATCCTTGTTCCCAAATTTGAATAGAGCTCCTTTTTCTTTGGGCCATTTGTTGTGGAAGTCACTCTAGTCTATATAACTATTGCTTGCCATATGTGCAATTTATCAGCATTATGAAAACATATGAGAAACTGATTCATTTTGCCTACACTTGGTGAATATTCAAAAGGAAAAATAAAAAAATAAATCAGGACCATACATCAATTCTAACATTTCCTTCATAGAGGAAGGGGAAGTGAAACGGTGCATACACCAATGCTAAAAGTGTTTCTAAATCAAGCTTGGGGCAAATTAATAAATAAATAAAAGATTGCAACAATAGGAAGACACCAAGATAACGAATTTATCCCAATTACATTATATATATATATATATTATATATCTAAAAGCTGAAGCGTAGCATTTATTATTATTACGCTCCTATTAACCCATATCATCCACCCATTTTCAACATTCTCTCTCTTATTTTTAATTTTTTTTCTTATTAATTTCTCAACTTATTGTTATACTTTTTCAAACTTTTCCCCTCCTTTATATCTTTTCATTTACTCACTACTATTTACCTTAATATCACTTTGGTGCGGACACCACATGATAGCACATTTGTGGAGATTATCTTTAGCATTTATGTTATCTTTATTTGAGTTTATCTTTAGTATTGGATTAGTATTTGAGATTGTTGGGATTATTGTTTTAGTATTTGAGATTGTTTAGAACTTGTTTAGGAGAATTTATCTTTATCTTTGTGATTCCTGGAAGCTGTATATAAAGCTCCAAATGATTTCTTTTGTACTTTAAAGATTATTATTATTATTATTGAGATTATTTTCATTGAATTGTTTGGTGGTGATTCCAAACACCTTAGGTGGGAAGCCTAAGGTTCTTCGGTAGGACTAATCTAGGTGGGAAGCCTAGGTTGTCCTGCATCAACTTGGTATCAGAGCCTAACCCGATCACCCCTTTCAGCAACCCAAAATCACGATTGACAACCCACAGCCACACTCACCATCAGAAACAACTTAACCACCAAACATGCCATTACTCAAATACTTACCCCACGAGATTTGCAAACCAACGCAACCCAATTTCTTACCTCACGAGATCTGCAAACCAGAACCTGAACCAATCCGTACCATATACCCTCTTTACCCACATGAATTCTTCATCCCAAAACCAACAGAAAAGCCCACTACTCCCCCAAAACCTGTGACCCCAATCCATGCCCGACTCTGAGGACTACCACCAAATCAGAAACAGAGAACATAAATTCCACACCAAAAAAAAAAAAAATTCAGATCCATTACTTCAAACCGCCAGATCGAGAACAAGAGAGTTGAAATCCACCACCAAGCCGCTGATCCCACCAACAGAATGATGTCTTCGCACAACCCGCCGCCAAAATCATCTCCAATAACCGCCGCCGACACACCATCACCATCACTCCCACCATGCCGCTTCACGGGTTCTAAGATCTGACTCTCCATATACCCTCTTTACCCACATGAATTCTTCATCCCAAAACCAACAGAAAAGCCCACTACTCCCCCAAAACCTATGACCCTAATCCATGCCAAACTCTGAGGACTACCACCAAATAAGAAACATAGAACATAAATTCCACAAAAAAAAAAAAAAAAAAAAAAAAATCAGATCCATAACTTCAAATCGCCAGATCAAGAACAAGAGAGTTGAAATCCACCACCAAGCCGCTGATCCCACGAACGGAATGACGTCTTCGCACAACCCGCCACCGAAATCATCTCCAATAACCGCCGCCGACACACCATCACCATCACTCCCACCATGCCGCTTCACGGGTTCTAAGATCTGACTCACCAGCTTCGATCTCCACCTTTGAAGTGCCACTGACAGTCATTGCCAACGAGCCCAGCCGCTTCTTTGCCATAAACTCCAAAGATTTCATGCCGCCACTTCTTCTCTTTTAGTTTTCCTTTTTTTTTTTTTTAGTTTCTCTAGTTTCGTTGTTTAGTTTTTGAATTTGGCATATAAGACTTTAGCATTATATTCCAGTTCTTTTTTTATTGTATTTACAATTATTAAAAAAAAAAAAAAAAAAAAAAAGTCAGGTCAAGCAAAAACCTCAAGAAGGTTATAGTGCACTACACGTGAGGACTAACAAGCCAGATTTCCCCTTCCACTACACTGCACGTGAGGCCCAATTTCCCCATTGTTAGTAGCATGACCCACTGTCCAGTGAGGCCCAGGTTGTTAAGTCAGCCCAACCAAGGTGTGGACTTTCCTAACTTAATGAATTGGAATGCACTTTCAAATTTAATATCAATATGTCTACTATGTGCCTCAACTTTACCTTCAGTAACATGCTACTGCCTTTATCCTTTGTTATGCTTAAACTTTCACATGAATTTAATATTTTAGCTGCTGGTTTATTTTCTTTCAGACTTTTATTTTAGCCAAAAAATACAAAAAAAAAAAAAAAAAAATCCTTTAAAGTAATTAATTCTCAGTATTAGTAGTTGAACTAGCCTAATCACATTGCAACAATTAGGTCCTTTTAATTTAATTCGTGTTGAAGCTAGTACTGCTTGAATGCAACAACCTGTGGAATTCATGACTTCTCTTCACATATAATTTAACTTGAGTTTTATCCTTACTATTCACTTGCTAGAATTAGCTTGTTGATCTCTTTGCATGCATTTGTGTAGTGGTCGTCTAGTAACTAGTTCTGAAGAACAGTCTAATTCTAAATCAGAGTCTAGTTCTGAATCCCAGTCTAGTCCCCAATCCTACCTAAACATGGATCCTTCTCCTCAAGATGAATTAAGACAAGCCATTGCAGAGCTTATTGCCTGTCTAGGCCACTTAGAGGCTAGGTATGACGAGGATAATACACATAATGGAAGAAATAATAATAGACATGGTCCTCACCCTAGGCAAGACTATAAAGACAATGAAGACAACTCAGCTAAGCATATCAAAGTAGAGGCCCCTACCTTTGATGGTGTTAGGAACCCTCAGGTCTACAATGATTGGGTGCGAGAGATGGAGCATTTCTTTAAGTGGTATGACCTGTCTGAGGATAGAAAGGTTAGGTTTGCCAAAATGAAACCTGTAGGAAGAGCAAAACTCCATTGGGATAGTGTTGTCAATGACCTCCGTAAGACCCGCCAACCACCCATAACTCTTTGGGAAGAAATTAAGGCCAAGCTCAATGAAAAGTACTTCCCAATCTCTCATCTAGGCAACTTGTTGGATCAATGGCATGATTTGAGACAAGACAATAGGTCTGCTACTGAGTACAAAGAACAATTTGAAGAGGACAAGAAACGTAGCAATGCAACTGAAGATGGGCCAATTACCTTGAGTAGATTTAGGAAAGGTCTCAATTATGATCTTTAAAGAGAATTGGTGGCTCGACAGATCTCAACTCTTGATGATGCTTATACCTTAGTGCGAGATTTAGAGCTGATCCTTAGGCCTTAAGGTGGAAGGAGATTTGACAATCACATGTTGCCTCTGCAAGGTAGATACCTTCAAGGTACCCAAAATAAGCCTTACCCCAATAATAGACCTTTACACATAGAAGAGAACCCTCAGGGTAGATACCAACAAGGTCCTCAACCTAGACCCAATCCCAACAATAGGCCCTTGTGCCCAGAAGACAAAGGGAAGAGTGTGGTTAGAGAGACATTTAGGCCTAATTCTAGAATCCAGTGCTTTAAGTGTCAAGGCTTTGGTCATATGGCTGCCCAATGTCCTAATAAGACTTTGTTGATTGAAGAATTGGATGGAAAGGAAGAGGTAGAAGAAGTAGTCTATGAGCCTATCATTGAAGACATTGTAGAAATAAGAGAGGATGATTCCACCCAATTAGCTTGAATTAGAGCTCTACCATCTTTTGAGAATCTCAGTGAGGGTAGTCTTGATGCTCCTGTAATGAGTGTTGTTAGGTGTACTCTAGCATAGTCCAAAGAAAGTGATGGTTGGAAAAGAAATACTATCTTCCAAACCTTTGTCAAGTGTGGAACCACAAATTGCAAAGTTATCATTGATATGGAAGTTGCATTAATGCAGTTTCTTCTAAACTTGTCTCCATCCTAGGTTTGAAGTTAGTTGCCCATCCTAAGCCCTATAAGGTTTCTTGAGTAGATGATTCATCTATCACCATCAAGGATAGGTGTCTTGTTCCTATTCATATCCTTTCATACAAGGCTCAAATTTCATGTGATGTGATTCCAATGGATGTAGGACACATAATTTTGGGATGACCATGGCTCTACGATTTAGATGTCACTCTTTATGATCGCTCGAAATCTTGTTCCTTCATGCACAATGGACAAAGGATTAAGCTTAACCCCATCAAAACTAAGTTTGTTAGTGCAAGTAAGGCTAGGGAAGAGCCCAAAAAGCAAAGTATGAACCTCATTAGTCCAAAAGAACTTGAAAGAACTGTCAATCAAGACTCCATCATCTTTGCTTTGGTTGTTAAGGAAGCTGCACTAGATACCTTTGAAGAACCAAGAAAAGAAGTACAGTCAGTGCTTCAAGAGTTCCAAGATCTTTTCCCTAAGGAGTTTCCAAATCAATTGCCTCCTATGCGTGATATTCAACACACCATAGATCTTGTCTCGGGAGTAGCACTCCCAAATTTGCCCCACTATAGAGTGAGCCCTCCTCAACATGATGAGATGGTTAGACAAGTGGATGAGCTCTTGCACAAAGGATTTATCCATGAAAGCTTAAGCCCATGTGCAGTCCCTGCACTCTTAACCCCTAAGAAAGATGGATCCTAGAGAATGTGCGTGGATAGTCGCGCAATCAATAAGATTACTATGAAGTATCGTTTTCCTATCCCTAGGTTAGATGATATATTTGATATGATGTCAGGAGCCATAATCTTTTTGAAGATTGATTTGAAAAGTGGATACCATCAGATTAGGATCCGCCTAGGTGATGAATGGAATACTGCTTTTAAGACAAAGGGTGGTCTATATGAGTGGCTTGTGATGCCCTTTGGTTTATCAAATGCTCCTAGTACTTTTATGAGAAAGATGACACAAGTACTAAGGCCTTTCATGGGCAAATTTGTGGTAGTGTACTTTGATGACATCCTTATTTATAGTAAATCAAAGGAGCAACATTTGGACCATCTTAAACAAGTTTGTTCCACTTTGAGGAAAGAAAACTTGTATGCCAACCTCAAGAAATGCTCTTTCTTCACTGATAGTGTCATTTTCTTAGGTTTTGTGGTCTCATCTAAAGGAGTTTCTGCTGACCCACAAAAGGTTAAGGCCATAATGGATTAGCCTGAGCCCAAGAACATTCATGAGGTTCGCAGTTTTCATGGGTTTGCAACTTTCTATCGCTGCTTCATACGTGGATTTAATACAATCATGGCACCAATCACTGATTGTATGAAGTAAGGTGAATTCCAATGGTCAAATGCTATTGGTAAAGCATTTCAAGAAATCAAGAGGAAGATGACAGAAGCACCGATGATGCGCCTACCAGACTTTGATAAGGTCTTTGAAGTGGAATGTGATGCGTCTGGTGTAGGCATAAGAGGAGTTCTTAGCCAAGATTGTCACCCTATAGCTTACTTTAGTGAGAAATTAAATGAGGCTAAGAAGAAGTATTCAACATATGACAAAGAACTCTATGCTGTGGTACAAGCTTTAAGATATTTGAGCCATTATTTGACACCCCATGAGTTTGTCATTTATTCTGATCAAGATGCTCTCCGCCACATCAATTCCCAAAAGAAATTAAATGCTTGACATGTCCCTTGGGTTGAGTATTTGCAAAGATTCTCTTTTGTTTTGAGACATAAATCTGGTGTTGAGAATAAGGTAGTTGATGCTTTGAGTCGTCGAGTCACCTTACTTTTTGTGATGAGCACAAAAGTCATAGGGTTTGAGAAGTTGCAAGAGGAGTATAAATCTTGTCTAGATTTTGGAGAAGTGTACACTACACTTAGGACTAAGCATCTTCAGGTTGGTGATGATTTTATCCTCCGAGATGGCTACTTGTTTAAAGCCAATAAGCTTTGTATTCCCTGTACATCAGTTAGAGATTTTTTGGTTTGGGAAGTGCACGCGGGAGGACTTTCAGGACATTTTGGACGTGATAAGACAATTGAAGAGGTAAAGAGGCAATTCTATTGGTTAAGTCTTAAGAGGGATGTTGCTAAGATAATTGGTCAATGTCGTCAATGTCAATTGGCTAAGCATTGCAAGCAAAATACTGGCCTTTACACTCCTCTAATAGTTCCACATCGTCCTTGGGAGGATATTAGCATAGACTTTATACTAGGTCTTCCCCATACCCTTAGGAAGTTTGATTCCATCCTTGTAGTGGTAGACCGATTCTCTAAGATGGCTCATTTTCTTCCATGCCCTAAGACTTTTGATGCATCCAAGGTAGCCAAGATTTTCTTTGATGAGATTGTTAAGTTGTATGGGTTACCTAAAACAATTGTGTCAGATAGGGATGTTAAATTCATGAGCTATTTTTGGAAGACCCTTTGGCATATGATGGGAACAAAGTTGAAATTCTCTACAGCATACCATTCTCAAACTGATGGTCAAATTGAGGTTTTCAATAGGAGTCTAGGAAATCTTTTGAGGTGTCTCATAGGTGAGAATGGTAAGACTTGGGAATCTATACTCCCTGTAGCCCAATTTGCATTCAATAACTCAGTCAATAGGTCTATAGGTATGAGCTCATTTGAAGTTGTTCATGGTTATACTCCTAGGAGACCTTTAGACCTTCTCCCAATGTCCTCACATGATAGGGTTTCTGTGTCTGCAATAAAGTTTGCTAGTCACATGCATGAGCTCCATAAAGAGATCAACAAACGAACTCATGTTAGTAATCTTAAGTATAAGACTCAGGCTGATTTACGTCAACGTCATTTAGACTTTGATGTAGGAGATTATGTTATGATTTGTATCAAGCCTGAACGGTATCCTTCAGGAATCATTAAGAAACTGCAAGCCCGCAATGCTGGCCCATTCAAGGTATTAAAGAAACTTGGACCTAATGCTTATGTGATTGATATACCTTCAGATTATGGTATTAGTTCTACTTTTAATATTGCTGATTTAATTGCTTTTAAAGGTCCAGCAATTATTCCCTATGACCCTTTTGATGATCAACCCTCTCCTTCTTTGACTAACCATGTCCCTAGCCTTACACCATCTTGTTTCCCAAAGGCACATAAAGATATTATTGATGTTATTTTGGATGAGCAGTCTCTTTTCACTAGGGATGGAACAGTTCAGCATTTCTTGGTTCGTTGGCAAGGACGGCCTGATTCTGATTGTACATGGATCACTAGGGAGGAGTTGCAGTAGCTTGATCCCGCTCTTTTGGAGGCTTACTTGGATACACTTGCTACCACCTCATCTCTACCTCCTATAACCCGCACATATGAGTGTCGACGGAGGCGCCATGCTGACCCAGTGAGCTTATGGCTTGATGGAGCTTATTTTGATGTCACTTGATCCTTATGAGCTTTACTCGACGGGGTCGAGTTTCTCCCACCTTAAGGGAGTTGGTGCGGACACCACATGGTAGCACATCTGTGGAGATTATCTTTAGCATTTATGTTATCTTTATTTTAGTTTATCTTTAGTATTGGATTAGTATTTGAGATTGTTAGGATTATCGTATTAGTATTTGAGATTGTTTAGAATTTGTTTAGGAGAGTTTATCTTTATCTTTGTGATTCCTAGAAGCTGTATATAAAGCTTTAGATGGTTTCTTTTGTACTTTACAGATTATTATTATTATTGAGATTATTTTCATTGAATTGTTTGGTGGTGATTCCAAACACCTTAGGTGGGAAGCCTAAGGTTCTTCGGTAGGACTAATCTAGGTGAGAAGCCTAGGTTGTCCTGGATCACACTTTTCCTCTATCCTTTTATCACTTTGATATATATATATATATATATATATATGGATTTAGATTAGGAGCTTTTAACCCAAACATATCTTTTCTCATGTGCACAAAAATAAATCGAAGTGGACAAAAATGGACCGAAGTGATTTGAATGGATTGAATTGGACCAAATGGAGAGAATAGGACCAAATATACTGATTAGGAACATGGTGGACTGAATAGGACTAAAGTGAACAGAATAGGCCAAATGGGATCGAAGTGGACAAACTGGACTGAATAGAAGTAATGTGGACTAGATAGGACCGAAGTGGGCAAAATGGACCGAATAGAACTAAAGTGAACAAAATGGACGAAAGTAGGCAGAATGGCTCAAATTAGACAGAAGTGGATCAAAATGGATAGAATGGACCGAATATGACCAAATAGAATCAAAGTAGACATAATGGTTCAAATAGGACCAAAGTGGACATAATGGACCGAATAGGACCGAAGTGGACAAAATAAGATCAATGTGGACCGAATAAGGCCAATGTGGACTGAATAAAGTAAATTAGACCGAACTAGACTAAATAAGACCGAATTGGACTGAATAGAACTTTAGTAGACAACATGGACTAAATAAGACGGAATGGACTGAATAGGACCAAATTGGACGGAATAGAACCAGTGTGGACCAAATAAGACTTTTCAATATTTATAATTTATTGCATTTTTAGGGCTCATATTTCTATTTTATATTTTCTATTTTAGTATTTTTCTTTGTATTTTTTTTTAACTCAAAACTAAAGAGTTTAGCCCAAATATAATAAAATTTCATACTTTTCAACCCAAAAATGAAGAAAAAAATGGATTTACTTGAAAAGAAAATCTACAAAAAGAATCAATTTAAGGCCCAATTAGTCTAAAATGGATTGAAAGGGAACTGAAATTGACTGAGTGGACTGAGTGAAACAAATTGGATTGAAGTAGACCTAAGTGGACCAAATGGGGCCAAGGTAGACTTAATTGGATCGAATAGAGATTGATTAATTTTTAGGGAGAACAAATAATCTTCAACAAAATTTAGAAAAAAAAATTACACATTATATTATAATACAAAATAATTATCTATTCCTACGCATTGTGTGAATTTGCGACTAGTTTTTTAATAATAGCAAAAAATATATATATAAAGAAAACGTTTTAGTACATTTCCCCAGTAAATAGATAATTTACTAGGAAAAGATTAGAGTTTAGTAAAAAATACAACCAAGAAACTTTTTTGAGGGTACAATGTTATATTGTATTTACTCATCTCATACTCTCATTTTTATATTTGATGGTACATACTTTTCGATGATGCATGTGATGTGCAATTATCGATGTGAACCAATATACAGGCCTTGTTCAGCCTCAAAATTGTAAATAATTTTTATCATAAAGATTTAGAAGGCTTGTAAGAAACTGAGCCATGTTTAAGTCTATGACCAAACATTTGATGTATTGATAAAGACTAAAGTTCACTTTAATTTAGCCGTTAATGTTTTTGTAGTTGTTTTCATTTTGGCCCTTAATGCTTGGTTCCACTTTCAAAAGCATCATATCATCCAACTCTGTTACCATTGCCTTGTTAAGTGCCACATGGGATTTGCCACATGGCACATATTAATCCTACTTGTCAAAAATGCCACATCATCATCCTGTTTGGACCAAAAAAAAAAAAAAGAAGAGAGAGAACAAAATGATGCCATTTGCTTCACTGTATCTAAACTATTTTGCATGTTATTTACTTATTTACTTGATTGAACGAAGAAGAATAAATACTTAGCTTTACTTAGTGAAAAACTTCCATTTGCTTGAGAAGGCATCAACAATAAAGCTCCAACACTTTGCTTCACCGATTTCTAACATCAATGATGAAGATCTAGATCCATTTTACTGATTTGAAAATCTAAATTGATTTTATAAGATCCATTAGTTTGTCCCATTACAATAGACAGATGCTAACAGTAAGTTGATGTTGTGGTATTTTGATTGACATTTTTTCAATTGATTATCTTTCTTTTGAACATATTAGTCCTCAAAGAGAGAAGGAAAAAAAAAATGTCCTGCATTGCTAATTAAATGGAATGAAACTAATTGATAGACAAAGCACGCAATCGATTTTAGTTGCTCGAGTGTTTGATAGACTTCAAGGTTTGATTTATTGCATTTTGAAAATTCATGGTTTAATCTATTATTTTTGGAAGTTTAAAACCCTAAAGTATAGGGTTAAAGGGAAATTTTCCTCGTTTTTTTTCTTTGGCTAGTTTACTCATTTAAAGTAAATCAAAAGTAAGGATTGGCTCCGACAGCATTGCCAAAGAGCAAGACGACAACGACGCGGAAATGGCTACTATTGCAGCCGCAGCAGCCCCATGATTAATTATTATCTTATGAGCCCGCACTCCGCCACTTGTTAATTTTAGAGCTAGAGATACCATAGAACCTAAAAAAGCAACACAAAAAAAGTTGATCAAACTTGAATATCAATTTACAAGACAAGGAGTGACTATATTTGAAAACTCTACCTTAACTGCTATAGGTGAGCAATGGCTAAACTTCCTTGAAGGAGCACATGCAAATATTTCACTTGATACCTCTTTTTAAGATTGTCTAGACTCCTCAAGCATTGGTTTCCCAAAGGGAAAAGAGTTATTATAGTCACATTCAGACATTGAAGATTTCAAAGCTGCATGTTGCTCACAATATTCCTTATCAGCGTGTTGCCCAACAGTGGTCTCCTCCCCATGGATCCGTGTACAAGGTGAATGTGGATGGAGCTGTTTTCGTGGTTGTGAAGGAAGCAGGTGTAGTTGTTATTATCTGTTGTGATGACTGTGGAACGGTAATGGCAGCTATGAGCAAATGATTCAAGAGACCGTTGGGAGAACTGGAAATTGAAGCCAAAGCTTTTGAAGCAGGAGTACAATTGCGCAAGAGGCTGGGTTGAGTAGTTGACCATCAGTTCATTAGAGAACCCTGCATATGATCGGAAGTGAAGGTCTTCCACTTGTGGTAGTACTCCCAAATTCTATACCAATATGTTTTGTGTGTTTTTGGTTAGTACTTTGCACTGCATCTCGGCCAACATTGAGAAATGTATACACAAAAAGTATGTCTTCTTGTATGGAGAAGTTGTTGAATGAATACTTGTGGAACACTATCTTCACCACTTATGTGAAAATATTCTGCTCTGCCATATTATACTCTCGGGGCTCTTTGTGTGGTTCCATATGGCGATCAAATTCAAGAGGAAACAATTACTGAATTGATTAAAGATAAAGAAAAAAAAAGGGCTGTTTCTAGATAACCCTAACCTCCAATTAGATAATTTGGCTAAAACTATCTGATATATAATTTATTAAAGTTACCAACCTGATTGGACAATCCACCATTAATACAACTACGAGTGTAAAAACACCCTGCTATCTACATGTGCTATTTACAAACCATTAATACAAGTATAGAAACACCCTGCTATCTACATGCTATCTACATGTGCTATTTACAATCCACTGCGGAAAAAGAGTGCGAAATGGAGGATTTGGATCTCCCTCTTGATGTTTCTAATAGAAACATCTACGGTTCAATTCTCTCCCCCAAGTATAGTACTATGAAAGACAAATTAATTTAGGGATGGAACCGGGGGAGCCCCAAGGGGCTCGGGCCCCCCTGGCCCAAAAAGAAAAAAAAAAAATTTGGGCTCCCCCCAAGAAAAAAAAAATTATTGGTTATATATTTTTATTTCTAGAGTTGCGCTTCCCTCTTTCAAAAATTTAGACCCCCTCCCTTTTAATTAGTCTAGCTCAACTAGCAACTACTTAACTCAAAAACTTAAAAAAACAAAACTTTAAAATTTAAAAAAAAAAAAAAAAAAATCCCAGTCAACCCAGTATTAGAGTACTAGTATTAAGTGTTCTAAATGCTAAATATTTAGTATTTAGTACACCAAATACCGAAAGCACTACTGTACGAGACATTTTAAATGTTATATTAAAATAGAAAAAATAATTTTTGGTTTGTGAAAATAAATTTTTTTGCAATAGCTAATGCTCTTAAGAAACAATATTATTTTGTGTTTTTTCTTTTTTCTTTTGTTATTGTTGGTAGATGATTGCATCTTAATGAATTAAGAAACAATGATTTTGTCATTTATCTTGGTTGATAGTTTGTTAATACTATATAGATACTTATTTGATTTTTTTTTTTTCTTATATTTTGGCCTCCTAGCTTGAAATCATAAGTCCACTC
Source organism: Quercus gilva (assembly GCA_023621385.1). Lineage (NCBI taxonomy): Eukaryota > Viridiplantae > Streptophyta > Magnoliopsida > Fagales > Fagaceae > Quercus > Quercus gilva. The sequence goes on along the minus strand of CM042477.1, from coordinate 79,599,668 downwards.
CGGTGTCCATGCTTCATAGTGTCTTGTTTGTCGTTATATTTTCTAACCATGCACTTGTTCTATACGTTATTTGGTCGAGGAATCCCCTGCAAAGAGTGTTTAAATGAATTCATAGTGTCCTCAAACTGCTACCTTTATTTTTCCTTTGTTTAAAGCGTATGTGTTTGTGATTGTGAATAATGTATAGATTGCTGATTTTTTAATTTGTTAGTATTGTTGGGAAAACCATCATACATCATATGCATGATAAAGCAGTGGAACAAAAACTAGATCTACTCCAAATATTGTACATTTAAAATCAAAATTAAATTTGAAATTTGTAAGAGAATAAAAATACCTTGCCTTGGTTAATTACATATGCTTTGAAAATCAAGAACTTACCAAGAACTTGATGTAGCAACCTTCATAGGAAATATGAAAAAACCAGGAAACCGCCAATATATAGACTAGTTGATAATCCATCCGATGCACAGGAAATTTTAATATAATATAACTTTTTTTTCCTCTTTTTTCTTTTCTAGATATGAAATTTGATCATTATAAAAATTATTATTTGGCATTTATTTATATATTATAGTTGTGTTTGTATATGGAACTAAATATTCTACAGTTAGAATTAAGCATTTTATTATTATTATTATTATTATTATTATTATTATTATTATTGTGGGGGTAAAGGCCTAGAATCGTATATTGGGTCTTGCGTTTTATCTAGGGATATGGTTTGTCCGAGGAGGGGTAAGTAATTAAAAGAAGCCCACAGTTCATAATTATAAAAGATGGAGCGGAGGAAGATGTTCCGAGGAGATGTTCCTTCTTGGATAAAGCTAAAAACTGGTCGGCTCTATACCTTGACAATTTAGGTGACCCTCCAAGAGATTTCCACGACAATGATGATCTTTATACACGTACAGAAGAGATAAGAATCTAGAAATATCTAAGGGAAAAGCTGCTACCATCGCATTTAATGTCCTGCACCTACTCTCCTGGCCGCATTTATATGGAGAAGACCCCTGAACAGTGTTACATTGGCAACTACAACTCACAGAAGACTAAAGGAGGTGGCTGATAGGACAGGCACTCAAGTAGCAACCCAAATGGTTGACAAGTGTAAGGTGAAGATGATTAAAAATATATATATAATGTGAGAACCCCTCCACAAAAGAGGGATCGAAGAAGAAAAAGGAACACTGTAGCAATACAAACATAATCTATAATCATCTTTACTAGATTTTATAATACAGGTTGCCTCCTCGGACATCACCTTCATGCAAGATTATTGACTTTGTTATTATTTGATCATAATTAAAACCCATACTCGCCATTGTTAATTTCATAAAAACCCAGGTCTTCGACCCACTCTCTACAAATTCTATTGTATAGGGCTTATTGGGCCAAAGTCTTGTACACTTTAGACTTGGGCTGCAAATCGTGACCCTACAATTAGCACTATCTGTAGGAAGGTCTTGAGTGATAATGAATACAACGGTTGACGATGGTAGAATCAGGTTCATAACCAGCAGAGTCGAGGGCATCCCAACACAGTGACCCTTTTCCCAATCTTGAACAGAGAGGCGACTGTGAAGGAAGTGTACATACCACGCACACTGATCGAAGTCAACCTCGAGGTGGAAGCCACATCTCTCATTTGAAGAATAACAAGAACATGCAATGGAAGATCGATCAGTTAAAAAGAAAGTTATACCATGCAAAGAGGAAACAGATTTCTCCAAACTTTGAAGTTTCTTCTGATGACGAAAGGGATGTTAATTACAGGTAGAGATCTCGAACCCCACCCAATGAATCCTTTTCTTATGAAGATGAATATCATCGTGAGCGGCGGTTTCGAAACCCGTCGCATAAAGGCGTAGGGAATGACGCTATGAGCAGGGCCCTGAACCAAATCTTCAGGTCGCCTTTCACATGTAAAATTAAAGAGGCAAGGCTTCCTCGGCGCTTCCATCAGCCAACGTTCACCATCTATAATGGTCGAACAAACCCTGTGGAGCACGTAAGCCACTTCAACTAGAGGATGGCTGTCCATGCCAAGGATGAAGCCTTGATGTGTAAAGTTTTTCCATCTAGTTTAGGACCAGTCGCCATGAGATGGTTTGACAGCCTGAGAGCAAATTATATAAATTCCTTCAAAGAGCTCACCCAGGCATTTGGTTCCCGTTTTGTCACCTGTCGCAAGGTTCCTCGGCCCTTGGCTTCCCTACTATCCTTAACCATGAGGAAGGGCGAAACTCTGAAAGCGTATTCGGATAGGTACTGGGAAATGTATAATGAGATAGAGGGAGATTTTGATGACGTGGCCATAAGTACTTTTAAACTCAGTCTCCCAGCTGAGCACGATCTGAGGAAATCTCTGACTGGCAAACCTGTCACCAATGTGCGCCAACTGATGGACAGGATTGATAAGTATAAAAGAGTTAAAGAAGATCAGCAGCAGGGGAAGGTGAAGGATAAGGTTATCCCTCAAGAGGAGAGGGATTTTAGGTCGGATCGATACAGTAACAATAAACCACGGAGAGATTTTGTTGGACAATCAGGGTCGGCGAATCTTCAAGCAATCAGCGTCGTGTTCCGAGAACCAGTGCATCAAGTGTTGGAGAAGATTAAGAATGAATCGTTCTTTAAACGACCAAATAAAATGGTGGGAAACCCTAAAAGGCGCAATCATAACCTCTATTGCCAATACCATCTAGATCATGGACATACCACAGAAGATTGTAAAAGTCTGTGGGACCACCTGGACCAGCTCATTCGTGAAGGCAAGTTAAAACAGCTCTTGCGCCACTCCAGTAGTTAGGGTAGCCAAGCCAGTTCAAAATCTCGGAGAGATGATTCTTCGAGATGTCCCTTGGGAACGATAGATGTTATCTTCGCTGCACCAAGGAGAACTGGGTCTTGCCCGTCCAGAGTAATGTCCGTGGCTCGGCTACCTGCTGGAGATACTAACTGGGAGCCAAAGAGGGCTAGAGGGGAAATTCAACCAATATTGGGATTCTCGGACGACAACAAAATCAGAACCAGCCAACCCCACGACGATGCTTTGGTGATTATCCTCAGGATTGGGGGGTATGACGTAAAGAGGGTGATGGTGGACTAAGGCAGTGGTGCTGAAATAATGTACCCCGACCTTTATGAAGGGCTAAATTTGAAATCTGAGAATTTGACGCCCTACAGCTCTCCTCTGGTGAGTTTCGATGGGAAGATTGTCATTCCAAAAGGCCAAATCAGGTTACCTGTGCAAGCGGGCCCAGAAATAGTAGAGGTAGATTTTATCGTGGTGGATGCCTATTCACCCTACACCGCAATTGTGGCTAGACCCTGGCTTCATACACTAGAAGCCGTTTCTTCTACTCTGCACCAGAAGGTTAAATATTCATCTGAAGGCCAGGTAAAGGAAATCTTGGGAGATCAATCTGTGGCCACACAGTGTTTGGTGGCCGCAATTCGGCATAAACTCGAAGCCGAGTCCTCAGCCCAAGCTGACAAGGATTTATAGTAATTAAAGCCTCCAGCACTGCCTATCGATGACTCAGCCGAGGAGGCGAAATGTGAGAACTTGACAAAGATCACTATCGATGATGATTTGGAAAAAAATTTTCAAGTCAGATCCCAGCTGCCTCTGCAAGAGAAGCAAAAGCTGGTAGAATTCCTTAGAAGAAACATTGATGTGTTTGCATGAGACTCTATTGAGGCCCCGGGGGTGGATCTAGAGTTCATTTGCCATCATCTAAACGTTAACCCAGCCATCGTTCCCAAAAAGCAGCCGCCTCGACGCCCATCTAAAGAACATGCAGATGCTGTCAGAGAAGAGGTGATGAAACTTTAACGGGCTGGGGCAATCAAAGAGGTTTTCTACCACGAATGGTTAGCTAACACTATGGTGGTAAATAAGAAGAACGGGAAATAGTGAGTGTGTGTGGACTTTACAGATCTGAATAAGGTTTGCCCAAAAGATCCATTTCCTATGCCTAAGATAGATCAGCTGGTGGATACAACGGTAGGTCATCCTCAAATGAGCTTCCTAGATGTCTTCCAAGGGTACCACCAAATACCATTAGCCCTGGAAGACTAGGAGAAAACCGCATTTGTTACCCCAATTGGGAACTACCACTACAAGGTGATGCCATTTGGTCTGAAAAATGCGAAATCTACCTATCAAAGGATGATGACGAGAATGTTCAAGCCACAATTGGGTAAGAGTATTGAAGTCTACATAGATGATATGATCGTAAAAAGCAAGGTGGTGTCTAAGCATATAGGAGATATGGGAAACATTTTTGAAATTCTTAAAAAACACAAGTTACACTTAAATGCTTCCAAATGTTCTTTTGGTGTCGGATCAGGCAAGTTTTTACGTTACATGGTCACTTACCAAGGAATTGAAGTCAATCCAGATCAGATCAAGGCGATTATTAACCTAAAGCCACCTCGGAACCCTAAAGAGGCTCAAAAACTAATGGGGATGACTGCTGCCTTGAATCGATTTATTTCACGATCAGCAGATAAGTGTAGACCGTTCTTCCTACTAATGAATAAGTGGAAGGGGTTTGAGTGGATTGAGGAGTGTGCTTTGGCTTTTCAGCAAATTAAAAAGTATCTATCTCGGCCACCCATCATGTCTAGCCCTAAGGTGGATGAAGTCCTGTTTGCCTATATCGCTGTGGCCCCTCATGCCGTAAGTTTGGTGCTAATACAAGTAGACAGCGGTGTACAGCAACCAGTTTACTATGTGAGCAAGTCTCTGCATGAAGCTGAGGAGCGTTATCTGCCACTAGAGAAAGCCATTTTGGCAGTGGTGCATGGTACAAAAAAACTCCCTTACTACTTTCAGGCTCATACTGTTGTTGTCCTAACTCACCTCCCACTTAAGGCTATATTTCGAAATGCTGATTACACGGGGAGAATCGCCAAATGGGGCACAGTTCTAAGGTCTTTTGATATCAAGTACATGCCTCGCTCCTCTGTTAAAGGTCAAGTACTTGCGGATTTTATAGCAGAGTTTGCTGAACCCCCGTTTGAAGAATCAGCAGAAGCACAACACATGGATGGAAAATTGGTTGGCACGATCTCACAGCAGGTCCCTTTACCCTGGAAAGTGTATGTCGATGGTGCAGCGAACTAGAAAGGGTCTAGAGTGGGGCTAGTCCTTATTTCGCCCGAGAAGATCACCATCGAAAATGGGTGGAAGAACTGCCACATGTTCTCTGGGCATATCGAACAACTCCTCGTAGATCTACTAGAGAGACCCCATTTTCAATGACTTATGGGGCCGAAGCTGTCATTCCTTTAGAAACTAGTTTCCCAACGTTAAGAACCACTTCATTCAGTCCAAGCAGAAACAATGAGCTACTAGAGAAGAGTTTAGATTTGATCGAAGAGAGAAGGGAAAGTACAATAGTGCAATTGGCATATTACCAACATAAACTCAAGCAAGGTTATGATTCCAACGTAAAGTTAAGACCGTTAGCACCTGGTGATCTGGTATTAAGGAAGGTTCTAGGCACAGCAAAGGATCCATCGTGGGGAAAGCTAGGGCCCAATTGGGAAGGACCATACCACATCACCTCAGTGGCTGGTATAGGAGCATATTTTCTAGAAGATCTGGATTGACATGTAATACCACGTCCGTGGAATGTAAATAACCTGAAAATGTATTATTATTAATAATAGTTTTCTTTACCAATTTGTATTGTCATTATATTTATCAGTATGACATCTTTTACAAGTGTTTAAATTAAACCTTATTCATACCTGAAGTCTTCGAACCAGATGATAAGGGGAGATTAACACAGTATGACATATTTTATAAGTGTTTAAATTAAACCTTATTCATGCCTGAAATCCTTAGACCAGATGATAATGGGAGATTAACACAGTATAACATCTTTTATAAGTATTTAAATTAAACCTTATTCATGCCTGAAGTCCTCGAACTAGATAATAAGGGGAGATTAACACAGTATGACATCTTTTATAAGTGTTTAAATTAAACCTTATTTATGCCTGAAGTCTTCGGACCAGATGATAAGGGGAGATTGACACAGTATGGCATCTTTTATATATATATTTGTATTTCACTAAGCCTGAAAACTGATCTATGACAATTATCAATTCTTCAGATTAATGGTTTGGAGTAAGTTAAATGCCTTGATTCTTTAGCCAAGTATGAGTTTATTACTGATTACTTCATAATATCACTGTGAAGCAAGAGTGTTTATCATTTAACACTTAGTCAAATTATTCACATTATCAGTTAACAGCAAAACTAGTTCATATGTAACAGTGGTAAAAATTGAAGGTATATGAAGTAATAACACACAAGATAAAAAAAAAATAACCATTCATTAATCAAGAAGGAAAAGTACATTAAAAAAAAAAAAAAAAAACTGAACTGAATCATTACAAAAAACCCTAATAACTAAGTCTAGGTCTTAGAGGCTGGGGGGTTGATGGCTTGATTCGATTGGGAAAAAGAAGCATCCTTAGCTTGGGGATCAGCTTTGTTACCCTTAGTCACTATCATTTTTGCCTTGGACGCAGCTTCTTCCTCCTGGATCTTGTCTTTGTCCTTGGCTCCTCCAACCTCCTTGCCTTAAACAGCTGCCTAGCTAGACCCCTTTGAAGCCTCAGGGAGAGTAGGAACAGTTTGGCCGATAAGGGGCTGCTTAGATACCTCCGTAGCATGCTCAGGAGGAGAGGGGTCAAAACCTGGGAGTTCACTAATTTCTGTATTATAGTAAATACTCCCAGGTTGCCTCAGAATGGAGTCTGACGAAACTCCTGCAGTGTCAAGGGCCTTACCCCACGATTCCGCGCAGTGTTCCTTGCAAACTCTTGCGAGTTCTCCGGCTAGTCTTATTTGCGTCTCTTCCACACCGAGCAGATAATATGCTGACTTCTCAGTCTCCATTGCCTCTTTAGCCAACTGGGTAGCCTCCTTGGCCTTTTGGAGTTCAGCTTTGAGATCCAAGACCAGTTGCTTTTTTGTGGCTAAATTTATCTCTATGACATGCAGCTTTTGACGCTGGTCTTCGGCCTGTTTCTCTGCAGTCTTTAGACCTGCCTCGGCGCTGTTTTTGGCCTGAATCGTCTCCTTGAGCTTCTCGGATAACGTTGTATGCTCTCCTCTAAGCTTCCCCATAGATTTCTCAATCTCGGCACAAGAATGGGCCTCTGCTCTAGCTTGATTGGCCTTGCTGTTGACCCACTCCTTAGCCACATAGACTTGTTAGGTAATCTACGCAGAAACAACCCAAGGAAGAGGGAATGAAAATGAATGGTAAATGAAGTAACTAAGAATGGAGTGTAAAAATGTGCTTAAATACTTACCATAACCAGGTCCCTCTTCAGGGACAGAAAGAGCTCAGGTTGCTTGAAGCGCCTATAAGCTTCCATATCTCTCGGCAAGAGAAGTGGTCGCTCAAAGGCTTTAGCAATATAGCCTGCATTCCCCCCTTGGAAGTTGCGTACTGAGGCATCCAAGGGGATTGGTGCATCATCCACGTCCAGATTGGGGGACCATGTGTTTGATTGTCGGCGTACATCGGCGCCATGAGAGCCCTCCCTGCTCTCCACGGATGATGCTCGCTTGTCCTTCCCATGTCTGGGATGTTTTGCCCCCTTCTGAAGGATCAGTTCACTTTCTTCTACCTCATGTATCTCCAGATCCTTCGTTTTTCTCCTTAAACCAGGATTGGGGAGCAACCTAGTTGAGGTCACTGGGAGAGGGGGGGGGGGGGGAGGTGGAAGATTTGTTAGGACTTGGGGCTTGTCAATTTCCTTCGAGGCAGAACCTTTGCCCCTCTCGGCCAGAAGTGCCTTCAGACTCTTGCCTCATTTATTCAAAGTCATTTCTTCTTCTTCCTTGGAGGTACTCTCTGGCTGGGCGATTATCAGTGTAGGGACGTGATTACTGGAGTGTTGATCTGGCTCGTCCTCGGTGTCCGAGACTAATATTACTTGTACTCCCCGTGTTTCCTCATCTTCGAATTGGAATTGATCAATTTCTTCGTCGAGTGAGGGGTTTGAGGATGCAATCCCTTCTCCAGTTGCTACTGCTTCTGGAGGGATTTGGTGGACTGGTTGGACAACCAAAGGAAAATTTTGTTGATTCGGATGCACTACAGGGGGAAGGTCGTCTAGGGCCAAGAAATTGGGCCGAGAAACATCGATTCGAGCTATCCTTTGGTCACCTGCTCTTTTGGCGTGACCGACCTCTTGGAATATCTTCAAGATCGGCTTAAAATCCAAAATTAGGTGGACGGCCCATAGTTGCCTATCTGTGATTATGAAGATCTCTGATCTAAGCAGGTAATTAAGAGCCTAGACATTGGTCAGTCTAATCTTCGAGGTTATGTGCCTCTTATCTGTGAG